>OZ025298.1:223528918-224778918 GCA_964019185.1 Maratus speculifer
TCAAATATAGAGCTTTCATTCCAGGTACAAATATTATACTGTAAATTAGGCTTAACATAACAGTATACTATTTTTTTAGAAAAGCGCTATGTGGGGAGATTTGGCCCAGTTAATGTGAGAGAGAGTTGATAAGATGCTCAAGCAGAGCCGGATTAAGCATTTCTGGGGCCCGGGGCTACTGGGAATTTTTGGGCCCCCTTACGCTATTGGAAATCTTGAGCCTCCTACTACGATACTGAATATTACCCCTTCCTCAAATACACACACACCTTTGTTTTGTTTTTTTAATCCTGAATACAAATCTTAGATATTGAATATGTATAATGTTAATCAATTTTTTTTTGTTATCTTTAATGCTGTTCTTAAATTCGCCTTTTTTCCGCGATCTTTTGACAAAATTCGCGTTTTTTCTGCTATTCTCTTCCAAAATTCCTGCTTTTTCAGCGATTATAGTGACGAAATCCACGTTTTTCCAAGTGTTCCTCTGTAGAAATTTACACTTTTTCCGCGTCTTTTTGACAAAATTCGCTCTTTTCCGCGATCTTTTGACTAAATTTGTAGTTTTCCTGCGATCTTTTCAAGAAATTCGCGCTTTTTCTACCATCCTTTGAAAAAATTCGTGTTTTTTGCGGATTTCTGTCAAAATTTGCGTTTTATCGGCAATATTTTGACGAATTTTGAATTTTTTCGCGGTTTTTTTTGTCAAAATTCGCGTATTTTCGGCGGCGACACTTTAATAAAATTGGACCTTGTGACTAAATTTGCGCTTTTCTCGCAAACTTTTTGTGAAATTAGCGCTTTTTCTGCCACCTTTTAACAAAATTCGCGCTTTTTTCGCGGTTCTTTCTCAAAGTTCTCGTTTTTTGGCGATTCATTGACGAGATTCGCGTGTTTATAATGGATCTTTTTCCACGATCTTTTGACTAAATTTCCGCTTTTTCCCGCGAACTTTTCAAGAAGTTCTCACTTTTTCTTCCGCACTCTGACAAAATTCACGTTTTTTCGCGATTCTTTCTCAAAGTTTGTGTTTTTGGGCGAACCTTTGACGAAATTTGTGATTTTCCGTGGTTCTTTGTCAAAATTCACGTTTTTTTGCACGATCCTTTGACAAAGTCCGCTTTTTCCCGCGATCTTTTGACTAAATTTGCGCTTATCTTGCAATCTGACCAAGCAATTAGCGCTTTTTCGGCCATTCTTTGACGAAATTCGCAGTTCTTTGACGAAATTCGAGATTCTTTGACGAAATTCACGTTTTTCCCCTATGTTTTGACAAATTTCGCTCTTTTTCCGCGAACTCTTGACTAAATTTGCGCTTTTACTGCGATCTTTTAAAGAAAATAGCGTTTTTCCTTCCTCCTTTTGGTGGAATTCGCATTTTTTTATGATTCTTTGTCAAAATCCCGTTTATTTGCCATCTTTTGATGAAATTCTCATTTTTCTGCGACCGTTCGGCAAAATTCGTCCTATTTTCGTGACCATTTTACAAAATTTGAGCTTTTTCCGAGATTTTTTAACAAATTCAAGCTTTTTCTACGGCCTTTTGAAGGAAATTGCGCTTTTCCGCGATCTTGATTAAATTCATTCTTTTTTGTCGAAATTCGCGCTTTTTTACGCGACCCTTTTCATTTCGTTTTCATCGCCACTTTTGTTAAACCTGGAAATTTTCGGAGATACAGACAGCAATGACGTCAAATGGCAATTCATGTTAAGTTGAAAAAAAATGCAATTTCGCGCAACTTTTACACTTGTGTAATTGTTTTAAACGAAACTTTGGTACAACTTAAGCCTCTGCTGAGGGCCCCTGACTGGTTGGGGCCCGGGGCTGCAGCCCCCTTAGCCCCCCCCCCCTTAATCCGGCTATGTGCTCAAGGTTCAATTAATTAAGTAGTTTTGGAAATCTTTTTATTATACACTGTGAATAATGAAAGATTAATGGTTATATATATAAATTTTTTTTTTAATGTAAATTTATTCTGTAAAGCTACAGTGAAATCGGGTAATGGAAAAGAAAAGGTTTAAAACTGATTAAAGAAAGACGTAAAAAATTGCTGTAGTATATCCAGTGGAACAAAACAGTTAATGAAATACAAATGGGAAATATGATAGTCCAAGAGCCGACCCCACATAACCCTATGTCATCGAGCACAAGAAAAAACTTTTTATATTATGGAAGAGTAGTAATAGGGGAATCTAATGATCCATGTCTGCCAGAAGCGAAGTGGTGCATAAGCCAAAAATTAATACCGCTTGTGGTTGAATCGTAGGTTCATCATTGTGCTCGTCCTACAATCAAAAGTATGAAAAATGGAAAGCTAGGTGCAGGAAAACACAATGCTAAGTCTACGAGTCAACTACTAGAGGTATTCATTTTTGGCTGATGCACCACTTCACTTCTGGCAGATATGGATCATTAGATTCCCCTATTACTACTCTTCCATAATATAAAAAGTTTTTTCTTGTGCTCGATGACATAGGGTTATGTGGGGTCGGCTCTTGGACTATGATAGAAAGTTTTTTCCATTTAAATATTACTTACAATAGGTAAATAATGGAAAACAATGGGAAAGACTAGAAAGGACTAGAATATAAAAGCAGCAGTCTTAAAAAATGTTAATGACAAGTTAACTGAGCATACGGCTGCAAAAGAACATAGCATTATTGATCGAAAACCTTTAAAAGGGTATGGAGTCAAATTTCACCAGGATGAATACAGCAAGATGAAGTTAAATTATGTTACAACTAGAGTGTTCTCAAGACGAGTGTCACAAAAAATAGGACAAGGAGATTAAAAAAATGTGACACAGTGGAACCTAAATTCGGACATAATAATACAAAAAACTTTTTTAAAACGGGACCTATCTCTAACGGAATACTGTCTTAAATGCTAAAATTTCATTTTTCCCTCTCTCCAATTATACCTGCTCAGACAAAATCCTGTTTAAATGAAATTTTTCTCCTCTGATTTGCGATTTTGTTTAAACAGGCTTGTTTAACCATCTTATTTTCAAAACTATTTTTTATAATAATTAAAACAGGTAAGCATAATGTTATTTTGCTTTTTTTTTTAATTGATTTTATTTCTCATCACAAATATTTCCATGTAACACAAAGTGGGTCGAGCCTTCCATATAGTGGGTCAACCCTCTCTATGTGGAAAGCTTTGACTCATTCTTAAAATCAATAATTTTTTTAAATTATTTATATATTACACTTACGTTGGAATTTCAGTTTGAGATCTGATTGTACAAGAAATAAAATGATAGATAAAACTTTATTCAGCGTTCAATATTTAAAAAATAAAAAACTATTTTGTAAAAAGTGAGTCATCCCTTCCTAGTCTCCCCCAAAGTTACTATATCTCCCCTACTTTATCTTATTTGATTTTACTATAGATTAAGCATATCTTTAAATAATTTTCATCCTATTTGTTTTCTAATATGCATAGTCCAAGAGCTAACTACACAAAATCCTAAGTCATCTAGCACAAGAAATAATCCTTTATTTTATGGAAAAGTAGTAATAGTGGAATCTAATGATACATGTCTTCCGGATGCGAAGTGGTGCATAAGCCAAAAATTGATACCATTAGTGGTTCACTCGTAGGTCTATCATTGTGTCTGCCGTACAATCAAAAGTATAAAAACACGGAAAACTGGGTGCCGGAAAACACAATGATAAACCTATGAGAAAAACTTTAGTGATATGAATTTTTAGTTTATGCACAGCTTCACTTCCTGAAGACATGGATCATTAGATTCTCCTATCACTATTCTTCCATAAAATAAAGGATTTTTTCTGGTGCTCGATGACTTAGGGTTTTGTGCGGTCGGCTCTTGGACTATATCGCTTAACCCCAATATTTTTATTTTCTTTTACATCGCAGGTCGTCTGGTTCACAGCCTTGTTTCCTTACGTCGTGCTGCTGGTCCTTTTGGTGCGTGGATGCACGTTGCCTGGTGCAGGTGAAGGCATCAAATTCTACCTCACTCCGGACTTTTCTGCACTCGCTAACGCAAATGTATGTGCAATTTGTTATAATAGGCTACATCTGCTTGTTTTCATCTACAAAGTTTAAAAAAAAATGTTTTTTACTAATTAAAAATATAATGCAACCATAAGCGAAAATAGACAATTAACTTTTATTTTTCAGATTTCAAGTACCATATACTATAAAAATGTAGTTTATTTTTGCTGTTGATAATTTTCGAAGTATTTCAAAGGAGCAGTGTATTCGTCCGTTTTCTCAAACTGAAGTGTAATTTTTTAAAGATATTACCTATTCCCATATTAAATATTTAAACATTTTCATCTGCGTAACTGAATTTACATATGCAAGAATAATAAAATATATGTGATGATACTAATGTCATTGCTGTAGATTTATCATGTTTGTCTGTAAAACATGTTTGCTGAATATCAAAATGTTTACGTGAGAATGGATAGCATTGTAAAAACCGATATTCCGGTTTGAGAAACCTGATTAATACGCTATAATAACTACTCAAAACTGTTTCCAAAAATCACTGGCAAAACTTTGTTTTTTTATAAATGATTCTTTAAATATAGAAAATAGATTTTTTTTAACTTTATAAAGATAAAAAGCACTTTTCAGAGTTGTGCGTAACACGGCGGAGATTATTATTGATTTTCGCCTGTGATTATATTATATTTTCTCAGATTTATAAATATTTATCCTATTTTATAGGGCATGTGAGTATTTTTTCTTTGTCTAGAAAAATATGGAATATACTGTGGACTTCCTCAACCTCTAAAATTCACATATCACAGATGTAAATTATGAAATTTTCAGTTTAGATATAAAGGCAAAATTTACAGACTTTTTTACGTTTAAATCATTCTGTACTTATTTTAAACGTAATTCTCATTAATATGACTCGAATTCTCATTTGAGTGGGGTTATAAATATTGCACAAAATCCCTTTAAATTCAAATTTAATTAATCCTTCTAGATCCTTCAATTCTTCTAAAATCCTTCAAAATTTATTAAATGATTATGTACATCTTTTAATTTAGATTAAACAATTTACGTAAAATACTTTAGAATGTGAAATTTTCATGAATTCATAATTCGGTAGATAAAGGGTTAATTATATTAATTATATCGTTTTTAAAATCTTCTTAATTGGGTACTACTTGGTTATCCCATCGACAAATTTCGCCAAATTATACAAATCGCCAAACTGTTCGCCAAATTAAATACACTGAGATATTTTTTATTTTAAATTACGGAATAATAAATAAATTTTTAAAACATAATCAAAAATAGAATTAAAAAAAATCATAATTATTTACGAATTTTATTGCTTTCACATGACATGGAAAAGAAGTCGAATCAGAGCAGCTATATAGTCATATTTTTTATTTGCAAGAAGTCACTAATAAAAAAACAAACTTATTATTGCATTATTCAACTTAAACTTCTGATATTTCCGTAACTGTAAAGTACCCAGTTTGTGACTCCGTGTTGGCTCACCGTGTTGTCGATGACTTAGAAACCATCACAGCCACTTCACATTGCAACCAATAAATGCAGGATGACTGGATATAACGTAACGGTTTAGTTTGATTCGGTTAAAGGAAACACATTAATATTTGCACCAACAAATACTTTATTTATTAAGAACAATGTATTAGAAAAAAAAAACCACTTTTCCTCAAAATTTCCTCTTTTGGCTTTGATGCAGAGACGCAAACGTTTGGTGAAATTTTCAGCAATTGGCCGCAGCTCAGCCAGAGGGATTAGCTTCCATTCCCGAATCAACAAACGCTTCCGAGATCTCAAGCAGTTGTTAGATTTTGGACAAGCTCTTGCCTCTAAAATTGACCACAAACTGTAATCCAAGATAAGGTCACACGAGTATGAAGGCCATTCTTGAGCCGAAATCTGAAAAATTGGCCAGACACCAGTCCTGTGTAGATTTCGCTCGATAAGAGGACGTATTTTCGAGCGCAATAAAATAACACATTTTCAAGAATTTCTTTTCGGTACACATCTTTATTCAGCTTGACACCAGAATCGATTAAAAATGAGAAGAACTTTGCTTGTTGCGCAAATTCCTGCCATCACCATGACAGATTTAAGATTTTGACCATGTTGAACTATGAAAGATTTGACATGGAAAGTTGTTAACCAAATGCGATCATTTTGATGATTGTACGATAGCTCTATCGAGAATATCTTTTTGTCAGAAAACAGGATTCTCTCCCATCGTGAAGTTGCAATTCGTTTCAGCAGCTTCCTGCATTTTTCAAACCGTACTCGTTTGTTTTCTTCGTTGAGAAATTGTGCTTATAAGGATGAAGGTACAACTTTTATTTGATCATAAGTGAACCGTTCCCCAGCCAATCCCAGTCTGCCTCGCTATTTTTCTCATCGGCATCCAAAAATTTCATGGCTCTCGTTTTTTTTTTTTTTTTTTTTTTTTTTTTTTTTTTTTTTTATATTTAGTGTTTAGGTGTTCACAATTCTTTTTCTGCCTCTTCCTGGTCGTTCTCCTTCATGGCCAAGCTCCCTGAGTCTTTTGATTGCTTTGGAAGCAGTTGGATGAGGCACGTGAAGCAATCGAGCAATCTCACATCTATGTTTTCTGTGAAACAATTGTACTTTTTTTTTTTTTTTTTTTTTTTTTTTAATAATAAATGTTAGGTGGGGCTTGTTGAGCTCAAGCCATATGGTAGGCCTCCCCACCTAACTGAATCTGAATCTGTCGATTCGATGAAGTTCCAAAATCGCGTCCCGTTTGTTTACTTTCTAATTAAAAAATATATAGTTAAAATAAAATTTAATAAGTGAAAAGAAAACCGAGAATCAAATAAAAACAAGATCATCAACCGTGACTTTACTTTTAGTTTTCGTTAAGTGTTTACTGGTACTCTAGGTCAAATAGCCTGTTCACTGGTCAAATAGCCTGTTGAGATAAATTATCAGTGTCTAAATAAAGATGTCGCGCTGTCATTGCTTGTGATCATTTGTAACATCAATGTGTAATAACGACATAGGGTACAGCAGAACGAAATCAAATGAGGCGTAATATGTTGAAACAAATGTTTTCATTGTCTGCAACCTGTAGGTCTGATGATTTGTTTGAAACAAAATTGAAATGCCATTTCTGAAACTGGTTTTCAATCTGAAAGTTCCGGAAAATGCTTTTAAAATGGCAAAAAAGAAAACAAAAATCTGAAAGTTCAAAGTATCATAACTCTATAAGTTTTGTTTGTAAAAGAATTATATATTTTGTAATAATCTTTTTAGACACAGAGCAACATTTTTCTAAATCAGCGGTTCCCAAACTTTCTTGGTAGAGGACCCACCTTTCAGTGACAAAAAGTTTAACGACCCACCCGAGGTAAAGTTGTATATCAATTTTTGTACGATCTCTATACGCTTGGCTATCCTATCCTACCAAAAGCGTAAATTTTCGTACGAATACATTATACATACATACGGATACATTATCAACAAAAACAAGAATCGAAAATCTCAACATGATAAGTGAAAAGAAATTAAAACAATGTACAAACTACAAAGATAGTTGAATACGTTCAATTATTATTAAAACATAGCTTTATAATCAATGACATATCTGGTACTGGTGTTTACCAATGTATATTAACATGCAGTTTGTATCACGCAGTGGCGCTGCCAAGGGGGTGGTTTTAGGGTTAAAACCCCTCCCAGAGCTAAGAAAGGTCGCAATAATTGTTGCTTATATGAATCAAAACCAAACTTGATATTTAAATGTTTTGGCACATTTCGGAATCCGCCGCTCTATTGAATCAGATTTCATTTAATACAATGATTCATTTAAATGGCGAAAATTCTACATAAAACTGTGAAAGTGCATATTACATAGATTAGCTAAGTAAAAATTGGTTATTTGAACTAAATCACTTTTCTGAGACGTATTATGCTAAAAGAATGATGATTTCCTGCCACACACATACTGTTTGAGTTTAAGTATTATACAGTGAATATTCTAATTAGTACTGATTCCATTAACCGACGATTCAAATAACCGGCAATCATCTTTATCAGAAACTCAATCCCTCTCCCCCCCCCCTCCCGGCCCAGAATCGAATTCTGGCTGCGCCACTATGTCTCAATACTTGTCTTTCAAAAAAGCAAAGTAAAAAAAGCACGAAGTGTTGAATTTCCTCAAGGGCCTCAAAGCTGATTTAAATCTTCTTGGATATTCTGTTATTATTTTAATCTAGAAGGAAATAAAGAATTTTTCCAATAATATTATTTTTTGTTGAAATTCTCATATCTTTTTAAACAGATGACATAAAAGATATATTTTGATGACAAACCTCGATTATTCCGCGACCCACCAAAATAACTGCCACGGCCCACCAGTGGCTCGCGACCCATAGATTGGGAACCACTGTTCTAAATATTAGGTATAAAAAATGTGTGAAAAATTAATATTTGTATTTTAACATATTACAGCTTCTTCTAAAAAAATGCCACACATAAAAGTTATATTTGATTTTTGTACTTTTTATAATTGGAAATATGTATCATCAGTTGTTTTAATTGATAATCTCTATTATATAATATTCTGAACCATCCAGAAATAATAAGAAATGCTTAATTTAAAAAAATGATATCTGATATCTGTAGTAAAAATATACTTCAATTTTCTTTTTTCCTAAATGATTCTGTTTTAGGTTTGGGTAGACGCTGGCACTCAAGTTTTCTTCTCGTTGGGCCCAGGATTCGGTGTGCTTTTGGCTTTTGCTAGCTACAACAAATTTCACAATAACGTTTATAGGTATGTATTGCTTCATTTCTGTTTCTCTATCCTTTTAATTAATTCTCATGTGGTGCCATAGGGTCTGGAATATGTCAAAGCATATAAAAATCTAAGGATGATAAGGCATAAAGATCCAGTATAAAGCGGATTTTTTTTCGATTCCGCTTTTAAGATTTGAATGAATGAATATTTGACAAAGCAAATATTTGACGTAGTTCAGTATTACATATTATTTTATGATCAGTGTTACATATCATTTTATGATTGCATATTTTAAATTATTGCATATTTAAAAAGCGTGGGGTGCTCCATCTACCACGCTCCATCTATCAGTTCTTAAGAAGTACCCCACGCTTTTTTTCCACGATAATTTTATTTATTGCTTATTAATTGATTTCTATAATAACAATGATTTTATAGTAATATAGTACTTTTCATCTATTTTCGTTTATAGCTTATAGTACGAATTATTTTTCACTTTTTAGTTTGATATACTTAAAAAGCGTATTTTTTAGTTTTTTTTTTAACTATATTTATTTTTCACTTTTTAGTTTGATTACTTTAAAAGCGTGGTTTTTAGTTTTTTTTAACTATATTTATATTTAATACAAAAACCAAATTAATCGGTTGGATATTTTCAGAGTAATTGGTGAACATACATAGAAAAAAAATACTTACGCGTCGAATTGATAACTTCCTCTTCCTTTTCTGAAGCCGGTTAAAAATAAAAATTGTAATACGGAATTTTTTTTTTAATTTTACATAGATGTAAATAATGTCAGGAGTGGGGTTCGAACCCACAATCTCTTTCGAAAAACTGAGCTTCAGTCCGGCGCCTTAGACCGCTCGGCCATGCTGTCTACACTCCATTCAGTGAACGTATTCAACACTTTTAATTAGCGAAAAATCACTAATTTTATTAGTTTTTGCCTAATTACTAAAAAAGTACTGAACCAATTTCGATGAAACTGAAGTGGTACCAATTCGAGAGCATCGTCTTTCATTTAACACCAAAACCAAGTTAATCGGTTACATGGTTTCGGAGTAATCGGTGAACATACATAAAATAAGGAGAGTTACAAACTCACAAACATACAGGTGGAGTTAATAAAAAGCGTGGTAAAAAAGCTCATTTTCCACCTGTTCCAAGTGTCCCCGAGTTCTGAAATTTTGCATGGATATTCGCAAATATGTATTTTATCGTTTTCTGAGATTAAAAAAAAATTTGAACTTTTGATGATTTTTGGCCGAAAATGGGGTTCGGGTCTCCCTTAAAAGAAGCAGAAATATGTAAAAAAAAAAAGTTGTCCGCGTTATATGATGTGACCCAAATGCTGAAGAGAACTGCAAATTACATGCAATAAAAACTGTATTTTCTCTCCACATCTGAAAAAAGAGATCTGTCTATTCTTATAGATTTTTCAACTTCAGTTAATTTATTATCTCTATCGAAAATTATGTTTTTTTTTTTTTTTTTTTTTTTTTTTTTGCCATTTTTTTCTAACACCTGTTTAGTCGGCTTAATATTGTTTCACATATAGACTTTTCTTTATTCACTCTCTTTTGCACCGCTTTTAATGTTTCTTGAAATTGGGATCATATTGACTCTAGTATCTGTTATAATCTTTCTGCCCATAATTATTACTCTATTTCTCCCCTTTTTTTCGATAGAGATGCACTACTGACGAGTGCCGTCAATAGCGCTACCAGTTTCTTGTCCGGTTTCGTCATTTTTTCTGTTCTCGGATACATGGCTCATCGATCCAATGTCGAAGTCAAAGATGTAGCTACTGAAGGTAAGAATCTTCAAATGCAAAATGGATTTTGTAATTTGTTACTGAATAAAAAAGTTTTTCTTTTAATATTTTCATGCAAATTATTTTATGGAGCATTGAATTCTCGGCAATTTAGTTGTACAATAATAATAATGATAAATTTAATGTCCGTTTAAAATTGTTTAGATTATAAAAGAATAGTTGATGAATATAAATTTAAAATTAAAACTATATGTAATATCAAATAAAAGAAGAAAATTTTATCGAAAAAACATTTTATTTTCGCTTAAAATTCGATTATATATAAAGCGAGAGATCGTATTATCTATTTTTATGTTATCTATACATAATTGATGTATGCAAGGGGATTCTAAATTCATGGTACAAACTTTAAGGGTTGGTACAGGAAATCATTTATTGTACAGGAATGTATGGGCGAAAGTAATGCATTGAGGCTCAAACACCAGGGGGCGAATTTGGTCCCTTTTTTTTATTTCAAAATTTCTGATTCATACCAGAAAATTACTATGCTATTATTTTCTTTATTTAAGACAAACATTTCGTGATTACATAAAGGAAAAAAAATCTTATTTGAAAATTTCCGGCATGAAATCAAATTTTTGAAACCTGGTAAATTTGCAAAATACAGGAAATACACGAGGAAAAAAAAATGTAATTTAACAAATTACAACGTCTATTTAGAAAATTATATTTTCAAAGACTAAAATTTTAGATTTATAAATAAATTCTGTAATTAAAAAAATAATAATAATAAAGATATTTTTTTATGATCAAAACGTGATTTACGTAATAATAGACTCCTATATTAAGTATGCCATGTATTAAAAATTAATATTCCTGCACCAATCATATATACAAATTTTAAATAAAATTTTAGTTTTACAATTTTCGGTACTGCAAAATTTTAAACTTCTAAACATCATACATTTTCTATTTTTACACCATCGTATAAAGAAAAAAATGTACTTTTAAATTCACTTTGTTTGAAAGCTGTATCTCAATTTCTTTTTGAGTTATTATTTTTTTAAATTATCATATTGAGTTCAACTTGAAGGATGATTGCCACAAGAGAAAACATTAAAAATAAATCAATTTTAAAATTTTAGTTGTGAGATTTCCCACCAGGGTGCTAAAAGCAAACTTTCTTTTCTTTCTCTTTTTTAAATCTTTTTATTTTTTTTATTTTTTTAATGTATGATATATATATACATATCGTACATTTTTTTAGATTAAAACATAAACTCCACAAAAAAAATGTGTTGAATCTATATTATCTAATTTTAATTTGGAACATGATTCCTATATGAAAAAAAAATTAAAAAAAAAAAAAAAAAAAAAATCCATTTTAAAGTTTAAAAAACTGCGTAAAAACAATCATGTGAAATTTTTTATCAATACATAAATTTGGCCGAAATAGAAGCTGATTTTGAAAATTTATTTAAAAACATAAAAGAAAACATTTCACTTAAATTTGGATACAATATTCCAGGAGGCATTATAATTAGGAGACATTATAAACGCAATTGAAGCATTTGTGGAATCTGTATTCCATAACTTTAATTTGGAGTTTTGTTACTATATGAGAAAAAAAAAGTTTATTTTAAAGTTTTAGTTATGAATTTCCCCTACAAAAAGTGCTACCAACATAAAAATGGCCATATTGTGGAAATTCTTATCAAAATATAAATTCGCGCATTCCATAATCTTAGTCTGAAAATTTTAAAAAAGGAAGTTTTTTGTTGCTGCATAAGCTGCCGATGGACAATAGAACTACGAAAAGTCGAGAAAATTATACAAAAATTGTTATCACAACGCTCCTTTCCTACTATTTCCAAATTCAAGAAGGACCTGGTGACCATAGCCAAAAATATACACGAAAAAATTGGTTTAATTCTATGCACTGTTCGATGATACAATAGTGAAAATAAACAAAAATCTCTATTACAGCGCCCACTTCTGAAAGATTTGTTTCAAATTCGGGGAGAAGCTGATTGCCATAGCCAAAAACATACACAAAAAAATTGTTTCTATTCTATGCATAACCTCACACAATTTTGGATAGTACAATGACGGCACCCGGACAGGCGAACACACGGGCAAACAGACATTTTCTATAAACATGTTTCTTGATATCCCTGAGCCCTAAAACGTGCAAAACCGTCAGAAACCGGAAGTTGAAAGAAATTTCGATTACATTTTTTTCTTCTTCTGAAGATAGAGAAATTATCAATACTTTAAATCAGCGGTTCCCAAACTTTCTTGGTACGCGACGCATCTTTCAGGTAAAAAAAAATTCGCGACCCACTTAACAAAATGGTATATATCAGTATAACAATTTTTGTACGATCTCTATACACTCGGGGTATCCTATCCTTTTCCTATGAAAAACGCAAATTTTTGTATGGAAGATGCATTATCAACAAACAAGAATCGACAATCTCAATGTAAAACAATGTACATACTACAAAGAAGTTAAAAATTCGTTTAGTTATTGTGAAAACATAACTTTATAATCAATGAGATTTCTGGTACTGGTGTTCACTAATGTGGGAACATATATTAACACGCAGTTTGACTCAGTACATGTCTTTCAAAAATATCAAAGTAATGTTCTCATAAGCACGAAGTGTTGAATTTCATCAAGTACTTCAAAGCTGATTTAAATAATTCTGGATATTCTGTTTGTATATTAATCTAGAAGGAAATTAAGGCTTTTATCCTTGAGATATTATTTTTCGTTGAAATTGGCATATATTTTTAAACAGATAAAAAAAGGGGATATATTTTGATGCTTCTCGACAAACCTCCAATGACAAAACTCGATTTTTCCGCGGCCCACCAGTGGGTCGCGACCCATAGATTGGGAACCGCTGCTTTAAACGATATTGAAATGCACTTAAAAAAATTTACTCAGTAATTAAATTATATATGCTCCTGTCCCCCCCCCCCACCCACTTTAAAAAAGTGTGGTCACTCTGCCCATTAATATTTTTATTATATTTTTTCTTATATTTCCCAGCTTGTTGTTTCTAAATCTTAATGTTCAAAACGGGAGAAGATTTTTTTCTATTACTTATTAACTGTTGTACATTTTAAAGATTTTTTACTACAGGTCCTGGTCTTGTGTTTGTTGTTTATCCTGAAGCTCTTGCTACGATGCCGGGATCTTCATTCTGGTCCGTCATGTTTTTCCTCATGCTTCTGACTCTTGGACTCGACAGCTCTGTAAGTTAAAAACAAATTTGGAAATATGTGTGTAAAAATTCCATTGAGAATAGCACAATGACTATAGTGTACTGGTAAATTTTTTAGTTCATTGTACAATTATGTAAAATAATTAGAGTAAGAGATGTAAGAGGTGATGTAGAGTAGATGTAAGAGAATTTTTGTTAAATCAAGAAGAAAAATATTATTTTTCTTAATTTAACAAAACTTCTCTTCGTGGTTCAGTCTCGAGAATTATTTTCTAATTTCACCAAAAATTGTAACTATTCTATACCCAATATAAGAACAATTAATTCTGTTAACTTCTACTATCCTGCTTTAGAAACGAGAATATGCGCCCGTTTGTTTATGATAGGACGATTCGAAGGGTGTTAATTTCGAATCCCGTTTCAGGCTTGGGTGTTTGTAACGTGTCGGATTTCTCATCGGACTGAAGTCGCATCCTGATTAGTCCTTGTGTGTAAGAAAAAACGTAGGATTAAAAGATTTTCAGTTTAGTTTTCAGCATTTTGCCAATATTTGATTCAACATTTTACTGATTAATGATTTAACCTGCAAAAGTTTGTGATACAACATTGAAACAAAAATTATGAATCAATATTCTATAATTTCATGTTTTTGTGCAAAACCAAATCAAGGTATGATGGTAAGACATTTGGAGATTTTATAGTTGTAGCTACAGAAACAGCAAAATTTTGTTCAATATAACTAGAAAGGCATACGGGCATACTCAGAAAAATCTCAAAAAATTACAGAATGTTCTTCTCATATGGACATATATGTTTATAAAAATATTTTCGGCGGAACCTCGATAGAATGTCCGTAAATAATGATAAAATTTCCTTTTATTTGACGATGTATCACCAGTTGGAGATTAAACAAAATTTCAAAAATCACGTTTTTATGCCGAATACTCTTTAACCTCATCGCGATGAGAGTCATTTGCTTAATTTTTAATCTTTTATCACTGGTTTTTCAGTACAGAAAAACTTCTGTAATCGAATCTCGAAAAGGCTCTGATTAAATAAAGTAGATTTTACTATAAAAAAAGTAACTGGTAGGAATATTGAAGGATTCTGAGCGACAATTAACAAACAACCCATTTATTTTAGTAAAATTCATTCTTGAAATAAGAAAACTCTTTTGAGGTTACAGACTCCATATCGTTTGAAAATTATGTAGGTGCAGATTCCCGAAAATTTTAAGGAGCCAGTGGCTTCTAAACCCAAATATTCCAGTCGCCACCACGGCTTAATTTCTAGAAAAAAATAAGAAACAATAGAATTTCCTTAAAATATTGCAGAAGAAAAGATAATTTTGTCAAAGGATGGCAAAAAATCGCTGGAAAACACGATTTTGATTAGAGGATTACTAAAAAATGTGCGATTTTCGTCGAAGGATCGCAAAAAAACGTGGGATTCTCGTCAAAGGATTGCGAAATCGTCAATGATTGCGAGAAAAAAACAAAATTCGCCAATGGGTGGCAATTTAGAAACCGAGTAAATAGTCTCCTAGTCAAACAATTTTAGTTATCACATATGATGACTGGCGACCGTGAATCTTTACCTATAGTGAAAATGTATTAATTTTTGTATTTACCAATGCAAAAAGAAAAAGAAAAGCATGCAAAATATTTAGAAATGTCGCCAGAATTACATTTTATTGGGCGATTCAAAATAGAGGCTACGGCGATTATCGTTTAAACCCCTGGTAATAGAAGCATTCTTCCAATTAAAAAAAGAGTACAAACAAATGCAGTTTTTGTTTTATAAAAGGCTGTTAATATACATTAAAATACGAAAATTTATGCTTTGTATGATTCCTAGGTTCTAAAACTTTAAGTTTAGAAAGAAATTAAGATTTTAAGTTTAGAATATTATTCAACGGCTATGAAGGAAATTTTCAAAAATCCTTTTTGTCTAACGAACAAATCGAACTGGATTATAGCATTTTGAATTTTATGAAATTCCAATATTTACCTTCGCTAAAAGTACTTAGTTCCGTGTTTAAAGACAGGGAATACTAAACACAGGCGTAACCAGCCTTTTGAACGGGTGGGTGCCCAGAATTTTTAACCTGAACATGCTGGGTACAAACAATATCTTATGTAGTAAAACCTTCTAAAACGGAAGCCTATAAAACAGTTTTAATTTCCGTTTTAGACAGGTTTTTATCTTAGAGTGCATAATTGTGTGACATTTCTTTTAAAAAACGTCCAAACGCAATTTTTAAAAATGAATGTGAATGAGTCTGCGCAAGCTGCGAGGGGGGTGCCCAGGCACCCAGGGCACCCCCACTGGTTACGCGCATGCTAAAAAATGGAGAAGAGGAGGTGGTCCCCAAAACAGTCTATCGTAGAGGCCCAGGAGATAGTTTATCCGCTAATGCATTCACCGAAAAACTTGCAAGAAGAATTTTTTATATCTACAATAAGCTTGTGCTAGTGAGTCAAAGCCCCAAATCTTTTAGTCCAAAAGCCGACAACACAAAAACCTAAAATTTCGATCACAAGAAAAAAATATTTATTTAACGGAAGAGTAGTAATAGGTTAATTTAATGACCCATGGCTACCGGAAGTGAAAAAGATGTATAAGCCAAAATTTAATACCCCTAATGGTTGATTCGTAGGTTTATCATTGTGCTTGCCGTACAATCAAAGGTATGAAATGACTTTATGGCAAACACAATGATAAACATACGAGTAGGCCACTAATGGTGCTAATTTTTGGCTTATGCACCACTTCACTTCCGGCTGATAGGAATCATTAGATTCCCCTATTGCTACTCTTCCATAAAATAAAGGTTTTTTTTTCTTGTGCTCGATACCTTAGGTTTTTGTGCTGTCGGATCTTGGACTATTTAACAATTGCCATTTGTTTATACTCGCGTCTTATTTTCTACCAATTGATAAAAGTAATTTTCTTTTTCTCTTTCAGTTTGGAGGATCGGAAGCTATAATAACCGCTTTGAGTGACGAATATCCAATTTTGAAGAAAAACAGAGAGATTTTCGTTGCAGTTCTGTTTACATTTTACTTTCTAGTCGGTCTGCCTAGCTGCACACAAGTAAGTGGCTATATACTAAATATCTCTAGTGTTCTGAATATACTTTATGGCATACTTATTACAGGGGTCTCTTTTAATTATTGATAATAGGGTCAGGAGGGATAATTATGATCACATTATAGATTTTCAACATTGTTATTTTTTTTTCTATTTGGAAAAGTGGTGTTTTAGTATATAGGAAGTAACTTGACCTTTTAAGAACGCCTCTTAAAAGTTTTAATTCTCGTAGCCTCCCCTTTTTATTAACTCTCTGATAGTCTTGCAAAAGGGCAAAATTGTAATGTTGTTTTCTCTGTATTTAGTTTTAAATGCTAAAATAAGTTGAATTATTGAACATTATATAAAAAAAAACTTGATCACGATTATAAATGTAGACCTCTAGAGTATTAATCATTGTACAACGAACTAAAAATCCATTAAATCATTAGATTTATATTACTTTAAATATCGCTTGTATTGCAGTGAAACCTGGAGCGTGATGAACATATTAACACTGGCTTGTCAGTAAGGGGGTTAAGTTAAAAGGGTGGTTATTATTTCCCCATCAAAAACTCACAATCACAAAAGTTTAGGGAAATTATGACCACTATATTTAGTAATATTGGATAATTAAGACCATTAGAACTCCAAATTGACAAATCCGTTTATCAAAAATGTCATCATTATTCAGATTGCTATTTGGATCTCAAAAATGCTTCAGACTAGTGATAAAAAACATCTAAAGTGAAAAAAATACATTATGAGGTTAATATCTAAGTGCGAAACAAAATTTTACCTTATATACAGTTTTTCCTGATTATGGCGATGGTCACAATTGCCCTGATCATAATTACTCCACCTGACCCTACCTAAATCGTTAGTTTAACAGGTGTAGCTCAATTCAGTCAGTTACAAATATGTCCAAAACGTGTTCTTCATCACATGAAAGTCCTGTTTGATAAAATGCTATTTAATTTTCTACTGGCTGTGTCACCTAGCAACCAAGATATACCTAATTATTTCAAAATGTAAAAAGTTTTCTGTACAAACGATAACTTGTGATAAATACATTATCTGTTTATTTCTTCAGTTTTTACCTAAGCTGTGTGAAACTATATTCTTTTTAACCGACTTCAAGGAGGAGGTTATGATTTCGACCTGTATGTATTTGTTGTTCACTCATAACTTCCGTAAATATGAACCGATTTTAATAATTCTTTTCTTGTGTGAAAGTGTAAGATGCCCACATGGTCCCATTTCAATTTTATCAAATTCTTGCGATTAGAACTTTTTAAAAATAAAAACATGAAAATTCCAAATCTTTTTGAAGCAGTCATCCAATTAGAAGCGTTCATTTTTCAGGTAATCGTAGGCTTTCATGTCGAGCACACAAGTCAGATGTGTGTGTACAATAAACAAATAAAATTTCAGGCTATAACTCTTACACCGATACTAGAACTTTTAATTTCATTAAATTCTGGTGACTAGAATGTTTTTTAAATAACAAAATGTGGACTTGATAAAAAAAAATAATAATGATTTGTCGCAAATCATCTTTCATTGTTGCAACGTTTTCAAGTCCTAACCATATTAAAACTATGCATTCATATGCGTTAGTGCCAAGTTGTCGCCAAACTTGGTATTTTTTTTTCTTTTTTTCTTTGAAGTCGGTTAGTACTTTTTTTTAAAAAGCATATTTTATTGAGTTTGATTAGAATGTTTTTTATGAGTATATGTGAAAAAATGTTACGGTTTTTTATTGGAGTTGTATTTTGTTAAATTATCTATGTTCGAAAGAACTGAGAAGAATTTTCTCATGAGAATAAACTGTTTAAAATGAGAGATGCGTATTTAATTTTGAGTTGAGTAAGAAATTAATAATAAACTTTCGAACAATTGGAAAATTCATATGGTCCGTCTCTACGGAGAAAAATCAGGGAGTTGTTGTTCTACGTCAATGACTGAAGGATAAATGGTGAATATTTTGTTGTGTTTTCTTATTTCTTCGTATCTAGAAATCATCTTTTAAAGAGTCAAGAGGGGTAAGTGCACCCATTTAATTTTTATTCATTAAAAATGAGTATGAAAGAAGTAAAAGCAAAAAAGAAAATTTTCAAAACAAACTTGACAAAATTAAAAGAAAAATTATCGAATTCTGAGCTAGAATTAAATGAATTAATTCTCATAAAGGAGAAACGGAATAAATTAGAGAAAAACTTTTCTGAGTTATTTGAGTCTATTTATAAGATAAGTAAAGAAGATGAAATTGAGGATTTTATTAAGGAAAACGAAGAAATTAATGAAATTTTAGAAATAATGGAATTTGAACTTACAAAAAAGTTATCAAAAATGAAATTGCAAACTGTTAATTTAGAAAACGCCACAAAGGCTGATAATAACATTAAATTGCCAAAGTTAACTCTTCCTGTATTTACGGGTAATTTGCATGAGTGGCTTTCCTTTAAGGATATATTTAAGGCTACTGTACATGAAAATTCAAATTTGTCAGGGGCAATGAAATTACAATATTTGAAGTCTTCATTGAGAGGAGATGCTTTTCGTATAATTCAATCTATTTCAATCGTGGATTCTAATTATGAAGTTGCATGGTCGCTTTTGGAAGAACGGTTTTCAAATTCGAGAGAACAAGTTTACGCGCATTTAAAACGTTTTTTAAATATTTCTGTTATTCAGAATGAGTCCCCAGCAGCATTATTAAATCTAATAGATATAACAAATGAATGTATTAGGTCGTTAGAGATTTTAGAACAAAAGGTTGGGGGGTTTTCTACTACTATGTTTGCTTATATTTTGGCTCAAAAATTAGATGTAAATACAAAAATGTGGTGGGAAAGACATCTTAAGCGGGATAATTTACCGAGTTTAACTGAATTGTTAGAATTCTTGAGAGACCACGCGCGTACACTAAGTGCGTCCAAACAAGTAAATACAAAGCGAAATTTTCAAAACGAAAGCCAAACAAAGCATAGCTTTTCAAAGGTAACATCCATGGTTGCGAGCTTAAATGAGAAAAATATGCGCAAATGTGTTGTATGTATCCAGGAAAATCACAGTGTTTTTAAATGTCCCAAATTTCAAATAAATACATTATCTGTTTATTTCTTCAGTTTTTACCTAAGCTGTGTGAAACAATATTCTTTTTGTTTTTTGAGTTTGATTAGAATGTTTTTTATGAGTATATGTGAAAAAATGTTACGGTTTTTTATTGGAGCTGTATTTTGTTAAATTATCTATGTTCGAAAGAACTGAGAAGAATTTTCTCATGAGAATAAACTGTTTAAAATGAGAGATGCGTATTTAATTTTGAGTTGCGTAAGAAATTAATAATAAACTTTCGAACAATTGGAAAATTCATATGGTCCGTCTCTACGGAGAAAAATCAGCGAGTTGTTGTTCTACGTCAATGATTGAAGGATAAATGGTGAATATTTTGTTGTGTTTTCCTATTTCTTCGTATCTAGAAATCATCTTTTAAAGAGTCAAGAGGGGTAAGTGCACCCATTTAATTTTTATTCATTAAAAATGAGTATGAAAGAATTAAAAGCAAAAAAGAAAATTTTCAAAACAAACTTGACAAAATTAAAAGAAAAATTATCGAATTCTGAGCTAGAATTAAATGAATTAATTCTCATAAAGGAGAAACGGAATAAATTAGAGAAAAACTTTTCTGAGTTATTTGAGTCTATTTATAAGATAAGTAAAGAAGATGAAATTGAGGATTTTATTAAGGAAAACGAAGAAATTAATGAAATTTTAGAAATAATGGAATTTGAACTTACAAAAAAGTTATCAAAAATGAAATTGCAAACTGTTAATTTAGAAAACGCCACAAAGGCTGATAATAACATTAAATTGCCAAAGTTAACTCTTCCTGTATTTACGGGTAATTTGCATGAGTGGCTTTCCTTTAAGGATATATTTAAGGCTACTGTACATGAAAATTCAAATTTGTCAGGGGCAATGAAATTACAATATTTGAAGTCTTCATTGAGAGGAGATGCCTTTCGTATAATTCAATCTATTTCAATCGTGGATTCTAATTATGAAGTTGCATGGTCGCTTTTGGAAGAACGGTTTTCAAATTCGAGAGAACAAGTTTACGCGCATTTAAAACGTTTTTTAAATATTCCTGTTATTCAGAATGAGTCCCCAGCAGCATTATTAAATCTAATAGATATAACAAATGAATGTATTAGGTCGTTAGAGATTTTAGAACAAAAGGTTGAGGGGTTTTCTACTACTATGTTTGCTTATATTTTGGCTCAAAAATTAGATGTAAATACAAAAATGTGGTGGGAAAGACATCTTAAGCGGGATAATTTACCGAGTTTAACTGAATTGCTAGAATTCTTGAGAGACCACGCGCGTACACTAAGTGCGTCCAAACAAGTAAATACAAAGCGAAATTTTCAAAACGAAAACCAAACAAAGCATAGCTTTTCAAAGGTAACATCCATTGTTGGGAGCTTAAATGAGAAAAATATGCGCAAATGTGTTGTATGTGAAAGGAAAATCACAGTGTTTTTAAATGTCCCAAATTTCAAAAATATAATGTACAAGAAAGAGTAGAATTTGTTTAAAAAAACAATATGTGCTTTAACTGTCTTTCAGAATTCCACTGCGTCAAAAAATGTAACTCATCATTCTCGTGTTCAAAATGCCACAAACGCCACAATATATTTCATTGTTTTGATAGGCGTGAGAGAAATTCCAATGCGGTGGGAAACACAAAAAATTATAGTGATAAGGAAGTGCCAAATGCATTGTCAACGAATGAAAGTAAACCAAAATTAAATGCTGACGCCATACCATTTGAGTTAAATAACTAAATTCAAAATTTCACTGGTACTTCAAATGTGAGATCGAATAATGTTAAAACAGTTCTTCTTTCCACTGCTATTGTTTATATGAGAGATAAATTCGGAAATAAAGTTCCGGTGCGTGCCTTATTGGACAATGGTTCAATGAGCAATTTTTTAACATTGCAGTTAGTTGAAAGATTAGGAATTCGAAAAGAAAAAAGTAATATTTCGGTATCGTGTTTAAGTGGATTCTCTGTAGTGGTAAAAAATAAAACTACTGCCTTTATCAGTAATAATTCGGGAGATTATAGTCGGGAGTTAGATTTCCTTATCATACCAAAGATTTCGCAAATTATGCCCTCGAAATATATTAATATTTCAGAGCTAGGAATTCCTGAGTCTATTATTCTTGCTTATCCTGAATTTAATAGACCAGGGAAAATAGATCTTTTGCTGGGAGCTGAAGTATTTCTAGAATTGATAAAGGTGGGTCGTATGAAGTTACCAAATTCTAAATTAATACTGCAAAATACGGTGTTCGGTTGCATAGTAAGTGGGAGTGTTTACGATTGTAACGATCAGGAACAAATACATTGTGGGTTAATTACTGAAACAGATTTAAATTTCGAAATGAAAAAATTTTGGGAAATTGAAAGAGTAGAAGAAAGTACACCATTGAGAAATACAGAAGAATTAGCATGCGACACCCATTTTATAAACACACATCAGAGAGATATAACGGGCAAATTCATAGTACAAATGCCGTTGAAAAAAGATCCTAGTTCTTTGGGAGAATTAAAGCAATTTGCGGAAAATAGATTAAATTCACTTTGGAATAGGCTAGTCAAAAATCCAAATCTTTTAGAGTTATATTGCGCATTTATGGCAGAGTATAGAGAGTTGGGGCATATGGAGGAAGTAGAGAAAACAGATGAGTCAATACATGCGAATTATTTACCTCATCATGCTGTTTATCGCCCAGATACAAGTTCTACAAAATTGAGAGTTGTCTTTAATGGTTCACATGCAACTTCATCAGGAGAATCTCTAAATTCCATACAGCTGAATGGAGGTGTCATTCAAGATGATTTGTTTAGCATAATACTTAGATTTCGTACACACCTCTATGCATTTACAGCAGATGTAAAAATGATGTATCGCATGATACTTATCGATAAAAGTCAACGTGATTTACAGCGCATAGTTTGGAAAGATACTGTAAATGGTGAGATGAAATATTACAGACTATGTACAGTCACATATGGCACAACTAGTGCCCCTTATTTAGCCATGCGCTGCCTTAAACAGCTTGGTATAGATGGTGAATCTCAATTTCCGTATGCTTCTGGTGTGGTACAATCAGACTTTTATATGGACGATGTCCTGACTGGAGCAGCTGACCTAAAATCGGCTAAGAGATTGCAAATTGAGCTTATTCAACTATTAAATACGTGCGGCATGAATTTACATAAATGGTTTAGTAACCATCCAGAATTAATGGAGCCAGCCTTTAAAAATGAGAATTACACTTTTGAAAATATGAGTGAAACTAAGGCACTAGGACTTTGTTGGAATGCCAATGATGATACTTTTACTTTTAGTGTATCATTCAGTGAGCAAACCAAGGTAACTAAAAGAAGTGTACTGTCAAATATTGCTCGCATTTTTGATTCCTTGGGTCTACTAGGACCAGTTGTGACGAAAGCAAAAATTTTTCTACAAAGACTGTGGAGACTGCAAATTGGTTGGGATGAAAATCTCCCTACAGCTGAGCTTGATGATTGGTTGCAGTTTTTAGAATCATTAAGAGCCATCAACAATATAAGTGCTGTTAGATACATTTTTACAAATAATTCAGTGCAAATTAAAATTTTGGGCTTTTCAGATACTTCGGAGAAAGCCTACGGTGTGGCATTGTATGCTGTGTCTTAAAATTCTTCAGGAGAGCAAATTTCTCAGTTGCTTTGCAGTAAAAGTCGAGTTTCACCAATCAAAACAATCACTATTCCTCGCTTGGAGCTCTGTGGTGCAGTTTTATTAGCCAAATTGATGAATAAGGCTGCCAAAACCTTAAAAATTCCTAAAGAAGCTGTCTACTATTATTCAGATAGTACTATTGTATTATGTTGGATTCGAAAACAGCCGTGTGACTTAAAAACCTTTGTGGCATCACGTGTGGCTACGATTCAGAATCTTTCTGATATCAGTCATTGGGGACATGTGGCTTCTTCTGACAATCCTGCTGATCTTGTGTCACGAGGTGTAGATCCAGACAAACTTCTCCAGAGTAGCTTATGGTGGAAGGGTCCACTATTCCTAACACAACAAACTGAACATTCTCCAAATATTGTTGAACTTGAGCAAAATGATAATGATCTATACATAAGTGAACTTAAACATACAGCTTCAAAGACTACACTTTTAATATCAGACTGTTCATCTTTTATTGATTGATTTTTGCAATTGAGTAATAATTATGCTAAATTAATAAGAATTCTTAGCTATGTTTTCAGGTTCATTCAGAATGTTAAGAAGCCAAAAGCAAGGTATTCAGGTAAGTTAACATCTGCTGAATTGAAGAAAGCTGAACAGTATGTCATAAAATCTGTTCAAGAAAAAGAGTTCAGTTCTGAATTCACATTGTTATCTAAGAGTAAAGAGTTACCAAAAAATAGTAGATTACTTTCATTAAATCCTTTCTTGGATAAAAATAATTTAATCAGAGTTGGAAGTCGTCTCCAAAATAGCACGGTAAATTATGCCCCAAAACACCCAATTGTACTGCCCTCTAAACACAAATTAACAGAATTAATTATTGAGTTTTATCACAAAAAATATCTACATATAGGACCACAAAATTTACTTTATTGTGTTCGAAGAGAATTTTGGCCTTTAAACGGTAGGACTATTTGCAGAAAAATTGTACATAAATGTATTACATGCTTTAGGGCCAAACCTAAATTGTTAGAGCAAATTATGGGCGAGCTCCCGAAAGAAAGAATAAATGTAGACTTTGTTTTTAATTGCACAGGAACTGATTTCTGTGGTCCATTTTTGATTAGATATAAAGGTCAACGTAAAGGTATTTTTCATAAAGTTTATGTTTGTATTTTTATTTGTATGGTAACAAAGGCAGTGCATTTGGAATTAGTCAATGATTTAAAATCTGAGGCTTTTATTGCCACATTAAAGAGGTTTTTTGCCAGACGAGGCAAACCTCGAAAAATTTTCAGTGATAATGCAGGCAATTTTGTGAAGACTAATGTAGAGCTTAAAAGGTTGCATGAATTGGTAAACAAACCAGACCAGAACCTTACTAATTACTTGATATCTGAAGGTATTGCTTGGGAATTTATTCCCCCTAGAGCTCCAAATTTTGGAGGTTTATGGGAATCAGGAGTCAAGTCCTTCAAGTATCACTTTAAACGTGTTGTGGGCAACTCTAAATTAACTTATGAAGAAATGTTAACTATAATTGTCCAAATTGAAGGTATCTTAAATTCGCGCCCGCTTACTCCCTTGAGTACAGATATTGATGACTTGGAGGTCTTGACCCCGGGACAATTTCTTATTGGTCGCCCACTTAATGCCATTGCTGAATCTGACCTGAGTAATATTGAAGATAATAAACTTAACTTATGGCAAAAGACCACTAAAATGGTTCAGACCATCTGGAAAAAGTGGAAAAATAGTTATTTAAGTACATTGCAGCAAAGGCATAAGTGGATGATATCAAAAAACAACCTCAAAATAGGAGATATGGTTGTAATAAAGGAAGATGATCTTCCAGTGTCAAAATGGTTAGGGAGAATTGTAGAGGAATTTTTTGGTAATGATAATAGAGTAAGAGTTGTAAATATAAAAACCCCAAATCGAATATATAAAAGAACAGTATCCAAAATTGCTGTATTACCTCTTGAAAAGTAATTTAGTTTTTATAAGAAAGTGTACATTATTGTAAAATTTCTTTATTTTTTATGTATTATGTAAAATTGTTTAAATATTTGCTTAAATTTAACTTAACTGTGACTCATTTATATTGTATTTAATTGTATTGTTATTTATATTTTTTACAATGGTTGTAATTCCAGTGTTTTAGTTTGAAACCCCCCTCAGAGGTTTCAAGAGAGGCGGTATGTTTGATAAAATGCTATTTAATTTTCTACTGGCTGTGTCACCTAGCAACCAAGATATACCTAATTATTTCAAAATGTAAAAGGTTTTCTGTGCAAACGATAACTTGTGATAAATACATTATCTGTTTATTTCTTCAGTTTTTACCTAAGCTGTGTGAAACAATATTCTTTTTGTTTTTTGAGTTTGATTAGAATGTTTTTTATGAGTATATGTGAAAAAATGTTACGTTTTTTTATTGGAGTTGTATTTTGTTAAATTATCTATGAGAATAAACTCATGAGAATAATTCTCATGAGAATAAACTGTTTAAAATGAGAGATGCGTATTTAATCTTGAGTTGAGTAAGAAATTAATAATAAACTTTCGAACAATTGGAAAATTCAAGTCCATTTACGTCAAAATAGTTAATTTATAAAAAAATTACGTAATGTAAATTTTTATACGGCCATGGGGTCATACAAGTTATATTTAGAAAAACTTTCCCCGTGTTATAAGCAAGTCAAAATATAAAAATTCTGTTTTTGTAAGAACAGCACTTACCAATTTATGATGCTTAGTATTTTATGAATTTTCAGTCACTCCCGTCCCCCGTTTTTTTTTTTTTTTTTTTTTTTTTTTTTTTTTTTTTTTTTTTTTTTTTTTACTTTATATGCTTTTATTTTTTAGCCGAAAAAATACCGTTAAATTCACCGTAAATACCGGGAAACCATAAAATTCAAAGTATTGTATCTCGGTAAATTTCGGTCGTAGAACACTTTTATTGTTTTGTTTGTTAGGGCATGACGAAAGTCTTTCCAGATACAAATTATAGAAGATAATAATGAGTATAATAATTTAAATCTCATAGTTTTTTAAAAGTATAAATTTAATTTTCACATGTGAAAGAACTTCAGTAATTGGAATTTTTGCTTTTAAAACTAACTGTTTAGGAATTACAATATGAAGGGACACCTCGTGTATTATTATCTGCTTATATGTTTCATTTTAAGGGCTCCGTACTTAAAAAGTAGAAACGAAATAATTATAAGATCCCTGCTGTATATTTAGGGAAAATGTAGATTGGGCTAGTAAAGTTACTTGAGAAAATAATCTTTTCTTTGTGTATCGAGTGAAACCTTTCGTAACACAGAACTCAAAAATACATTTCTTTTAAAAAATATATTTAAACGTACACGAGATATTTATTTCATATTTCGAGATAATCTTTTTAACTATTGTTGACAATTCTAAAATATCGCGAATAATATTTCCTTTCAAACGATAAAAGTATTTTCTCATGAGCGTTACAAAAAAGAAAGAAAAGTTTGATAAAAATTACATCGGATTTCAATCATTACATTTAAAATCACTTATTTAAAACTATTTTCTTATATCATTATTAAACTAGTTAGATGTGGCAATCCCCAAACTATATGTTAATAAAAATGCAGCATATTAGTGACACCCGTTAGATGGTTTACCCAAAATATCTTGTCAACGACAACTTATGTCAACCTCTAACTGAATCTGAAATTTGATGAAAATCCGTGAATTACTTTCTGAGATAGAGCTATTCCAAAATCTTTAACATGTTCTGTAAACAGCGCCATAACTTAGGTGATGTACACTAAAATCTAACCAAATCAATTTTTATCAGATATTAACTGAATCTGAAGTTTGATGAATATCCATTCATTAGCTCTTGAGATACAGCAATTGCGAAATCGTAAAAAATGTAGTATAATAGCGCCACTTTTTGGGATATTTATACCAAAAACTAAACAACTCTAATTTATTACCAAGATTAATTGAATCTGAAGATTGGTTAATGTTCGAGCATTAGTTCTTGAGATAGAACTAATGCTCGAATTTTGAATAATGAATAATGCAGAATGTTGGCGACACCTGTTGAGTGATTTACACCAAAACGTAGTCAGCAGCAAATTATATCAAGGACTAACTGAATCTAAAGTTATATGAAAAACCGTGCATTAGTACTTGAGATAGTACTATGGTGGAAATTGTAGCAGAGCAGAATAACAGCACCACCTGTTGAGCGATAAACACGAAAAACTAGTCATCTGTAGTTTATATCAAGGGCTAACTGAATCTAAAGGATTTTTAAAATGCCATGCATTAGTTCTTGAGATAGAGCGCCCACAAAATTTTTGTCGCATACTGACTCACAAAGTGACGGCGTGACAGACAGACTCACAGACAGACATTTTGTAAAAACATGGTTCGAAACTTTGATCCATTCTGCCATGGTGGAATCTTGATGAATTATTTCCAGTGAGCTGCCAAATTCACGCTAGTGCTGCTATCTAATTTTGAGACCGAAACATTGTCGTTAACTCAAATGATGTAGCAGATTTAATCTTTTTTTCTCTGAGTTACCCTGATAGGTCAAAGTTACCCTTACTGATTGCACTTTCTTCTTGTAAAGATACAACAAAGTAAAAATACCGAGAAGCAAAGACTCTGTTGATTTAATTTATTTTACATAAATTACATGATTATACAATGTTTAAGTAATCTTATTTAATCAAATGCGAAAACAGCCATTAACAGTAGCTGATTTAAGACCCTCCGCAAAAAGGGAAAAGAATTAAAATCCGTTTACAGGGTGATCGCCACTGTTTTTGTTCAATTATAATTCGGTCTTCCTTAAATTTTTTAAAACCGATCAAATTAACTGATTTTTAGAGTCGGAACGAGCATAGCTCGTAGGAGACAGAGCTCCCTAGTGTAAACAAGTTTATTCAACAATCAAAAAGAAAAGTAAAACATTACTCACATTAAAAATGAATTATGGGACAATTTATTTGCATATTTTGTTTACCTTGAGAAATTGATTCTTAAAATTTTTATTTTTATTTTATTTTATTTTTTATTTTTTTAACTGTCATCAACTTGTTTTGTTACTAAAATTACAAAATTAAAGAAGAAAAATGTTTCTTTTAGAATAAAGTTGGTATTCTATTTCATTTTCGTTAAGAACTGAATTAAATTTATTTGACGCAATGATTTTTTTTTTCAACTTACTCATGTTTACCTCGTTTAAGCGGACTTCGGTTAGTAGTGCGGACAAAAAATGGTCTCATTTGGAAAACGATACTAGTATAAGAAAGGTTCATTGAATATAAATAGCGTGAAATTTAAGAATATGTGTAATTGCTCTGTTTTTAATTTTTTTTTTCAGGGTGGAGCTTATGTTGTTGCATTATTAGATCGTTATGCTGCTGGGTATTCAATTCTATTTGCTGTGTTTTTCGAAGCAGTCGCTGTTTCTTGGATTTATGGTACGATTATTATATTATAAAATTTAAAAAAATCGGTACTACTAGGTTATCCCGTCGACCAAAAAATTATCGCCACATTATAAGATTAAATGCCAATAATGGATGATCGTGAATGTCGCATTCAATGACATTAAATATGATTCATGTGTTTAAAATGACATTAAGTGATTTTTATTTCGACTTTTTATTAATATTTTTATTAATATTCTACTAATTATTTGTTTTTTCGTTATTTAAAATAAAAATCATGTCAATATGTATAATTTGGCTATTAGTTTGGCGATTTGTATAATTTGACGAAATTGGTCGACGGGATAACAGAGTAGTGCCAAAAAATCTTAGCACTTTTATTCAGTTAGTCTAAATTAAAGGTTATGCATTCGGCGGATACTCATGATAATCTGTAGTAATTCACGCTGGCTGTGATGAAGTAGGCTGAATCAAAAATATATTAGGGGCTGTCCTTAAATGATGCTACACTTTTTTTCAATATTTTTGGCCCCCCTCAGCCCTTTTGTCACAAAATGTCACACTTCACCATACTTTCTCTCTCCCCTTGTCGCATGTCATGCTTTATTACATAAACATATACTTGAAGTTCATAAACAAAATAGTATATTATAGGTCACGAGATGAAATTTATTAGATTTAACAACCTTGATCGATAATTATTAATAATAACCGGTTAATTTCATAAATTCTCATAAATTTATCATATTCTTTGGATATCATTTGCTTATTATTAATAATAACTGGTTACTATTAATAATAACCGATTAATCAAATTGACCATAACATATACATTAATATTGTGCAATAAATATGTAAAACTACATTTAATACTAGGGATATTTGCATTTATTAAAACAAGGTTGAACCCGTCGAATTTCGACGAAAGAAAATATTTATGAAGGAACTGTTTCTATGATCTACGAAGTTAGTCATCAAACCTACGAAGTTAGTTACATTAAAAAATGCATCTAATATTGGTTTTTCTAACTCTCATACACATATTATTGTAACCTAAAGTTAACAAAGTAATATGTCTATGAAACTCAGTTGTCCGAATTATTAAAATAAAACTTTAATCGGGATGTAAACAGTAAAGTATAATAAAGATCTGTTATTACGACGAAGTTGTTAATTAAGGCTCTTATGCTTGGTATTCAAAATGAAAAAGTGCAAAATTTATATCACTTTGACTTAATTCTGGAATTTTCCCCCCGTAAAATCTAAATCCGATATGTGAAAAGGCAAAGGTTAATGAGAAAATGGCAACATCAAAATACAGTAATCTGCTCTTTTCGGCTTTTTTCCCTTTGCTCTTAATAGAAATGGAATTCTTACGTTGCCACAATTAGAAAAACGGTATTGAAAACCAAAAATAAATTAATATCTCAAAAATAAATTAAGATACAATAAAAAAAAATGCATTTAAAAGCACATTTTTTCCCTTATATGATTGTGTAAAAATTTAAAATATGGGATGTTTAGAAGTTGAAGTGTTTAAAATTTCCAGTAGAAAAAGTTGCAAAACCGAAATTTCATTTCACATTTCAAGTTACCATTCGCAAAATGACGTATGCGTTACGCACAAATACGTTTGCCCTTTATAATATAGATTATTAATAATTGCGTTTAATCCTTAATTGTCAATATTATTTACAATCAGGGTTGCTGGATTTTAGTCGGGCCGGTTAGTTCCTGGAATCTTGCTAATCCAGTAACCATACCTGCCAACATGTCAATTTTGAAATCCTTACCATTTTTACGATGTATTCATACATACTTAAAAATACATAACATGTGCTGAAAAAAAATGTGAATGCAATGAAACAGGTAATATCATTTCATAACAATATTTTCTATGCTACATTTATATTTATTTATATTTTGTCAAAATAAAAGCATGAGATTGCACAAGAAAATGTTTTTGGAATTTCATACTTAGGAAACATGTTTCCGAAAAGCTGTCCTGCATGATCTGTAATAGACAGGAAAAGATTAAATTCACAGCAAATTTTCTGAAATTTTATAGCAGATTGGGGGGAGGGGGGGGTAATCTCTATCGGCATTAATTATGCATTTTTTCAAGGTATCTGTAATGAAATGCCTATTTTTACGCAATACCTTGACGAAATGTGATTTCCTTTTTTCTGCGATCCTTTCACGAAATTTGCGGGGTTTTCCCCCACAATCTTTTCAAAGAATCGGCGTTTCCCCGCGATCTTTTGATGAAATAGTCGTTTATTCAAGGATGTTTTGACTAAATCTGCGATTTTTCTGTAATCCTTTTACAAAATTTTCCTTTTTTCTGCAACCCTTTCAGAAAATTTGCGCTTTTGAGCGATCTTTTCACGAAATTGGCATTTTATCCGCGATATTTTGACAAAATCTGCGTTTCCTCGAGATCTTTTGGCGAAATCCTCGTTTCTCCGCGATCTTTATATTCAGCATTTTTCTGATATCTTTTAACGAAATTGGCGTTTTCCCTCTATCTTATGATGAAAGTGGCGTTTTATCCGCGATCTTTTAGCAAAATTGGCGTCTTTTAACGATATTTTGAGAGATTTTTTCACGAAAACGTCTTTTTTTTTTCTCGCGATCTTTGACGAAATCACTGTTATATCCACAAATTTTTGAGGAAATCGGCGTTTTACCCACGATTATTTGGCGAAATCGGCATTTTCCCGCGATCATTGGATGAAATCGGTGTTTTTTAAGCGATCTTTTTGCGAAATCTTACGTTTTTCAACGCTATTTTGACAAAAATTGCGTTTTTGAGCGATCTTTTCACGAAAATGTCATTTTTTCCCGCGATCTTTTGACAAAATCGGCGCTTTACCCACAATCTTTAGACGAAATCGACGTTTACCCGCGGTCTTCAGATGAAATCAGAATTTCATCTGCGATCTTTTGGCGAAATCGTTGTTTTTTCCGCGACCCATTCACCAAATTCGTGCTTTTTAGCGATTTTTTAGCAACATTCATTGTTTTTTCCGAGAAATTTTGATGTAATCGGTGTTTTTCCGCGAAACTTGGACGAAATATGTGCTTTTTTGGCGATCCTTTCATAAAATTCGCATTTCTGCGCGATTGTTTTTTCCGAGCGCAAAACCGTACAATCGTACTTTTCATCCGTACAACAGTATACTTAGAACAAAATCCGTACATTGTAATTGTACTGCCAAACTGTACAAGTTAGCAGCTATGAGTAACCTATATACTACCTATATTATACTAAACACTAAACCTCTCCCAATACGAGGAATTTGCAGATTGGAAAGTTTGCTAGTTGACACAAATCAATTCCTCTCCTTTTTAAGGGGAGAGATTTGTGAAGGAACAAAAACAAAATATTTAGTCAATATACATAGAAGGAAAGAGCATGTTTACAAACATTTCCATCAACCAATTTACTACACCTATGCATTTTTATCATAGTGATCATTGCAGGAACATTAATGGCAATATAGACCAATTATATCATGAACCTGTTAAATAGAGACCAATCAGATTGGCTGAGGTCATGTGTACGGCAGGAGATATAAAGAACAGAAAGGTATTTCTTGCCATTGCCACCCCACAATAATTCAACCCACACTATGTCAGTTGCTCTTTCTTTATAAGAAAAAACAAATGAATTGGAAAGAATAAACAGAAAAAACAAATTTTTCACTGTCTATATAGATTCACAGGGACTTGAAAAACCTTTTCGAGCTAGACAAATTTCCATCTTACTCAATCTGGCTTACAGAGATTGTACTTAGAAGATAAATAAATATAAAAGCTATGACAAAATTATTTATATTTTCTTATTTTTAAAGTGAAATGATGCCTTGGGAACTTCTTACATAAACAAGTGACTATTATTATCCATAGTACTAACACATTCATATATGCTAGGAACCATTGTCCAAGTGAAGTACTTTATAAACAGTATAATTTTGTGTATTATTTATTTTAATATAATTCTTACTCATAATAACAAGAAAATAACTTAACTAAGCATAGGATGTGCCACTGGACCTATATATATATATATATGTCTGTTAATCATATTGGTATTTATGAGGTTTTTGTGATATTATATTAACTGGCTATAAAAGTGGATATCTAAAACATGATTTTAAATGAATGTCATAAGATTTTAGTTTTAATTTACAAAAAATGGCCATTAGTAAGGTAAATTAACAAAAGAAGTTGTTAAAAAAATAGTAAGATATGAACGGGAAAAAAGCCAATAAAAACCGGCTTTTTCCACAAAAGACCGGTTTTTTTCTATAAAAACCGGCCGGCATAGCCTTTTTTTTTTTTTTTTTTTTTTTTTTTTTTTTAAGCCAGCTTTTCTGCAGCCCTGCTTACAATTAGTATGACAAATAGTTATTACAATACTGACTTATTACTTAATTCTTTAATTAAGAACGTAATATACATTTTTTGATTTAATTACTAAAATGATAATTAATAAAATTAGTATTCATTCTAAAAAGAAAAAGGAACAGGATATTTGTAATGTGTTTAAAAATGATATGAGAAAAAAATTATATAATTTTTAATATGATAAATAAACTGTGGATTTTTAATAATGATATAAATTGGGTTGAGTTTTGGGTTTAAGCCATCAAAAATCAGTTTTTGACGTGACGTAGGTTTAAACCGCGTTTTAAGTGGTTTTAACCGTCGAAACTGACAAAATTTTTAAATATGCTTAGAAATTCACCAACAAAAGAAACATTGCTGTTAATATAGCACGATACAGTATTGCTTTTATTTAACGACTAGCTGACCCGCCCGGCGTTGCCCGAGTCCGTATTAACAATATTAAACGAACTTGAAATTTGTATGATTTTATCATTAACTGGAAGCATGCAGAAATGCATTGTTTGAAATACGTCGCAGCTGACTTTGTGAAAAATCGGTTTTAAAAACAACAACTAATATTAAGCTCTAAAAATACTTAAAATGAGCAATGAGAAACACCGGAGGGAACATGTATCCAACGATTACGTTAGTTTCCTGTTAAAGTGTTGATATTTACCCGTAAAAATCACTGTTAAATCACGTAAGGGGCCGTCGATTAATCATGTGATGTTTTTTCTGGCATTTTTACCCCCCCCCTCCCCCTTGGTGATACATGGTGAGGTTCAAGACTACCCCCCCCCCCCCCCAGCCCTACATCACGTGTATTTTTTAGTACCTACAAATAATCTTAATTTTTTTAGAATATTTATTTTAAAATACAGGTTCAAGTATCATCAAATTTTATTATAGGAAAAAAAAACTACAATAATAACCTTAAGAGGTAAACAGAAAGGTTGCAAGTTGTTTTGGACTGACATAAAAATAATGAAAGAAATGCGAAAAACTTTTTTGTAGTAATACATAAACATAATTTAATTTACAAGGTCCTCAGACCACGGATTAGCAAGACTTTCTTCAACACCAATAACTGGATAAGCATCTTGCAAGTTATTTGTAGGCACAGTGCTTTGTTGAAGATTAACATCGGTTTCATCAAGCAACTCGGCGTCATCATTTTCGCGTACTACACAGAGAATCTCTCTCACGGGAACTTCACTTCGTTCGTTGCCTGGCAACGGTGAATCAAGGTCACACTACAAGCCGCTTTCGACTTTGTACGCGTTTGACGAAAAAATAAATACACGAAACGCCGTTTTTCGGTTCAGTATCGTGCGTTTGCTGAAAAAATAAATACTCGTGATATATTACTACACCCCCCCTCCCCCTTGTGATATTTCGTGATTTTTTTATGGACCCCTCCCCCCCTCTCGAGGCTCGCATGATTAATGGACGGCCCCTAACTAATTACTTTTTTCGCATAGAAATCCCAAGTGAGATATTTTAAATTTCAAACTAATTATATTACTCTTAAATCCGACTATACCGTGAATGAAATCGATACGCGATGATAAAAGATTGGTATATAGTATTATAATTTCAGAGCCATTTAACAAAAGTGTATATTTTTAATCGAAGCATGCGTAATGTTGACTCTGTGGACAAATTCCTAACCGTAAACTTTTGTATCGTAACCATAATCTGTCTGTAACCTAACTGCGACTTAACAGTACCCTACCGTAACTTAAATATAACATAAATGTAACCTAGCCGTTACTTTATTGTAACCTATTCTTATTCTAACTATCACATAAATGCAATTTAACTTTAACCTAACTTTAAATTAACCGTGATCTAACTGTAACCTAACGTGAAATTAAATAAAATCAAAGACTTACCGTAATGTAATTGCAACCTAATTGCAACCCAAATGTTACCTAACTAATCATGGAGTTCATGTCCATGGAAATTATTTTGTCTTGTTCGGATTTGGTTATGATTCATTAGAATATTTTCGTCGGGTTCAGATTTGATTCGATTCAGGTTTCAGGTATTTTTTGAAATTCGATTTAAATATTCGGGTCGGATTCATGTCCATGGAAATTATTTTGCCTTGCTCGGATTCAGTTATGTTTCTGTGAAATAATTTTGTCGGGAACAGATTTGGTTCAATTCAGATTTCGGCGTTTTTTTTTTTTTTTTTTTTTTTTTCAAATGGAATTTTTGGGTTCAGGTCTTCCTGCGTGTCCACGGAAATTATTCTGTCTAATTCGAATAAAGACATGCTTCACTGGAATATTTTTGTCAAGTTCAGACTTGGTTTAATTCAGATTTCGGCTTTTTCTTCAAATGTAATTTTTGGATTCGGGTTTTCTTGCGTGTTCACGGATATTATTCTGCCTTGTTCGAATAAATACATGCTTCACTGGAATATTTTTATCAAGTTCATTTCAGATTTCGAGATTTTTTCAAAGAAATTTTTTAGATTCAGATTCGGTTCATGTGCATGGAAATTTTATCTTATTCGGATCCTGTTACGGTTCTTTGGAATATTTTTGTCATGTTCAGATTTGGTTCGATTCAAATTTCAGGTATTTTTTCAATAAAATTTTTAGGTTCGAATCTCGTTCATGTCCACGGAAATTATTTTATCATACTCGTGTCCGGTTATGATTCTTTGTAATATTTTGATCGGATTCGGGTGTGGTTTGAGTCAAATTTCAGGTTTTTTCAAATCGGATTTTTTAGGTTCGAGTCGGGTTTATGTCCATGGAAATTATTTCGTCGTGCTCGAATCGGGTTATAGTTCTTTGGAATACTTTTATCGGGTTCAGATTTGGTTCAATTCAGATTTCGGGTTTTTTTTCAAATGGAACTTTTGGGTTCGGGTCTTCTTGCGTGTTCACGAAAATTATTCTGTCTTGTTCGAATAAGGAGATGCTTCACTGGAATATTTTTGCCAAGTTCAGATTTGGTTCAGTTCAGCTTTCGCGATGTTTTCAAAGAAATTTTTCGGGTTCGGATTGGGTTCATGGCCATGGAAATATTTTGTCTTGTTCGGATCCGGTTGCGGTTCTTTGAAATAGTTTTGTCAGATTCAGATTTAGTTCGATTCAAATTTCAGGTATTTTTTCGAATGGAAGTTTTAGGTTCGTATCGGGTTCATGTCCACGGAAATTATTTAGTCTTACTCTAATCCGGTTATGGTTCTTTAGAATATTTTGGTCGGATTTAGATGTGGTTTGGGTCAAATTTCAGAATTTTTCAAATGGAATTTTTTAGGTTTGAGTCGGGTTTATGTCCACGGAAAGTATTTTGTCTTGCTGGGATCGGGTTATAGTTCTCTGGAATATTTTTATCGGTTTCAGGTTTTGATCGGGTCATATTTCGAGTTTTTTTAAAGACAATATTTAGGTTCGGATTAGGTTTCATGCCCACTAAAATTATTTTGCCTTGTTTGGATCGGGTTATGCTTCATTCGAACATTTTTATGGGGTTGAGATTTGGTTCGGGTCAATTATCAAATCCATAGTTTTTTTTTTTTTTTTTTTCAAACAGAATTTTTAGGTTCACCCAATATTTTTCGAAAGTTGGCGCCACTGAAGACCATCATCAACGTCTGACGATACCGTCAAAGAACATTCGTAAAGCAGTTGAAAGGGGCCCATGTTCACAAGTAGCCTTATATTGGCCCTTGTTGATAGCTTTTATCCATATTTTCGGTGGTACAACTGTCCACCTCTTCATATATTTTATCATCCAGTTTCCAGGAAATGATGGCTATTTTTTTTCTAAGGAGAGCATTTCTTCAAAACACCTGTGAAAGATATCAATGGATTAGTGTTTTCATAGAAATTAATCGTTATTTTTGGAACACCCTAAACTTCTGCTGTTTCAAACTAGAATTTCTTTCGGGCGAATCATTCTATATAAGATTATTCAATAGAATTTTGTTTTATTATCGAGTCTTTTTTTTTTTTTTCTAACCCGATGTTTTCTTTTCTTCAGGAATTGGTCGATTCTCAAACGACATTCGAGAGATGCTCGGTTTCGAAGTTGGATGGTGGTGGAAGTTCTGTTGGTTCTTCATAGCACCCTTTTTCATCATGGTATAGTATTTATCAAGTAATTTTCCTCAATTCTGTTCTGGCTACCATTTACTGCCCATTTTGTTAAAATATCTTTGTTACCATTAAAGTTCTCTAAAAATATCTGGGTATGAATTAAACAGAAAATCTCATTCTTTTACCATAAGACGTCTTTTACCATTGACTTAGTTCAATTCAAATAAATCAATTTTCACTTAAAAAATGCATGTAATGTGTACTTTCACGGTTTTAAGTAGTATTTTTGCCATTTAATTGAATCACTTTGTTAAATGGAATCTGATTCAACAAAGTGGCAGATTCAGAAATACGCAAAAAGTTTAGATATTAAATTTGGTTTTGATTAATATAAGCGGCAATTATAGCAGTATATCTTAGCTCTGGGAAGGGTTTTAACCCCCAAAACCTCCCCATTGGCTGCGCCACTGCTACGAGGCAACCATTAGTGCTCATTTAGGCTTATGCACCACTTCACTTCCGGCAGACATGGATCATTAGATTCCCCTATTACAAATCTGCCATAAAATAAAGGTTTCTTTTCTTGTGCTCGGTGACGCAGGCTTTTGTGCTGTCAGCTCTTGGACTATAAGTGTTGTTGCAGATATTTAAAAAATTAATCAAAGTACTCAATGATGATAAAAATGTTTCACTTTCATAATATTGCAGTGGCAAAGCTTCAGAAAATATTACTGATTATTATTAATTTCTATGCTTAAAGTGTTAAGAAGTAATGCTTCTGTTTTAATCATACCTGACAAGGTATTATATCCCTTGTGTACCGTTTCTTCCTCTCCCTTACCCCCCCCCCCTTCCCCTACAATCTCACATGTGATGAACGATAAACTCTGAAACAAAAATTATTAAACAGATCTACTAGTTTTGTACGCCCTAAAGGTGACATTCATAAGATCAATTATGGTAAATAAACTATTTTTACCAAAAAAAAAAAAAATGATAGTTTTGAATTATTATTATTATTATTATTATTTGGAGAAATAATTTACTGATCATTACTGATCCTGAGAAGTTGTGTTTATGTTGTGAGTTGTGATATTGTCGTTCGTGTGGAACTAATTAGTCTGTAGTTTAAAAAGTTTTAAGCTTTTATGGCTATTGTAATCACTATTAGCATACATATTTTTTTATTTTAGGGATAATTACGAATTTTTGTTACAAAATCTGAAATCTGAAATTCTTTGAGGGTAGGTAGCAAAGGAGCAAAAACGAGAAAGGGACAATTGCCCCTTCCCTGTTCCTTCCCAAATAGTACCCCAGTCCTGTTTATTTATTTATTTAATTTAATTTAATTTAATTTTTTTTTTTTTGGGGGGGGGGCCACTGACCAAGTTTTTATCTGCCAAACTACTGCTCAGTTAAATGGGGTTCAGTCTTATTCATTTTTAAGGAGCTTTCGAAACTGGTTCCGAAAATGTAAGGTCCTTATTATAAATACCTGTAAACAAAATCGAAAAGGTAGGAAACAGCCTTTGTACGGATAACTTTCATTACCATTGCAAAAAAAACCCATTTAAGAATATTGAAATGCAACCGAAGATACCTTTATATATATTTTTTCATTGGATTAGCGTAAACGAATAGTTTTTTTTTTTCGCTTGACAGAAGTAGCTCTTAACTGAATCGAAAAACACGACATACATACTTCTACTGGAAGACCCAGAAATGCCTCTATTTTAAACTTCGCATTAAAATTACTTAATTTTATTCATCGAGGTGTCACATTTACCCATATTAAACAACTAGATTCTGCTACTTACTAGTTGTTATTAAAACTAAATGCAGCCGAATTTACACTCCTCTTTGGTCAACTTACTGTGGACATATGGCCCCCACTAGTGGCCGAGAGGTTCTGACTTCCAAACTGGTAGACGGTAGGTGCTGGGTTCGTACCCTGTTACGAATCGTAGCACCTGCTATCCAGTCACGTGATTGGTTTCTCGGCGCCGCCGAGTGCCCGAGAGAGTTGTGTTACGTAATTCTAGTTCAAAAGTCCAGATGTGCTCGATGGATTTTCTCGTCGAGAGAAATAAAACTCTCGCTTATTATACATGTAAAATTTATATTTTTATGTTTAAGTGTTTTGTAGTTGTGTTTAGTGTGTGTGTTGTCCAAAATAAACAAGTAAAAAGACTCCATTTTCAAGTATTATTTACGTACACTTTCGAATTCGCGAATCGTAAAAATTCTATATGGTGCCACATTTCAACCCGGGAAGTGATTGTGTTAATGACTTCAAGACTTTCGAATTTAAGACTTTTATAAGTGTCAGTGACTCCTTTAAGAATATCAAGAATGTGCTTATAAATTTCAAGACTGTGATTTGTGCTGCCGCTCTTGGATTTCTCGGTCTGAATTTATCGGAATAATACATCGCGTCTTCACATCGCGGATAGAAAAGGTATTGTAAAATTATTTTGATTTATTCTTTTGATCTATATTTTCACTATTATGGATCTTGAAAAAATTAAAAGTAAAAGAAAGGTATTAAAAACCGCAATAACCAAATTTATTACAAAAATTGAGGCTTATATAGAAAGTATCGATTTTAATGATAAAAGTCATTTGAGCAGTTAACAGAATATTTAACTAATATTAATGATAAACAAAACGAATTAAAAACTGTTAATAATCAGATTCAGGAATTATTATCGGATGGAACAATTTTCGAGAACGATATTCAGTCATCTATTGAATATGACGATGGAATAAATGAAACAAAATTTAAAATTAAATTGAATTTGAAGAAATTTAAAATTGATTCTGATAAACCTGATACTAGTTCTTTATTTAACACGAGTACAACTCCTTATTTCAATGCTAGACCAACAACAATAAATTTACCAAAAATAAACATCCCGACGTTTAAAGGGGATCCGAATATGTTTTTGGAATTTATGAATAGTTTTAAAAGCAGCATTGATGCTAACGAAAATTTATCCAAGGTGGATAAACTTATTTATTTAAAATCCTTTCTGTCAGGTGAAGCACTTAAATCAATTTCCGGTCTAGCCCTGACCGAGGCGAATTACCAGCAGTCTTTAGACTTGCTGCAGAATCGTTATGGTAAACCAGAAATTTTGATAAGCGGGTTTATAAACAAATTATTAGAACTAGAACCGGTTAGGTCGAGCACGAATATTAAGTCATTACGAGATTTATATGATGAATGCGAAGTAAGCATTCGTAATTTACAAGCTATCGGGGTCGCGTCGGACAATTTCGGATATTTATTGATACCGATAATTTTAAAACAGATACCCCATAATTTAGTTGTAGAATATCAGAGAAAGAAAAATGCGGAAAAAGCTGGTGACGTAAATGAATTGATGAAATTCATAAAATTTGAAATAGAATCGCGGGAAGCAGCAAATGCAGTGTCAGGGATTTCCTTAAAAAATCAGGAAGTAGCACGATATGAAAAAAGGAATTTTAGAACTAAACCAAATGTTCCCTCTTCAATCGCGCTTAATACTGTTGTAAAAAATGTTTGCATATTTTGTAACGCGAATCATTTAAGCTTAAAGTGTAATGAAATTACTGATGAACAGAAAAGGTATAAATTAAAAAAAGATGGAAGATGCTATCGTTGCTTCTTGAAATCGCACGTAATATCCTTGTGTAAGGTAAAAATACCTCCTTGTGAATTATGTAAAAGTTACCAGCATAATTATTTATTTTGCCCGACAAAAAAATCGACAAAAGCGCGTCACGATGAAAGCTCAGTAAAAGCCGATGATTCTAAAAATGAAGAAAGTCAACCCGTATTTTCATATGTAATTAAAACTAATAATTCTCCCGAAAAGTACGCAACATTATTGCAAACCGCCTGTGTACGAGTGCAGGGTACTGGTAATAAATTATGCACGAGACTCTTATATGATTCGGCATCCTCTAGAACAGGGGTTCCCAAACTTTTGGGCTCGCGGAGCCCTTTTTGGAAAGAATTTCTAAGGCGGAGCCCCTAAACCCAACGATACTCTGTGGTTTACAAATTAATGTTTTTTATGCCTTTGAAGCACAGAAGAATCTACTGGATAAAAATACGAGACAGTAATTTCCAATATTAGACAAAGGTTCTCAGCAGAAATTTTGAATTCATACTATAAATTATCAAAATCAAATTTTCTATTATGTAACCCTTTAACTTTCCCACTGAAACAACCGGATATATCCGTTCACTAGGCTGCAGATTTCACTGCAATTGAAGCTTTATTTAAATTAATATAACTTTACAACTATAATCCAGTTTTAAGAAATTAAGTTATGATTGATACTTTCAAGGCTTATAAGCATGTACGTAACAAAAAAATTATATCATTGATAGAAAATCTTTCTTTTATTAACATTTAAATTGCAGAGGAAAAAAAACATAACAATTTTGCGCTTTTGCTCGGCAGTCAGGAGGTTAACAGTATTATTTACCACAATTTCCTGCGTATAATCCGCGGATTAAACAATTCTTTTTCGATCCAGAAATTTTATTTAGTAATTGAAAGCAAATAATTACGGCGATCTAAAACATAACATTTTATTTTAAAATTTTTCTGGGTCAAAAAATTATATTGTTTGATCATCGGATTATACGCAAGAAATTACGGTAATATTACTATTATTGGATACAGTAAAATAAAAATAAGGATTAAAACCCTATTTTTATGTATTAAAATATCTACCTTGTATAATCGAGATATTTCCTTCAAATACAGCAAAAATTATAGTTAAAAATTTGTGATTTCTGAAAGTTTTAGTAACGAGGAAAACTCTTTTTTACCTGAACGATATTCAAGCAATACTATTTAGGGGTTAATGACATCCTTTTTTTTTAAATAAAAAAAATTCTTTTGTGATTTCCAGCGTGAACTCGGAATTAAAGGTAAAAATGGTAACCATATTTGGATTATGCATTGCAATGGGGCTTACGTAAAACTATCATTATTTATGGTGAAAACCACACAAACAGAGAAAAAGGGTAAATTGTACAGTTTTCGTTTGCAGAGAGCAAATCTTCTGCATAATTCCAATAAGCTACTCGCAAAAAAAGAAAATGCGTAGTTCCAGTCACCCATGAGTAATTATGTAACAAGTTTTCGCCAGAGCCGCCTACCCGTAATAGTATTTTCTCGTTTATGAAACATTTTTTCGTTCTTCTTTAAGTTTCTAGCACTTCTGAGCGTGCAACGAAAATGAATCGTCTCTTAATTTTTTTTTTGAACCATTTTTAAAAAAATACATTTAGAAGCAGGTCATCGTTTTACTATTTAAGTGAGCGGAGCAAAATCTATAAGCCGTACCCCACACACTTTCTTGGGAATTTAGTTGAAAATACAGGGCAGGCCATTCCATGACATAATTAATCATTCCTTAATTATCCAAAAACCATTCCTAGAATAATTTTGAAAAGGTTATAGGGCCGTTTTTTTCGGCTGGAAAATACAATTTTGGCCACCAATTCTCTCTTCAGTTGGCAAGAAATGAGTTTCTCGCAATTCTTGATAATTGATAGCCAAGATACAGTCTGAGGAAAGAGCTAAGTTAAGTTTATCATCATAACAAAGTTTCCCAACACTACTAATAAGCCTCTATCGTGCTGTCTTTTGGGGAAAATTTCCTCTAGTTTTCTCATGTCATGAAAATAGAAACCAAGGCAGTCTGAGCCACACAAACTATTTTTTTCTCCTCTGGGAATAAATCCAAATGTCCCCGAACTTACCAGGTTTGGTGATACTTGGCCCCATCTACACTGCGTTGATTGTGGATAGCTTTCAACATGGATTGCCTCAGCATGGAGAGATGGAGGCTTATTAATGGTGTTTGAAAGCTTCGACTATGGTTGTAAACGTAACCTGGCTCATCCGTCAGACTGCAACTTGGTTACTAACTACCAAGAATTGGCAGAAACCCATTTAATGCCAACTGAAGAGAGAATTGGTGAATTAAATTGGATTTTTAAGCCGGAAAACGGCCCCATAACTTTTGCAAAATCCTCTGAGGAATGGTTTTTGGATAAATAAGGACATGTCATGGAATGGCCTGCCCTGTAACTTCATCTAAACCCCCAAGAAATTGTGCGGAGTATCTCAATAGAGTTTTAAACGCCCATGGCAGGTAGTTCAAGTCTGTGGCAGAACTGAACGCCGCCATCATTGAGAACTGGGATAATATTGATGCTAATGCCTTCCAGGAATTAGTAAATAGTATGCCACATCATATATACCAAGTCATATATACGCATGACGTATATATTGGCTATTAACAGTAGTGGCTTTATTTCGACTGGTGACTTTTTTCTTCCTCTTTTTTTATACATTAATTTTTTCTGACCTATTGGAGAAGGGTGTGAGTTATCCCTTGCAAATATGTATTTCTATATAGTCTTTCTTAATATATTTGTTTCTTTCACATGGTTTTGTTTCCTGTCGAATTACGATAGAAAATCATGATGGCTTTATTTAGGGGAGACGCACTGTATTATGTTTGAGACGATCAATAACTGTTTCTTTTACGTGATCTTCCATATCGCGAGTTCTTGGACAATAGTGTTATTTGACAAAGAAATATTAATATCTAAATTGGCAGCTTTTTCTTTAAACAAACATCCTGAAATATCATTTGCACAAGATTTAATAAGAGTCTCTGCAATGTATTGGCTTTGCCAGCTTACGCTATTTTGTAACTTATTAAGTAGGAAACTTCCAGCACTTTTTCATTATTTTCGCAGCTGTAGCCATACTATTCTTTGAAGTTAAAATTTTGTTGCATTTTTTCTTTAAAAAATCAATTGGTTTATCTGTTAATTTTGGGAGATTACCCTCGAAATGACAGCTCAACTTAGCCGGAAACATTGAACTGTTGTTCAAACTTTACCACAAATTACACAGAGAGGCTGATCATTTTCCGTTTAAGTAAATCCGATATTTAAGAAATTTTCATCATATTTCCGTTTTTTATTGGCAGGTCTGTCACAGGCGACTATTTTTATATTCTGTTCGCACCAGTTTCTTTCTAACATAGAATTTAAAATTTATTTTTCTTGTAAATGTTGTCAAAGTGTGTGTTAATAATTTCTGTTTACAGAAATTGGTGCCAGTTAGAGTTAAAAATTAGTCCGCTGTGGCAGTCCTGTATTGGGAATGCTTTCCTCCGATGTCTCAGTTCCATAGCTGCCAACTTTCAACTAATCTTCCGTAATGCCTGGATTAATTTGATCCAGGTTAAGGTCATTCCAAAAGAGAAAATATATTCCATGAATCTTTATTTATTTAATTTTAGGATTGTTACTAGAACATACTTAATTCCATTTCTTTGGAAAACTTCTGGTTCGAAACTCATTAAACCAGGGTCAAATTAACGCATGTATTACGGATAATCGATGTCAGGTTGGCACCTATGCAGGTCTGTCTTGCTTTGATTACAATACCAGGGTCGCAGCGTCCCTAAAATTTTCGCAATTTCCTACCACAATTTTATAACTATATTATTTATTGTAGAATTACATTGTAGATGTTAAAGAAATCTCTGAGATGAAGATTTTTGATTTAAAATACTGGTAGAAAAGTGCAAAAATTTTAGGGAAGCTGCGACCCCTGCAATACTTGATCTGGGGTCAACGGTTCAGAAATACTTTCATTGGTCAAAAGCTCTTTTTGTTGGTTTATATGATAATGAAATGTAAGCTATTGGTTTGTCTTCCTTTTTAAATGCGGCATCTCTTTTTTTAAACAACCTGTTTGAAGCCAGCAATCCATGCCTAAAACAAAATTACTCAATATGTTTTTTTCTTTTTTGGCTTTCTTACAAAAAATAAACCAAATACACAGTAAAAAGAAATCTGTGAAGGTACTAAACATTTTCTAAGAAACTGGGATTCCAAGAACTTTTCATGTAACGATAACAGGAAAAATTCATGTAATCGATTCTGAAACTTGAATTTTTGCTGTTACCGTTACAGGAAAAGTTCTTGGAATCCCAGTTTCCAAGAAAAAGTTTAGTACCTTTGCAGGTTTTTTTTTACAGTGTACAAGATTTTTTTTAAATTAGTTATTCCTTGTCTTTTTTTCTTTTTCTTTCTTTCAATTTTTTTGTTAAAAAGTAGTTATTTTTATTTGAAAACTCACAATTAAAAAATTCCAAATGAGGTGTCTTGGGGTAGTAACGCCCTGTTAAAGTTCTACTAGTTTTCACGGCTTAATTTTAGATATTTAAAAAATATATATATGGGATTTTAAACAGCAATTCATTAACTATACTTCTATATACTTCTAAGCAACTCATTACTAAGCAAAAAATCATTAAGCATAAACATATGAATAGGCGAAGCTCCAAAGAACAAAACTGTTCTCCTTTTTGTTCGGCAAGAAGAGTTAACAGCACTGGCGGGCCTTTTCTCTTTCGACTCACGTTGTGCATTTGATTCAGAGTACTATTTCATATAGCTAATTCTAAATCGAAATTTTAAAACACATTAAATATAGAAACATAAAATAAAGTAATTCAAACCAAAAATATTATACAGAAAATAGATAAATATGTAATGCAAATGCTTACGTGTTTTTTGAAGTGTATTATTGTATTTTTCAACCCAGTTATAGACATTTATTATTGACACACACACACACACAAAAAAATTAAAATCCTATATACTTTATATCTAATTCCTATATAAAAAAATTTCTATATACTTCTGAAAGTATTTCACTTGCAATGTGTTAATTTCTTTTATGTATTATTTATTTTCCTGGAACGCCGCGGAGCCCCTGGAAAGTTCAGGCGGAGCCCCAAGGGCTCCGCGGAGCACACTTTGGGAACCTCTGCTCTAGAACATTCATTACAAAAAGTTTAGCCTCGGCGTTGAAATTAAAACCTGTTGCCAAGGAAACGCTTTTGGTTTATACATTTGCAAATCGCGATGCCATAGAAAAGGAGTTTAATGTAGTAAATTTAACTATTATTAGTTGTCATCATCCTTATGAAAAAATAACTGTAAAAGCGCTGGTTTCTGAAATAATTAGCGGTACTAAGATAATGACTTCTGTTGATTATAAGTTAATAGATAAATTACGATTAGATAAACATGAATTGGCCGATACATTTATTCATTCGAAACCGGTCCAGATCTTGCTAGGTGCGGACTATCTGTTCAAAACTATAATAGGTAATGTCGAAAAAATTAATCATAATTTATTTATGCAGCCAACAATATTTGGCAAAACCATTGTCGGTCAAGTTAATAGTAATAATTCGCAGCCAACTTCCTGTATGAATGTAATTTGTTTCCCTTCAGAAAATGATCTTAGAAATTTATGGCAAATTGAGTCTTTTTTAGTCGATTCAAATGATCAAATGCAAGAGGAGACTTATGAGGTCATTAATCAATTCCAGAAAGAAATCATTTTTAAAAATGATAGATATATGACCCCCTTGTTATGGCGTAGCGAATTAGATAAACAGAATTTGTCTAATAATTACGAGGTAGCAGAAAGGCGTTTTTTAGGTTTGGCGAAAAGGTTAAAGAATGATAAATCTTTGTTTTTAAAATATAATGAAATTATGAAAGAGCAATTAACTGAGGGAATTATTGGAAAATGTAGTGATAATTGTTCTGTCAATTTCGTGATGCCACACTCTGCTGTTTCTAGGCCAAGTTCTTCTACAACAAAAACAAGGATTGTTTTTGACGCGAGCAGTCGGGAAATGGGGGAGAAAAGTTTAAATCAATGTCTTTTTGCGGGGCAAAATTTGAATCCTAATCTCATAGATGTGATATTAAATTTCAGACAGTTTAAAATTGCTTTCACGGGGGATATTGCTAGGGCCTTTCTACAAATTCAAGTATCAGAAAATGATAGAAATTATCTATGTTTTTTGTATTTCGATGACTGCGACATAGATAAACACAGTGTTTTGTATCACTTTAATCGTCATTGTTTCGGCGTCACCAGCTCTCCCTATGTTTTAGCCTCTACAATTAAAAAGCATATTGGTAATTATAAGGATACGGAACCCGCCGCCTATGAAATGATTAATAAATATTTGTACGTAGATGATTTAATTTACGGATCATCTACAGTCGAGCAGGCTATGCAACTAACAACTACTGCAGTTTCTATATTTAAAGATGCCAATATGCAATTGCGAAAGTTCGTTACTAATTCTCCAGAATTAAAAGAAGCTTGGAATGGTAACCCGGTTATAGAGATTAATGAAAACTGCGCCGAATCAAAGGTATTGGGGTTAAATTGGAATGTTGAAGGGGATTTTTTGGCTATAGATTTGGCATCTTTAGTGTCAATAGGTGACAACTTGGAATTCACCAAAAGGCATGTTCTCCAGACTGCCGCTAAAATATTTGATCCAGTTGGATTTATGTCACCTTTTTTGATAAGGGTAAAAATTTTCCTTCAAGAATTATGGCAGAGTGGGCTAGACTGGGACGATGGATTTAACGAAGAATTTCAAATTAAATACAGAACATGGTATCAGGAAATCGAATTGCTAGACCAATTAAAAATACCCAGATATTATTATCACTCGAGTGAAGTGCACGACAAAGTAGAACTACACATTTTTTCCGATGCTTCCTTGAAGTCCTACGGAGCGGTAGCCTACTTCCGGTTTCAAACATCCGAAGAAAATTATAGGACATGTTTTGTTATGTCTAAGGCTAGAGTAGCCCCATTGAGAAAAATAACACTACCACGCTTAGAGCTTTTAGGGGCACTAATAGCTGCTAGAATAGCTAGTCACCTTAAACTCATTTTCACGAATCTAGATAAAATAGTACTGTGGTCAGACTCGACTATAGTACTACATTGGATCAAAGAAGTGGCATCCAAATGGAAGCCGTTTGTGGCTAACAGAGTGATGCAAATTCAGGACTTAAGCGACCCTAGTTCTTGGCTGCATGTAAATAGCAGGGATAATCCTGCTGACATGCTAACTAGGGGACTGTCAGCGAAAGAGTTAATAAACTCCAATCAGTGGTGGTACGGGCCGGAATGGCTCGGTAAATCTGAAAAATTTTGGCCTAAGGACGATAATTTAAAATTAAAATCAGTCAATCCTGAAATTGAAGCTAGAAGTAATATTGTGGTTAATACAATTATTGCCAAGGAGAATTTAATTGATATACAAAAATTTAGTAGCTTGAGAAAATTATTGCGTGTAACAGCCTATGTATTTCGTTTTATCAGATTACTAAAGAAAAATCGTGAACCAATACGTACACTTTCGGCGGAGGAAATCCGAGAAGCCGAAATCTTCTGGATAAAAAATTGTCAATCTCAAATTTTCGAAAAAGAAATCTTTAGCCTGAAAAATTCCAAGCCAATTCCTAGAGACTCTAGATTGCTTTCATTGAACCCTTACCTCGATTCAGATGGAGTTTTGCGAGTTTTAGGACGACTCCATAACGCAAATTATTCGATGGATGAGAAACATCCAATAATTCTTCCGTCAAAAACCAAACTTTCAGAACTTATAATTTGGGATGCCCACTACAGAGTTTTTCATTCTGCTGTTGCCCATACACTTGTGCAGATTAGAGAAAGATTCTGGTTATTAAAGGCTAGACAATCTGTGAGAGCTGTGCTTAAAAATTGCATTATTTGCAAAAGATTTTCTTCAACTCCAGGCAATCAGACGGTAGCGCCATTGCCTAATGATCGAGTAGAACAGACCAGTCCATTCAGTGTGATAGGATGTGATTTTGCAGGGCCATTATACGTAAAAGACTGTGATAACAAACAATACATTTTATTGATTACATGTGCAGTTACTAGAAATGTCCACTTGGAGCTTGTCGGCAGCTTGTCGACACAAACATTTTTACTAGGCTTTCGTAGGTTTGTTTCTCGGCGAGGATTACCATCTGTAATATATTCGGACAACGCCAAGACTTTTAAACGTGCAGACAATGACTTGAAAAACCTTTGGCGGATTATGACTCATCCAGATGTGCAAGACTATTTTGCTTCTCATCACATACAGTGGAAATATATTATTGAACGAGCAGCGTGGTGGGGGGGATTTTACGAGCGAATGGTTAGAACTATAAAAACTGCTTTAAGAAAGACACTCGGGAAATCATCGCTAACTGTTGATGAACTACATACTGTTTTAGTTGAAATTGAAGGAATGGTCAATTCTCGACCTTTAACATATGCCTCGCCAGAAGGTCAAGACCCCCTACCATTAACGCCTGCTCATTTCCTAATTGGGAGAAGAATTTCTTCTCTGCCACCAGTTCGCCTTCATCTTGAATCGAATATCTCTTCCAGGAAAGAATTAATTAAATCTTTTAACTATCGTGAGAAATTAATGCGCTTGTTTTGGACTAGATGGAAAGGGGAATACTTGTTAAATTTGAGGTCAGCTCATTTAAGTTCGAACAAAACTAATTTTCCTCAATTTAAATTGAATGACATAGTATTAATCAAAGATGATAAATTACCCAGAAATTTCTGGAGTCTAGGAAAAATTATTGAATTATTTCCTGGAAGAGACGGCAAGGTGAGGGCCTGCAAGGTAAAAACTGAGAAATCTATTCTCAGACGACCAGTACAGTTATTGTATCACATGGAAATTTGAACTGATTAACTTGTATACTAATCTTGTTTTTTTTTCTTATTTTAGTTGAAGTTTTGTTGTATTTAGTTGAATTTTCGTCCTTGAAGTATGTATAATATTCCATATTTATATTCATGTTGTATTAAATTGATATATAATTTGTGATGAACATCCATATGTTCATGGGTGGGCAGTGTTACGAATCGTAGCACCTGCTATCCAGTCACGTGATTGGTTTCTCGGCGCCGCCGTGGGCCCGAGAGAGTTGTGTTACGTAATTCTAGTTCAAAAGTCCAGATGTGCTCGATGGATTTTCTCGACGAGAGAAATAAAACTCTCGCTTATTATACATGTAAAATTTATATTTTTATGTTTAAGTGTTTTGTAGTTGTGTTTAGTGTGTGTGTTGTCCAAAATAAACAAGTAAAAAGACTCCATTTTCAAGTATTATTTACGTACACTTTCGAATTCGCGAATCGTAAAAATTCTATATACCCAATCGTGACCGCCGGCCTAACCGTTCGGATTTTCCGTGGTTTTCTTCGAACCTTGGTTTTCCTTGTACGGGTAATATACGGGTTAGGTTCCCTTAGAAAGACACCCACGGAGGGCACCCCACCCCTTAGGGCCTATATCCCACAGTGTAGATAATTGGCCTAATAAATACAAACAAACAAATATTGTAGACACACTACAAAAATTCACGTGAAAATAATAAATTTCTTTCTATTTTGACAGATGATAATAGTGTCTGGTCTTATCAGTTATGAGCCTCTCACCTATGAAGACTACGTGTATCCAATGTGGGCGAACATTTTCGGAATGCTTTTGGCAGCTTCTTCCGTCTTTTGCATCCCCGGGATCGCTGTCTGGAAACTAGTCACGACGCCTGGGACATGCTCTCAGGTATATTTATGCATTTTACACTTGCTAAATGTGCAAAAGTTAACTGAAACTCCACTAAGCCTAATAAATTCATGTAATTAACTATTTTAACCACTAATATGTATGAACAAGAAGTATAATACGGTTGTGGAAAATAAAGGAACTCATCCGGATCATTCGACATGAGAACGTGGTTATAGTTGTTATTTTTGGAAATGTATAACGAAGGTGACAGCAATCGGCACTGTGACTTTCACTTTTATCGCTCTTATATCACTTCTAAACTTTGCGTAACTTCAATTATTACATCATCTAAGAGGACACTAGGATGAGGTGAGTGAGCACTCGAATGAAATTTGTTTGAAAACTGTAAGCTTAATTTAAGAACTTTTTTTTTTTTTTTTTTTTTTTGTAAAATAATTTTTAAATGTGATTTTTTTTTCTTTTTAGGTCTTAGCAATGCAAATTTGTTTGTTACAATAATATAAATTAGCTAATAGCTGAGGTACCCCAATTAGCAGCTGATTGTCCTGAGAAAATTAGAAAGCATTTTTGGGGGTTTATTTTTCACATTATGCATTTGGATCAGGGTTGTACATGACTCGAACACGAAATTGCTGTTTAGTCAACCCGAACGGATCCACTTTAACATGAACTCAAAATATTCAAACTAAAATCCGAAGTAAACGAAAATGAATCCCATATTTTAGTACAGTTATGAAAAAATAATGTAATATCAATCTTTTTTTTTTTTTTTTTTTTTAAGCTATTGCATAGCTTTTATCGCGGGCTTTGAGCGCGGTGACCGAATTCAAAATTTCCGTAACGCGAAAAATCCTAACACATCCGTAACGAAAAAACCTAACACTCGGCTAAAGTCGTTTCCGTTCGGAAAACTTCGGGACGGTATCCTTCGGTAGACTTCGGCAGACATTGACGTGGTATTTTTCAGATATTAGGATATCAAGTCTCAAACTTATGTCTCTTATGATCTAATTTTCATAGCGCGGCCAAATTTTGTTTGGTAATTTATTATGAGACAGTGTTTATTTTGGTGGTCTTATTTATTTTGGTGACAGGAGACCCTCCAAGGTGAGGGTCGAAAAATTTTAAATGCTTATAACTCGCGATCTAATTTTTCTAGCGCGGCAAATTTTGTTTGGTAATTTATTATGAGGCAGTGTTAATTTTTGGGGACATTAGAACCACCACGGTGAGGGTCGAAAAATTTAAAATGCTTATAACTCACGATCTAATTTTTGTAGCGCGGCCAAATTTTGTTTGGTAATTTAATATGAGACTGTTAATTTTTGGTGACAGGAGCCCCCCACCGTGAGGGTCGAAAAATTTAAAATGCTTATGACTCGCGATCTAATTTTCGTAGCGCGGCCAAATTTTGTTTGGAAATTTATTATGAGTCAGTGTTAATTTTTGGTCCCCCACGGTGAGGGTAGAAAAACTAAAAATGCTTATAACTCGCGATCTAATTTTCGTAGCGCGGCCAAATTTTGTTTCGTAATTTTTTATGAGTCAGTGTTAATTTTTGGTGACAGGAGACCCCCCCCACGGTGAGGGTCGAAAAATTTAAAATGCTTATAATTCGCGATCTAATTTTCGGAGCGCGGCCAAATTTTGTTTGGTAATTTATTATGAGACAGTGTTAATTTTTAGTGACAGGAGACACCCCACGGTGAGGGTCGAAAAATTAAAAATGCTTATAACTCGCGATCTAATTTTAGTAGCTTGGTAAAATTTTGTTTGGTAATTTTTTATGAGTCAGTGTTAATTTTTGGTGACAGGAGACCCCCTACGGTGAGGATCGAAAAATTTAAAATGCTCATAACTCGCGATCTAATTTTCGTAGCGCGGCTAAATTTTGTTTGGTAATTTATTATAAGACAGTGTTAATTTTTGGTGACAGGAGACCCCCCATGGTGACGGGTCGAAAAATTTAAAATGCTTATAACTCGTGATCTAATTTTCGTAGCGCGGCCAAATTTTGTTTGGTAATTTATTATGAGGCAATGTTAATTTTTGGGGACATTAGATCCCCAACGGTGAGGGTCAAAAAATTTAAAATGCTTATAACTCGCGATCTAATTTTCGTAGAGCGACAAAATTTTGTTTGGTAATTTATTATGAAACAGTGTTAATTTTTGGTGACAGGAGACCCCACACGGTGAGGATCGAAAAATTTAAAATGCTCATAACTCGCGATCTAATATTCGTAGCGCGGCCGAATTTTGTTTGGTAATTTATTATGAGACATTGTTAATTGTTGGTGACAGAAGACAACCCAAGGTGAGGGTCGAAAATTTAAAAATGCTTATAACTCGCGATCTAATTTTGGTAGCTTGGCAAAATATTGTTTGGTAATTTATTATAAGACTGTTTATTTTTGGTGACAGGAGACTCCCCACGGTGAGGGTCGAAAAATTTAAAATGCTTATAACTAGCTATCTAATTTTCGTAGCCCAGCCAAATTTTGTTTGGTAATTTATTATGAGGCAGTGTTAATTTTTGGGGACATTAGACCCCCCACGGTGAGGGTCGAAAAATTTTAAATGCTTATAACTCACGATCTAATTTTCGTAGAGCGGCCAAATTTTGTTTGGTAATTTATTACGAGACTGTGTTAATTGTTGGTGACAGGAGACACCCCACGGTGAGGGTCAAAAAATTTAAAATGCTTATAACTCGCGATCTAATTTTCGTAGATCGGCCAAATTTTGTTTGGTAATTTATTATGAGACTGTGTTAATTGTTGGTGACAGGAGACACCCCACGGTGAGGGTCGAAAAATTAAAAATGCTTATAACTCGCGATCTAATTTTCGTAGCGCGGCTAAATTTTGTTTGGTAATTTATTATGAGGCAGTGTTAATTTATGGGAGCATTAGACCCCCCACGGTGAGGGTCGAAAAATTTGAAATGCTTATAACTCACGATCTAATTTTCGTAGCGCGGCCAAATTTTGTTTGGTAATTTAATATGAGACAGTGTTAATTTTGGGACACATTAGACCCTCCACGGTGAGGGTCGAAAAATTTAAAAGGCTAATAACTCGGGATCTAATTTTCGTAGCGCGGCCAAATTTTGTTTGGTAATTTATTATGAGACAGTGTTAATTTTTGGGGACATTAGACCCCCCCCCCACGGTGAGGGTCGAAAAATTTAAAATGCTTATAACTCACGATCTAATTTTCGTAGCGCGGCCAAATTTTGTTTGGTAATTTAATATGAGACTGTTAATTTTTCGTGACAGGAGACCCCCCACGGTGAGGGTCGAAAAATTTGAAATGCTTATAACTCACGATCTAATTTTCGTAGCGCGGCCAAATTTTGTTTGGTAATTTAATATGAGACTGTTAATTTTTGTTGACAGGAGACCCCCCACGGTGAGGGTCGAAAAATTTAAAAGGCTTATAACTCGCGATCTAATTTTCGTAGCGCGGCCAAATTTTGTTTGGTAATTTATTATGAGACAGTGTTAATTTTTGGGGACATTAGACCCCCCACGGTGAGGGTCGAAAAATTTAAAATGCTTATAACTCACGATCTAATTTTCGTAGCGCGAGCAAATTTTGTTTGGTAATTTAATATGAGACTGTTAATTTTTGGTGAAAGGAGACCCCCCACGGTGAGGGTCGAAAAATTTAAAATGCTTATAACTCGCGATCTAATTTTCGTAGCGCGGCCAAATTTTGTTTGGTAATTTATTATGAGACAGTGTTAATTTTTAGGGACATAAGACCCCTTACGGTGAGGGTCGAAAAATTTAAAATGCTTATAACTCGCGATCTAATTTTCGTAGCGCGGCCAAATTTTGTTTGGTAACTTATTGTGTGACAGTGTTAATTTTTAGGGACATTAGACCCCCCCCCCCACGGTGAGGGTCGAAAAATTTAAAATGCTTATAACTCACGATCTAATTTTCGTAGCGCGACCAAATTTTGTTTGGTAATTTAATATGAGACTGCCAATTTTTGGTGACAGGAGACCCCCACGGTGAGGATCGAAAAATTTGAAATGCTTATAACTCACGATCTAATTTTCGTAGCGCGGCCAAATTTTGTTTGGTAATTTATTATGAGACAGTGTTAATTTTTAGTGACAGGAGACACCCCACGGTGAGGGTCGAAAAATTAAAAATGCTTATAACTCGCGATCTAATTTTGGTAGCTTGGTAAAATTTTGTTTGGTAATTTTTTATGAGTCAGTGTTAATTTTTGGTGACAGGAGACCCCCCCCCCCCACGGTGAGGGTCGAAAAATTTAAAATGCTTATAACTCGCAATCTAATTTTCGTAGCGCGGCCAAATTTTGTTTGGTAATTTATTATGAGATATTGTTAATTTTTGGTGACAGGAGACCCCCCCATTGTGAGGGTCGAAAAATTTAAAATGCTTATAACTCGCGATCTAATTTTCGTAGCGCGGCCAAATTTTGCTTGGTAATTTTTTATGAGACAGTGTTAATTTTTGGTGACAGGAGACCCCCCCCCCCCACCGTTAGGGTCGAAAAATTTAAAATGCTTATAACTCGAGATCTAATTTTCGTAGCGCGACCAAATTTTGTTTGGTAATTTATTAAGCTATTGCATAGCTATTATCGCGGTCTTTGAGCGCGGCGACCGAATCTAGGAATTCCGTAACGAGAAAAAATCCTAACAATCCGGCTAACGGCGTTTGAGTTTGTCAAACTTCGGCGCGGTATCCTTCGATAGACTTCAGCAGACATTGACGCGGTATTTTTGCATAAGTTGATAAAAAATGCTTTGCAATAGCTTTACCGCGGTAGTCCCTGAGTGCCACACATATTTTTTTGTATAAAAATGAAAATATTATGCTCTCATTGGTATTCAAATTTATGTTGTTGCTTTTTTTTTTTTCATTTAAAAATAGTCAAGAGTTTTATTTGAAAATTCGTGTCAACCCGAACCAGAACATTTATCCTCCTCAGTCTTGGAATAAACCTTAATGTTCAGTGAAGCCAATTTGATTGGAATAAAATTTTAATATTTGTTTTTCTTTTTTATAACAGATGGCAGCACTATGCATTTCTGTGCTGTGTCCTAAAATCAGAACTATGATGTCATGAGTAAGTTGGCTCTTGGATTTTGATGTGTCAAGAGCATAAATGATGCTCTTGTTTTACATTTCATTTTTGAAATATATTTTTATTTAACTTCGCTTAAAGTTGGCTGTGGTTATTGATTTATTATTTAAATTCCTCCTTTCATATAAGATGAAAGAATTTGTTATAAGATTTCTTGGATCACTTTAATTGGTTTAAATGTAAAACCAGAAGTTTATATGATTAGGTAATTGTTTTGTAAAGTTTGTGTTTGAAGATTTATGTGTGTGAAGTGTCCTGTGTTATAGAAAAAAAAGTTACAAAAATCTCAAGTATTTTTTCTGGAATATTCTCAACACTTAGAAAAGGACTACAAAAACAAGTTTAAAATTACTATAAAACATCTTCAGAAATGTGATATATATATATATATATATCGATGTTTATGTTGTACACGCATTTATTTTTAAAATGTAGAAGTAATTTTAACAATTCTAGAAGCATTTAAATGAATTTAAAGAGTTTTCTTTAGTGTGCCCTACACGACATCAAGACTGAGGCGGTTAAAATCTATTTGGCCAGAACTCGACCTACAATGAAACAAAGTAACTGCTACCCGATTCGATCGGAGCCGCAAGTCAGACTGGGCTCAGTAAAATCGGGTTACCCCACCCAATGCACGATCTTTCATTTGGATCCACTTATGCCACTGTGGCTACGATGTCTTTTAAAGTGAAGTTGAATATCATAAAAGGTTTTAAATAAAAAAATTAAATAAAAATCAGGTTTCTGCCAAATCACATATGAGGACCCCAGAAGCCAAGGGGTATAAGTGACAAAATTGAAAAAATTGAGTTAAGTGCACAGGGTATCTGGAAATATGCTTTTTCATTTCAGGTAAAGAAATATAGGTCATTTTCTTATTATTTGCTGAGTTATAGAGATAAACCACTTTTTTCGAAAAACAAACAATATTGATTAATTATACATTTAGAGAAAATTGTACTCTATTTTTTTAACAGTTATTGAAATGAGAGTTCAAAGATTAGAATGCAACAAGCAGATGTTTCCTATTTCAATTTAGTCAATTGTTATTGATGTTCCAATTTAACATCAATTATCTTTAAACTCAATTTACTCGAAATCGACATTTTGTCACTTGTATGCCTTGGCTTCTGGGCTCCTCATATACCCTTTGAGTGTAGAATCGATTATAGAAAGCTAACCATAAAATACTTCACTTTGTGGCTAAAGTGAAATCTGTTAATGAAAAGATTGACTTTTTTTAAATTATTATTATTATTAATTCACAATAAAAATCTTTTTTTCTTTTTTTTTATTCAAGATAATGTTATTGTTATTTTATTATGTGTTCATTTTATTTTCCGTACTTTCAGAGACTAAGGTACCTGGTAACACCTTACCGTGACACTTACTGGACACCATCAAAACCAACCTCGTTGGGTATAGACGGACCAACAGCTTTGTAATGATATACACCTGTACGTTTCTACTTCAGTGTAAACAATAAAAGTGATATGATGTATGTGCCAAATGAGTTGATTTACTTGATATTAAAACAACTTTCTCAGTGTCTAAATAACGTAAAGATCGTAATCAAAGCTATACATGAGTCTATAAGATTATAATAGTACATTTAACGGGTTTTTAATTTGAATTTAAAATTTCTTGCCTTAAAAAAAGAATATTTAGTAATATGTTTTTATATTGTTTTATACAAGAAAATAATTTCATGAAGAGAAATGCAATTTTTATAAAAAGGATAGAATATTATTACAGTGAAACCTCCGAATAAGGGACACCTATGGGACCGGAAATTTTGTCCCTTAAATAGAGGTGTCCCTTATTGGGAGTTTTTATTACAATGAAAATTCCAAATAAGAGACAGCAGACAGCTATGGGACCGGAACTTTTGTCCCTTAAATAGAGGTGTCTCTTATTCGGAGTGCCCTTTATTTGGAAGTTTCACTGTATTATTATTATTATCATCAACATTTAAGCAAATTTTAAACAATACTTTTTCTACTTTTTAGAATTTCTTGCATTTTGTTTGTATACGTTTTATATGGACAATATAATATGTTTCAATGGTTTTATTTGTTATGAAAGTTTGTATATATACAGTTCGAGTCTCTCTATAACGAAACTCTATCCAGCGAATTTCTCTGTTTAACGAATTTTTTTGTAGGAACAGTCAATTTTTTTTTATGATTACATTAAAAATAATTTCCATATAGCGAAATATATATCTCCATTTAACGAATTTTTTCAAAAACGTTCTTTCTTATGTTCAGAAAACGCTTCAAATTATATGTAGAACAACTTTTTTTTTCCATTGATTTCTGGTTTATTTTTCATAGCTACATTCCTCTGCCTTATTTCTTATGTCCAAAAAAAGGCATTCAACCCCCCTTCCCTAAGAAAAACATCCTTTTTGCATGGTTACACTTGACTTTGTTTTAGTCAAGATGAGCATGAGTTCTTAGAAAAGATTGAAAAATTTGCTTGCTACTGGAGCCATTTGCTATTTTCACAAAGCATCCTAAAGGATAAAACAATGCAACTGCATAAAATCGTTTCTAGGATAAGCATAACTCTCTCTGATAAAGTAATAATTTTGAAAATAATCAATAAGACAGTGGAAAAAAAAGAAATGGTGAAAATATTTGACATTTTGGAAAAATTCTGTTAAATATTTCAAAAATTAAACTAAACACCTCAAAACCAATTCTGTTTCAAAATGTAGACATTAAATGAAAAAAAAAAAATCCGCTCTCTTTCAACGAATTTTTCTATATAACGAATTTTTTGACTGAACGATGGATTTCGTTATATAGAGACTCGACTGTATATACTCACTTCCAAAAGTTAAGCACGGAGAGGAAAATGCTAATTTCCTGAAGCTAATCAGGATTGAAGAGGATGCAAATCGCTGCAGAGGTATGGAAGTATGTAAATATGTTAGGTAATAGCCTATTCATGCGCTAACAGCGCTTTCATGTCAAGAAATATGCAAAAAGGGCAGTCTTATAAGAAGCCAGCTTTATGAAGGGTTACAGAAGTTGATTTTAAGTGCTGATAGGAGGTGTTTAAAACTTTCGTACATTTTTTTTTTTTTTTTGAAGACATACGTGTTTCTATGACTTCCAGAAGACGAATGGAAGATTCTGAGCGCTGACGTGCTGTAGGGCGCATTGAAGCAGGACTGTCGATCACAGATGTTGCTCTTTGCTTCGGCGTTCATCATTTTGTAATTCCACGTTTATGGAAACAATTCCAAACCACACAGACAGTTGGCCGAAGGCCCGTAGTCGGTCGCCCAAGGGTTACAACCCCCGCAGAAGATCGATATATTGTTATTGTAGCCAAGCGGAATAGCAGACCGACCTCCTCACATGTGACATCTATGGTTACAGCGTCCATTGATAAGCCGATAGCTGCAGCTACTGTACACCGAAGATTACATATGAGCGGACTGTACGCCCGGGTACCTCGAGTTTGTGTTCCTCTATCGGTCCAATCAAGAGGGGCACGATTAAAGTGGTGTCGGGAACATGCCAATTGGACTGTGTCTGACTAGGGCAATGCCATGTTTACTGATGAGTCAAGATTTGCTCTGCAGCCACATGACAAGTATATAAAGATATGGCATGAACAAGGAACACGCAATCAGCCCCAAAACATCACCGAACATCACGCATTCCGAGGCGGAAGCATTATGGTGTGGGCAGGGATCTCATTAGGATACCGCACCAACCTGCACATCTTTCAACTGTTCTGTTACGGCTATCCGGTATCGACATGAAGTCCTAGAGCACACTGTAAGATTGTACGCTGCAGCAGTTGGCCCTACTTTTGTTTTAATGGAAGATGACGCACGCCCTCATATAGCCGGCATCGTCGATGACTATCTGGAGAGTGAAGGATTGCGAGTATGGCGTGGCCAGCATATTCACCCGACCTTAATCCCATTGAAAATCTTTGGGATGCTCTCGGCCGTGCTGTATGTTTAAGTTTCCCACCTCCAGCCACTCTTATTGAGCTGGAAACTATTCTGCAAGAAGAATGGCGATTGCTTAAGAGCCCACACTAGTCACTTGTCAATATAAATCAAGATGGCCGACTGTCTTTTTCAGCTCATTCAAAGGATGGACTAAAATTGAAATGATTGTCATCTAATCATCCAATTAGGAAATAGAATTTTCTTAACCAATCATCTGTGACGATTTTTCTCCTCAAAGGAGTGTTTTCTAGACGGTTTCTTGTCTAAAGGATTTTTTCAACTGTCTTCCCATTACTTTGACTATACATTCGATGATTTCAAGTTTATAAAACTTGTAAACGAATTTCAATCTGTTTACCTTTAGCGTCCCAAAATTAAACGGTTTGATTTTCAGAAAATAAACGAATTATTAATTTAGATAGATACTATAAATTAAAAACTATTTTATTTATTTAACGCGGTTACAAAAAAAAAAAAAAAAAAAAAAAAAAAAAACTATTGAAAGAGGGGGGGGGGCGGGAAATATCAAAATATCAGGTACAAGTACTTTAAATAACTATTTGGGGGGGGGGGGGGAGAGATTCTTTTTAGAATACGAAACTTATCAAGAGACTTATACAGCTCATATTCAAAATATTAGAATAATTGAGAAAAAGTAATAAGAAAAAATTATTTGTCATTTATTTATTTTTTATACTAAGTAAATGCAATTAAATTTCTTATAAATTAAATCTGGAATGTTTAGATAAGATTTTAACATTTATAAAATATAAAATACAGCACAATAAATTAGGTATACAGCTTCCTTAAACACACCACAATATTAGAATAAAATTTAGATTGGTTCAAAATATTAGAATATTTTATTTTACGCAACAATATTACCTTATGAATATGAAGTAAATGGTAGTTAATATTTTGTAGCATCCCCTTTAGCTTTCATAACAGCGTACAATCGATCTTGCATACTATATACAAGGTGTTTACAAACATTTCTATCAATATTAGCCCAAATAGACTTTATACGTGCCACTAACTCAGTTTTACTTGAAGGAGGATTTTCTTGAATTTTTTTTCTTCATTATACACCATAAGTTTCCGATGGGATTAAGATATGGTGAATTTGGTGGCCAAGGAAGTACCTTAATGTTGCGTTGGCGGAACCAATTCTTAGTTGACACCGAGGTATGCGGGGACGCTAAATCTTGTTGAAAGATGAAATCATCTTCAAATAAATCTTCTGATGATGGAATCATGTAATATTCTAAAATTTCTTGAGATATCAGAGAGTTAACCTTTTCGTAGACGATGCATAACTTTCCAGGTCCTTCTGCACTCATACAACCCCAAACCATGACACTAGCAGCAAATTTTACGGAACGTTTAAGGCATTCTTTATCAAATGCTTCTTGCTTCATTCTCCAAACTCGAATACCTTGATTACCATATGAAACACAAAACATACTTTCATCACTAAATAATATATTTTTCCAATCTTCATTGCTCCATAAACGTCTTGATTTACACCAATTCAATCTTATACGCTTTTGTCTTGCAGTCATGAGAGGTTTTGTTTTCGGTACACGAGATTCAAATTTAAATTTATGGAGACGTCTTAATGTTGTCGATGTAGAAACTTCAACTCCTTCTTCTTTCCATTTTCGGTGCAAGAATCGCACACTTTTAAAACGGTTTTTCGTAACTATACGCTTCAGTTTCCTGTCATCTCTAGCAGATGTTTTTGGTTTGCGGCCACCATTTCGGCGATTATTTTGAAATTTTCCAATTTTTGAATATTGTGTTAGTATTTTACTAACGCTCGATTGCGAACAATGTAAATAATTCGCTATAAAACATTGATTTTTACCGTGCCGATACAAATCAACCATACGAAGTTTAGTAGATTCAGGAATATCAGTCACACGGCCCATTTTAAGACGAAAAAGAAACAAACTGCAAAAAAGAATACTGATTTTAAATAAAATAGTCTGAATTAAATCAATGATGCCACCAGTTAAGAATTGGTAATAATTAAAGAAGAATTAATCTGAAATATTCTAATATTTTGAACCACTTGAATAAATATTCTAATATTTTGACTTTTCAAAATAATTTTTTTTGCAATTAATCTTTTCAAAAATGATAATAAATTTAAGATAACAAGTAAGTTTAATCAACAATAAGTTCTTAATAAAAATATCGTTTGCATATTTTCATTAAAAGACATTAAATTACCAAACGATATTTTCAATTTCTAAAAAAAAAGGTAATTATTCTAATATTTTGAATATGAGCTGTATAAGATAAATAGCACTGAAGGTTAAAAGGAAGATCTTCATAAAATTATGAGTAAAATATTTAGACAAATTTAAATATTTTAAACATTTGTATATTTTTTGCGGATAGGAAAACAGCAAGGGAGAACGGGAAATAGAAATTTTTGAGAAAGAAGGTATAGGTGTTAATCCCAGCCTAGTCGTCGTTTATAGGCATAACACACAATTTCCTATTGTTAGAAGTAACAAATGTGACAGAAAAAGTGTCGCAAATTTTAAAAAAATTGTGTGACGTTAGGTCAGTAGAGAAAAATATTTTGTCAAAATTTCAGGTGGAAAGAAATTTAGATTTTTGTTGATTTTTACTAGCATTATGTAAATACCGCAAGGAGCTCTAACAAATTTTGAGTGCTGTGAAGGGGGGATGCAGGGATTTTATTAGATAACTTGTCTTATTTACATGACTAAATATTAAAAAATAGTATTAAAAAATAATAAACAGAAAGACGAATTTTTGTATGCTTTGTAAAAAAAGATAGAAAAGAAACGTCAATTTTGGTGGGAGAGAAGTAAAATTATATGATTGATTATTTATTATTACAATAAAAGTTTTAGAAAAATCAAAGAAAAATCAAAATTTGTGAGCTGAGCGAAAAAAGAAATAAGCACATTCATTATTTATTTTCGTGTGTGTGTGGAGGGGGGAGATGTTTATCAGATGACTTATTACTTATTTGCCTTTCAAAATATTTATAAATCGGTTTAAAAAAACTAGTCGTTGGGGGCCACCGTAATACTTACCCATCATGGATACGTATATATGAAAATAAAACATGTGAAACTATTTATACAATGCATTGCAATTCATAAACAAAATTTAAATATTGTTAATATACATAGTAATGCTATATTAAAGAACTGCTGATGTACCAATTTCGACAAATTATGTAAAACGGCAAACTACTCAAGTAGTACCGAACTGCGTAAAAGAAACATCCTTATAACTCCAAAAATAATAAGTCTATTAACTAACAATTAACTGCGTCGGATTAAGCGTCTCATTTCCAATAAAAATATACTTCTGAATTGAAATTTGAATGAAATACAGGGTCATGAAAAATCGAAGAATGTGGAAAATAAGATTACAAATATCTCGGCAACTAATAATCCGATCGACTTCGTTCTATATGCAAAATGTGTGTTATTTTATTGCCTTTTACATCCATTCCTTAGAACAAAAAAATTCGAAAATTTTTATATACCTTTCATCAGAACGAATTTTTCGAGAGTCCGAAAAAAATAGTTCCGGATAATCGAGGTTGCTGATATTAAATAGGGTTCGTCCCATTCTTACATACTAACTACATACAAAATTTCAAGTCTCTATCTCAATTTGTTCGGGAGATAGAGCGTTTACAGACAGACAGACAGACGGACGGCAAAATTTTTTTTTCTAAAAATATGTTTTTCGGAATCTCCACTATCTAAAACGTGTAAATCCGTCAAAAAAATTTTTCGATTTTCAAAACGATTGCAAGACTTACCCTATACTACGTATGATGGGTAAGTAATAATAAAAGTGGAAAACGAATTTCAGTCTTGGGGGGGGGGGGGGGGGATAGAGAATTTTAGTTATTGATTTTTTATTAATACAATAAAGTGACTTATATGCTAAAAATATGGGTATTGTGATCTCACAATACTCATATTTGTAGACTACAAAACGGCGAAGTGATATTTTCGGAAAGTGCAATTTAAAAGATTGTGACAGGTTCAAAAGGCAAAGAGAAATTTTGATATAAAGGGAGGCTAAAGGCTTATTTGGAGAGTCCTCAAGGGGGGAGTGCAGCGATTTTAGAAATTTGGAAACTCCAATCTAATGCACGGTTAGTAACTCATTTTTTTAATGCGGGTCGTTTTCGTCTACTTTTTTGCTATGGGTCGGGTTTGGGTCCGGTTGGCTTCCATTTTTTGCTCCTGATCGGGTTAATTTCTACTTGGGTCGAGTTTGGTTCCGGTTGACTTCTACACTTTGCTGCTGTTCGAGTTAATTTCTGATTTTTTGCTTTTTGGTCGGATTTGGGTCTGGTCGACTGCTACATTTTGTTGTTGGTCGGGTTGACTTTTACTTTTTAGCTGTGCTTAGAGCATTTGGGGCAGTTTAGGATTTGGTTTTAATTTTGTGAGAAGGTTTCGCGTTGACCCGAATTGATTGGGGTGAATCTTTGTTAAAGTTTTCGTTCTTTTTCGCAATTTTTGTACAAAATGTGCGTCTGTTTCGCGATCCTTTGAAGAAATTCGTGTTTTCTCCGCTATCATTTCACAAAATTTGATGTGCGTTTCGCTTCTATTTTTTGCTGCTTGTCGGTATAATTTTTACTTTTTTTGTGGGACGCGTTTGGATCCGGTTAGCTTCTAGTGTTTGCTGCGGATCAAGTTAATTTCTGATTTTTTTGCTTCGGTTAGAGTCTGTTTCCGGTTAACAAGTATATTTTGATAATGGTCGGTTTGACTTTTACTTTTAGCTGCGCTTAGCTCATCGGGGCAGATTTTCATATATTTCGGATTTGAGTCAGTTACAGATTCGGTTTTTACTCTTGCGGATAGAGCCCAGTAAATGGTTGACCTCAGTTTTGATCGCGATCCTTTGACAAAATTTGCGTTTTTCCGCGATCTTTTAACAAAATTCGTTTTTATACGTGAATGGGATCCTTTGAAGAAATTCACATTTTCACCGTGTCCTTTCACAAAATTTGTGGGTTTTTGCGACCATTTGATGGAATGCGAGTTTCTTTTGCAACCCCTAACGAAATTCGCGTTTTCTCTGTTTAATAATTTTCAAGATTAACAACAGTTTAATAAAAAAACATACACTTGCTGCCGAAAGTCTGCGTACAGACGATCATCTTTCGTGTTCATGCAAGGATCACCAAGTAAATGAAGTCTTTCGGAATGGAAAAAAGTTTTAGTGATTCCTGTAACTTCATAAATTTAAATAGTATAAACAACAATCACTTGATCGTTGCATAAAATAATACAAAAATTCATAACTTAAGAACGACACAAATCGTGTGCGCCAAAAGTCTGCGTACACTGGAAAAATATAGCTTTTAAAGAACTTTTATTGTGAGATAATTGCACCAACTTTGGTTTTTTCAAGTAATTATAGGCTTTTATTACCATTTATATAGAATTTGAGATTTTGAATGATTGTATTATTCCATGGGAGGTAACAAAAAGGAAATCGATACTGCTGAAAGACAAATCATCGTAGATCTTTGGAAAAGGGAAAAAACTCTTACTTTAATTAGTAAAACTGTTAATAGAAAACATTCATCGAATCAAAAAGTGATCATGAACTACAAATAAACAGGATTTTCAAAATCCAACCCAAGATACCGCCGCCCGTCTGCACTGTCGCCTCGAGGATCAAACTTTGTAATACGCTTTGTAAAAATAAATCCAGGACTATCAGCTTCGCAGAAAAAGTGTTTCTCAAAGATTTAAAAAAAAAGTGAGTTTAACCAAGATCCGAAGAGAACTGGAAAAGCATGGCTATCATGGCCAAGTTGCACTGAAGACGCCATTTGTCTCTCGAGTGAACAGAGCTAAAAGAATGGCTTTTGCTAAAAAACATCTAAATAAAACACGTGACTTTTGAAAACAGGTAATATATTCAGCTAAAAGTAAATTTTGTATTTTCGGTATTCAAGAACGAATATAGATCTGAAGGAAACCCGGTACAGAGCTAAAAAAAAGGGAATCATCTTCTGACTACCAAACATGGAGGCGATATGGTTTAGGGGTGCATGGGAAGCAAAGGGGTGATAATCTTGAGTTTATTGAACAATAATGAACAAATTTGATTATTTGAACATATTAAAGAAAAATCCCAAGGCAAGTGCCAAAAAGCTTAGATTAAGTGATGATTTTTACTTTTAACAGGACAATGACCCGAAGCCCACAGCATACATTTTGAGTTCAATATAACGAAATTATACTTAAAACAAACAAAAATAAAGATATTTAATTTATCTAAACACATTGAACATGAAACTTTTTTCCTTTAAAATGCATTTGACATAAAAAAGAAACATCTTTTGAAATTGCTTTTCATCGCCAACCGATAATAAATCGCCAAATAACGAAATTTTCATTATTTTTTTACGGATAGGGACGGGAGGTTCCGCCGAAATTTTTTTTAATAAACGTATATACCCTCATGAGAAAAACATTCTGTAATTTTTTCAGATTTTTCGGAGTATGCCCGTATGGAGACCTTCCTTGCAAGTTAAGGATTTTTTTTTTCTCCCCTTTTTGTTTCGTTTTTGCTTATTTTTGACTCATTTTTAGGTGCGTTCGTAATCACGTAAATATGTAGCACCTATAGTTGTCGTTCAGGCCGCCCGTCTGTCCGCATATAACAACGCAAAAACTACTCAACCGAATCGTTTAAAATTTAAAATATATAATTATTACATAATTTTGTCGAGTCATTTCAAATTTTATGAAAATCGGATGAATAGATCAATTATAGAGACAATCAAAACTGTTCCGTTATATTACGGTCAATGGGGAAAAAAGTTTCAAATTCATTTCATTGGTGTTACAATCATTCGAGCATAATAAAATTGATATGCGTCTATGAAGTAAATATTATAATACAGATTTTGCACAATCTGTGGTGCAAAGAACATTTGTTATTGATTTACAAGGCTACACAAAAGTTTTCTAGTACATAATGTTATAGGGAGAACATTGTTTGGTGCGCGTTTAATTGTAATTAACTATTTAACATTTTATGAGTTTGATATACGTTGCTGAGGAATACTACAAGTTATTTCCAGCATAAAATAAAGCAGATAGTATTTACCGGGACACACAAAAGATTTTGGCCACTATACTGTATCCGAAATACTGTGTACTATTACGTCAAGATCTGAATAATTTTAAGTGCGTCCCTATATAAATAGCTAGTACCTATATCCGTACCTATATCTGTCAGTCCGTCTGTTCGTTCGTCCGTCTGTCTGCCCGCATATAACAAAGCAAAAACTGCTCATCCAAGTCACACGACATTTAAAATACATAATTTTAGCGTAATTTTGTCGAGTCATTTTAAATTTTATGAAAATCGAGTGTATAGTTTAATTAGAAGGACAATCAAAAGTACTCCATTACATTACGATCAATACGAAAATCTAGTTTCAAGTAAATTTTAAATGATGTTAAACTCTTTCGAATATAATAGAATTGACATGAACCCATGAAGTACATATGTACTAAAAAATACATTCTCTACAATCTGTGATGCAAAGAATATTTATTATTAAATTACACAAAAGTATTCTACTACATAATGCTATACGGGGAAACATTGCTTGGGGTGCGTTTGAATTATATTAAACTATTTCACATTTAATATGATATAAGTTGCTGAGGTGTAATAAATGCTACTTCCTGTATATTTACAGGAACACAAAAAAGATTTCGACCACTATACTATATCCGAAGTACTGTATACTATAACAGCAAGATCTGAATATTTTTAAAACCTCGTTATCGTAAGAACGCAACTCATTTACTGTGCTTCTAGTGCAATTTCCAACTTGTTAAAGTTAATTTAGTTCTGAAACGTATTCATTTGGCAGTTTCTCTAATTTAGGAACTGTGCCGTATTGGTCGGGTTTTTTCATAAATTTAGAATATATTTCAAAAAATGTTGTCTAAGATGGCATTTTGAGCCAAATTTTTCTTAAGATGATTGTGACAAAACCAGCTCTTACATAAAAATGATATTAAAAATTCTTCAAAAGCGGCTAAATAAAATTGTTAAACTGGGCTTATCGCTAATCATATTTTATTTTTTGTTGTTGAAATGAGCACTCTTCAAAATCTACCTCCACCTGTAGGCCAACCCGAAAGGGATTTTTTAAAATGCAATTTATTTTATATTATGCGTAAATGTCAGAGTTATCATTAATATCGTAAATTCACAATCACGTTCTATGGCTTGAAGATTTAAATTTTTTTTTAAAAATTCCATAGAAAAAAAATCTTTTAAGACGGAATTGCATAGGAAAGAATAAAAAACCGTCATAGGCTTGATATAATAGACAAGTTGTGTTGTAAATTCATAACGTTCTTTTCACAAATACTATTATCCTCATTTTACAGAGATCGATATATTCTTTAGTATTGTTTTGTTAAACACGTGATTCCGTTATAAGCAGGTTCTTTTTCTCAAATTTTACCGTTGCCTAGAAATGCATCTACCTATCTTAAAAAATAAAAATAAATATACCCATTTTATTTGAGAAATAATAGCAATTTAAAAATATGTGCATTAAAAAAATGGGCCAGACCAAATTTTATTGATATTTTTACTCAAAATGGTGCCAATGGTCCAATGATTTTCATATGAGCTGACACTGGAAATTTCTGCTTGTTCAGACCTCAAGAAAAATTCAGCCCCGGCCCATCTGGATCCGTAGTCCGCATCTCTAGAAAAAGTAATATACCTAAACTAAGTTCGGACAGAGCGTCGGGAAGAGAAATTGGGTCGGGCCCATGAAGATTCTTACAGCGAATAATCAAAAGATTAGTTCATAAAATTTTGAAAATTTGGACAAAAAAAAAAAAAAAGTGAACGTTTTAGTGAACTTCGTTCATTTTTATAAACGAGTTTGATTTGAACGAGTTCGTTTGAAAAAATTTGAATTTGAACGTGAACGTGACTCACTTTTTAGCAATTGAACATGAGTTTGAGTTAGTTCGTTTACTTTGTGAGCGTGCCCAACACTGTTTGAGATTATGGGTGCTCTGCCATATACCATACCAACTCCGTAGACTACCCCAGTCTCCAGAATCAAACCTAATAGAGCATTTGTGGGTTTTACTAGAGCGGAGAATGAGGGAGCACATAATAACATCCAAAGAAATGCTGAAATATGTCATGGTAGATGAATGGAACAAAATAACCACACTAGAGAGTTCTAAGCTAGTCGAATCCATGCCAAACAGGCTGAGAGAGGTGATAAAAAGAAGGAGATGCCCTACAATGTAAACTTTTGATTACAATCCACTATCGTAAAGATTTTTCCAGCGTACGCAGACTTTTGGCGCACACGATTTGTGTCGTTCTTAAGTTATGAATATTTGTATTTTTTTATGCTACGATCAAGTGATTGCTGTTTATACTATTTAAATTTATGAAGTTACAGAAATCACTAAAAATTTTTTCCATTCCGAAAGACTTCATTTACTTGGTGATCGTTGCATGAACACGAAAGATGATCGTCTGTACGCAGACTTTCGACGGCAGATGTAGTACCTACAATGTGAATATGCACTAATTTATCTTTCTGCATCAGAGAAAGAAGAAAAAAATTATGAGCCCCCATACATTCCGTTGAGCCCCCACCCCCCTATTGTTCACTTCTAGCTACGGCCCTGTTTCGCCATATATCAGCAGCATTTTTAGGTATAAACATTAAAATCAGAATAATAAACCGACTAAAAATATATTTAAATTTAGTATTTCAGTGATTTTATTCCTTTTGTGTCTATTATGTCATCGACATCGACTTTGAACTAGATAACGTAAGATTATACGAATAAGACAGCAATTATGGTTATATGATTAGATATTTAAGAAAATGTTTATTTTATTTCACATTTGCTAGATATATCTCGTTGGATTCGAGATTCGTTAGAAAACCCGACCCGGCGTAGCGGGTTAAGGGTACTAGTTGGCTTTTACGGCCTTTCAAAAGAATAATAAATATAACGCTCCATTAAGAAAAAAAATTACTTCTGCAATTTATTATATAAATTTCTGAAGATTGCCATAAATATACACTAGCTATTATTTTCACAAAAATATTCCTCTTGGATATGGACCGGGAAGAATATTCTTGAATCTAGGCAAACAGTACGTCAAGGTTTCATTTGTGAAAATACTCTTCAATCATTTTTCAGTAGTAATTTATTGAAATTTAAATAATAGATTATAGGAAAAATAAGTCAGCATTTGGAAATCTCTCTCTCTCTCTCATCTCATTTTCCATGAGATAGTCATGTAGTGTATATGGCGCGTAGCGCCATGTATACTAACATGATCTGTATTTGGAAATAACCCATATAAGCCCCTTCAATCGATGGACAAATTTCTACAAATTTTTCGCATTGTAGCACCGTAATGAAACAGATTCTGTTTCATCCAACCAACCTACCAAGATTCGATATTTAAAGGCAGTGCGGTCAGTTTCAAGAAGATTAGTTGGCGTACGAGTGGAGGCGAGATTAAATTCAATCGTAGAGTATCGGCCGTTTTTGCTAAAATTTTTACCAAAATCTTTCGTAATTTTGCTCATTCTAATTTTGGTAAAACTATAAAAAGCATATTACTAAAAGTTTAAACTTTGTGCTATTATTGTGCGGTTTTTTTTCTTCTAAGTTTTGCTAATACTATTTCATTCGGCTGTAAAAGACACACACCTCGATCATTTTCCGAATGATTGAAAAATGACGAACGAACTCCTCCAATTAGCAAATGGAATATTCTTGTAGCGTGTTTTTTTTTTTATTATTCACTTTACGCAGTTAAAAGAATTTTGTAAGAAGAGAAAATTATTAAGTTCAAATATATTAAAGTAACTGTATTTTGGAAGATTCTTTTCAGGACTCGAGATTTATCAAGACAATTACATAAGCTAAATGATATTAAAGTATAAGATAGGATCTTCATGAAATGAGGAAAAAAATATTTAACAAATTAAACGATTTTAAACATTGCATATTTTATACTGCAGAACGAGCAGGAGGGGGGGGGGGTGTCAAACGGAAAACATAAATTTCGAAGAAAGGAGATATAGATCGAAACCCCAGCGTATTCATTTATGGGGCTGTTCATAAATGATGCCGCACATTTGTCCAATATTTTTAACCCCATCCCTCCCCTTTGTCACATGTCACGCTATATTATACCGGGTGTCCTGAAAAGGACTGAACGATTTTAAAAATCAATAACTTGCAAACTTTTACAGATATTTAAAAAATTCTTGCACTAGAGTCATCTAAAAGGTCAAAAGTTTTTTTCCTGCGATTCTGGATTTTAGTTCGAATTACAAACAATAGATGGCTCTGAGAGCGCTAGGTGCTGTATTGAGACGGATATTGACGTCACTTGGCACTGAAGCAAAATAAGGAGGTTAAAGCTATGGAGTGGATCTTATTCAAAAATGAACTTTTGCTTTTACCGTCCGATTTTGAATGCAATCCATATAATTTTGATTTTGCTGGCGTCAGCGCAATAATAGAGAAAAATATTATTTTCATGGGTACGACTCCTTTGAAATCGAAATGCGTGAAACAACAACGTTCGAATTACCGACTTTTATTTTATTTTATTTTTTTTCTTTTACATTCCAAAAATGTAAGTATTTTGAGAACAGGATATCTTATTTATCTATTTATTTATCTGGGTATCATTTAAATCTTTTTTATGTCACCTAGTCATGTCCTGTATTGTATTTTAAGTATGTGGGATTAACAGTTAATTTACAGGTACACTCAAAAGATTGCATCACATCATAGTCTATGGGGGAAAATCACTTGCAGTGTATATTAATGAAATACACTATTTCAAATGTATTGAAACTGATGTAAATCACTGAATTTCAGTATAAGATGATTATGATAGAATAGAATATTTGGTATTTATAGCATTTAACGTTCATTTACAGGGGCACACAAAAAGAAACCGGTTACTGTACTGCCTTTAAGTAATAACTGCTGGAAATGCGTTTTCAATTTCGGCATGCGCTTTTAAATTTAGCTGTTTTTTAGATACATTAGTAATTATATAAATGCATATCACCTATACTCGTCTCTGGTGCGTCCGTCCGTCTGTCTGTCCGCATATAACAGTGCAAAAATTACTCTGTCGAATCGTTTGAAATTTTAAATACATATTTATTGAAGAATTTTATCCAGTTATTTCAAATTTTATGAATATCGGATGTGTATTTCAAATACAGGGACAGTCAAAAGTATTCCGTTACATTATAGCCGACGAGGAAAAAGTTTCAAGTACTTTTTAATGATATTACACCCGTCCGAACATAATGAAATTAACATGCATTTATGAATTAAATTGAAATACAAATGATGTAGAATATGCTGCACAAAGAATAGTTATTCATTTACAGGGCCACACAAAATAATTATGTAACATAACGGTATAGAAGGAAACATACTTTGCGGCATATTTTAATTTTGTTACACATATAATAAAATTGTTATAAGTTACTTAGGTTTACTACGAATTTCTTACTATGTAATAGAAAATATGAAATATTTACAGGGACACACAAAAGATTTCGGAAACTATGCTGCATCAAAAATGCTGTACGCTAACGATAATTGCTTGAAGTTTTAAGTTTTGATATGATTTTTTTAAAAGTTTCAGTACATTTTTGCATGTTACGCTGTGCATATAATTGGTGCAAATCATATACAGGACTACACAAAAGAATTCGCACTCCTTACTAAGTGTGTAAGTAAATATATTAGGTGGTTTGTAAATGAGTTTTGCATTTTTTTACGTTGAACAGCTTTAAGTGTATTACGATATGTTTAAAGAATAGAACTGAAATGATATACAGAGGCACTCAAAAATTGGATTAATAGCCTGCTCTGGATGGTAATCTCTGAAAGTGTGATTTCATTAGTTTAAAGCATGTTTCGGTTTTAAATAGATTTTAGCTAGATAAATGGCGTGTATTTAAAGATAGTAGGAAAAGTACAGGGCTATACAAAAGAGTTCAAATATGCTTCCGTCTATTTAAATAAATTGCTAAATGTCAAATTTCAACTTAACATGTGTTTTTAACGCTTTCCAACATAGTTAAAAAATTTTATGATTTCTTTTTAGTTAGCCGTCTGCCTGTCTGTCTTTCCAAACTCTAACTTGCGTTGAAATAATTGAATTGGTCTGTAAGTGATATATGTTAATAAGATTTATTATGCCGTGTTGGTATTGTAAACAAACTATGCATAATTCATGATTCATTTACACAGACACTCAGAACTATGCCATTACATTATGTTCTGTGAGGATAATTATATATGTAGCTCCTATATTAGTCATCTGGAATGTTCTTTTATCTGTCCGCACATAATAGCGCAGAAACTACCCAACAGAATGCTTTGAATTATAATATATATACTCGTTGCAAAATTTTCGTTACTCATTTAAAGTTTTATGAAAAGCGAATCAAAGCTTAAAAGGACATTAATAATTGTTTTCTTCATTCTATTAAAACCTATTCTGCGTGACTAATTCAATGATATCCACTGAAGTCTCTCCCGGAGAAACGTGTCTAAATTCAACACTGCATCTATCCTAGAAGTTTCCATTGGTAATGTACTCCTTCATTTGCTACTAGCTGTTTCGATTGCTAATTTTCTTCCTGATCACAACCAAGATTTCGCATTGCTCAAGACAAAAACATTCTTAGGGAGGTCCTACACGGCTTATGAATATAAGTAAAACGGATTTTCTTAAAACTGGCATAAATTATCATTTTTCTTGAAAAAAAAAATGCGCTCGAAAGCGATTTTTTTTTACCTTTATATGTTTATTTATTTATTTTCAGTAACAAGCCCAATATTTCTGGGAACGGCGTTCCCACTTGTTCCCACTCAATTACAGTACTGATAATATCTTAATTTAATCTTTGATTTAAAAATATTTGCAAGTAAATATTTTATTTCTTTGTAATGAAAATAGAAGTAAGTTTAAAGACAAATCCTTAATGTGCCAATTACTGGGGATGTTACCCTATACAATGTACTCTTCAATATTCAAACATATAGTTTTTCATGTGAAAAATTGTCTGATCTTTTGAAATATCTAGTCATCAATTAGTTTATACCAGAGCCGAATATGTCAAAACCCAAAAGATAAAATGTCTCGAATCCGAAACTTTTAAAGTCAACCCGACCCATAATGTATCAATCCGAACCAAAAAATTACAAATTATATGTAAAATCGAGCCCTTGCAGAAAAAATGACACAAAAATTTTTGTTGTTCTGGAACTGAAATGAAATTAGTTTATACCAGAGCCGAATGTGTCAAAACCCAAAAGATAAAATGTCTCGAATCCGAAACTTTTAAAGTCAACCCGACCCATAATGTATCAATCCGAACCAAAAAATTACAAATTATGTAAAATCGAGCCCTTGCCCAAACATGACACAAAAATTTTTGTTGTTCTGGAACTGAAATGAAATAAAATGAATTCATGTATTTTAATGGAATTATAAAATGCATTTTACAACTTTAACATGAATGTCATAATTTATATAGAAAAAAAAATCTAGTATATACTCTGTAGTGAAAACCTATTCCTAAGTCAGCCTGCTCAAACCCGGTCCGTAGCAAAAAAGTATAAATCTACCCGCTCTACTGAAAAAAAGTGTAAATAACCCAACTCGCACTAACAAAAAAAAAAAAAAAACTTTTTACCGAACTTTTTAATTAACCCAAATCCCCACCTAGTTCTTGGCGCAGCATATCCCTAAAAGGATTTTGCGCCATAAAACCCCATTCTACCGACCAACCAATTTCCCGAATCCGACTCTCTGAAGTGAAACCATTTCCGGAACAGAACCGATTTTCAAAAAATGTAATTGACTTACATTTTTTTCAAATTCGATTCTGTGAATGAACTGACCCAAACTCGACCCACAGCAAAAAGGTCAAGCCGATTCAAACACGACTCACTGCAAAATTTAGAAATAATCCCCATCAGCAACGAAAAACATTAGCTCCTACCCGAAATTCCAAATTTTTAAATCCCTCCTCCTTGAGGATTCTCTTGTTCCACCCTTGAATTAGAAAAGAGCGTTCTTCTAAGAATTGCATTTAAAATAACTTTATTTTTCAAATATTCGACTAAAAAAATTGATTTGACTCCTCAGCGTATAGTATTGTCCTGCTTCCGATCCGAACCCAAAAATTCAATTGGAAATCAAGCCGAAACCCGGCCAAAAAACTTTCGTCGATTTAGAACTGAAATGAAAGAAAATAATCTATATTTTAATGGAAATATAAAATGTCAACATTTATATTTCTAACATCAATTTTATCTTTTATATAGAAAATAAATATCTAATATAAACTCGTTATTTTAAAAAAACTGTAGATTTTCTAAACAACGGAAGCAGCCAAATAGAAATGTCTAAATTGTTGAAAAGTGTTCGTTAAACAGAGGTATCTTCTATTCGAGACAAGCCGTATGGAGATTTTAATGTAAATGTTAACACTTACGAATAGCAATTTTCAATGTAATATCTTAAATATTCATAATTAATTATTTGGAAGTGTCTGTTATGGAGCTCATAGAGTTTCATTTGAAAGTTTCTCCGATATTTTCTTTTACAATACTCTTCTAAACTATTTTCTTCGATAACGAAGAAAATATTTAGACTTTCATTTGAAATATCGGGTCGAACCGAATCCTTCTAGCGAGATTGTAAATCGAGTATGAAACCGATCCAAATCCAAAAAAAAATTAGACAACTTTGACCCGAAAACAATGCGCAGATAAAAAGTAGAATTCTATTCGATCCGCAAGAAAAATGTAAAAATCAACTCGACCAGTAGAAAAAAGTAGAAGTCAAATTGATCGAAACCAAACCAGCTTCAATAAAACAGTAATCAACCAACCCCCCCCCCACACACACACACACAAAAAAATAGAAGTCAACCAAACCCAAAACCGACCAGCAGCAACAAAGAAAGAGAACCGGACCCAAGCCCAACCCCGCAGCAATAAAGTAGAATTGAACCGGACCCAAGCCCAACCCCGCAGCAATAAAGTAGAATTGAACCGGACCCAGACACGACTCGTAGCAAAAAAGTAAGATTTAACCCGAACAACGACAAAATGAAAGTAAACCGGAGCGAAACCCAATCAGCAACGAAAAAATATTAGCCCCGACACTACCCACGATGAAAAAATTTGTCCCGACCCGAGTTGCAGGTCCGATTGGAATCTCCAAATTTCTGAAATGCCCCCCCCCTCCCCCATTTTTGAGGATTCTCCAGATCTGCCCTTATACCGGGGCAAAGTTTCAATTTGGCGCCCCTTCCCAAATTTTGTCTTGTAACCGATCAAAATTGACGTTGGTAGTATAAATTTGGCGCCCCCTCTTTCGGACGGCGCTGTATAAGCTCCCTCCCGCTGTATAAGTACCCCTGCAGCGCTATGCAAAAAGGGGAGCGGTTTTCCCTGGCATGGAAATTTAGGGAGCGCCAAATGTATATTACCAATGTCATTTTAGCTTGTCACAAGATAAGAAAAAGTTCAGGGAATGAGGCGCCAAACTGAAACTTTGCCCGGGGAGCAGTTTTCTCTTCGCATACCTCTGCCCCTCCATCACATGTATTTTTCAAGCTGTATAAGGAAATTTATAAATTCCAAATATATCCCCTTGTCCTTTTAAGGCTACCTATCTATTTCTCAAAACTTCCAATTATAAGCATCCTTTAAAATTATCAGAATTTCCTTTCTACTAACGTGTGAGCTTACTGTAATTTGTATCATTTCTTTTGTATGGACTTGAAAATATATATATATAAACGAAATGTATAATTTTCTACTTTGGAAGTTAGCTAAAACTTAAAAATAACATTAAATTTATAAAACTAAAGAATTTGAAATCGTTATTATTATTTTTTTTTTTTTCAAGAATGTTTCTGTTAAAATTTGACAATAATCGTAGAAAAAAAATAAGTCCAATGTTTGAACAGAAGGAGTTTACTTTAATACATTACTATAATCCAATCACGACAGGAAGCGCAACGAAAGGATATAATCTCCTTACATTTGCTAAAATGGATCGCTGTTGTCCAATCAGATATTCAAAAAGGCGGGATTTCAGATTCCTTGTGGAGGCGGAGTTCATATGATTAAAAGGCATTTTTTGTTCCATTATTCACCAAAATCTTTCGAAATTTCGCTCGGTCTAATTGCAGTAGAAATATGAAATGCATATCATTGGAAAGGTTAAACACTAATCTTCCGTGAAGCGTTTTTATTTTTTTCTGAACTTTGCTGAAATAGATTTTATGAGACAAAAAAGGACACAACACCTCGAATTTCCCTGATTCCAAAATTGAGAGGGTCCTCAGAATTAAACTACAACGAAAATCAGAAAAGTACAAACTAGGCCGGTAATAGAATGTCCTCAGCTATCTTGTGAAAAAAAAAATCATTTAAAAATATTAAAAATTAAGCGATATTTGAAAAGATTGCGCCCATAGACTTACCATTAGTGTTCGGCTTTTACCGCGTGACTAGTGTGTGCTCTTAATTTTGCACTGGTTGACCACCTAATTGAAAGCATGGTCACTAGGTGTAAACATTGTATACAGATGAGGGTGGATCACATACCCTATTAATGTCTTTTTTTTTTTTTTTTTTTCATTTTATGCTGTTGATTTTCACTTTATGGGTGATTCTCAAAATAGGGGACAATTTCAAAAGTGAAATCTTAAAAAAATTACTGTTAGCAAAATTTCTGAAAAAAATAGGTGTTGTTAATATAGTATTAGGTATACTTTACATGTAGTCAGCAGAGCTAAATATTTAAAAATTAACTTAAAAAAAATAATTAGTATTTTTTGAGCCATGCTAATGACAAAACAAATTGCATGGAATAAATATATTAAGAATTTTTTATTTTCTTCCTGTTTAAATATTTTTTTCTATATTTATTACCTTTCCTTTTCAGCAAATGGTTTCCATTTTTACATATATACATATAAGGAGAATAAAAATATTACCAAAGAGCAAACTTTGTTTACATGAGCAACATTCTGACACTAACTATGTAAGAAGCTGTCTTAGTGATTTTCTGACAAATTTAATGCATATTTTAGGGATAATAAATTTAATACCTAAATTTATATGTAAAATTAAACTTTGTAAAAGATACAATATAAGCAATGGTTACATTTATGCACATAGGAGTCTTTAGCATGGACAGAAAAACCATGCTAATGACACTGATATTTGTCCATGCTAATGACAAATTTTAATTTAAATAAGATTATGAGCCATAATATAATCACAATGCAATAGTCCTTTCTGGGGCTTTTTAAAACACAAAAGTTCTATGCAAATAAGTAAAATAAAAATTTTAATTATAAAATAAACATGAAAATTATTATCCATTCTAATGACATACAATTGATGTACGTCCCTAATATTCAACTTCTATTCTTAAAATACAATACATGCTTCTATTTTCAGGCTGGGATAAAATGGCTACTTGTTGCCATGAAGAAACTTTATATTTTCAAACTATTGTCATATGTGAAAATGAAATTTTGATTATTAACCAGCTGTTATAGTATGACCTTGTTTTGAAAATAGAATATGGAGCACAAACTTTAATTCTTTTTGTATACACTATAATTTTATTTTTAAAAAGAAATTTATTGGATAAATCCTCTCCTTGATTAATTTAAAGAAAGAATAACATTTGCTTTATTTTATAAACATGATATTAACTCTTTAAAAAGCTAGTATATACAAGGCACAGCTGCTGTGGACATCCATGCTAATGACATTTTGAACATTTATTCTGTTATTTTAAGGTGTTTTTAACTAAAAAGAGTAATTATTGAGTGCAAATAATGAATAATATTAAGACAGACATATCTAAATATAAAAACATGACAGAAAACCTTTCAATATTTTTTGTTTGCCGAAAGACATAAATTGTCCTCTATTTTTAGAATCACCCTTGTACGTTATTCTGTTTAAGTCACCAGTATCTCATTATCTGATAACTTATAAAAACTTAATATTGTTTTCATTTCTATATATAATTGATTTTTTTTTTTATGCATAGATATATATACTACTTTCCTGACGAATTTTGTGCAAAGCAGTATTTGTTGATTTTTTGTATTTTACATCTTCGTGCTTAACTTTTGGAAGTGAGGGTATATGCGTATGTGTGTGTGCGTATAAAATAACAAATACCATAACAAACCATACAAACTACTATAAAAAAATTATATGAAAGTATTATTAAAGGGGGTCTGAGACCCAAAGTTTTCAATTTTCTAAAAACATTTTATTGCATTAATTTTTTTTTCTGTTTTTCTATGCTTAAAATGACGTTTGAACCATATTTATATCTTTACTAGAAGATAGCCCGTCAAAATGACGTGTTTGCATTAAAAGTATGATAAAAAATTACAACTGTGGTCAATTATAGCCGCTTTCGCGTCGAACTTGTTGGGATGCAGCATCCCCCCCCCCCCCCCCCCGAATTCTATCCGGCAACTCCTGGCTTTGCCGCACTGTCTTCTTGCAATGGGGCTTTCGTCTTCGCTCATTGCATTTAAAAAAATTATAACAATGTAAAACTTCATTTGTTTAGCTAATACTTAAAAGAAAACACTTTATAACATCGAAAGCAAATGTCAACAGTAAAGAGTAAACAATGGCCGTGTTCGAGGGACATCAATCAAGCCATTCGTGCGCGAGGAATTTTTATCTGGAGTATGGTTTCTCGGAGAACTGAATTTCATAAATAATTTAGTTATTTCATACCTTTAATGGATCAAAATAGATAAAAGTGACGATCATATTTCTTTATCCTTCCAAAACATGATTTTCGTAATAAAAATACATACCTATGTTCACTCAAACAAAATCCAAAATATTCGTAAAAAGCATCACATGACCTACTTTTAGCCTCAAATCCGCATAATTTTTTCCCCAACCAGGTTTTGCCATCCAAACTGTGTCTCGCAATCTGATTGGCCAGAGCTTTCGGCATGAATTCGACGCTTCTTGGCGGGAATCGTGCTTGGCGAAAAACACTTCTTTGTTTTAATTTTTTGTTTCTTATAGTGTAAGATTTTTTTTTTTTTTTTTTTTTTTTTTTTCACTGATTCTATGTCATCATATGAAATTTAAAAAAATGACCCTTATCAGAGCCAATTTCTTGAAATTTTCTGATTTTTTCCCTTTTTTTTTTTTTTTTTTTTTTTTTTTTAGAATGAATCTTGGTAAATTATGTTTATTTTTACTTTGTTCTATCTTCAATAGAAGAAAGTATTGTAATCGAAATTTTTTTAGACTTCCAGTTTTTGACAGATTTGCACGTTTTAGGGATCAGAGGTTCCAAAAAACATGTTTTTAGAAAATGTCTGTCTCTCCGCGTGTTTGTGTGTGTCAAGTGGCGTATACAGGGAATGGGCTGATAGGGCTGCAGCCCCCTCCGAAACTGAAACCGAAAAAAACCTGAAATATAATTACAAAAGTTTATAAAGATGTAACGGAATCTGCGAAGATAGACATTTTACGGAGCAGAATAAATTTTCGTTTCAGGCAGGTTTTTATTAAAAAAATATTATTTCTCAGAGATCACAAGAAAACTGTTTCAGCCGAATTTCCGTTATACACAGGCTATCTTTGCAGATCATAAAAACGTTACTATTTAAGAGGAAAACCTTTTTAAAACAAAATATTTGCAGTCCCATGTGATTCAATCTTAGCAGGATCTGTATAATTTATGCATTACCTGTTGTGAAAAAATATACAATTATAATCAGGGCTTGAAATTCAATTTTTCGAAGGAGGGGAGTCTCCCTACCAACATTTATAAATGGAGGGGAGTTTGGCTGTTTGGGAGGGAGAAAAAATGTTTAAAATCCGCCATTATTTTATGTGGTATTTAAAGAATTTACCAGAATAAAGACATAAAAAAATATCACTGAAGCAATTTTTATCAACAATTCAGAATAATTATGAGAAATGTGTAAAAAAAACTTTTATACTGTTTAGTTTTTACTGGTGGTACATTCCCTCCCAGTGCTAATTATTTTTGTCACAGGTTTAATTATTATTTTAATAATAATTAATAAAACTTCTAATTAATTTAATAAATTTATATTTATAATTAATGATTAATAATTATAATTAATAATGTTATTTTTCTATATTTTAAATCTGCAAGATACAAATTTAATCATAAAATAATACTTATTTGAGTGTAGAAGATAAGAAGTATCACTATTGTTTGCATTTCTTTAAAAAAGGGGCAAGTCAAATTCATCAAAAAATTTTCTTAAAAAATGAATACTTTGTTGAGTAAAGGGATACTTTTTGTTTAATATATGGTTGCTTTCAGGAATTGCGCTCACTCAGAAAGATTTGGAGCTGTCAGAAACTGATTTTAGAGTAGCAACGAAAAAATATATATATTGAAGCAGGAAAATTAGTTTGTAGAACAGAAAAATGAACTCCCCGTTATATTATTTTGGGGGGGAGGAAGGAGGGAGAGGTTCCCTTTGACGAAAGTTGCATTTTTTCGCTATCTTTTGATGAAATCTGTCTTTTTATGATCTTTTCACGAAATCTGCCGTTTTTTCGGGATTTTTTGACGAAATTCGCCGTTTTTTCGCAAATTTTCTGAGAAAAATTGCCGTTTTTTCGCGATCTTTGGATGAAATCTGATGTTTTATCGCGATTTTTTTTACGAAAATTCCCGTTTTTCGCTATATTTTCGGGAAATTTGTTGTTTATAGTGAATCTTTTGTCGAAATTTGTCGTTTTTGCGATTTTTGGACGAAATTTGATGTTTTTTCGTGAATTTTCTGAGGAAATTTGCCGTTTTTTCGCGATCTTTTGATGAAATCTGATGTTTTATCGCGATTTTTTTTTACGAAAATTGCGGTTTTTCATGATATTTTGGGGAAATTTGTCATTTATAGTGAATCTTTTGTCGAAATTTGTCGTTTTTCGCGATTTTTGGACGAAATTTGACGTTTTTTACAACCTTTTTGACAAAAACTGCCATTTTACAGAATTCTGTGACGAAATTAGGCATTCTTTTGTGAATCTTTTGAGGAAATTTGCCGTAAATTAGTTGTTTTTTCGCGATCTTTTAACAATATTTGCCGTTTTTTAGCAAACTTTTACGAAATCATGCGTCCTGTGAAACGTGTAAGAGCTGTTTCTTTTGTGTGTCATCTCCGATCTTTTGAGTAATTTACGCGCAATAGCGCGTCCGCGGCATCGCCGTTTCATAATTTTTGGAATTGAATGCGTTCTTTTTTTTGTGTGGGGGGAGGGGGGGGCAGTAGAAATTCCGAACAGAATCACCTCTATTTCGCCGCGGAAAATACAACGAAACTCGTCAAATCATTGCAAGAAAAAAATTGCAAAATTTGTCAATCAGTCGCGGAAAAAATCGTGATTTTCAATGATTTTTTGCTGTAAAAAAACTCGCAAAATGTGTCGATTACTGGCACGAAAATATCATAAAATTCACAAAACGGTCGTGGGAGTTGATCATAGTTTCAAAATGCAAAATTTTTTGGGCGGGAGCCTCCCGTCCACGTTATTCTTTTGGGCGGGATTTCAAAATTTTGGGCGCGAATCCCCCCATCCCGCCCTGAAATTCAAGCCCTGATAATATACAATTTAAAAAACAATCGGACAATTGCGAGTTTTACTCGCATAGAAGAGATTCCGTACTACAAATACAACCGTGTACAAAGTTTAAACATGGTATTTTACGAAGCGCGCTTCGAAAGTAGGTCGAAAAGTTACAATACCGCCTTGGTCCGTAGCGATGTTTTCTAGATAGGTTTCTAATTGATAACATAGCAAATTGACTATATTTGAAAATGACTATTTTTATAATCGAGAATTTTATTTCGTTATTTCAGATTAATTACAGTTGTTTTTTTTTTCTTTTTTAATAAAGTAACTACATTGAGAGTAGTAATTTAAGTTTGGTAAACAAAGTTATTTTTAGTACTCTGTAATGCAAGAATTTACAGTCATTCACGCATATGTTTCAAAGTTGAAACAGATTCTAATGAAATTTTTTTTTTTTTTTTTTTTTTTTTTTTTTTTTTTTTTAAAGCTGATTAAAATAGAAAATTAAAAATATCTCTCCTTAGTTCTTTTCTATACACTATAACACTATTTAAGAAATTTTAGTAATACCAAAATATTGAAAATTGAATGAGGAGTAGTAATTTTAAAAAGTGTATTTTTCGACAAAAAAAAGTCATAAAAATCAACATAAAAAATTTACTTTTTAATAAAAAGTGAATTTTTTTGCTAATTATTCCTTACAAGAAGATTCTTAAATAGTACACCAAAATTCATTACTTTAAAATCAATAATAAAAATTTTGGGTTTTTTCTTACGGGTCTCCCTTAAATTAATTTTTTAGTATCCAACAAATATAACAGCTTTAGACAAATATATAACTAGATCTTCAACTTTTTTCAGTGAACGAAAACGATAGGGGTTTTTAGAAGATGCTCCTTTTTTAATGCATAAATACTGTGTTATATTTCAACAACATATTTGAATTTTGTAAGATGCTATGTTTTGAAAAGGTCCATTTTCAAATGGCTAAATACTGTATTATATTTTACAATATATTCAAGTTTTGTAAGCATTAGGTTATTTTTCTTTAAATAACATCATAAAGCCAAAAAAAAGTACAAATTATTTGTTTTTATTCTTCTTGAAAATAAAATAAAAAGCGATTGAGAATCATTTTCAAAAAGGAACATAATTTCTTTAGCTTATCATACCAGCACGATAGAGCGATAGAGCTCAGATGCATCTCTAATGTTAAAGTCCAAAGTTTGCCTCTTAATAACTTTGGAACTAATCATCGGATCGCGACGAAATTGAAAAGGGGAAGTGTCCTACTCTAGATCTCAAAGTTTACAAAAAATCATCCAGATCCACCGATTAGTTTCGGAGATCCAGAACCCCTGTTTTGGCACTTTTTGCTCGTGAAACAAGAAAAAAAAAGACAAACAATTCAATTATAGCCCGAACCAAGAAAAATTCAGCGACGTGTAATAGCTGGTTCGAAAGCTTTTAATTTAGGGATGTGCCTTTCGAAGGTCCGGTAAAAAAAATATCAAAAATTAAGGAAATGACACCCATTTAAAATTTACATAACGCTATACCTTCCATAATTTAACATTATAGAAATCTCTTCTTTTTAATTGCTAATTCAATTATTTTTTTCGAGTTGCCACCAACTAAAAAACAATTCAACAATTTAAAAAAGAAATGATAACACGTGTTCTTTATTTTTATAGAACAATAAAAATTTTGATTCTCCTGGTAGATTTTTGAATTTCTGAAATTGACATCATTCGAAACAGAAAATGCATATTTTTCATAAACATATATATAAACTGTAACTAAATATGTGTTAAAACAACATCGCACCTTTATTTGAGTGTTTTCGACGTCAAAACAGTTACTACAATACATATATTTCAATTAAAAAGGAATAATTTTGAAAAAAAAATTCTTCTATATTTATAAAAATAACAATTTGAGAATGAAGCTATGAAAATCTGTGTAGATACCTATGGTCATAAGAAAATCTGCGTAGATACCGAGAAACTGCAGTGGGACTACTATCTGGGAAGTGGCGGTTCTGTCGCCGAATGTCGCCAAGTTTTTCGCCAACTTGGCAATATATCGCCAAATTTGGCGCCCAAAATTAAAGCCAACTTGGCGTTTTTTCCGGTATTTTGCCAAACTAATATACCTACTAATAACTTAACTAATCTAATAGTAGTTTAGATTTGTCAGATGAAAGTGATTGATAAAGTTCCTGAAAGGATTTGAAAAAGCTATGAAATCACATAAAAAACTGATAGAACCAGAGAGAAAAGTAGAGCTCGATCTAAAAATATGTTACAGCAAATATTGGGAAATATTTTCAATCTAAAAATGTGCGTAGAAAAGAAATGGAATCAGATGATCTGTAAGGCTCATGAAATATACCAAATTTTTGTTAGCTGAAAATGTGGACTGAGCTTTACCGGTGCTTTATATTCAGAATTATACTATTATCCATTCAAAATGATTACTGAGGAAAGTAGTCAATAGAATGTATTGTTATGTTGTTTCAAATAAGTTAAACTCCACAACGCTAAACGAATATAAACCATAAAGTAATAATTAAAGTATAATATTAATATAATCAGGTTGTTGAAGAATTGATGTAGATAAATAAGTCTGAACACAAATATTGTATATGGCTGAATCGTATCTGTTCAAGTTTTTGAGTTTACTTGGAGTATTGATCCTCCACTTATCAAAACCGCTGGAATGGAATTGTGTTCACACTTTGTACTGAACGAACTCATACATCATTAAATCAGCCTGTAACATATAGTTATGAATGTTAGACAATTGCTTCTTTTTGTACTAAAATCTACCGCCAGATGGCAGCACCAGACATTATTCTGTTTTCCCTGGAACAGAACTCTTTAGAACAGTTAGTTGATGTAGTGACTGAGCTGGGTTAGGCAGCAAAATGCTGTCAAGGATTAACAATCCATTACCATACATTATGATTCCAAAGGAATAATTACTGTTCATCAAGAACTCCTTCAAACTGAAGCTAATATATGTTTCAAGGTTATTTTTTTTTTATTTGTTGTGTTCTGTAAATATTGTGAAGACTGTGCATCTGTTCTTTTGTGTTGTGAAGTGTTTCCAAGTATTTGTTCATCATTATTCTACTTTATTTCTTCAAATAAATGTGTGTCAACTAAAAGGTAAAGCTTTTAACTCTTTTTTATTATTGAGGAACTCACTTATTCACGGCTTATGGAATAACATTCCAACATTGTTCCCGAATTTTTAAACTGGTTATGGATGACTGAAATACGGAGTGAGTTAAAAATGCCTCTTTTTCCCTGATTGATTTTAAGGCACCAGTAAAGCTCAGTCCTCATTTTCAGCTAACAAAAATTTGGGTTATTTCATGAGCTTGACAGATCATCTGATTCTATTTCTTTTCTACGCACATTTTTAGATTGAAAATATTTTCCAATATTTGCTGTAACATTTTTTTTAGATCGAGCTCTACTTTTCTCTCTGGTTCTACCAGTTTTTTATATGATTCAGAATAGGCCTTCGGATGTTGTGTATAAAGATACTGATGTACCAGCTTTGTAAGGTCTTCACTTGGTAGAATGCCAAGCCGATTCCATTCGGACTTTGGGGGTAATAGCCTATCAGGTCGAGAAATGATATTAAATATTGTTTTCTATTTTTTGTTCCGAGTGAAATTTTATTTTAAAATAAATAGATTGTGGACCTATTAGTAGTTCTCGGAATAACCTTTCCAAAATATATATATTTCTCCTACATTTTTGTGAATTTTAATAAAAACATGTCTTTTTTTTTTTTTTTTTTTCATTTATATTTATGGCTAAAATGCAGTTTTAATGACTACTTGGCATCTGTCTTGGCGGCTATGCAAGAAATTCGCCAATTCTAACAACCTAAATATTCAGGGCACTTGTGTGTCACATACTCACTGGGATTTACTTGGCGCCAGAATGGCGTTATTTTGCCTAATATGGCAACCCTGATAGTGTTTATTTTTTGATAAATTGTTTATTTACTTTAATTTTTTTTTAATTATATAAAATGTTTTTTGCTCTATTGTTATTTGTTTTTAAAATTTATTATATTTAAAAATTGTTTTATTTATTGTTATTTTTTTTAATAATAAAAAATAATTTAAAAATGTATATTTAACCAGCATTCGAAAATGAGGTTTTCGCCAAATTGACGTTAGAATTTTTTTTTTTTTACCAAACCTTGCGCGTATATGATATCTGCGTCATTTCTCATTTTCATATCCAATGTATGCAAATAATATAAATAAATAATGTACACAATAATGTAGCGAAATAATTTAAAAAAATTACTAATCTGGCAAGTTTTAAAATCACACCATTCAGGTGTTAATTCTAAAAAGATTAAGTTACGCTATATTGCGAGGGAAAAAGTTATAACCATACCTTTAAATCATCTTTTTTATTATATTTGTCTTTTTTTTTTATTATTTATTTTAGAGTAATTGAATTATAATGTAATGTTTAGAAACAGATAATTGAATTAGAGAAACAAAAAGGTATTCGCCAAAAAAAATTCGACATATCTAGGATGTTTAATAAACAAACTCATCTCGAGATGGTACTAACTTCCCCATTTTTGACATGGACTCGCTCTTTTCGCCCATGCGCAGTTCTGTCCAGGTTCCTCTCAAACGTGGTTCATCAGTATGTGCATACAAAAAAAAAAAAAAAAAAAAAAACTAAGATGTACTACTTACGAACTGAATTTTGTTGTGCGTAAATTTTTTTTAGCGGTTATTCAAGTGGGAATTTATGTAATTGATTATTATTTCAAGAAATATTGAAAATGTTTTTTAAATATAATTATTTCAGAATTACATCATAAGCCGAGAAATGGGCATGAAAAATTGAAATTTCAAGCGAAAATTAGACGACCGATTATTTGTCATTTCAGCAAAATAACTAACTAAATTTAAAAAAAAAAAAAATATTATTGATTTCCACTTTTTCTAAAAACACTCTCTGAAATTCCTATTTCCACAAAATTATGCAAAGTTTAAAATCTGTAATTATTTCTTTTTAATATGACCTCTCCTATTTTTTATTTTATAGTACATTATTCCATCTTCTACAATTCTCCAACTACTGACAAATTTTATTTATTTCTCTCGAAGCAAATAATCCTTAGAGCATACAGAGTTTCATAAGTATAAGAATTCTTAAATTTAAAATCCTTAAGAAAGGTAAAATTTAAAATTTATTTGAATAATTACAAATTCAATTGAATAAAATTTTAGTTAAAGTAAATTATAAATTTTAGAAAATTTAAAATAAAATAATATAATATAAATTTAAAGAATATGTTAAATTTTAAAAATAACAAATTTATTAAAATTTTTTGGAATTTTTTTTCGTTTAAACTTTTTATAATATTGCTAATTTGTGGTTACAGCAAATAATCTAGACACATGACAGTGTGTCAGCCAAGTTCACAAAGTAAAAGGCGACACACCGGCCGGCAAATAAACAAACACTCAACGTCCCAGCGCGCTTCACGCCAACCCCTCTAGCCAAGCGGTTTGGCGGAAAGATGAAGTTCGACGTACAACGTGCATGCTACATTCTATTCTAGTACCATACTTTGAAGTTTACATGTGCAAGTATTTATATCCAATTAACTTAAATATTTTGGATACAAAATATTCAAGAAAAAAAATTTCTTTTTCAAAGAAAATGCTTTTGAACTTGCAAATTAATTTAAATCTACACAAATTATTGATTAGACTAAGTCGAATACTAAATGCTATTACAATAAAATTATAGACCCCTTGCACGTGACGTCACATGTTTCATCTGGCGCCCAAACATAAGGCAAATGTGGTGCTTTCACATTTATAAAAATAGTAATTTGCGCTTCATTTTTTAAGTACTAGGGGGGCCCCGCCCCCCTGCTCGCTATGCTCGCCAACCCCCCGCGTAATCGCTTCGCGATTCCAAATTATTGGCTACCCCTGCTTGCTGCGCTCGCCAATACCCCATGGTATGAATAAGCAGTTGCAGACCTTTCAAATGATGTGTCACACGACTGGTGTTGTAAAGAAATTAAAAATGTGCCCCCCTGGGGGGGGCAGAGTGGGAGGCGACACAAAAGACATCCATAATATGAACAAGCAGCTGCAGACCTCTCAAATGATGTGTCATACGACTGGTGTTGTAAAGAAATTAAAAATGTGCCCCCCTGGGGGGGGCAGAGTGGGAGGCGACACAAAAGACATCCATAATATGAACAAGCAGCTGCAGACCTCTCAAATGATGTGTCATACGACTGGTGTTGTAAAGAAATTAAAAATGTGCCCCCCTGGGGGGCAGAGTGGGGGTTACACACAAGACATCCATAAAATGAATAAACAGTTGCAGACCTTTCAAATGATGTGTCATACAATTTGTGTTGCAAAGAAATTACAAAATGCGCCCCCTCTGAGGGCAGAGGGGGGGGGGTTACACACAAGATATCCATAATATGAATAAGCAGTTGCAGACCTCTCAAATGATGTGTCACACAATTGGTGTTGTAAAGAAATTAAAAATGTGCCCCCCCGGGGGCAGAGTGGGGGATGACACACAACACATCCATAATATGAATAAGCAGTTGCAGACCTTTCAAATGATGTGTCACACAACTGGTGTTGTAAAGAAATTAAAAATGTGACCCCCCCCCCCCCCTGGGGAGAGCAGAGTGTGGGGGTGACACACAAGACATCCATAATATGAATAAGCAGTTGCAGACCTTTCAAATCTTGTGTAACACGACTGGTGTTGTAAAGAAATTAAAAATGTGTTCCCCCTGGGGAGCAGAATGGGGGATAACACACAAGATATCCATTATATGAATAAGCAGTTGCAAACCTCTCAAATGATGTATCAAACGACTGGTGTTGTAAAGAAATTAAAAATTTGGCGAAATATTACAGTTATCGCCAAGTTGGCGTCACTTTTAACAACTAATTTTGGTCGCCAAATTTGGCGATATATCGCCAAGTTGGCGACAAACTTGGCGATTGTTGGCGATGGTAACCTTTCCTCTGTTTATGGTAACCCATACGGCGATGCATAGACGGAATCATTTCCTGATTGGTCTATTCGACTCATGGAAGGAGTGGACAACCCGGATTCGTTAGTTCCGGAAATCTTCCACATCAGCATCATTCCAAGAGTCATTCCTTTTAAGGTTAGTTTTTTTTTTACTATAGAAGGATTTAGAAAAATAATGCAAGAATAAGAAAAATCAAAATTAAACAGAAAGACCACAGTTGCTTTAAACGGCAAACGGGCAGTTATGATGGTTTGTTTGGGCTCCAGATTATGGCGTCATGTGCACCAGATAAGAGGAACAGCCGCTGTTGTGACGTCAATGCAAGGGGTCTATACTGTTACGAAGTAAAGGCTGATGCTGAAAAATTTAAACTGCATGTTTCTAGTTTTATGAAGGTATAATAGTTGAAACAATAGTTGACTTAATTCATCAAGATACTCCAACATAATTCCAAAAGTATTTACGAACTTGATTTGTTCTACATGTTTTTGGGTTTAGGATGAAATACTCATTAATTAAAATAAATATTTAGATAAGCATTTTTTATTATCGTATTCTTACAAATATTCCAAAAACAAGACGTATGCGATCAAATGGATGAAATATGAAAAATCGAAGCAACTTCGGACTTGCATGCTCTTCGAAGTTTTTTTCCCTCCAAAGCGCTGGGCTACGGAGGTTGGCGTGAAGCGCGCTGGGACGTTGAGTGTTTGTTTATTTGCCACCGGCCGTGGGTAATATTACTCGAACCATTTCGGGCCACTTTTGACCCCTCAATAACTTAAATTCTATTTGACCTACACAATTTCAATTTTTCGTATCGTGTAAAACCATCTTCTAATTTCCGAATCCTATAAATTTTTTTAAAAATCTTTCACCAATCATGACAAATTGACGTCTGAAAATCACTGTTTTTAGCACTGACTCACTCATCAAAATGTTTGACTACTTCCAGGTGACTTAGGAAGTTGAAATTGGTGTGGAGGTAGGTTATTGGATCTATAAATAGGAAAAAATCAGAAATCACCATTAATTAAATATTAATGGTTGGTTGGAAGATAAATATTGGATTACAATGGGAGTTTATGAGAATTTCACAAAAAACAGAAAAAGTGCCAAGTTGGCGTCACTTTTGGCGAGTATCGGGGCTAATCTCTGAAACTACTATACCGATTTCAAAAGTAATGGTACCAAAATGATGGTATTCGCCCCGATTCAAACAAAGACTATATCTTATGTCTGTGCCACTAACCAAAAGAGGGTTCAGAAGTAAAACACATTATAAAAATGTGATTTTTGTTTTACTGAAAGCCTTAGAAGCACAAAATTTGGCATGTTAATTATAGACTCTATCAATGTGACGTCACAGGCAACTCAACTCCACATATCAGCCGCAAATACCTCGGCCAATACGTTCCAAACAAACACATAGAGTTCAGAGTATTTTAGAGATGCTCTATACCGTCAAAACCACGTACAATACGATTGTTAAAAAAAAAGACAAGAACCTGGAACTAGGACTGAATTTCTAGAACGAGGAAAACTTTCCATATCGAGCAACAATAATTTGGCCGTATTGTGCCCCTCATTACGATTGCAATTGCAGCTTTATGCCTAAACAACAATCTTTCATCTCTATCTCTTTCTGAACTCTGTTGTTTGTTTGGAACGCATTTTCGGCTGATACATGGAGTTGAGTTGTCTGTGACGTCATCACTGATAGAGTCTATTTATAAGATATAAATGTTTACTAATGACATTTGCTAAAAAATACCAAATTTAAAAGAGGTGGAAATCCGCGAAGAACATTCTGAAAACGTTCTAAATAGCAATTTTAAAACAATCTCAGCAAACAACAAACCGATTTTAAAAGTAATGATATCAAAATGATAATGACAGTCCTTTCTCCAACATAGGCTATATCTTATGTCGATGCCACTAACCCAAAAGGGGTAAAAGAGCAAAAGACTTTCTAAAAATGCGATGTCTGTATGTTAAGGGACGGGAATTATAAAGTTAGGCATTTTAGAGTTTATGGGAATTTCGCGAAATATCAGAAATAGTGCCAAGTTGGCGTCACTTTTGGCGAGTATCGGGGCTAATCTCTGAAACTATAAACCGATTTCAAAATTAATGGTACCAAAATGATAGTATTCGCCCCGGTTCAAGCATAGGCTATATTTTATGTGTATACCATTAGCCATAAGAGGGTGAAGAAGCAAAAAATATTTTTAAAATGCAACTTTTGTATTACTGAAGGATCTAGAAATATAAAATTTGGCATGTAATTATTTATAAGTTATAAATGATCTTTAAAGGCATTTGCTAAAATATACGGAATTAAAAAAGGGTGAAAATGCGCGAAAAGCGTTCTAAAAATGTTCTAAATTGGGATTTTTAAGCAATCTCAGCAAAGAACAAACCGATCTTAAAAGTAATGATAACAAAATGATGGTGACAGTCCTTGCTCCAATATAGGCTATATCTTATGTCGATGCCACTTATCCAAAAAGGTCAAAAGAGTAAAAAAAATTCTAAAAATGCGATGTCTGTATGTTAAGGCTCTAGATACATCAAATTTGGCATGTTCATTACTTATAAATGATCTCTAAGAACATTTGTTAACAAATACAAAATTTAAAAGGAGTAAAAATGCGCGAAAAGCGTTCTAAAAACTTTCTAAATAGCAATATTTAAGCAATATTGGGAAGTTAGAGAACCAATTAAAAAAAAAGACGTCAAAATGATGGCAAAAGTCCTTGCTCTAACAAAAATATTGGATAAATTGCCAGATTACAATGGAAGTCCATGGGAATTTGGCGAAATACCAGAAATAGCTCCAAGTTAGCATCACTTTTGGGGGTAATTTTTTGTCGTCAATTTGGCGATATATTGCCAAGTTGGCAACAAACTTTTTTGGTCGACGAGATAATCAAGTAGTACCCAACCACATAAAAGAAACATCCTTATTAATGGAATTTAAAGAAACATAAGCAGTCCTAATGTTAAAATTTTTTAATTTGACTAGAAAAAACAGTGAATAAACACAGGAAAAAGCTGTAAAATTAATTAATATTAAATAAAACTAACTTAATATTAAGCCTTTTTATTTTAAATAGGAAACAAATACCTACTTATTTGTCAAAAAATAATCATATCCTATCAAAAACATGAATGTGAAAAAATGCCAAGCTCGTTAAAGGTTTCGCTAATAAAAGAAGTGAGATCTAACTGCAAGCCAAATTCTTTCGAAGCTCCTTAAATCATAGCTCCTGTCATGCATAATGTTCTTCAATTGCTTAAAATGATTTGGTATGTTACTTGTTATTCAATAGAGCGACTTTGCAAGTTTTCAGCCACCAACTTTAATGTTTGAGTCAGAATACAATTTAATCTAGAATCTGATTGGCAAAGATCTAGTCAATCGAGTGTTCGAATCGGTACATTGAAGTTAAGGTACTGATAAATTAATTAAGTGATCAACTTTGAGTTCTGATCAGTTAAATAGAGAAATTTGAATAAGAGAAAACTTGCTAAGTCGCTCTATTGAATAATAAGTAACATACCAAATAAATTGGCAATTTAAGGCCTTTTCCTACACCAATAAAAAGTCTTAGCGATGGCCCTGGCCCTGTATCTACATATTACAAGATTGATTTGTAATCTACAATACTGGATGGATTTCAATGGAATTTGCATTGTTAGTTAGACAACTTTTCAGAAAAAGTTTTAGTATTAGCCCAGTAAATTTAGGGTTTAATAGCTAAGTAATTCATAATGAGCTGAAAATTTCAGAATTAGCTTCTTATGACGAGTAGAATAAAACCTTAAAAGTCTCACAAGTTCTCATGTGTGCTTCTATCCAAAATGGCCGATCAAAGATGGCCGCTATAACCTTTTTGCATCGCCCAATGTTTTTTTCCATTTCTAAATCATATATAAATATTTTTTTACTTCTGAAAAATTCTGTGACTTCTACTTACATCTGTTTTGATGTATACATAAGGCTTGACTAAAGCAAGGGCACACGGGGAATGTGCCCCGTGCCAGAAAAGGCCTCAAAAAAAAAAAAAAAAAAAAAAAAATTCTGAAAAAAACCCTCTCCATTGAGGCTTTTTAATGTTCTTCTAAAAGAACCTTAAGATATAGGGGTCCTGCTAAGAGATACCTGCCCAGGCCTCAGTCGATTAGTCGAGCCCTGTACCAAGTTTTTATCAAAATAAAAGCTACAAATGAGTTGTACATTCATTTATTTGTCTTCAAATTAATAGAATTTCATTGCCCTTAGCCTGTTTTTCCGTGCTTAAGAAACTATTGGCATTTGTATGTTTCTAATCCTACTTGTGAGAATTATTTTTGAAATTTTGTTTTAAAAAATGACAGATATTCCATTTCTCTATATAGAAATAGAACTGTGAAGGACTGTGTAAAAAAAAGACAGAAAATTAGAACAAGTTTAAATTATTTATTACAAGACACAAAAATTTAAATCCAAAGTAAAGATACAATAAAACATTATAGTAATGCTTGTAATATATAAGCTAATAATGTTATGGTAAATAAACTTAAAACAAAAATACCAGAATGCCACTCATTCAATGTCGTGACCGCTATCGTCGTCTTCAAATCCGTTAATAGGATGAACTGAATTTGTGCATGTTTCTCCTAAGCAAGAGGAATAAAACCTAGAACAATGGAGAGCTGCCTTCTTGCACTGACATCTTTCACCACAGTCCCTTTTGCAATCACAAGAGATAAGCTGCAGAAGATCTTCGGGCGCTGCGGGAAGTGTTGAAGGTAAAGGGTTTAATCTGCCCTCCTTCATGACCCATCCGCATTCAGTAGGATCTAGGTTATTTCCCAGCCACTGTTGAACTTGAAGATAAACCCGAAGTGAATGCTGCGAAGTTGCTGCACTTGTTGGTGGAAGAACGACAAGGTTAAATTTTGATGAGAGATTTTTGGTTACTTCCTTATTGTAACAGATATAGCGCAGCTCATCTAGGGAGTCAACTTTCTCTCTCCTATAAAGGTTTTTCAAGAATATCTCCCCAATTTCAATTACCTTTTGGGGTTTAAGTTGAGGACTGCTGAATAAGGAAGTCAAAGAAGGCAGCTCATGGTTTTTCTTTATCAATTTAAAAGCTGAGGATTTCTCCTTCCTAAAAATTGCTGATGTGGTATCACATCCAGTTGCTGCATGTAGGAAGAGAATGGAATCCTTCATGGGGCCAAGTGATTTGTGAATTTTAATTATAGCATTTTTGTTTGTTAGGTCGTAGAAAGAAGAGTGGTTTTCGTGGGTTACCTCGTGCAATGAGAATGATCAGCAGATCTGTGTCAGAACCAACTACTGTGACTAATCTACAATTGATCTTACTTGAATTAGTTGCTGTTGTGCAGATTAGCACATCAGCATCAGCATTCGCCTCTAGGGCAGCTATTCCTTCGGCCTGGAAGTAGCCCATGACCATTCGAATAAGCCTAGCCTTGTTCTCGGAGTTCTGTAGAAAAGCAGCTTGTTTGGTTGTGGCCACCATGTTTTCGTCAAAAGCAATAGTAGCAGACATTTTCGACATCACCCTTCTTTGTCTCTCTACACTTTTAGATGATAAGGCACAAGTGTACGGATCCAAAACAACTGCTTCACGTGGAGAGAAGTGTTTCTGGACATATCTAATATATTTGAGGCAAATATCTCTGTAGGTGTCGGACTCATTCCAAACTAATGCATGCAAAAGAAATCCTCCATCTACAATAAACGAACAAGTTAGTGGAGGTTCAACACAAGGCTCAATTGTTTCAATGATAGCAGCTAAAGTTGATTTAACATTCTTCCTCACTGAAATTTCATCAAACAGGGAGGGAAGTTGAGAAGCCAATTCGTATTTGAGATAAACTCGTAAATTTTCAGCAGCAATCAGCAGCTTGAGTAGAGCAGCAATCCTGGTAAACAACTGTAGAGGATTGAATATCACAATTGAATTCCTTATTATCAATGTGTTATTTGTTGCCGATATTGGTACAACTTTCTTTTTCTGTTGAAGTTTAATTTCCCCAAATGAACATTCTATGGCTGAAGACAGTAAATTTTCACTAATCTTCTTTGCATTGTCGCAGTTTGTTTTATCATCACCAACCCTCCATATGTTTTTATATCATTTCTAAGTCATCTAAAAAAGTAGTATAATCTTTTGAAAATTATATTAATAATTTCAACCCCTGGCTTTTTTTTTCTGCAAATGTCAAAATATTTTAAACTAGTAAAATGCAGATTTGAATAAATGTTTAAAAAAATTATCATAAATTTAACTTTATTATTTGAAATCAATTATATGAAAGAGAAATTATCTTTTGGTCTTAAGCACAATTCATCAGGTGTCGCACTCTAGTTCGACAAGCAAAGGATAAATGGAGAAATGATGATCACCACTAAACTGAGTTAAATGATACATTGCACATCCTCAAGACTAATTGACAGCCATTCTTTAATAATTCAATCTAAACTTCTGTACTTTAATCTAATTAATGTCGTGAATTTTCAAAAAATTACTGAGTCTAAACCTTAAAGTAATCTGAATCGATTACATATGTTCCTTAGAAAATGAATTTTTTAATATTTATTAATATTCTGAAAATTTGTTTCAACAGTGAAGTTAAGGATTGATATGGATTTAGTTGTTATAATAATTGTTTTTAAAAGGACAGACAGGTGGACGGACCTGGCGAAGAGTATGTGCAATATGTATTTGTATAGTTTCTAAGTCACCAGAAAAAGTGGCATAATCTTCTGAAAATTATATTAATAATTTCAACACCTGGATTTTTTTTTAATCTATAAATATCAAAATATATTAGTATTAATATTAGTGCCCCTCACCCCCCAACTTTTTCTTGTGACAGCCTAAAAAATGACGTTGGTAGTATAAATTTGGCGCCCCCTGAATTTCCGTGCCCGTGGCGACTGCCTCCTTCCCCCCTCCCCTTCGCACGGCGCCGTTTAAAATTTCTTTATTTTATAAACCCAAGGTCATATTCAAATTAGCATACTTGCTGACTTGGTTTCCTTTCGAAGCGAAAAATATTCGCTTTCGACGTAAATATGCAGAAATACATCCAACAAGGCGCAATTACTTGGCGACCACAGTTGATCCGCCATTTTGGATAGAAGCCGACATCGAATTTTTTGAGACTTTTCAGGATCCATTCTATACATATCCAGGAGCTAATCCTGAAAATTTTAGCTCATTATAAATTTCTTAGCTATCGACCTCTTTTTTGGTCTAAATTTACTGGGCTATATGTACATATTTCTTATTTAATAATTGAATATTTTAATACCGTGTGGATAACAGGTCAAAATGTATTAAAAAATATGAGAAACAAACGACATCCGTAATTATGTTAGTATAAACAAAACTCTTATTTATACTTTCAATAGAAAAATTATAAACATTCTAATCATACTTTATTCATTACAAAACTAGAAGGCAAACACCAAATATTTCACCCTTTAAAAAATATGTATGCAGGTATATTTAGTTAAAAAATATATACGTGTTTTACATTTTGCTTTTGTAATATTTTCCATTTTGATTTTAACACCGTAAAATATCCACGCATGCATTATATTTGCATCCTAATCTCATTAAAAACTTACTTCGAAAATTTTCAAAAATATAAAAAAATAAATAAAGAATTAAGAAATTATTTTTGCGTATACGGATATTTTCGCAAAATACTTTTAGGTAGCTTTCATTACAAAAAGTAAAAAGCTACCTATTGCAGCCGTCCGGAGGAAAGCACTTCCGGAAAATTTTGGTATATTTTCACCGATCATGACCCACAGACCCCAAAACCACCCTCCGTTCAAATGTTGACATATATATATATATATATATATATATATATATATATATATATAACCATATATATATATATATATATATAACCATATATATATATATATATATATCTGATTTTTGTCATGCGATAACTAACGTATTTATGAACCGATTTGAATGAAACTAGGTATGTACATAGTACATACAAATGTCTCGACCGAGTTCGTTGGTCAGCATCATCCGCCATTTTGTTTCAAAATGGCGGCCATTTTAAATTTTTTTAAAAATTTAAAATTTAAAATTAAATGCGAAAAAATTAAAAGTTTAAAAATATTTTTCTTTTACGTGTTAGAGCTTAAAACAAAGATTCCAGAGCACTTTTTATTTTGTCTATATCTTAAAAAATGATTGAGTTATAGCATTTTGAATTTTTCTTATGGCTGACATTTTGAAACGATCTAATTTTTGTCACGTGATAACACACGTATTTATGAACCGATTTCAACGAAACTTGGTAGGTACATAGTACATACAAACGTCTCGACCGAGTTCGTTGGCCAGCATCATCCGCCATTTTGTTTCAAAATGGTGGCCATTTTAATTTTTTTAAAAATTTAAAAATTTAAAATTAAATGCAAAAAAATCAAAATTTGAAAAATATTTTTCTTTTACGTGTTAGAACTTAAAACAACGATTCCAGAACACTTTTTATTTTGTCTATATCTTACAAAATGATTGAGTTATAGCACTTTGAATTTTTCTTATGTCTGACATTTTGAAACGATCTGATTTTTGTCACGTGATGACAAGCGTATTTATGAACCGATTTCAACGAAACTTGGTATGTACATAGTACATACAAATGTCTCGACCGAGTTCGTTGGCCAGCATCATCAACCATTTTGTTTCAAAATGGCGGCCATTTTAAATTTTTTTAAAAATTTAAAATTTAAAATTAAATGCGAAAAAATTAAAAGTTGAAAAATATTTTTCTTTTACGTGTTAGAGCTTAAAACAAAGATTCCAGAACACTTTTTATTTTGTCTATATCTTAAAAAATGATTGAGTTATAGCATTTTGAATTTTTCTTATGGCTGACATTTTGAAACGATCTAATTTTTGTCACGTGATAACACACGTATTTATGAACCGATTTCAACAAAACTTGGTATGTACATAGTACATACAAATGTCTCGACCGAGTTCGTTGGCCAGCATCTACGCCATTTTGTTTCAAAATGGTGGCCATTTTAATTTTTTTTAAAATTTAAAAATTTAAAATTAAATGCAAAAAAATCAAAATTTGAAAAATATTTTTCTTTTACGTGTTAGAACTTAAAACAACGATTCCAGAACACTTTTTATTTTGTCTATATCTTACAAAATGATTGAGTTATAGCACTTTGAATTTTTCTTATGTCTGACATTTTGAAACGATCTGATTTTTGTCACGTGATAACAAGCGTATTTATGAACCGATTTCAACGAAACTTGGTATGTACATAGTACATACAAATGTCTCGACCGAGTTCGTTGGCCAGCATCATCAACCATTTTGTTTCAAAATGGCGGCCATTTTAAATTTTTTTAAAAATTTAAAATTTAAAATTAAATGCGAAAAAATTAAAAGTTGAAAAATATTTTTCTTTTACGTGTTAGAGCTTAAAACAAAGATTCCAGAACACTTTTTATTTTGTCTATATCTTAAAAAATGATTGAGTTATAGCATTTTGAATTTTTCTTATGGCTGACATTTTGAAACGATCTAATTTTTGTCACGTGATAACACACGTATTTATGAACCGATTTCAACGAAACTTGGTATGTACATAGTACATACAAATGTCTCGACCGAGTTCGTTGGCCAGCATCTACGCCATTTTGTTTCAAAATGGTGGCCATTTTAAATTTTTTAAAAATTTAAAATTAAATGCAAAAAAATCAAAATTTGAAAAATATTTTTCTTTTACGTGTTAGAATTTAAAACAACAATTCCGGAACACTTTTTATTTTGTCTATATCTTAAAAAATGATTGAGTTATAGCACTTTGAATTTTGCTTATGGCTGACATTTTGAAACGGTCTGATCTGAACGATCCACAATGTTGCTTTAAAATGGCATACACTTTATGATATCGTGGAATTTGGTGACTCTCTAAATCGCTTAAAATAAAACCAGGTTGAATAAAAGATGACTAATTTCTAAAAATTCCTATTAATATTCAGTCTTGACAAAAACTAGTATTCAATCTTATAAAATCACTAATTTTATAAGATTATTTCTACTAATTTGAGCTTAGTATTTTTGAACAATGTAACTTACCATAAAATAAATAAATAAATATGTAAGTATATGAAAGCTACCTCTTCCTCCCGGCATTGCCGGAAGGACTTTTTTTTTTCATTTGCTTAATATATAAGGAAAGGACAGCTGACGTCACTGTGGGCAAAATTACTGTGGATCCTCAGTAATTTCCTGCCCGTCTTTAAGACTCCTACTATATAAAAGAAGTCAAGGCGATCTGATTGGTCTGATTTGTCTGCGATTAAAAGCTCTGTTGTATGATTGGTCAACGTCGCCATGATGATTCCTGTGGTGATCACTAAAGCAAAAATGTAGTTGGTAGATTGGTTGAAAGAAGCGTTTGTTTGTAAACATGCTCTTTCCTTACATATAAATAACTTTTTTTTTTCATTTGCTTAATATATATACAGGGTGTCCGAAAAGTCTGGAAACGGTCGAATAACTCGAAAAATACATATGAGATTGAAAAACGTAAATATGCGTGTTAAATATTTTTAAATAAGCTACTCAGTGATACCAAATTTGACCTTCGTAACCGACCCCCTGGGGGTCAGAGGGGGTCCAACTTTGAAATCTTAAATTATAACCGCCATTTTTTATTGCAGATTCGGATTCTAGGGACAAAAATACGTAACTTTTGTATTTGATGTTTATTTCGAATCCTCGTTTATCACGGTGTAATTCAGCATATTATATCGATACATATTTCGGCTTTTCCAACGGGATTTTCCCTAATCAAAACTAATTGGGGAGAATTTATGACATCAAATTCCTCGTCTTTTGCAATAATAGTGTTTCCTGAAAATCACCCGTGCCGATTATTTCGGTAGTGCTACACAGTTAAAAATTTGATCCATTTGCTGTAGCGTCACTCCACAGCTTTTATAGAATATCTCTTTCATGACCAATGAGAATGTTCCATAACACAGTAAAGTACACTGTAAAAAATTGACCCTTTTGCTGCATCGTCACTCCACCGCTTTTATAGAAAACGATTACTTTACTGTGTTATGGAGCATTCTCATTGGTCACAAAAGAGATATTCTATAATAGCTGTGGAGTGACGCTGCAGCAAATGGGTCAAATTTTTAACAGTGTAGCACTATTGAAATAATCGCCACGGGTGATTTTCAGGAAATGCTATTCCTACAAAAGACGAGGAATTTGACGTCAAAAATTCTGCCCAATCAGTTTCGATTAGGGAAAATCCCGTTGGAAAAGCGGGAATATGTATCGATTTAATATGCTCGATTACACCGTGATAAACGAAGATTTGAAATAAACATCAAATACAAAAGTTACGTATTTTTGTCCGTAGAATCCGAATCTGCAATAAAAAATGGGGGTTATAATTTAAGATTTCAAAGTTGGACCCCCTCTGACCCCCAGGGGATCGGTTTCGAAGGTCAAATTTCGTATCACCGAGTAGCTTATTTAAAAATATTTAACACGTATATTTACGTTTTTCAATCTTATATGTATTTCTCGAGTTATTCGGCCGTTTCCAGACTTTTCGGACACCCTGTATAAATCACTTTGGAACGATATTTAGAATATTAAAAGGGTTCAAATATAAAACTTTCTCCACAATTATCTCATTTTCTCGTATTTAAATAAGTATTTTATGTGCTTCTGTATTATTAATATAAAATTTATCTTTAATGAAAATGTCTTATTTATTAATAAAAAGCAACCAATAATAATAAAAAAACACAACATGAGATTCGGCCCGCGAAGGATTCGAACCAAGATCATCTGATTGCAAGCTCAGCGCTCTAACCATTCGGCCAACTAGCTCACCCTGATTGGCTTCAGATTATCTTTAACAATTATACCCATAATAAGTAATCGCATCCGTGGTCTGTTCTGCAGTACTTGAAGCACAGTAGCGACTAGTGAACGGATATCCCGTACGCTATATTTATCCACTCCATGTCCGTGGCTCCTGAGCGCGCGTGCTTCGCGCGCGTCGCTGTGGAACACGCCCAGTGTTTCACTGAAAATAAGGAAAGGGCATGTTTACAAACAAACACTTCTGTCAATCAGTCTACCGCTACATTTTTGTCATAGCGATCATTGTAGGATTCATCTTGACGACGTAGCCCAATCATAGCAAGCGGACAACCATAATAAAAATTTGTAGACTAATCAGAATGCCTGAATTCATATGTAGAGTGGGTGCTATAACGAAACAAAGGCGAAAACAGCTTGCCCACACTAATGCCTGAATTCATATGTAGAGTGGGTGCTATAACGAAACAAAGGCGAAAACAGCTTGCCCACACTAATAAGAGCCCACAGTGACGTCAGCTGCCCTTTCCTTATAAATCACGGTTATTAAAATGTGGCCGTGTTCAAAAGACGCTTTTTTGTGCGCGCGCGCTAAGAAGATTCTGCTTGGAGTAGGTACTATCGAAGAAGAGAATTTTAAAGTTATTCAATTATTGCATTATTTTTATGGTTCAGAATTGGTAAATACAAATACCATATCTCTTTATCCTTTCAAAACATGATTTTCGTAACAGAAATACATACCTGTGACCACTCAAATAAAATTAAAAGTATTCCGGAAAAGTATCACGTGATCTATTTCATGTAATTAAGCCCGATCAGCATTTAAAATAAGACATCCAACCCTGCTAAAAGCTGACGCGCGTTACGCGCGTAAAACTGCCTGGCGATTTGGTCACGTGATTGTGCATTTTGTGCTTATCTGTTATTGGTTGCACTTTTTTTTGTAAACAAAGTTAGTTGGTTGACTGATACAATTTAAATTTTTTAATAATTTTCTTTTTATTTATTTAAAAATCACTTATCAGTTGCTTTATACTTTTCGTATTAAACGATAGAATACTGTTGATTCTATTGTTGTAATTAATAGAATGCTGTTGATAAACCAAAGTTGAGATATCCACACGGGGGACTAGCTAAGGGGGGGGGGACAGGAGGGAGCCTACCCTCCCAAAACATTCACAAATGTTGTTACACTTTGCAAATTTAAAACTTTTATGTCAAATTTAATTAAAATTTTAATAAAAACTGCAATACATTTTCTATTTTTGATAGAATTTGCAAAAGTTACAACTCTAATTGGGAATATTATTAATTTTTTTACAAATAAGAACTGTATTACATTTTCAAAGTGCGTTAACTTGGCAAAATTATAAAACGAGTTGGCGAACATAAAAATTTGACTTGACAATATTAAGGTTTTCTCCCCCACCAATAAAAAGTCTTAGCGATGGCCCTGTATCCACATATTACAAGATTGATTTATAATCTACAATACTGGATTGATTTCAATGGAATTTGCATTGTTAATTAGATAATTTTTCAGAAGAAGTTTTAGTATGTATATATTTCTTATTTAATGATTGTATATTTTAATACCGTGTGGATAACAGGCCAAAATATGTCATAAAATATGAGAAACAAATGACATCCGAAATTATGTTAGTATAAGCAAAACACTTATTTATACTTTCAATAGAAAAATTATAAACATTCTAATCATACTTTATTCATTACAAAACTAGAAGGCAAGCTCCAAATATTTCACTTCTTTAAAATATATGTATGCAGATATTCTTAATTAAAAAAAAATGTATATCTTTTACATTTTGCTTTTATAATATTTTCCATTTTGATTTTAACACCGTAAAATATCCACGCATGCATTATATTTGCATCCTAATCTCAATAAAAACTTCTAAAATTTTCAAAAAAAAAAAAAAAAAAAAAAAAAAAAAAAAAAAAAGACATTAGTAATTATTTTATGCGTATACGGATATTTTCGCAGAAAAAATATCATTCTAATTATCCTTTTAATACTCTAAATTTAGAATATTAAAACTTTCTCCGCAAAAATCTCATTTTCTCGTATTTAAATAAGTATTTTATTATTATAATAGATATTTTATTATTATAATAATACATGTGCTTCTGTATTATTCTGTATAAATTTACCTTTAATAAAAATGTCTTATTTATTAATGAAAAGCAACCAAAAAAAAAAACCACAAACCAACTTTTGGCCCGCGCTGGTTTCGAACCCGTATTTATCTAGGTACAAGTTCAGCACTCTGACCATTCGACCACGAGCTCACATTCATTTGTAACAGATTATATTTATAATTGGCACCACAAGTAATTACATCCGTGATCTGTTTTCCACCTGTTATTGAGCGAACAGTCACAGCAACCGGTGGCACAGTAGCAAGTACTGAACGCACATCCCGTCCACTAGCATATTTTTTTTTTCCCAACCGGGATTTGCCATCTTGTAATCTCATTGGTCAGAACTTACCGTATCAAAGAGTCTTTTCTTGGCGGAGTAAAGAATTTAAGTAAGATGGACGGAGAAAGAAGAAAATATTCTGCATTTCGATAGGCTTTTTTTTAGCTCACAGGCTATCATAGCCTGAGAGCTTATGTGCCCGTCCGTTCTGTATGTATGTGCGTTCGCGCGCAACGCGATAACTAATGATAAAAATATCGGATCCACTTGAAATTTTGTATATAGGTATATCCTGATAAGGCGCTACCCTGATTAGTTTTTGGAGTTCATTCGATATGTATAACAGGGGGAACGGGGGGGGCTCATGCCCCTCCCCTTAATGGATATAAATGGGTTTTTCATGCAGAATTAACAGTTTTTGTCCAAAATTTAGATATAGGGTCATTCTGATGAGGCGATTCCGTGACTGTTATTATGTGTTCATTGAATGAGTATAAACAGGGGGAACGGGGGGCTCATGCCCCCCCCCTTAATTGATATAAACGGGATTTTCATGCAGAATTAACAGTTTTCCTTCAAAATTTAGATATAGGATCATTCGGATGAGGCGATACCGTGGCTGTTATTAGGTGTTCATTGAATAAGTATAAACAGGGGGAACGGGGGGCTCATGCCCCTCCCCTTAATTTATAGAAACGGGATTTTCATGCAGAATTAACAGTTTTCGTTCAAAATTTAGATATTGGATCATTCTGATGAGGCGAGTCCGTGGCTGTTATTAGGTGTTCATTGAATAAGTATAAACAGAGGGAACGGGGGTTCTAATGCCCCTCCCCTTAACTTGCATAAATGGATTATTCAATCAGAATTGTCAGATTTCGTTCAAATCTCTGAATAGTTTTGGAAGTTTAATGGTTAAGTATAAAAGAGGGGAATAACTCCTCTTAAATTATATAAATGCTAAATGGGTTTTTATTAAGAATTATCCGATTTGCTCTGAATTTTGGATATAGATTTTTTAATATGATAAAGCATGTACTTGATAGTTTTGGAAGTTCAATGATTAAGTATAAAAAAGGAGAAAGGGGAGAGCTGTTCCCCCTTCTTATTTTTTTTTTCGAACGGAATTAACGAAAATACAAGGCTGTAATGTACAATTAGTATGCGTAGCCTGTAAGCTCAATGCCATCAGTTTAACTGGGCAATATTCTTTTTTTTTCTTTTTTTGCTTGTTTAAATTGGAGGTCAATGGCAAAAGTGATTTTTACAGAAAATAGATAATTTTCAATAATTTATGAGAATTATGAGAAAGCAGGAGAACGTGGAGAGGGGGGAGCATCTGCGTTTCGGTAGCATTTTGCCACTTTTTAAAGAATCATGAGGGAGACTATGTACATTATTTAATATATATACATATATGACATAGTATTTGATGGAGAAAAGGTGGCGAAGTGAAAATTTCTGAAGAGAGGAGATTGATATGATAAGCTTACTTACTGTAACTACAAATTAGCAATATTATTAAAAAAAATTTTAAAAATCCAAATAATTTTGATTTTTTTTTAATTTTTAAATTTAACATATTCTTCAAATTTACAATATTTGTTTCAGTTTTAAATTTTCTATTAAAATAATTTATAATTTGGTATAATTATAAATTTATTTAATTGAATTTGTAATTATTCAAATCGATTATAAATTTTACCTCTTTTTAATGATTTTAAATTTAATAATTCTTATAAATATGAAATATGTTTGTAAGATCCAAGGATTATGTGCTTGGTGAGAAGGAAATAAAATTGTCAGTAGTTGAAGAATTGTAGAAGATTAATAAAATACTTAAAATACTTAAGAGATGACTTAAAAAAGAAATAATTATAGATTTTAAACTTTGCATGATTTTGTGGAAATAATAATTTCAAAGAGCGTTAAATTTAGATAAAATCTTTTAGACCGGGATCACCTCATCGAGTTTACGGATGAAATTCTAGGATTTGTTAATTCTCGATTTGCATATTAAAACGTAATCGGTCTGCCAAATCAAAACTTGATGGAAAACATCTGAAAACCCGCTGTTAGAGATTGACTCGTAGTTTTACCATTGTGAATCCGTGAACTCGATGAGAGGATTGTCCGTGCTATTTAGAAGAAGTGGAAATCAACGATATACAAAATCTTTAAAACTTAAAAAATAAAATAAAAAAACGCTGTGTTTTTTATTTTTCTTAAATAACAAGTAAATAATCCGTCGTCTAAATTTCACTTGAAATTTTAATTGCGCCTGCCCATATCTCGGCATATGCGTATATAATTTTGAAATATTTATATTTAAAAAAAAAAAATTCAATATTTGTTGAAACAATAATCAACCACCTAAATTCCTCCTGCAATTTCCAGTAAAACTTTTTTTACACACAACAAAGTTCAGTTTGTAAGCAGTACATCTTAGTTTATTAGCTCACAGACTATTAAAGCCTGAGAGTTTATGTGCCCGCCCATCTTGTATGTATGTACGTGCGTGCATAACGCGATTATTCATGATAAAAATATCCGATTTACTTGAAATTTCGAATATGGGCTTATTGTAATAAGGCGCTTCCCTTATTAGTTTTAAGAGTTAATTTGGTAAGTATAGGAAGGGGAACGGGGGCTATTTATATAAAAACAAATTTATATAAATTAAAGGGAGTGGCTTCCCTTTATTTATATAAATCGATTTTTCAGCAGAATTATCAGATTTCGTTCAAACCTTAGTTATAGGATCATTCTGATGAGGTACCTCCGTGATTAGTATTGGGTGTTCATTGAACAAGTATTAACCCATTGAGGACGAGCGACATTTATACGTGCCGCAAAAAGGCTTAAGAATCCTTGTTTTTCCCACCAGTAAAATTTTACTGAAAAATTTATCTTCTTAATCGGCGCATTTTTTCGATTTAATAAGGCACAAATTTCTGTTTTTAAAAACCGGTGACAAAACATTAAAAATTTCGTAAAAGGCTCCCGTCGAGAAGGGGTTAAGAAGTGGAACGGGGGCTAATGCACCTCCTCTTAACTTATGTAAATGGGTTTTTCCTTCTGAATTATCAGATTTCGTTCAAACTTTAGATATAGGATCATTCTGATGAGGCGCCTCCGTGATAAGTATTGGGTGTTCATTGGATAAGTTTAAATAGGGGGAATGGGGGGGGGGAATTCTCCCCTGTTAATTTAGGTTAATGAGTTTTTCACGCAAAATTTACCGATTTGCTTCAAATTTTGGATATAGATTCATTTTGAAAAGGCACTTCCGTGATTTGCTTTTGGAAAGTTTTGGTATTGCCACATCCCGACTAGTTATTCCTTAGTTTAATGTTTTCATTTCATTAGAATCTGTTTGAATTTTGAAACCTATGCGGGAATGACTGGAAATTCTTGCATTAAGTGTACTAAAAATAACTTTGTTTACCAAACTTAAATTACAACTCTCAATATAGCTAGTTATAAAAAAAACTAGTCAAATGTGGCAGTCCCAAAACTTTCTTCTATTCTATGCATGCTAATACTTCCTCAAAATGCAGCATAGCAGCATCACCGGTTTGGCGATTTAATCCAAAATCTAGTCAGCAATAACTTATGTCAATTTATTACTGAATATGAAGTTTGATAAAAATCCTTGCATTAGTTTTTCAGATAGAACAATTGCAAAAACTTAAAGAAAATCTGCATAACAGCGCCACATGTTGGGTGATGTACACCAAAAACTAAACAGGATAATTTTTTTTTTTTTTTTTTTTTTTAATCAGGTATTAATTTAAAATGGATTTTGACGAAAACCCTTGCATTAGTTCCTTAGATATATTTATTTCGAAATCCTGAAAAATGTACCACAGCAGAGTCATCTATAGCGCGATTTGCACTAAAAACTAAACAACACTAACTTATATTAGAGACTAACTGAATCTGAAGTTTTAGAAAATTTCATGCATTAATTCTTGAGATAGAGCTATTGCAATAATCACAAACAATGCATCATGGCAATGTCACATGTTGAGATATTTTCACGAAAACGTATTCAGTCCCGTGTTATATCAAGTAAGAACTAAATCTAAGGTTTTGTTAAAATCCATGCACTAGTTCTTGATATATGGTTAGTGTGGAAATTATGAATAATGCAGCAGAGCAGCGCCACCTGCTGACCGATACACACCAAAAACTAATCAGATCTAGTTTATTTCAAGGTCTCACAGAATCTAGTGTTATGAAATTCCGAACATTAATTCCTGAAACAGGGCTCCCATATTTTTTTTTTTTTTTTTTTTTTGGTCACATACAGACAGACTCACAGACAAACATTTTGTAAAAACATGTTATTGGGACATGTTTCCTGAACCCTAAAACGTGTAAATCCGTCAAAAACCAGATTTCGAAAATTTTCATGAAGCAAATCTTTCTTATTGTAAAGATAGAAAAAAGTGAAAAAAAAAAAAAAAAAAAAAAAAGAAAGAAAAGAAAAGAAAAAAGAAAACAAGTTGGAAATTGCACATGAAGCGTAGAAAATGAGGTGCGTTCGTACTATAAGTTTTAAAATATTCAGATCTTACTGATATAGTAGAGCGTACTTTGGATACAGTATAGTGGTCGAAATCTTTGTGTTCTTGTAAATATGCAGGGAGTAATTTTTATTATACTTCATTAACGTATATTTTATTCATAAAATGTGAAGTAGGTTAATATAATTAAAACACGCCCCAAACAATGTTTCCCCGTATAACATTATTTAGTGGAATACATTTGTGTAACCCTGTAATTTAATAATAAATATTCTCTGCATCCCAGATTGTACATAATGTATATTTTAGTACATACATCATAGATTCATGTCAATTATATTATGTTCAAATGAGTGTAACACCATTAAAATGCATTTGAAACATTTCCCCCCATTAACTGTAATGTAACGGAATACTTTTGATTGTCCCTGTAATTGATCTATGCATCCGATTTTCATAACATTTGAAATGACTCGACAAAATTATGTAATAATTAAATGTTTTAAATTTCAAACGATTAAAATGCATTTGAAACTTTTCCCCCATTGACGTAATGTAACGGAATCCTTTTGATTGTCCCTGTAATTGATCTATCAATCCGATTTGAAATAAATTTTAAATTTCAAACGATTCGGTTGGATAGTTTTTGCATTGTTATATGCGGACGGACAGACAGACGGACAGACAGACAGACGGACGGACTGAGCGATAACAATAGGTGCTACGTATTTACATAATTACGAACGCACCTAAAAATGCATATTGTGAAAAGATACGGTTTAAAGTATCTCATATAACGATTGTTGATAGTAATTTTCGAAAAAAATTGTCGATAATTAGTTATGTTATTAATTAGAAAGCTATCAATAAAATAGCGTTACGTACCAAGGCGATTTTGTAAGTTTGAGACCTTTTTTCGAAGCGCGCTTGATAAAATGTCATGGTTAAACATTGTACATGGTTGTATTTTGCATTACGTAATCTCTCTGTGAGAGTAAAACTTGCACTTAACCGATTGTTCTTTTTAGTGTAATTTTTAATTGTATATTATGCTTTTTATAATCAATATTATAAAAGATTTACGATCATTGCGATTGTTAAAGGAATCTCTGAGAAATAAACTTCGTTATTTAAAAAGAAAAAAAATCGAACACCAACTTTGACAGTATTTATAAAAAATCTGCTTTTACCAAAAAAAAAAAAAAAAAAAAAAAAAAAAAACACCATTTAGCCAATTTTATGCGCTCCCAAATAAAATTAAATTCAAACAGGTATTTGAGAACAGCCGTATTACTTCAATTAAAAAAAATAAATAAACAAGTTGAATGTAGATTCTGCCATTGCAGAATTCAGTTTCGCCTCCGATTAGGAAAAAAAATCGATAGAGGTTTTTTAGAAGGGCGACCCCGTTTAGATTGCAATGAACTAATTTCATTTTTCTTGTGTTTATCAACATAATAGCAAACAGAACGGCGTGAAATACTCGATTGAATAGCAATTTCTCTCTGAGACATTGGAATTGCGGAATAATAAAGAGATATGAGATATAATTTGACGTGCTACTTCTTCATTGACTAGATTCATCAAAAACGGATTTTTTTCCTTTTTAAATGCTTTTTTATTGACTCTGAGTAAAAGGAAATGCAATTTAACAATAAAACGAGTGGAATTCCGTCGAATTCGACGAATGAAATGTTTAAAAGAGCCGATCGAATTGGTTTTAAAAAAAAGCAAAAGTAACTATATTATTGAATCAATATATAATAAATATATTTACAAAGTAAATGTCAAGTTTGCCAGTTACAATTTTGCATGCAAATATTCGCACATCTTCAGTTAAAATTGTAATCTCAGTGCCGGCGAAATCCAGAAATTTTATTTTATATGCACTCACAGAAAAACAATTTTATTAAAAAAAAAAAAAAAAAAAAAAAAAAAAAAAGAACTAATTTAATTTTTACTGTGACATTATTTTCACTAACTGAATTCATCTGAAAGTAAAATCTCAATCTCAGTGTCCATAATGAAAAGAAATATTGAAATGTAATATCGGGTACTACTAGGTTTTCCCGTCGACCAAAAAATTATCGCCAAACTATAAGATTAAATGCCAATAATGGATGATCGTGAATGTCACATTCAATGACATTAAATACGATTCATGTGTTTAAAATGTCATTAAGTGATTTTTATTTCGACTTTTCATTAATATTTTTATTAATATTCTACTAGTTATTTGATTTTCCGTTATTTAAAATAAAAATATGTCAATATGTATAATTTGGCTATTAGTTTGGCGATTTGTATAATTTGGCGAAATTGGTCGACGGGATGACAGAGTAGTACCTAATATCGTTATGAGTAAAAATGCGATGTTTTAAATAGTGACGTCATTTTCTCTTCAAATGTTTTTTGTTAAGTTACTGTTATTAGTAATATGAAAAAGGCATCCGTAATAATATTGTAATTCTCATGTATCTGAAGGCTGAATGACATTATTTTCCTTATTTGAAATTTCTCTTATTTTGATTTAGACATTAATTTTTATCATAAATTATTTTCTGTTATTTTATTTACATTATCAATATTATTTCTCAGAAAAAAAAAATATTTTTTTACCTCAATTAGTGCAATATACAATCATTTTGGAAAATAAATTTATATTATCGAGAGAAAAGCTAAACTGTGTTGCCACCATTTTGAAGAAATGCCATGAAAAATCTTTTAAAATCAAAAATAAAAATGGAAATAAATTAAAAATAACTAAAATAACTACAAATAAATAGCTTTCATTTAAAAAAATAATTATCAAAATCGATTGAATAGAAAATTCAGGGCTGATGACACGACATTTTTAGCTTGTCTGAAAGAAATAGCATCGGAGGCTAATAAATAAAAAAAATAAAAACATATTTTACCGACATTCCTTCTTGTTATATCTTATTTATTTTTGGCATCATTATAACATTATCTTTTGCATTCTGGTTTTTGGCAACAATCTGACCAATTCTATAAATTAAAAAAATAAAATGTATGTTATTTCGTTTTAGCTGTGGCTTTTCATTTTTTTATTAAATACACAACAAATTTTGGCGACGAGTATTAAAAAATGACTGAAATCGGTGAATTAATACGAACTTTGAATGATTTGCTACTTAAAGTAAACACAACACCGCCACCGCCGCCGGAAAGAAATGAAAATCATTCAAGCATCAAAGGTATACTTCAAAGTCAAAATCTTCATTTTGAATGTTATGATGAGACCTGTGAAACTTTTGATGAATATGTTCAACGCCTAGAAAATTACTATCAATTAAAGGGACTTATTGATGATTCTCCAGAAACTGCGGAAGCCAAGAAGATGATCCTTATCAATTGCTTAGGTTCCAAATATTATCATTTACTGTCCAGTGTCACGGCACCTGATTTGCCAGCTTCAAAATCGTATGATGAAATTCTGAAGCTATTGAAAGATCATCTTTGTAAAAGGATAAACATTTTGACTGAGCAGCATAAGTTCTTTTGTAGAAAACAACATCCAGGTGAGTCAATAAATTCTTATGTAACGGCTTTAAAAGAACTTTCTAAAAACGCCGAATTTAAATCTAATTGCGAAAGTAACGAATGTTCAAAATCTATTATTAATTTGTTACTAAGGGCTCAATTTATTCGTGGTTTATATGATACGGACATTCGCGAAAAAATTTTGCAGCAATCAGGTATTTCATTTGAACAAACCTTAGAAATTGCTTTAGCAATCGAAGCTTCGAAATTTGAAAACAAAGAAATATATAAGAGCTTACCATCAACTAATGTATTTAAGGTTACAAATGCTTATTCTAAAGAAAATAACAAAACGTTTCGAAGGAGATCAAGATCTAAAGATCATCAAAGAAATGATCGTTCAGCGAGTCGAAATAAAGGTAATTTAAACTTGAAAGAGTTAGGCTTAGACAACATTTGTTTGCATTGCGGGAAAAAATCATTTAACTTCACAGTGTCGAATAAAAAATAAGTTAAAGTGTAGATTTTGTTCAAAAAGCGGCCATATTGAGAAAGTCTGTATATCAAAACTTATGAAGCGAAAATCGGACATGGAAAATTCAGTTCAATATTTAGATAACACCGAGTAAGTTTCATTTCATATAAGTCAAATATATGACATTAATTTAAATACGCTAGAAAATGATGACAGAATTTTTGTAAATATTCAATTAAACGGATAATCTGCTCGTTTTGAATGCGATTCCGAGTTAGCATTATGAACATTGAAGATTTTAAACGACTTAAAATAAACACCCCTATACTAAAGACAAGCATACTATTTAGGAGTTATACGGGGTATACTTTCAAACCAGTTGGAGTTGTCAAAATTAATGCAAAATATAAAGGATATTCCTGTATGGAAGAATTATATCTAGTTAACTTAAGAAAAGACGCTATCTTAGGTAGAAACTGGATTCGAAGCCTAAAAATTAACTTACACGATTCTGATACAGTTAATATAAATCAAATTCCAGTCAATAACATTAAAAACTCCATTGATAACATTCTAAAGCATTATTCGGATGTCTTTGAACCGAAAGTTGGTAAGGTTCCAGATTACATATGCTCTTTAAAATTACGCAATGATGCTAAGCCAGTCTATTTAAAACCACGACCTGTACCATATGCACTGAAAGAAAGTGTAGATCTTGAATTAGATAAACTTCTGGCCGATGGAATAATTGAAAAGGTTGATCATTCTGAATGGGGAACACCGGCCGGTGTTCCAGGAAGCAGTTAGGAATAACTACAAGTGGCCACTTGTAGTTATTCCTAAGTCTGACGGCTCAGTACGCTTATGCGCCGATTACAAAGTTACAGTAAATAAACAATTGCATGATTCAAGACACCCTATACCAAAAATAGAGGATATTTTCAACAAACTTCATGGTGGATCGTATTTTTGCACATTAGATATTCATAAAGCATACTTACATTTAGAAGTGGATGAAGAAAGCGCGAAAGTTCAAGCAATATCAACACATCGTGGAACTTATTTAGCCAAGCGCTTATTTTTTGGGATCAAAACAGCCCCTAATGAATTTCATGCATTCATAGATCAATTTATTCAAGATTTAGATGGAGTAAGTGCATATTTTGATGATTTAATTATTCAAGGTAAAACACTTGAGGAATGCACAGATCGTTTAACTAAAGTTTTAGAAAAAGCTAGGAAATATAATCTTCATCTCAATGTTAATAAATGCAAATTTTTTGAGAAAAAGGTGCAATATTTAGGTCATATAATCAGTTCTGAAGGACTTAGTAAATCTCCTGAAAAAGTAAAAGCTATTCAAAACGCTGCTAGACCGAAAAATGTAGACGAATTAAAGAAATTTTTAGGTCTTGTAATGTACTATTCAAAATTTATTAGAAATGCCTCAACAATTCTTAGCCCCTTAAATGAACTTTTACGGAAAGATACTCCATTTAGATGGACTGCTAGGTGTGAAGCTGCTTGGATAAAAGCTAAAAGTGAAATTGCTAGTGATAATGTTTTAATTCCTTACACACCCGAATTGCCAGTTATTTTAGCAACGGATACCAGTCCATATGGGTTATCTGGAATACTTTCTCACAGAATGCCTGATGGAAGTGAAAGGCCGATAGCATTTGCGTCTAGATCCCTCACAGCTGCAGAAAGGAATTATAGCCAGTTAGATAGAGAAGCTACTACTGTTTATTGGGCTTGTAGAAAATTCTACGACTATATATTTGGTAGAAAATTTACATTAGTAGTAGACAACAAACCAATGATGACCATCTTACATCCTGAAAAGAAGCTCCCTACATTATCTGCTACAAGGATGCTTCGTTATGCGCATTTTTTATCAAATTTTGATTATGAAATCGAATATCGCAAGTCAACTGAACATGTCAACGTAGATTATTTATCACGAAATCCCCTACCTATTAGTGATCAAGAAATACGAACAATTGATGACGAATATCTTCTTCAAGAAAATGTAATAAAACATATTTCCACTGATACTGTGACAGCTTCTACTATAAAGCGAGAAACAACTCTTGATGAAGAACTTTCAAATATTAAAGAAAATCTTTTGAATGGAAAGGTTCGTGATCCAGAGTTAACCTTACAAGAAGGAATTTTATTTAGAGGCCAGCGAGTAATCATTCCTAAGAAACTTCAACCTGCCATTCTCCAAGAACTTCATTCCACGCATGTGGGAATAGTAAAAATGAAAGATCTTGCTCGAAATTATTGCTATTGGAAGAATATTGATTCAGATATCGAGAATTTAGTCAAGAGTTGCAAAGAATGCTGTGATGTTAAAAACAACCCACAAAAGGCTCCTATACATAACTGGGATACGCCTTCAAAAAATTGGCAGCGAGTTCACATGGATTATGCCGGACCACTAATGGGACACTTTTTTCTATTGCTGATAGATGCTAAATCAAAGTGGCCTGAAATTTACTCAATGAAGAAAACTCCAGATACTGCAGCAACTGTTTATTACCTCAGAGAAATATTTAGTCGACATGGATTACCAGAAATTTTGGTTAGCGATAATGCATCTATTTTCAAATCAAGAGAATTTATAGATTTTTGCAGAAGGAATGGTATTCGACAAAGATTTATAGCTCCTGGTCATCCAGCAACAAACGGTCAAGCAGAAAGATATTGCCAGACATTAAAAACAAAATTGAAATGCATGCGATTCCAATCGGGTACTCTTCAAGAAAAATTACAGGAATTATTATTTCGCTACAGAGCGACCCCACTTTCATGTGGGAAAACACCTGCCGAATTAATGCTGGGGAGAAATCTTAGAACGAAATTAGATCTTCTTAAACCTGAAACGAAAGGATATTTCAAAAATAAGGCTCCTCAGCCATATTTTAACAAGTATTTTCGAGTTGGTTCTCGAGTCCAATGCAGAAATTATACAAATTCAATATTATGGAAATATGGAACTGTAGTTGAACGTTTGGGTCATGTTCACTACCTTATTGAATTGGACGACGGTTATGTCATAAAACGACATTATAATCAACTTCGTGCATGCGAAGTGCCAATTCTGAAACCAGTTATCCATACAGCATCTCCTGTTCCACGGAAACGACGATTCGTAACATTCAGCAATGATGTGCAGCAAAGAGAAATTCCAGTAAAACCCGAAGCATGTGCACCAAATGACAACGAGGAAGTTCAAATTAATCCTAGTGCAGATCAAGTTGATTCCAGAATAAATACTTCAAATGTCGAACCAAATACCAGCCAAAAGACGACTGTTAGACTTCAGCCCTCTGCAGATACCAATTTACCGCAAGTACCAAATACAGGTTTGCGACGTTCAACGCGTATACGAAAACCTCCACAGAGACTAAATCTTTGATGAGTATCAACAAATAAAATTTTATTTCATTTTCAATATGTAAATTTTTTGTTATATTCAATGTTATAATATTTTTCAAAATTTATGTTCTCCAGTCTACGTCTCTTCCATTAGTGGGGGAGAATTGTTATATCTTATTTATTTTTGGCATCATTATAACATTATCTTTTGCATTCTGGTTTTTGGCAACAATCTGACCAATTCTATAAATTAAAAAAATAAAATGTATGTTATTTCGTTTTAGCTGTGGCTTTTCATTTTTTTATTAAATACACAACACTTCTGAAAGCTTATTTTCGGAAATTGGCTCTGATAAGGGCCGTATTTTATTAATTTCATATGACGACATAAAATTCGTGAATAAAAATAAAATAAAATAAAATAAAAAACTTAAGAGACAAAAAAATAAAACAAAAAAGTGTTTTTCGCCAAGCGCGATTGCCGCCAAGAAGCATCGAATTCATGCCGAAGGCTCTGACCAATCAGATTGTGAGGTTCAGTTTGGATGGCAAAACCGAGTTGGGAAAAAAAAATACGCCGTGCACTACAGGTAGCCGAGCGCGAGTAACAGCTGAACACGGCCTGTGTCTCTTTTCTAATCACAGCTATTTTTTAACTGCTTGGTTAATGTTTTTGTGATTTGGTTCGGTGGTGGTTTTAAAACGCGATGTGTTTTTTAAAAAGTGCTTAATTTCGTGATTAAAAACACTTATTTTACCTCAAGTTTAACATATTTCTATATACTATGTGGTATTTGTGCTCCTGACAAAGGTAATTACTTCAGTTGTGATTTAGTGATATTTGATATGAAGAATTCATTGCTTGATCATACTTGAAATGCAAGTTTTTGTTTATTTGTTTAGAACCAACTGTCCAGGTCAGCAGACGATTTTTGACTATTTTATTAACAGTTTTAGTGATAACTTTGCAAAAGAGTTATTTTCCATTTGTTTTTAACAGCATTTTTCATTAATTCAAGTATTCATTGATTGCCGCTAATTTGAACTAAAATATAAGTTTTCAGTGTTTAACATGTTAATAGTTTTTTAATCAGTTGTTATAATTTAAATGAAGATAACTAAGAAATTTTAGCCGTATTTAAAGAAGTATTGTTTCCCTTTTAAGTGATTATTACTGTCTGAATTATGGTAGGGTAGATGTGCCAATAATGGACACCCTTCAAGAATTTCTTTTAAAATTACTTTTTTGCTAGTAGTTATAATTCTTATATTCCTGTTTTTTGAATGTTATATTAATCTACCAACAGTATTCAGCCATTCTTTTAGCCTCATTTTACAATATGAATGGAAATTTAATTTTGTATAATGACAGAAATACAGTGTCTCACATAAGTGATGGGACACTTGTGCTTTACAAAAGGAAACTAATCAAATAAATTAAAAAAACATGTACACATTTTTTTGTGGGTGTGTTTCATACTTAAATTTAGTAAAGATTATTACATAACATACATTTTGTCAAAATATTAAAATATTAATTTAATAAAAATACAAATGTTTAGAACGGAGCAAAAAATATCTCACATAAGTGATGGGACACCATTATATATACAACAAAAATCGTCTGAAATAAGCAATAAAAATATTTTTTGGGGTTTTGCTTTTACTTAAAAGCAATTGGCAATAATTTATAAAATCGTCTGCAGTATTTCTCTCCAGTTTATTTTGGAATTTTTGTGTTTTTAGCTCTGTGTAGCCATGAATGCTAAACGAAAAGAAACTTCGCCTGAAATTCGAAAATTAGTTATTAATTTGCATATTGAACGTGGAAAATCTATTAGAAAAACTGCTGAAACAGTTAACTTGAGTCGTTAAACAGTTTTCAATATCATTAAACAATATAAAAAGAATCACATGATTCAGGATAAAAGAAGACCTGACCGACCATCAAAGCTATCCAATGGAATAAAGCGAATTATCGTTCGAAATATTAAAAAAAATCCAAGAAATAGTGCTTCAAAAGTTGCTGCTGATTTACAAGCATTATATGGAATAATTGTTAATCCTGAGACTATTAGAAGGGTAATTTGATCTGCTGGATATCACGGTAGAGTAGCCAGGAAAAAAATCTTCGTAAGTGAAAAGAATAGACAACTCAGACTAGCTTTCCCAAATCCAACATAAATAAGAATTCTGATTACTGGAATAAAGTTATATTTGCTGATGAGAGTAAATTTAATATATTTGGTTCTGACGGTAGAATCTTGGTGTGGAGAAAACCCAGGGAAGAATTTCGCAAACAGAACTTGGTACCAACAGTAAAACATGGTGGAGGAGGAGTTATGGTATGGGGGGTGTATGTCGTCCGCTGGAGTTGATAATCTTGTTTTTATTGACAGTATAATGGATCAGTACAAGTATATATTGATATTTTAAAGCAAAATTTGAAATCTTCAGCACGAAAATTGAACCTTCATAACGATTTTAAATTGTACCAGGACAATGACCCCAAGCACACTGCTCTGAACGTTAGACTCTGGGTGCTATATAACTGTCCTGAAATAATAAAAACACCACCACAATCTCCAGACTTAAATCCCATAGAGAATATTTGGCAAGAATTGGAATCAAGAATTCGCAAACACACCATTTCTTCAAAACAACAACTAAAATCGGTGCTTCAAGAAGAATGGGGTAAAATCACTCCAGAAATCACAAAAAAATTAGTCGAATCCATCCCAAAAAGATTAAATCATGTTTTAAAAGTAAAAGGAAATCCAACAAAATATTAAAACCTTTTAAAAAGTAAAATTTTTGGATAAATATTTGATGGAAAAGTAAGTGTCCCATCACTTATGTGAGCCATTTTTTGCTCCGTTCTAAACAATTGTATTTTTAATAAATTAATATTTTAATATTTTCACAAAATGTATGTTATGTAATAATTGTTACTAACTTTAAATATGAAACACACCCAAAAAATTTTTGCACATGTTTGTTTATTTATTTTATTGCAGTTTCTTTTTATAAAGCACAAGTGTCCCATCACTTTTGTGAGACACTGTATACTAAAGCAACCAAAAGTCCAGTAATGGACGTACTGTAAAAATTAGGGTCACCCAGGGTAATTCTTCGTAAAAATCATCAATATCCATTTATTATTAAGAGCTATTAAAGGTGTTGTTTCCAATTTTTTTGTGGAATAAACCCCTTATGATGGCTATATAATGAAATGCATATTTAAACACACATATACATTGAAATAATTAAAAAGTTTAAGCAACCAGGAAATATCTCTGAATTGGGATAATTCTTGGTCATTTCTGGGGTAATTGTCGGTCAGCATCATTTTAAGTTTATTTCGTATGAAATATTATCTATTGCGGCCGCTCCTATATTGGAATTTCTGAAAATTTTTTTATATGATAAATCGTGGTTTTCCTAAGAAATTCATTTAGTCTTTAATATACCATTAATATTTTTATCACATATAAATTATTTATAGGATGTTTGTCAGTTACTATTAACATTTTGGGCATTAATATATATATATATTACAAATTAAAATTTTTTTTCACCAAAATTAACCTTTATACTATATTAATTTCTTTTAAACAATATTTCGTACTTAGTTCAACTTATTAAATTAAAATCTTGTTTCTAGATCTAATCTATTAATCTTTATGGAAACGATATAAATTCTTAATTCATCTTAAAAAACATTTACTCCAATATGCGTAGATTTAAAAAGATGGCTCTAAATTAAAAATATTCTTAATTAAACTTTATTTCTTAATATTCCAAATAAAACTCATTTTTTCCCTGTTTTTATCAACCCTTTTTAAGAAAGTATTATTAAATTTATTCCAAAACCATAATTAAAAAAATCTATCATTATTTTTATTTATTTATTTATTCCCCCCCTTCAACATTTGATATTTTTGAATATCAATAAATTCATTTCATTTCTTTTTTTGTTTCAAAATACCGTGTGCAGGATATCGAATTCAGTGTTCGATTATAAATTAGTTAAATAATAATTTTTTTAATTAAAAATTATCGTCTGAATGTAATTAATCTCGACGATGGACAGGAATTCTGTTTACATATGAAAATCATGGTTAGAGATTAGAGAAAGTTCTAGAAGCTTTTTATTATTGACTTGAGTGAAGAGGCCCAGAGATGGATGGAATTTTTTATTCGATGTTTTCAGGTTTGAATGATTTAAAAGCTAGACGAATGATTTTTATGGAATATTGCTTCAGAAGGAAAGAGCATTTTCTCGCTGCATATGATTGCATTCAAATAAATCTTTTAGAGCAGCAATTGTGGAATTTAATAAAGTTTCTACGTTTATTATTTTACTAAATTTTTATCTCGCCTCGACTCCTGTGAGATAACATGGGGAAACCTGCAAATAATATTTATGGCTCCTATCTTAAAATATCACACACACACTCATATATATACACACATACTTAAAAAGAAATATTATTAAATTGTAAAAAAATATTAAACAATAGGGTTGCTGGGTGGGTAGATGTTAGGTTATGGAGGAAGGGCAGAGCTGAAAGAAAATATTTGTGCATATGTTAATATAATAATTATATTTGAAAAAAAATAGAAAGAATAGGTTACAGTGTAACAATAGTTAAAAAGTTAATTAATTGCTTGTTATTCTGTTGACATAGCATTCCCTGTTAATGCCTTATGGCTATAATTTGCAATGTGTTTTTTGGCTGGATAATTGCAATTATTAATTTACTCTTTATTATTATTATTATTATTTTACTTTAACAAGTAAGTTATAAAAATAATCTATCCATTCTGCTAGTTTATTTTTAAAATGATATAAAATTTTATCAATTCTCATATACTTGTTTAAGACTAATATGTAATGAAAACTTATTATTTTAATTTTTTAATGAATATAATTTGCACATAAAGCAATTTTAATCCTTTTTTCAAATTATAGATGGCACCATTGAACATTTTTAACTTCCTCTTTTTTTAATACATTATTCCTTTAAACTACACTACATTGTTTTGGAACACTTGTTCTTATCATTCAAATTACACTATATTTCCATTAATTTACATAAACTGCTTAATTAATTGCTTATAATAGTCTGTTAACTTATCATTCCCTGATAAGCCTGACTTCACAATTCAGTGGCTTGTTAATTATAAGTACATCAGAGTTTCCCCCAGGTTTAAAAAGGGGCAGGGCGCTACTTTTCTGAAAAAGGCACTTTTTACATTCTTCAGGGCACTTTTTTGATTTTAAGGGCACTTTTTTTATTTTTAAGGGCATTTTTATAGAGTTTAATCTAGAATCTAGCGGTTCAAAAAATCGTGGAAATACAAAAATTTCGTCAAAGAATCCAGAAAAAAATCCCATAATTTCGTCAAAAAATTGAAAAAAAGAAAAAAAAAGTAAATTTTGTTAAAAAATCATTAAAAAACAGCAAATATTAAAAGATTGCAAAAAAAGGCCGATTTTGTTAAAAGATCGCAAAAAATAGCAGGTTTTCTTAAAAGATCGCCCGGCGCCGAAATTTAGGGGGCACTAAATTTATGCTATAAACGTCATTTTTGGGCTGTTACAAGAAAAAGCTGTGTGTGTGTGTGTGGGGGGGGGGGGGGGGGGTGAAATTCTAATTATGCACCAGGTGCAATTTTCCCTTCGCACGAAAATGATTGTAAATCAAGAAAATCCACTTTTGGAGCAATAAGAACACAATTTTGAAGCAGGAAAATTGGTTTTTAGAACAGAAAAATTCACTTCTGGCACTAATTTTTTTTGTGCCCCCTTGAACAAATTTGCATTTTTTGCGATCTTTTGAGGAAATTTGGCACTTTTTCGGGATTTTGTGACGAAGTTAGCCATTTTTTCACGTATCTTGCCAGAAATTGGTCGTTATTTCGCGATTTTTTTAATGAAATTTGCTGTTTTTTCGCGGTTTTCTGATGAAATTACGCGTCACATGGGACGCGTAAGAGCTATTTTTGGCGTACCATCGCCGATTTTTTGCGTAATTTACGCGCTGTATCGCATTCGCATCATTGCTGAAAGGCTGCATTTTTTTCAAAATGTAGGGCAAGAAGGGAGCTACTTTTTTGAATGAGCGACAAGGGGGGCGCTAGTTTTTGTATGAGGGGCAAGAGGGGCGCTATTTTTTTAAACTAAAGGGCAGGAGGGGTGGAGCACTCCCTGAAACTCTCTGGGGGAAACTCTGAGTACATTTAAAATTTATCCAGCAAGTTATCAAGTTAAACTATCCATATTGATAATGTTATTATTAAAATTTTAAAATATATTATTAATTTTCCTTTAGTTGATTAAGATCAAATTGTCATGATAGCTTGTTTTTTTATATTTATAATAAATATAATATGCTTGTATAGTAATTTACATTCTTTTATCAAAATAATTCCTACAAATGCTTGTAGATGGCACCATCACACATTTTTTTTTTTAAATGATTCTTTTTGATAACTTTTGATGTCATTCTTTTAAAACTTTTTATCATTTTAATAGAATTACATTTCCATTAATTTGCATAACATGTTTTGTTTAATATTATTTTAATGATTTAATGTTATTAATAAGAGTTATTTTAATAAAAAAAATAATTATATATATGGGTCATTTTCAAAAAACTTGTACATTCTATGTCCCCCAACTTTAAGAATTTTTAACAACTAAAATAAAGTTTAAAAAATAAAATTTAAGCATTTACATTACTTGTCTGACTGTTTAGAGTAAGTGTGGGCTGAATATTATCAGAAATTAAAAATTATATTAGTGTAGTTATGGTTTCAATGTGTCAGCTATAGCTAAAATGCTATGTCCCCTCTTCCCTTTTTACTTTTTCAACTGCTATAAAATTATAAATCGTCAAAAGTGTTAATTTTTTCAGTTCTGACAATTGTTATATGTCTTATCTGTAGCATAGACCATATAATGTTTTTTAAAACTTTTTTTTTTTATAAAAATGAAACAATTTATTGTTGTCCCCAGATTTTTTCCCCTCTGTTACTTCCGCTCTGTTACCCTATTTATTGTAATAAATTATTACTACTAAGTATTCAACACAAGGTTCTGGTGTTCTTCAAACAGTCTATTTTTAGATGAGACCACCATTTTTTAAATTATTAAGTTATTTTCACCGTGGTGTTGAACTAAAGCATTTACAAGATAAGGATGTTTTATTCAGTTTCCCCTCTGTTACCAGCTTATTTATGTGAAATTTATTTTTTTAATACTTTTATAAAATTTTAACCATAAGATCAAATGGTGCTTCTTAAATAAATAGGCTTAGTTTTTCTTGTTTTTAATTCACTTTGTGCTGATAAAATTATTTGTAGTTTTTTTCCCCCTCTGTTACTGTAACGAACTGTCGAATATTGCGAGTACATTTAATGCACTCATTAGGTCGCTGGTTCAATTAATACTACTAATAGTACTTAAAAATTCTTTATATACAAACTATTTACACATTATTTACATTTCGAATAACGAATACAGATCTAGCGAAACACACGATAGGTCCGCTAAGATCACCGAAAAAACAAAACAAAACAAACGATATTCCAGTGTTGCCAAAACGGCAAACCTAAAGTACAGTAGAATGCGCCAAGGAGACGCACGGCATCCGAGGTTATGGTGAAGCCGTTACAAAAGAATGCGCCATGGAGACGCGATATACAAGACTGTGGTGAAGCCGTAACATACCGGCCCCCGTTGATATGTGACAACATTCAACAATAATACTAAATGTAACAACAAACAATTGCAAATAATAGAAATTTCAATTCTACAATCAATAATACAGTATTTTCGATAAAATACAATATACTTCTTCAATATTATTACTTAATATAAGTTTACCAAATGCAAATAGATAAGTTATAATACAAACAATAATTACACTTGAATAATATGCAAGATAGCTATCAAATTAATACTCAATAAATGTAACAATCTAATAAATTTAACAAGTTAATAATAGTTAATCAAGAAATATAGAGACGAAGACACGTAAGTTTACACTTTATGTTATGAAGCTAAGCTACCAAATTATGCAGCTAAGAATTAAAGCAAATTTTAAATCTCAAATGAAATTGCTATACATAATAAACAGTTCAATACAAATATACAATAATGGTAACTATAATATAATTATTTAAATCTTTCAAATAACAGAATTCATCAGTTCTCTAAAGGAAGTGGGCAAACTTTAGAGACACACCTCGTAACTATACCTGTTGATGTTTTGATTTCTAATACTCTAACCTTTTTATTTGTACCCACAAAGTAGTCCCATTATCTGACATTATGGTTGAGCTTTTACCTCTTCTAGCGAAAAATCGTTTCAGTGTGGCAATAAATGATTCAGATTTTAAATCTGTCACTATATCTAAATGGATTGCCTTTGTGGCAAGACAAACAAATTGCAACGTAAATTTTATTATATATCCTCTTTCTCTGATTTTTATACTTAATCATAAAGGATCCACAAAAGTCAACAGAACATTTTTGAAATGGCGGGCTAGGATTTACTCGTTCAGCTGGCAAATTTCCCATAATTTGATTTGCCCCTATTGGTTTGTTTTTAAAAGCACGTTACACATTTGTGAACTATTTTACGAGCCACGGATCGCCCATTTATTACCCAATATTTTTGCCGGACATGATGTAACAATGATTGTAGCCCTAAATGGAAAAATTTGGAATGAAAATATTCAAAAATCATTTCACTTATTTTATGATCATGTGGTAACACTATAAGGTGTTTCCTCTCATAGGTCAGACTGGAATTGTCTAAACGACCTCCAACTTTAATTAAATTATCGGAATCTATATAAGGATTTAGAAATTTGAGTTTACTGTTACCTGAAAGGCTCCTCTGGTTTTTCATATGCTTAAGCTCTTCAGAGAAGGCTGAATACTGTACCTGTTTAATCAGAAAAATTTCTCCAAATCTCAATTCACTTGCAGATAAGGCACCACTTTTTTTCTCCTTACCCTTTCGACAATGATTTAGAAATCTAAAAATATAACTAGTAATACGAATTAATTTCAAAAAATTATTAGTTAAAGAGAATAAACAATTATGAAAACAGTTTTCAGTTCTAAGTGAAAAGTTACTGTTGATTTCAGTTCTAAATTCGGACTCATAGTCAGTGTTGTTTTCCAGTTTTACTGGATAATCTTCTGCATACTGAATTCTGTCCCGAAGAAAATTTGGTCCACTAAACCAAAATTTGCAGTTAGTCAGTTCTTTAGCATCTAGACCTCGAGATAGGACGTCAGCAGGATTATTTTCCGATGATACGTGTTGCCACTGATAAGAGTCCGTGAGGTCTTGTACAGCAGCCACTCTATTACTCACAAATGTTTTCAATTGGTGGGGAGATTTTCTAATCCATGCCAGTGATATTGTGGAATCACTCCAGAGAAGAACAGTTTCTATTGGAATGTCAAGTGACGGTACAACTTTATGCATTAATTTTGCTAAGAGAAGACATGAGCACAGTTCAAGACGAGGGATTGTCACTGTTTTTATGGGGGATACTCTAGACTTGCTACAGAGTAAATGTGCATCAGGAGAACCTTCAGTTGGTATATACTGGATGTATATGGCGGCTCCATATGCCAAAGAAGAGGCATCTGCGAAGCCATGTACGACTATGCGCTCTTCACGGAAAACAAATCTAGGAATTTTTAAATTTTCTAATTGTGAAAGAGTGGAAACAAAATCACTCCATTCTTTCGCTATGGAATCTGGTAATGAATCTGGTAAGATTTTTGAAATCAAAGAGAGAACATCTCGTTTACTATAAAATTCCTTATTGTTATGAATCTTTAATTTATACAGAAAACAATCACTTAAAGGTTCCCAGAGAACACCCAAAGTTTTTACTGAACTACAATCTGTTTGATCATCGAAATTATATTCGGTGGCAGCCATAGTATTAGGTTCAAGTAATTCTCGGTGGTTTGCACACCATTTGTGCAATTTCATATTTCCACGCTTCAAAAGTTCAATCAATTGGGACTTTAAAATTTTCGCCTTTTCGAGAGTCGATTCTCCGGAAAGAAGGTCGTCTACATAAAAATCTTTTAAAACGACTGACGATGCTAGAGGTAAGTTTGGTTGTTCATCAAGAGCTAATTGTTTAAGAGCACGAGTTGCTAAATAAGGAGCATTAGATGTCCCATAAGTAACTGTATTAAGCTTATAAGTATTCACTGGCGCGTTCATACTGTCCTTCCACAAGATCCTAAGAAAGTCTCGTTGGGATGGATCAATTAATACCATTCTATACATTTTTTCTACATCCGCTGTGAATGCATATCGATGTTTTTGGAAACGTATCATAATTACGAATAATTCTTGTTGAGGAATTTTTCCTTTTAAAAGAATATCATTCAATGACAAACCAGATGTCGTTGGCGTTGAAGCGTTAAAAACGACTCGCAAGCGTTTTGTACTTTTTTCTGGCCTGTAGACCCCATGATGTGGTATATAATAAAGGTTCTTTACGGGTTTTGATTCTTTTACTAATTCCATATGATTTAAGTTTTTGTATTCTTCCATAAATTCCGAATAGAGAGGTTGCAAATTCGAATCCTTATCTAATCGGAGCCAAACTTGATCGAGCCTTTTTTCGGCTAGTTTTTTGGATTCTCCTAAAAGTGTAGCATCCTCCATAGGCATGCTAACAACATACTGACCATTGGAAGTTCGGTAATGAGTCATTTCAAAAAGATTTTCGCAAAATTTCTCTTCATTACTAAGTGGAGAACTAGAATCATTAATATTTTCGATTTCCCAAAATTTTCTTAAGGATTCGTCTATTTTTTCATTGGTTAATAAACCACAATATTGGGAATCATCTGAGGAATTATTCACGACACCGCTAGCAACATATCCGAACACTGTTTCTTGAAATAACAAATTTTGAGATGAGCTGCGAATTTTACCAGATTTTAATAAATCGAAGAAACATTGCGCGCCGAGCAACAGGTCTATCCTCCCAGGGATATAAAATTCAGCATCTGCTAACTGGATATTTGTAGGAATATCAGCAATTTCTATACGAATAGGTGTAAGTGGGGTTATTTCTGTAATTTTTGGCACTACAAGAAATTCCAGTTCCCTTGTGAAATCTCTATTTTTATTTGAAATCACAGTTTTAATTTTATAATTTAATGTTGTGGTTGTGTTATTCAAACCCGATATTGGAGCAAAAACCTTTGATTTCTTTATACCCAATTTCTTTGCAAATTCAAGCGACACACAATTTATTTGGCTACAAGAATCTAAGAGAGTTCTTGCCTGGATAAAATTACCTTTATTTGTTTTTATGTCAATAACTGCAGTTGACAAGATAACAGTTTTATTTGAAGCGAATAAGCAATTAGAAAGATTTTGTGAGACTGAAGGCGTCGGACTTGATTCTGGGCGACGTACTGTCTGATCAGCACCTGGTTTTTGGAAATGAGTTTCATTACTGGAACCGATTTCTTTATCTCTATGTAATAAAGTGTTGTGAGGGGATTTGCAATGTTTACATAAATGTTTCGAAACACAGTTAGCTGCTAAATGTGATTTGTTAAAACATATGAGACAAAGTTTATTTTTTTTAACAATAGCAAATCTTTCACCAAAATTCATATTTAAGAATTTATTACATTTATATAGGGGATGAAATGAGTCACAAATAATACACTGTTTTTCAGAACTGGTATTTACTAAAAGGGATTTTGATTTTATTTCACTAGAAATTTTTGGTCTAGCTAAATTGCTTCTATTTATGCTTTCGAGCGATTGGCTTCTTTTTTCTAAAAAGTCCATTAAATTGTCAAAACTAGGAACTTCAGATGTGTTTATTGACAATTCAAATTGTTTTCTTGTTTCCTTATCTAGCTTTTCTAAAATTATAGTTGTAAACAAAATGTCAGAAAGGTTATTTCTCTCAAATCCTAAATTATTTAGAGCCCTGATATTTTTGTTTATAACATCTAACAAACGCCTTATTTCTTTAGATGATTCATGTGAAATTCTTTCAAAATCTAGCACAGCCTTTAAATGTATATTGACAACTATTCGTTTATTTTCAAATCTATTTTCTAACGCTTTGAATAACGAATCAAATGTATCATCTGGAGTTTCTAATAATTTAGCATCATTTCTTAGTGCGGAATGCAAATAATGTAATTTTTGAACATCAGTCAATTCTTCATTATTCGCAACAATATTATTAAACTCTATTTTAAACATATTCCAATCTTCATATTTGCCACTAAATAGCGGAAGAGGTATGTCAGGTAATTTAATTTTACTGTTACTTATCCTTAATTCCGAATTTTTTGTTTCTTTTTTATTAGAATATAATAATTGATTGAAACTTACCTCTAGCTTTTCGACTCGCTCTTCCATTTCGACGAATGAAGCTTCAATTTCTGTTAAATCATGATCTTCTGGTGCTGTTATATAGTAATCTCGACGAAGTACATCGATATTTGTAGACAGTTTTTGAAGATTCTTGATTTTCGTTTCAATTTGAATTCTAGACAATTCATCGGTTTTTTCATTTAAAGAATTTTCTAATCTTGTTAACTGGGCTTTTAAAGAGCCTCTAGTTCTATTCAAGCTAATTAACGAAGCCATTTTAATTCAAATAGAACAAGGAGAACAAGTTCGAATTAAAAACGAAAGTCCTACCGGCGAGCGGACCAATAATGTAACGAACTGTCGAATATTGCGAGTACATTTAATGCACTCATTAGGTCGCTGGTTCAATTAATACTACTAATAGTACTTAAAAATTCTTTATATACAAACTATTTACACATTATTTACATTTCGAATAACGAATACAGATCTAGCGAAACACACGATAGGTCCGCTAAGATCACCGAAAAAACAAAACAAAACAAACGATATTCCAGTGTTGCCAAAACGGCAAACCTAAAGTACAGTAGAATGCGCCAAGGAGACGCACGGCATCCGAGGTTATGGTGAAGCCGTTACAAAAGAATGCGCCATGGAGACGCGATATACAAGACTGTGGTGAAGCCGTAACAGTTACCATTCCCCTCTGTTACCATGCTATGGTAACAGAGTGGGACAAAGTGTAACAGAATAAGAAACTACTAAAAAAAACAAGTTTATTTGAACATTGTTCTTGAAGGCTGCACAATCTCGTTACATGTTCTTAGAATATAATTAAAAATATGCATTTTTCTTTTTAAATATAAAATAGTAGTTTTTGTGGTGGGCTAGTTGCCATAAACATTAGGCTTTAATTTTCGCAAACAAAATGCTTCTTTAATTGTAGTCATTTATATTTATGAATAAATACTACTTATTTATGAAAAAATAATGCAGCGTAAAATACCATTATTTTCGAATAATAATTTTTGCAAAAGTCGTTAATTCTTGCTTGGTCTGTTTTAAATTTTAGGATATCTTATAACACATGATAAAAATGTATTAAAGAAGAAAAGATCATTATTTAAGTAGAAAAGAATTTCTAAAAAAGATACACCATGTCAAATACTACTATTTTCAAATAGTAATTTTTGTAAAAATCGTTATTTCTTGGGTTAAAGCGTCATCCAGTTGGCACGCGAATTTGTTAAAATTTGAAAATCTAAGGCGAGCTGTTATAAATTGAAACACAGATTATAACATATGATAAAAATTTATAAAAACAATGCCATGTGAAATACCAGTATTTTCGAATAGTAGTTTTTTTGCAAATATCTTAAATTCTGCCATGATCTGTTGGAAACATTGAAACTTCATGATAGCTTGTAACACATAATAAAAAGTTATATAAAAAAATTGCCTGGTCTAATCCCACTATTTTTTAATATTTTTTGCAAAAATCTTAAATTCTTGCTTTAAAGCACCACTACCTCGACTAATATATGATGAGATTTTTTTTTTAAACTAAGCAGTGCATTTGTCGTAGCACATGATATAAATTTACAAAAAAGAATGCCCCGCCAAATACCACTATTTTCCAATAGTAATTTTTGTAAAAATCTTAAATTCTTGCTGGATATGTTTGAAACATTAAGATCGTATACAATACATGATATAAACTTATAAAAAAAAATATGCCACATCAAATATCACTCCACTATCAATCAGCGTTCACTTCGGTTACTTTTTTTCCACTCTGTTACCGTCAATTTAAGTTGGTTTATTTCACTAAAAATTTATCAATCATCATTTTGAATAATTAATTGTGTAACTTTAACTAATATTTAATTTATGTAATATTTTTTTATAATTTAACTGAAAAAATGTGAATGCACATTTAATTAAAACTTATGATTTTTCCAAAAAAGTAACAGAGAGGAAATCTTTTGTATTTTACAAAAATAATCATAACAAAACAACTGTTGGGATTTTCTGAAAGTAGCAATAATGTAATTAAAGGAAATGTGATATTTACTGTTTTAGGGGTTTTATTTTTTTAAATACATTTTTTTGACTGTTGGTAACAGAGGGGAACATTTTACTGTTGCAAGTTCATACTTTATTTTTTATTTGACGTTCCAAATCAAAAAGTGAACTGCTGTCTTCAGTTTTATATACAAGAAATGTTTTAGTATCATCTAATATTTTTATAAGTTGCATTTAAAAAAAAATTTTTTTGTGAAAAATTTCCCAAATGTACAAGTTTTTTGAAAATGACCCATATACGCCATTGAAGTATGACGTTTCAACGTGGTGCTGGCCGCTGGGCATAAATAATCTGAAGTGCCCATTCGTTCAATGTAGGAGTTTAAAAAATATTTTTTAAAACAAGTATTAGATATCATTTTTAAGCCATTAAAATCTATTCTCTGCATAGTTGAAGGTATGATTTTTATTAAGAAATTATCAAACTTTTGATTTTGTATTTAATTTTTTTGAATTAATAAAAAAACTAGCTGGCATAGTCCATGTCAATTCAGGCAGCCAAAGTAAAAATCTTACCTTCATAGTCTCAGAAGTTCTTTGATTTAACATATGTTAAAATTCAGGAAAAAATAAAATTCCCTTAATTTTTGGTTTTCCCCAAAAAAATTTCTAGACCGAGATACAGGGTGCCAAAGATGGCATCCCCAGCATCTTTTCCCATTTGCGATTTTCGAAGAAAAGTTTAAAGTGCTCTATCTCTAAAACAATGCAAGATATCTCGTTGCAGTTTATTTTATTTTAAAGATATTTTTCTGCTTAAAAAGATATACTCTATTTTGAAATATGTATTTAATTATTTTTACAGCAGCCTTCTAAAAAAAATTTATTTTAATCAAAAATAATTTGTTTCTCAAAAATGCCAATCTCAAAAATTTTGATTTTTTTACTGTTAGTCAATATCATTGAGTACTACCTTCACTGTAAAGGAGAACTTCCACTTTTGAGTTTAACAAGTTTTAGAATCATTTCAAGAATTTAGAGAATTTTACAGGAACTGCACATCAAAAGTTCCAATAAAAGTCTCTCAGATTTTTGTTTATTTGTATCATATGTAGCCTATTACATATCTTAAACAAATTAGAAATCACACGTCAAACATGGTAAATGAAGTGCATTCATACTATGACTAGTTTTATAAATATTTAGATCTTGGTGCAATAAGTATTACACTCTTGTGAAAACTGGCATGAATATAAAATTTATTATGTTTCTATATATTAAATTCAGTAATAAGGAAGTAATATGAATCTATCTTAAAAAGAACGTGATCACCAGGGCAACCTAAAATTATTACATCTATCATGTGATATTTAATTATGTATGATAGAATTTAATAGAATGAACAATCATCTATTAATATCATAGTGATGGGTATATTCATCTATTAATATCATAGTATCTAAATTGCACAAACTTTAAACAGCAAGCAAGAAGAAATTTTATCTGTCCAACCAAGATCTCTGAAACAATTGCAAAATATTCAGATTCACAATTTATAAAAAGGAATTTTTGTTGCCTGTGTATATTACTGTGAGTGGTGGATTGCAAAGGTAAATGAAGTCAGTTGTTTATGAAATAGTCGTTAACTTTATGCTCCCACATGGATCGGCTGTTGGATATAGATTTCCACCTGCTAGACAGTAACACCACCACCAGTGTTCACTTCCTATTCACAATGTTTTAAGGATTATGGAGACCCCAGACCCTATTAGTTAAACAGGAAGGCATCACTAAATATCAAAGGAAAATACAGATACTGTTCAACAAATTATAAAGTGTATGAATTTCTAATTTCAGTTCTAAGCAGAGTACACTGAAAGTAATATGTTGTGAAACTAGAGTATATATATATTTAACGTGAGTATATATATATTTTGCAAACTTTAGTGTATGTATGTTTTTTTCTTTTCTTTTGTAAGCTATTTTTAAAGCTGTCAGTTTCTTATACTTAAAAAGAAATAAAATTCTATGCCAACCAAGACTAAGATTTTGATTTCCTGAGACCAGTATGTGATTGTCATACAGGAACTGGTAAAATATATGGCAAAATTTTACATGTGTTTCGATAACTTGTCAAATAAAATAAATAAATAAAATAAATAAGTAAATTTAGGATTAGTATTTTTGCTTTTAATTAAAAAAAAATCAAAAGGCTGCATCAGAAAATATGAATACATTTTTTCAAAATTGAATACATCATTTCGAACAAAAAAAAAAAAAAAAAAAGAAAAAGAAAAAAAAGAAAAGAAAAGAAAAAAGCAACAAATGTTGTGAAAAGGGTTGTCAAATGTTATGAAAGTCAAATTAAAACTCTGAAGTAAAGATCATAAATATTTTATTCATCCTATTAAATCCTATCACACATAATTAACTCAAACATATCCCATGATAGGTAATGATTCTAGGTTGCCCTGGTGATTATGTTCTTTTTAAGATGGATTCATATTACTTCCGTATTACTGAATTTAATATATAGAAACATAATAAATTTTGTATTCATGCCAGTTTTCACAAGAGTGTAATACTTATTGCACTAATATCTATAAAATTAGTCATAGTATGAATGCACCTCATTTACCATGTTTGACATGTGATTTCTAACTTGTTTAGGATATGTAATAGGCTACATATGATACAAATAAACAAAAATTGAGAGACTTTTACTGGAACTTTTGACATGCAGTTCCTGTAAAATTCTCTAAATTCTTGAAATGATTCTAAAACTTGTTAAACTCAAAAGTGGAAGTTCTCCTTTACAGTGAAAGTAGTACTCAATGGTATTGACTAACAGTAAAAAAATCAAAATTTTTAAAATTGACATTTTTGAGAAAAAAATTATTTTTGATTAAAAAAATTTTTTTTTAGAAGGCTGCTGTAAAAATAATTAAATACATATTTCAAAATGGAGCATATCTTTTTAAGCAGAAATATATTATCTTTTAAAATAAAAAAAACTGCAACAAAATATCTTGCATCATTTCAGAGATAGAGCACTTTAAACTTTTTTTCGAAAATCGCAAATGGGAAAAGGTGCTGGGGATGCCATCTTTGGCACCTTGTATCTCGGTCCAGAAATTTTTTTGGGGAAAACCAAAAATTACGGGAATTTTATTTTTTCTTGAATTTTAACATATGTTCAATCAAAGAACTTCTGAGACTATGAAGGTAACCCCCCTGCCTGAATCGATATGGATTTGGCCAGCCGCACTTCATGCGAGCAATAATGGCAGCCATGAATGAGATGTTTTTTTACTTTAATTATTAATTTATTCGTGTGTACTGTCAATATTGGGGTAAACAGAAAAAAGTGACCTAAAAAAAGGTGACAAGGGGGAAAAATGACTGGAAAAAAAGTGACAAGGGATTGATGAATATTAAACTGGTCCATAAATAAGTGCTAAAAATTAAAGTGGTAACAAAGAGTGGTTTTTTTTTATGTTCTGATCAATGGAATTATTATCTTCAGATATTAATAGAATAATTAATGGGAATGTCAAAAAATAAAATAATATTATTGCAATAAAATAGATATATTTTTAAAATTATTAACTCTTAGAAGTTATTGAATATTAAACTCAGTTTCTTTAAGAAGACTTGGTTTATAAAAATGATTATATATTTTATTAACTGTTAGTAAATTAATAAAAATACTTGTAAAAATTAATAAAATTAAATATAAAAAAATAGTTTCATTAACAAGAATTAATTTTAAAATGATAATATTTTACTAACTGATACTAAATTAATAAAATTAATTGTATAAATAAAATTAAATATTAAAAATTAGTTGCACTAACTAGAATTCATTAAAAATTTTTAATATTTTATTAACTGATAGTAAATTAATAAAAATAATTGTATAAATAAATAATATTAAAGTTAAAAATTAATTTCATTGGCAAGATTTCATTAAAAAAATTGTAATATTTTATTAACTCATAGTAAATCAATAAAAATAAATGTATAACTAATTGACATTAAATACTAAAAATTATACTCATTAACTAACATTTATTTATTTAAAAAATGATAATACTTATTAACTCTTAGTAAATCAATAAAAATATATGTATAAATAAATAAAATTAAAAGTTAGGGTAAACAGTACAGTCATTGGCACTATGTACGGTTATTGGCACCATGTACGGTTATTGGCACCTTTGGATTTAAATGAAAATATTAAGGGAACTAAAAAAGTTTTGATGTTGAAAATAATTTTAATGAGTAGTTCATTCCTTTTCAAATCCACATGAGTAATATCATGACTTAAAATCAAGCTGCATCATATTTTTAAAAAATAATGTTCAGAGGAGTGTCTCATCTTTTAGAAATTGTCACTTTTTCTTCATTATTTGTTAAGGATTCACTGTAGGCTTTTATTAAAAAATAGTACATTCTTTTTCGTCTTCCTTCCCAGTTTATTTTAGATAAGTATGTAATACCTACAACTTAAATAATACCGATTTGGTTTTAAAAGTTGCTAAATATTTATTTGGTATGGGTGCCAATTACTGCCTATGATAACTATGACAAATCCAGTTATTGGGCACCAGTGTCAATAACTATAATTTTCATGAAAAAATTTAAATGAGGTGTTTTGTGTGTTTTATTTCTAGTAATACACTTTTAAATGATATACCAGCCATTTTAAATTGAAATATAAAATTTTAATAGTTATTGGCACTGGTGCCAAATTACTAATATGGGGATGCCCATAACTATGTTGTTTCAGTGATTAACATGTCTAACTTTCAGTTACTATACTAACTAATTGTCATTTTTTTAAATTTAAATATATTTTTCTTCTAAATATAAATAAATAAATAAAATTATTCACTTCTATATAAAATATTTAATATAAAAGTTTTTCAATGTTAAATAAGGGGAAATTCTCTTTAAAGATAATTTTTTGCTGAAAAGAGTGTAATTCTTGTTTTATTATACCAAAATTTAATTAAAATCCTATAGCCATGCAATGTTACAATACTCAAAGGTTTAAAAACAGCATGGAAGATAGTCATTCTAGAATGGTATAACAAACATTTAGATAACCTGCTTGCAAAAGAATATTTTGCATTAGCTCTTCAAGAAGAAATTACATCAATTAACGAAGACTGGATAAAAAAAAAAAAAGCTTTAAAAATGTGAGATGTACTCATGGTATTGCGATGCTTTTGATGGAGCTATGTGCCTAGATAAGGGGGGGGGGGGAGGAGCTCTTCTACTCTTCCAGACGCAGCTATTTTAAGTTTCAAAGTGTTTAAAAGTATCCTAATGAGATGACATGTTTGCAAGAATAAGTAGCACAGTACTGAAAATGAAACTGAAGTTATTAATTTAAGCATTTCAAAAAGTTGAAGACACAATCAACTTATTAGCTGAGCCTACATTAGATTTACAAATTCTAAGTCTTAATCAAAATAAAAGTGCCAGAAGGGAAACTACACATTCTTTACCTTATAGATTTATCTTTGCTATCACTCTAACAAAGAATGGGATGCAATATAATGAGGAATATATGCAGCAAAGAATATAGAGTGAAGACATAAGATCAACAGTATGAACAATCACTAAGTATATGATTGCATCACTACATATTCGTTTTTGGCCTAATATTTCAAAGGAGAAAGATTTAAAAAAAGGCTTGAGCACCATTGTAATGACTAGAAGGAATTGAAAAGAAATGTTTAAAGCTAAACAGAAGGAGAATGTGGAACAAGATGCTAAAGAAGGACGAAAATGAAAAAAGGAAGTAAATAAAACAGAAAATTTAAAAGCTAAGAAACTGAACAAAAGTGCCAAATTAGAGCTTTAAAAGTCATCTGAGTTAGACATTTATATCAATCAGTATTGTGATGAGATGATAGTGACAACAATAGATCAAATGAATTTACAATTAATTGCCATGTTCTTGTAAAACATGAAGAAAAAATACATCCTGGGATAGTAAATCAGGTACAAAGACCTGAACTACATGTAAGTATAATGGTAAACTTGTCAGATATAGCAATCCCAAAACTTACTTTTCTATCTCATTAAATGTTAATAGTAGTTCGAAATTCACTATTATAGTACCAAAATTAAATAGCAATGTTTGCACATCATGGGACTCTGATGATATGAAATTCTTTTCATTAGTTCTTGAGATATGACTATTACTAAAATCATGCAAAATTCAGCATAACAACGCTACTTGTTGGTTGATATACATCGAAACTTCGAAATTCTGCAACACAGGGCCGTAGCCAGAGGGGGGCCAGGTCGGGCAAAAAAAGTTTTGCCCGACCTAGCGCAAAGCTCCACATTAAATTTCTAAGAAAACAAAGGAAAAAAACATTAAATTTATATTTTTTACAGTTTTTAGTCAAAATGAAATTCGACATTTTGGTCACTCAGAATCCGATAATTTTATCACTCAGTTTTTCCTTTTAAAAAGCTTTTTTGTAATACAACAATGAAATTTCCGTTTTTCTTCCTTCATGCCAATTTTCTCCTTCTACCCCTAAATTTAGTTTTTAGTCTGGAAACAGCAAAAAAGCTTTTTTCTCGCTCTCTTTAACAGACTTCTGTCAAAAATTGAGGTGTTCTGGATTCCTCGCTTTTTCGCTTTGTAGGAATTATTCCACACCGCTCCAAATTGAACAAATCTGGATTAGCTTATTAGGTAAAGATTCATCTCTTATTACAACTGTCACCATACGAAATTTATCGTTAGAAGGCTGGCTGAAACCAGGGGATTCTGAAATTACGGTGAACTAGTTTACAATATTGTTTCGTTTACCGTTAGTCGTCTGTTTCATGTAAACTCGATCTGATTACAATAAATAGCAAATGTCACGCATTAGGACTTTTCTCTCTCTTTTGTTATGCTTACTTGTTTGCTTTGGAAGAGGGTCCTCTTAAAAACGCTTTTTGATATTTTTTTTCTTCTCACCATTCATGAACATATAAGAGAATAATAAAAATATGTGAAGCCAATGAACAAACACAAAAATTATACAGTTGGCAAAAAAGTATTTGTACACTCTAAAATTTTTAATTTTTAACTAAATAAAAGCAGATATTTTGTCAAAAAATAGTGTTTTATTACAGTCTGTTTACCGTGCATTTTAAATTACACAACATAAAATTTCGATAAAGATGTAAAATAATTTTCTAATAAGAAAAGTTTAAAAATTTCTTGCAAAAAAAGTATTTCTACATTTCTCCATCCTGATAAGTACTGTGTTTTATAGTGTTTATGGTTCAAAGGACTACTTTTACAGAAGCTGTTAATAATTTTTAACTTCATATTATATTTTTCTGACATTTAATCTAATTTGCTCTTGAAGTAATTGAGTATAGAACCGAAAACTAGAGAGGCACCTCTAGATATATGAAATCCTATGATTGAGCATAATAAAAATTTAAATTCGCAACAAGAATTTGTAAAAGCTATTAAATTACCATTTACAACTATCGGATGTATAGTGAGAAACTATGAATAAATTAAAAGCATCGAAATTCAATGAAAACCAGGACTTCTCAGCAAACTAACAATGAGGGAAAAAGGAAGTGTTGTTAAAAAAGCTTTAAAAAATCCTATACATTCGGTTCAAAAATTTGCTGGAGACCTTGCAACATCTTCTTGCCTCAGAGTAATACCTCAAACAATAAAAAATATTCTTCTCAATGCAGATTTAAAAGGAAGAACCTCAAGGAAAAATCCATTCATCAGAGAAACAAATAGGCAAAAACGCATAACGGTATTCGCTTTCGCATACAGAAGTAAATCATTGGATTTTTGGAAAACAGTAATTTTTTCTGATGAGGGAAAATTCGGAATTTTCTTATCACCAAGCATTCGAAAAAAATGGCGTAAAAATAAAACTGTTCTAGATCCAAAACGTATACTTCAAACTATCAAGCATGTTGGGGGGAACATTATAATTTTGGGGTGTATAGCTTCTAATGGAGCAGAACATTTAAAATTTATTGACAATGGAAGGACAGGTTTAACATACATTGATGTGTCGCGGCATAATTTATTAAACCGTGCCAAGAAATTATGCGTAGAGGAAGCTTTTCACTTTCTGCAGGATAACGACCAAAGCATATTGCTGTGATCACCAGCACATGCTTATGACAATACTCGAAGACAACTGGTAACTCCTCTAAAATCTCTAGATTTGAATCCAATAGAAAATTTGCGGATGCTATTAGATGAGAAAATACGAAAAAAAATATGTATTAGTAAAAAAACAGTTTTAAAGAAGCTCTTATTGTGTCATGGAATAACATTAACCAGACCGCCACAAAAAAAGTTGGTGGAATCTATGTCACACCATCTAGAAGTAGTCATAAACGCTAAATGAATTCACACAAAATATTAATTTGTATCATTTTACTAAATTTTCATTAATTATATTACATTAATATAGTGTACAAATACTTTTTTTTGCATTATATTTTTGTATATTTGTTTATTATAATGCAAAAAATCGATTCGTTTAATTTTGTTTTTGCTTCTATAATATTATAATGCATTAAATTAATGTATTACAGTATTTTTTGCTTAAATCTTTTGTTTAATTTCATTATAATTGAAAAAAATGAAGTGTACAAATACTTTTTTTGTCAACTGTAGGTGTTATTCGCCATAAAGAAATGTAATTACTATGAAAATTTATCATTTATCAATATAACTCCCATCAAATTTCGTATTTATATATTTCCTATTTAAATAATATAAATTTAAATTTCAAATAAGAAATTTACAGAATTATTTTTTTAATATACATGTATGTCTTACTTTTTTCATTCTTTTGTGAGATTTTACAAGTAGCAATAGCAATTAACGAAGGAAATTATTACCATGTTGCATGTATTTCGCTTTAAATGAGTTTTATATGGCGTAATATAAATAATTTTTATCTTAAAGTAAAAACATCTTCAAGGAATGACATAATATCAATCAATAGTAAAGTAAAGAAGAAAAGGAAAAATGTAACTATATAATTTAATCAGGGTTGCTGGCTTTTAGCCAGGCCAAAAAAAGCCGGCCGGGTTTTTTTGGTTTTGTCCACTTAAAAAAAGCCGGCTTTTATTTTTAAAGTGTTAATTTGTATCAAATCCATATTAAACATGGACTGATTTATTTTTAATACATTTTTAATTATTTACTACTAAAAAAGTGATAAATTTCTATTTATTTTTTCAAATAAATAGGTCTTTATAAACGCCAAAAGTCAACTGTGAAGGCATTATGTTTGAAAAATATAAATCTTGGAAAAAAGAAAATATACTCAAAAAATGTTTTTTAAACTTCTATATTCCATTAGTTCTTATATTACATATTCTTAAGAATTATATTTAATTCAATTATGACAAAATTAAACACATCAAAGCATTCATGGAAACGTTCTTACAGGTCAATATGTAAAGATTGAGTCATAAAATGAACAATGTTGAAAGAGAAATTAGGAAGGATTCAGTATTTGAGATAGTTTAATACATAATAACATAAAATTAAAACAACAACAAAAAATGTTCTAATAAAATTTGTTGAATTAAAATTTTGAATAGCTCTTTGTTATTTAATAGTGCATATATGCCCACTAGCATGAATTATATTCATGCATAAGCAGGGTTGGAAAAAAACCAAAAAAAACGGTTTTTTTGGTTTAAACCAGGTTTTTTTGGTTTAAACCGGGTTTTTTTAAAAACATCCTTTTTTAGTACATATACATGCATATTTATTAATAAAAATAGACATTGTTGGATTATATGTAGTATAAATTCATTTTAAAATAATTTAAATTAAATAATTAGTGAATTATGTAGAAAATTGAAAAAAAAAATCATATTTTAATTTAAACAGTTATTAGTAAACATGTAGTAGTCTTATGTCCAAACAATAAACTACTCTACACAGTGAAACATTGATACTTTGAAAAACTTTATAAACAACCTTTTGATTACTTATAATAAACATCTGATGTAGTTTGATGAATGTAAATATTATTTTCCATAATTAAAAAAAAAAAAAAAAAAAAAGATACTTTTTGGGGGTTTTGTTTTTTGAGAGACAATTTGAAATCAACATTTATAGTCATTAGATTTAGCAGATAACAACAGGGTTGTTATGATTTTGCCCAGCCCAAAAAACCCGGGTGGGTTTTTTTCAAAATTTCAACTTTAAATTACATATATAATGTATTTATATTACATATATAATATATTGTAATGTATATTTTAATATCACTACACCACTCAAAGTTTATAACCATCACCCCCCACCCCAAAGAAAAGAAATGTCCTAATTATACCATCACAATTTTTAAAAGAAATAATTGTTAATCTCTATAGCACGTGTAAGTAACAAATTTTTTCCCATTAAAAAAATACTTTGATGTGTAATCCGTTCTATGTTATACAATAGAAACTCATAACAAAATACCATATATGCTTAGAATCCTAATTTAATTATGTAGACATGTAGAATTACTTGGCTTATTCTATTATTTAGTAATAATAAAAAATACTTTATAAATTATTACTAATAATCAATTTATCACAATTTTGATTACTGTCATTGATATATGTCATATAATTGTAATAATCAATTAGCTACTTTAAATTTAGTAATAAGAAATTTTTTTTCAAGCATTCTCAACCACCTCCAATAAACTTCCAAAACCTGAAAAAACCCTGATAAAACCCCAAAAACCCTGAAAAAACACAGTGGGTTGGTTTTTCTGAAAAAACCCAGGTATTTAACAACCCTGGATAACAAAGGGGGAAAAATTAGTTTGTTATTGTTAAAATACTATAACTATAACTAGCACCCAATTTTTGAATACTCTCTTATACAACTTCATATTTTGATTTTTAAAGATTATCTCCCCAAGAAAAAAAAATTTCTTTTATAATTTTACCAAAATATTAAAGATCATCAAGTTTTGTAGCTCCATATTCAAAAGCTTGTGCATGTTATGATAGATTGCTTTAAATAATCTGCATTTTTTTAATGAAAATATTTTATACTAAATATTGAATATTTTTAATCTATTTTATCTTTGATCAATTCACATGTTCTAAGATTTTTCTTTACAGCAATGGAATATGTTCACCAATGCATAGTGATTTTCATCCTATATATAAAAAAAATAACCTAGGCCCACTATATCTAATACTTATTGCTGAAAAAAAGTGTTAAAAGTAGAAAATATTTATATACAATTTGTAAGTCTTAAATTATAAAGAAAAATGAGAAAATATTATTAGATTTTTTCGAAAAAAACCAATTGGTTTTTTTGAGAAAAAAACCAATTGGTTTAAACCGTGGTTTAAACCATGGTTTGAACCAATTGGTTTAAACCGTGCCAACCCTGTGCATAAGCTATTTGAGAATAAATTGTGAATATATTATGAAATAATGCATAACTCAATACTATTTTCAATAGTGAGAAATGGTGGTTTTTTATATGTATGATTTTAAATGTTTATAGGGAATAAAACATGACATTTTAATAACTCTTAAAATTAGTTAAGTAATAAAACAAGTAACCATAGTCCTCTTTAATTTTATAAAGCAGTAAAAATAAAAAAACAAGGGTAGGATTAATGGTCAATGTAAATCAGAAAAAGCACTTGGTATGGCCATTTTATAATTTAGCTGACATATTTGCAATTCTGACTATAAACCACTGGCAACTCCATCAATGTGTTATTCTAGTATTAATATCTTCATTATTGAAAAATTGGGTTATAACTAACCCAATTTCTCATAATGAATCATAATTAAAATCCCAATTTTTCATTTTAATAAATAAATTTATTAAAGTCAAAGTGAATTAAACATTAAAATTATTTAAAAGACACTTAAAAATGTATAGATTTTAATTAAAAGGCTTCACTGTATAAAAGCCAATTATGGCCAAAAAAGGCCAATTTTGGCCAAAAAAAGCCGGCTAAAATCAATAAAAGCCAACCGGCCTGGCTTTTTTAAATTTTAGCCGGTTTTTTTGCAACCCTGAATTTAATTAACATTAACTTTGATTTTATGATAAAATGTTTTCTCTTTCATAAAATGTTACTATTTAATATTCTTTGAAATGGATTCAAGCGCAAATATCCATACAATATGGTACAAGTAGGTTAAAAAAATCTCATACATTTTCCTGTATAAAATAAATAAATAAATAAATAAAAATCAGCTAATTAACAGCATAACAAATTAAATCCTTCATGAACATTGACTCCAGGTAGTTGGGAGTACATAGAAATAAAAGAACCTTTAGAAATCGCTATAGAATTTTTTACTAGGGATACTCCCCTTCCCCATGTGAAAATATAAAGTACATAGTAATAGATCTGTCCCTTCATTTCTTCAATTCTGTCCCATTTCACTAAAATTTAAGAAGTTGGTGCTTCTGAAAGAAAACAATTATTATTTCAAATTTAAGTAATACAATATGTTAGGTTACTCAAACAATTTTACAAATCGAAATTTATTACTTACTGACACATTCATAAAGTCATTTTTATTAGGGATGCACCGGATACTGATTTTACCGGATATCCGGTATCCAATTTGCCTGCCGGATTAGGATATCCGGTACTAAATATGTTTTTAGTTATGATGAATGTTTATTTCTTTATCCAATGCCATCTCAAATAATAAATTGCAAACATGTTTCACACACAATTCTAACATTTTAAATGTATTGAAATATATTTTACAGAAACTATATATCTTTGACAATCAGGGCTTGAAATTCAGCTTTTCCCAGGAGGAGAGAGTTTCCCTCATACCATTTGTAAATACAGGGTAGTTAAACTATATAAGAGGGAAAAAAATGTTTTTTTTTAACCCTAATGTTTTTTACTTGCCACTTAAATATTTACAATTTATACCAACATGACAAATTTCCATTGAAATAATTTAAATCAACAACTCAAGATAATTATCCAAATTGTTTATTTTAATTAAAACAAAGGGAAAGAATCAAGCTTTATATATATCATATCTGTTTTTCAATTTTTACTCAATGTTATGGACAATTAATAATTGAGTTGCTAAATGAATTTATTTAAATTTTGTTCGATTTTGTGTGGTTTAGAATCTTTTATGGTTACACTTTTGACAACAGAACAGAGCAACTTTTCTAATACATTAAATTATTGGAAATACTTGTTTTTGATTTTTTCTTCTTATTTTTTTTTCTTAATTTTGTAAAATCTGGTGTGCATTCATTTTTAATTTGCTTGCACGAATAATGCATGTAGGTGATTGTATCGTCCATATCCTTCTGTGATTGTACATCACTTAGTGGAAGTATCGTCAATACTGTAATCCCTGGCATTTTAGCTAATTGAATTGTGTTCAACAATGCAGTGGAATTTTAAACCCATAAGGAATTCCAAAAATGACACTGTCAGTAGATTTCTTCTATTACATGAGAAATGGTTTATTTAAAAAAGTCATGTCCTAATTTCTGTGAACTACGCACATCAATTATTTAAATGGTTTCCTTGAAGTTCATAATTTTTTTTTTTTAATCATTTGGAAAACGGTTGTTGTTATCGCTCGAGAATGGACCTTGTGGTGTCTGCATTTTATTTTGTTTATGATTCGTCCAGGGATGTTAATGTTTAATCCATGACATACATAATATATAACTCTTATTACATAAATCATGTTTTGATCATAAAAATGATGCTTTTAATGATTTTCAATAACTCAATGGGAAACATTTAAACATTTTGCTTTGGGCAATGGATGTCCATGTTTTATTTATTTATTTTATGTACTTCTTTAAATATAGAAGAATTTTCATTTGAATAGGAAATCAAAATTTCATTGTTAATAAAATAAAGAAGAGAGTAGAAAAGTTACAAAATGTGCAGGTGCAAATTATAAGATATGGAAAAAAAACAAACAAATACAAACAGAAACATCGTATGAAAGATCGTCTTTTAAATAAAAAAAGAAATATGATTATTGAGCCCACTGATAAGGAAATGTGCAATGATTGAAAAATGAAACATCTAATGTTGAACCATTGATTGTAAAAAAAACATGTTTTCTTTTTTTTTCCAATGAGCAACACAAGATTTAATCTCATTTTGTTTAGTGTTAATTCCAGAAGCTCAGACTCTAGTGACCATTACTGTCCTTTTAGTTATTTCTTGCTTCGGCACAGGAAAAAAATCGCAAAATATGTAAATTGGTCATAGAAAAAATATTACTCATTTTGTCCACCATGGCAAAAGTAAAATTTTAAAAATTGTTGACCTGTCTAAAAAAATTTGAACTTAGAGGGAACTTGAACTGTGGAAAATATAGCGGAATTCGTCAATCAATCACTGTAAAATATCGTGAAATTTGTTAATCTGTCACAAGGAAATATCATGAAATTCGTCAGCTAATAACAAAAACAAAACACAAATTTTTCAACCGAACACAGGAAAATAATTGTTAATTTCATGAGAATGTCACAAAAACAAAAAGGGAAATTTGCCAATCAGTCGCAGAGTAAATAGCTAAATTTGTCAATCTGTTGAGAGAAATAAATTGTGAAATTTGCCAGTTAGTCTCCAGAAAAAAAAAAAATGCAAAATTTTGTGTGACGAGCAAACAAGAAAAATTTGTGAGAAAAATTACAGTCAGACGCAGAAAAACAATTGTGTATGACTGTCATAAGAGCAAACTGTGAGATTTGTCAATCGATAGTGGAAAATATCACGAAAATAATCAGTCAGTCCTGAGACTTGATTGTCACTTCACAAAAAAAAAAAAAAAAAAAAAAAAAAAAATCGAATTTTTTTTCTTTTTTAGAAACAGGAATGTTTAGCCCACAAGATTTTTTAGGGCATGAATCCTGCCATTCCGTCCTGAAATTCAAACATTTAAATATTCTGCCTATTTGTCAATGAATTGCTGATAATTGCTAATAATTTGTACAATGAAATGCTGATAATTTTTAGAAAAAATTTTACATGTTTATTAATATGTCTATAATTGTAAAGTATTTTCATAAAGAAATACATAGCACCTTTTTATAATGCAAACATAAAATGTCTTACTAAAAGAGTTATCTCCAAACATAGGTTTAATTTTGTTCATGTTTTAATTATTTAATGCTGATTACCTTAAGCTACATTTAATTTTATTTTAAGTTAAACTAGTTTAAAATTTATAAACAACAAAAAAAACTTTTAATTTTAAATATTTATAATGAAGTCATGCAAATAACTAGTTGGATGCACCAATCCCAAAACTCTCTTCTATTGGAAAAAAAAAAAACGCCGATTTCATCAAAAGATCACAGAAAAAACGTTAATTTCGTCAAAAGATTGTTGGGATAAAATGCCGTTTTTTAGAAGATATCATGTAAAAATGCAAATTTTGTCTAAAAATCATCGAAAAAACATCGATTTCATAAAAAAGAAACACGGGAAAACTGATTTCGTCAAAAGATCGCAGAAAAACTTCTGATTTCGACAAAAGGTCGCAATAAATCGCCAATTTTTCTGAAATATCGCAGATAAATCGCTGATTTTATCTGAAGATCGCGGGAAAGCGCCGATTTCGTCTGAAGATTGCGTATAACCTCCACCCCCTTTGCGGGGGGGGGGGAAGGGGGGGGTAACTCGCGGAATCCCTGAGGAATTGGGGCTGTGCAAGTGCATGCCACATAAATAACAACAAAAGTGGCAAGTTCTTAAATTTTTTTGGACTCCTTGGATTTTTTTTCTTCCCAGTTGGGAAGAACCCTGTATGAACCCTGTACTTATCAAATGAGCACCTAATACTAAGCACAGAGGTGCCTCATCAGAATGATCCTATGCTTAAATTTTGAATGAAAATTGATAATTCTGGATGTAAAACCCATTGATAAAAACTAAGGGGAAAAGAATTAGCCCCCGTTCCCCCACTTATATTTGTCGAATGAATTCCCAAAATTAATCAGGGAAACACCTTATCAGAATATACCTATATTGAAAATTTCAAGTGAATGGGATATTTTTATCATGAGTTATTGCATTACGCATTTACATACATACATACAGAACGGGCGGGCACATAAGCTCACAGGTTTTGATAGCCTCTGAGCTAAAAATCATTATTACAGTACCATTTTCCGGCGAAATATTTTCAAATTGAAAAAAGACCTGACAGCCTTTCAAAGAAATTTGGTTCATTTCTATGCATAACTTCATACAGTGTTTGTTGGTAGAATAATGAAAATGGCGCAAAAATTGTGATTACAGCACCGCCTTACAGCGAAATGTTTCCATAATAAATATGGATGTGCTGGCTACAGCCAAAAACATGCCAAAAACAGAATATTTGGTTCATTCTATGTATAAGTTCATACACATTTTGATGGTATGATCGTATGATGGCAATACTTGAATAAACATGTTTTTGGGATATTGGATCCCTAAAACATGTAAATTCGTCATAAAAAATTGATAACATTACTTTCTTCAATCAAGGATAGAAGAAAATAAAAATAGGTCTGTTTAGTTGTTTAACTTAAAAACCAATTAACCCATTGTTTAAATTAAAAGAAAGAGAGAAAATTAATAAAATCATGGTTTAATAAACAACTTCAAATTTTATAAAGACTAAAGACAGAAAACCAACATTTAGAAATGCATAAATAATGCATGTAAAGGTAGCAAACAGCCATTTTGAATCTATCATTCGCTCCCGTAAATTGGCCTGCGCTTCTGTCGCTTTGCTCAACTTAGCTTTTTCTAGCATGCTGAGTTTTGTACTGATGAAGAATCTCGATAGTAGATTCAAAACGGCTGTTTGCTACCTTTTCATGTATCATGCATTATTTGTGCATTTCTAAATGTTGGTTTTCTATCTTTATACATTTTTGCAAAAAGGCTTTATTTGCTATTTTGACTTCAAATTTTGTTTTACAATCTGAAAGTAAAGATACAATTTTCTAAAAGATAAAAACGTAAATTCTTGAATTTATTACATCGTTTAAATATAAATCGTAAGAAAGCTGGCAATTCTTTAAACTTTTGAGAGTTACCTTTTACTCATTAATAGGGAACTTATTATAACATTTTATCTTTTGCATTGTTCATCTCAGTGGCGTAGCTAGCGGGGGGCGGAGGGGGCGGTCCGCCCCGGGTGTCACCCCGGTGACACCCAATCTTTATTTGCAAATAAAAATTTGTATTATAAAATCTTATAAGAAATCTTTATTTGGAAAGGAATTCTGAAACAAAGTGAAATTTTTGGCACACGACCCAATAGAGTTAGTTTTCTTTTCTTTGAGAATGTGAAATTTTATACAGAATGTTGTATTAAATAATACATGCACCAGTAAATAAATACTTACCTATCCAACGGGTGGGTAGCAAAAGCAAATTTTAAAAGAAAGAATTTTCTTTTGCATATAGACACCACATTGACTTATGCGGGCTATGGCTTGAGTGGAGAGTAGCTCCTGTGGTTTTTTATGCAGGAGGGCCAAAAGTATATAAAGAATTGTATATCATTTTTAGCACTTTCCAACAAAGTTGAAAAGTGCTTATGCATTCGGTTTGTCTGTCTGTCTGTCTGTCGCGCTGTAACTCCCGTAAATATACTCGGATTGCTATGAAATTTTTATATGTTATTGATGTTTACCCTAGCACGAACCCTATTGAAAATGAAGTATCTACCATGATTAGTTTATCTACAGAGAGAATCAAAAGTTTCCCATTACATTACGGCCTATGGGAAAAAATCGTTAATATACTCGGATTGTTATGAAATTTTAGGACGTTATTGACGTTTATCCTAGAATGAACCCTATTGAAAATGAAGTATCTACCATGATTAGTTTATCTACAGAGAGAATCAAAAGTTTCCCATTACATTACAGCCTATGGAGAAAAATCGTTAATATACTCGGATTGTTATGAAATTTTAAGACGTTATTGACGTTTACCCTAGAACGAACCCTATTGAAAATGAAGTTTCTACCATGATTAGTTTATCTACAGGGCGAATCAAAAGTTTTCCATTACATTACGGCCTATGGGGAAAATCGTTAATATACTCGGATTGCCATGAAATTTTAGGACGTTATTGACGTTTACCCTAGCACAAGTCCTATCGAAAATGAAGTTTCTACCATGATTAGTTTATCTACAGGGCGAATCAAAAGTTTCCCTTTACATTACGGACTATGAGGAAAAATCGTTTCAAAGGAATTTTAAAGATGTTATACCTTGTCAAACATATTAAAATATGCATTCTATAAAATATAAGGTGAAAATGTAGCTATTATTCATTTACAGGGCCACACAAAAGAATTCCATTAGATAATGGTAAAAGGGGGAATTGTGGGTGACATATTTTAAATATATTAAGCTGTTTCATGTATAATAAAATTTATATATGTCACTGAAGCTTAATATAAATTATACGCTACTGTCTTGCATAATATGAAGTACATAGCATTTACAGGGCCATACAAAAGATTTCAAATAGTATATTCTTTCCGAAGTACCGTATATGTGTCCGATGATGGCTGATGGAGGGATGAAATGCATTTTAATTATGTTATGCGCGTTTATATTTTGCTAAATATATGCACATTATATGGTGTGTATAAATGTTACAGTTGATATACAGGGCTACCCAAAAGAGCTCACCAAAGTTACTGAATATGAGCGTAAATTATTTAAACGTGGTTCTTAAATAAGCTATGCATTTTTACGCTGAGCTTCATTCAATTTACTGAGAAATGTTTGCAGAATATAAATAAAAGAATATACAGGGCCACGCAAAGAATTCGGTACATGGAAGCCTATGAATGATAATTTATGAGAACGTGATTTCAATTGTTTTAAAAGTATTTTAGTTTACAATAAATTTTAGCCTAATGCTCACGTGTAATAAAGGTACAATGTAAACTACAGGGCTGAACAAAAATATTCAAGTATGTTTCCATCTAATAGTATGAATTGCTGAAAAAAGAAATTTCAAGCTACTGGGTATTTTCTTGCTAAACTAAATTTTCCCATTATATCAACTGACATATGAAATACAGGGCTATTCAAAAGTACTGGAATACATATTTGGGTATATTTGACTATACACTATTATTTCCCTAAATAACAAAGTTTTGTTAAAGATTTCATTAAGTGTTGGAAAGTGCTTCATAATCTATGCTTAATGCATGATTTTTCTTACTTGTTTATAATAAGGTAGAATTGTGATTGAAAGAAAATATGAAGGATCGGAAGGGGGTGACACCATAATGGCTGGGGGTGACACCATTTTCATCCGCCCCGGGTGTCACCCACTCTAGCTACGCCACTGGTTCATCTATATTCATGTGTTAGGCTTTATTCATCTATATTTGCTTTGCTGCATTCTACCAGATATCCGATAGAGAAGTCGGATATCCGGTGATTGTGATTTGGATATCCGATGATATTTCGGATACTAAAAAATCTGCCGGATATCCGTTGCATCCCTAATTTTTATTCTTAGATTAAAAAATGTTACAGGTGTTTTTGTTAAGAGACAAAGAATGGTATTTCTGCACTTTTTCTTAAAAGTAAAACAATTTTCAGAGTAGTCATCTAAGTTGCCATTGTAAGCCAATATTTGCAAGGAGACAGTTTGATAAAAACCATCATAAGATAAAAATGTAATGAAGACAAAGTGTAATGTATGTATTGAAAACTGAAAAATTATAATTCCGAATCACATAATTGGCTGTTATTTATTGTTAAATACGACAACGCAAATTTGTAAAAGAAATTCATACATTCGGTTCTGAAAAATAGAGATGTTTGATTGAAATATTGGATCGCTCGGAAAGTCGTGTTCGTTTGGGAAAATTAATTAGTACCGAAAAAGTCTATCATTTAATTATTAGTTATTGTTTCCAATATCTAATATATAGTAAGTAATGGGCAATTTTTCCTGTACGAACTGATTTTCCCAAACAGACACCACTTTCCGAAAGACCCAATGTATGATTAGAGAGAGAGATAAAGATGCATATACTTTTGTTCCATGCTATAATTTAAAACAGAAATAAACACTGTTTTTACAGTGCGTTTTGTGCTTAAAAGTATTCTCAAATATAAAATGCTATTTAATATATATGTGTCCAATGTATGATGTATGTGCGTGCGAAGAGAAAACTGCTTTTCTCTCCCCTACATATTTGAGTTGTCTTAACTCTGCATTATTAATTATTAAAAATAAATGCATAATACATTAAATCATTTATTTATGGAATTAATTTAATTTTTTATTAAATGTCACACTTTGAAATATAAGGAATTTTTGAATGAAAGGGATCCTTCCAGGATGACAGTAAACTAAAATTAAGTTAAAAATACCCAATTTGATAACCTTTTAAAAATTATCCTTTGTTTTTATAGAATTTTTGAAAGTGTTGTTTGATTTCAATGCTACAACAAAAGTTTACTCTACAGCAAAATTGTTAACTTCTGTTACAGAACTGCAATTTGTCCTCTTACAAACAGGTATAAGAGGAAAGTTTTAATTCGTGTTATTGTATTAAGAATTTGTGGTATAATTTATCGTAGTGTTAACAATATTTTCATAAATTTTGTATCAATTTAATATTTTTTCATAAAAATCCATTTAAGAAATTTATGAAAATACAGTATTTTAAGCTTTTTTTTTATGTTTCCTATAATTTACATTTTTTCAAAATTTTACAGAATAACAGATAATAAAACAGGCATTAGAGTTTAAAAGATTTAATCTATTATAAAAATTAGAGCTCTGAATTTGATGTCCCCTGCAAAGTTTTTTTTCCTTCATTTTATCGCATTTGTAATTAAGATTATACAATTTTAAACTAGCTTCCTAAAGATTTGACCGCTAACAAATTGCCTGTTTAAGGATCACCAAAGCAGCCGAATTGTTTAACACTCTTTGGTGGAACACATACCGTCTGTGGTCTGAAATTGTGCTTTTTCCTTTGAAATATTTTTTAAAGAGCTCAAAGGATTATTTTTCTAAATAAAGAGATACTGTGAAATGTTTTCTAAAGGTTGGTTTTTGACAATATTACAAAGGGACGAATGGCAAATTGGATTTCTAGATCCAATATTTGCCATCCCCATGATTGTGCGGCCCTTTGTTTGTACCGAGCCGAACCGCTCCGGAAATTTTTTAATTACCTGACAGCGAGTTTAAGAAGTAAATAGAAACTCATGAAACCTCGCTTAAACACTTTGCATAGTTAAACCCCCAGCTGCAGAATTTTTTTCTGTAGTCTGCAACACAAGTAAAAACTTAAAAAACAGTCTGCAGACCAATCCCTTGCATTACATTATATGCACTCAAACCTCCCAAATATTTGTGATAGACATAAAAAAAAAATGTACTTTTAAAAAGAAGTTGCCAATGTTCTCAGAATTTTTAACACTTCATACATTGTCCGAAAGAGGGTGCTCCCCTACAAGTGCTCCCTTTTGGCAAAAATTGCGGGTTTTTCATGATCTTTTGACAAAATGTCATTTTTCGCAATCTTTTGACAAAATTTGTAATTTTTTCGCGTTTTTTACAAGATTTGACTATTTTTCCGATCTTTTAACGAAAACTGCTATTTTTTCGCGATCTTTTGAAAATTTTTGTCGTTTTTTTCGCGATCTTTTGGCGAAAACAGCCATTTTGTTGCGATCTCTTTGAAGAAATTTGCCGTCTTTTTTCGCGACCCTTTGAAGAACTTTGCAGTTTTTTTGTGATTTTTTTTTTATGAAAACTGCCTTTTTCGCGATCTTTTGAAGAAATGTTCCGTTTTTTCGTGATTTTTTTTATGAAATTTGCCGTGTTTTCGCGATTTTTTGAAGAAATTTGCCATTGTTTCATGATTTTTTTACGAAAACTGTCGTTTTCTCACAATCTTTTCACGAAAACTTCCATTTTTTCGCTATCTTTTGAAGAAATTTTCTGTTTTTTTAATTTTTTCCAAGATATTTTGAAAAAATTTTCCGTTTTCGTGATGTTTTGACGAAAACTGCCGTTTTTCCGTGATTGTTTGAAGAAATTTTCAGTTTTTTTGCGATTTTTTGAAAAAATGTGCAGTTTTTTGAAGAAATTTGCCATTTTTTTCGTGATTTTTTTTTTGAAGAAAACTGCCGCTTTTCTTGATTTTTTGAAGAGATTTGCCTTTTTATGCAATGTTTTGAAGAAACTTGCCGTTTTTTTCGTGATCTTTGCACAAGATTCGCGTGTTTTTCACGATCTATGACGAAATTTATTTCTTTTCGAAGACTATTTGTTGAAATTCGCGATACATTTTATATCCTAATTTTTGGATTTAGGACCGAAAATTTTTAATTTTTGCTACATTTTTAACAGTTAAAAAACAGTCTGCAGACATTCCCAAGAGTCTGTGACGTGCGTTGCATTGCAGCGTTGCGCAAATTCTGCTTCCGAGGTTAAACCATTTTTATTTTTAGCCAACTATTTAGACTTTGGTCACAGAGTGAAAAAGGGCGGTTAACTTTTTCATTATATGCATTTGGAGAATGTTAGTGCATGCGAAACATTGTACAAATTTTGTGAACAAAATTGTGCATTTAGCAAATTGTACTTAAAAGTATTATTAATACTAGTATTAAAAAATGCTCTGATGAGCACCAAAAAAGGTTAATATGTTTTTATGTATGAAAAAGGGTTTGACAAGTGCTTCTGTTAATTATTGAGCATGAGGAAGGACAAGGGATCCCTTCTTGGCTAGAAATCACTTCAATGCCAACTTTTAAAAAATCATATTTGCGCTTTTTCCGTGAAAACAAATCAGTCGCAGTTACTATAAAAATGTATAGTGTAAAGACATAACCAGTAAAGATGCATCTTAATTAGACATAAATGTAAGGGAATACGACATAGTGTCCAAAACCTAGTTCCTGCTGGCAGGGTTGGCATTTTTGCCGGCAAAAAGGTATTTTTGCCAGGACAGTGGCAAAAACTGGAAAAAACCAGGGGAAAAATGGAAAAAAACGGCTAAAATGGAAAAAACCTATTTTTCTGTAATGTGTAATAAAATCTGCATGCTAATAAGGATAATAATGGTATAAACAATTAAATTTAACAGTGTACTATTTAATATTTTAATTTAATTTGCTAATTAATTAATATTAAATAATTTAAATCTTTAAAAAATAGGTAGGATTCACTCTTACTTAAGAATTAAGAACAAAATAAAAAATTACATACCTAATTTTTTTTTTCTTAAGTCAGGGATATGTTTAAGAAAATTTTAGGTCCTTTAAAGGACCCTTCATAAAATTATTTGTCTCTGAAATAGACATTTCACCTTCAAATTGAACTTTTCACAAATTTAATCATTTAAAAATAAAATCTTCCCTGTTAATAAACAATTGAACTCACCAAAAAATATATTACTTAGTTTCTTTATATGTAAAGGATAGAACCTGAAAACACTGATAATTTAAAATTCACAAAACTATGTCTAGAATTTTCACAAAGACAAGAAAAACTTCCCATTTTAACAAAACAGGGTTGCCACGCCACCTGGAGAACCTGGAAAACCGGGAAAACACAGGGAATTTTAAATCTCCTCCCAAAACAGGGAAAATCCAGGGAATTTTTAAAAAAATCCTAAAAAACCTGGAAAACACAGGGAATTGGGTAATGGCAAATTATAACATTTCTAATTAGCCTTCATACACGCATATATTTTTTCGTACTCAACATGGAATAAATGCGTTGCAGTACAGGGAAAATACAGGGAATTTTTTTTCAAGATTAGAGTGGCAACCCTGCAAAAGCAGGAACCCTGTGAGAAAAGTCTAGACAGACCCCTGTAAGTATAGTATTTTATCAGTCATTAATATGTATATATATTTTTTAATTATCAAAAGATTTTATACAATTTTGTTATTTTTGTTTTATGTCATGAGACTTAAGAAATGTAAATATCTAAGTCTTTGGTACTATTTTATAACTATTTATCTGATGAAATTAGTTTGTTAAAGATAAAATAAGTAAATTAAATTGAAAATTATATTGAAAAAAAACTTGTGGCTTATTAGGAAACTAGATTTTTTTCTGTCACTTTTACTCTCCAAGAAAGGAACAAAATGTTAAATTATTTAGATTTACTTTCAGTAAGTAGCCTGTTGTCACTTTTCAAAATAAAAAAAAAATATTTGAACAAGCGATTTTGCCATGTCATCTTGTAGAGTAATTGTTATATCGAAAGTACAGAGATGAACTTCTAAATTATGAACAAAAAGAAAGCTGTAAAGCATGGTTATCTAAAATCAATCCCGATTTTATATCTTATATTATTAATTTTAAGCTCAAAGAAAAACACTTTCCTAGCTCATATTTTGCAGAAGTGATTAATAGTGTCAGTGCATGTAATTGGTGGAGAACTATTGAATAAGGGTCATTCCATGTCAGATCACCCAGACCATGGCACCCACCATCACCAATTTTGATAAAATTCAGTGAATTTGTAGAATTTCTAATGCTGATTCCAAAAACATCAATTATATTGAAATTGATCAAACGGCTTGTGAGTTATGAGCTTTTAAATAGCTCCCAAGATGGCCGATTTGCCGCCATTTTGAATAGCACATGTGACAACAAAAAAGTCCATAACTTCTTTCAGGTTTAAACTAGAGCTTTCAATTTTTTTTTGTTTTGTTCAGAATAAAGTAAACTTTCATTTAAACAGATTTTTGTGAACCTCATTTTATAAAAATGCTGTCAAAAAATGACTTTTTGTCATTTTTTTTAAGTAAAAAAAGGGGCAACTTCAATGGCTGATTTCCCCCAATGTACCCCCTTCAATTTTCATCTAATTGCATAAATAAGCAACTCAGAGTGTGTTTTGATGACTAATAAAAAAAACTTAATGGGCAGTTCACAGGTTTTTATTTAAAAAAATAAATTCAATTTTACTGACTTTCCCCAATAACAGAAAACGCAAGATAATGAGTTGACATTTCTTTTATTACCAGAAATATTTATATATATTTACATCCAAAAGTTTGATAAGGTTTTATGTTACTTAAATATGTATGTTTAAAGTGGCTAAAAAAGGAGAATCCCCTATAAAAAATAGAATTAATAGGAATGCCAATAACAGATTTTTGCAAGACATAGAAGTACTTTCCTGACAAATTGAAATCTATTGTAAAGTTTCAATAAATTATAAGTAAAAAAGAAATGATAGAAAAAACTCTACAAATAGGTACATTATATAACAAAATCATACTTGTATATAATAAAAAATGTGATAAAATTAAAACTCTTAAAATAAAACATACAGTAAGTAAAAGTTACACAAGTCTACATATCAGATGATTAAGAACCAATGCAGCCCTTTAATGTATTTTTCTATGCTAATTACACAACTGTTCTTAGTTTTCTTCTGTCACGTATAGTTTGTTTGCAATCAACCAGAGGTGATTTCTAAGATTCATTGCCGAGAACAAGCATCATAGTAATAGTCACAGATAATGTAAATGTATACTTGTGGATGCTTGCGAACTTATCTAACGACTTTTAGAATACAATTTGATTGTATTCAGCATGAGATAGACAAATGGTTTATCTGCAGTGATTTCAAATGTACATTAATATTATTGGCACAAAAAGCTGTGTATACAAAAATGCCTTGCTTTGTATGTGAACGGGACAGTTCGGCAAAGCAAAATCATTGGATTTTCTGATTTGTTTTTAAATCCATTTTTGCTCACAAACGCATTCAAATGGCAGGTTCTATATATATATAAGGTATACTACATTAAAAAATGCTGTCAACGTGGGCATTTTGAATTGAATTTAAGCGATAGTACTGGAAAACGGGGAAAAATGGTCATACTGAGAAAATAATTGTTGTATATCAAGATCTAATTCATTGAACAAAAAATAAAAACACAGGTTGCAAAGCTGCTACAGGCGACTCTTTTTTAATTCTAACTGGCACCAACCACTTTCTTAAAAATGAAATCCATAATAGATACTTTGATAACATTTGCAAGTAAAATATATTTCAAATTTTATATTAGAAAAATACTGATGCACACAGAATATAAAAATAGTTGCCTGTAGCAGCCCTGAGGTCGCTTATAAATCTCTGAAAAAAAATCACATCAACAAGTATCATGTTTTTACTTTTAAAAATGAATCTGAAAATGTTGAGTTGTTGAGGGTACAAAAATATTTTTTTATATACACTGCCTTAACATAATTGTGATAAAACCAGTTCTTACAGAGAAATTAAATTTTAAAAAGAACCAGATAAAATTGTTGAACTAGGTTTATATCTAAATTTGATTTAGTTTTTGTTACTGAAACAAGTACAGTAAACTATCTCATATCCGAAACTCTAAAATCCACAACTCTAAAAAATCTGCATATAATTTACGGATGTAAATAATGAAACATTCAGTTCAGATATAGGGACAAAATTTGACTTTTATAATTTTATATCAATTCCATTTTATTTTAATTTGTAACTTTTGTTAATAGTTACTGAATTCATGTTTTTTTTCCTTACGAAGAAAAAGAAATATATTTTGAAAAAATTCAGATTTTTCTTATATCATTGGTAATCACAATCTTCTTATCAAATATATTTATGTATTAATCAAGCTTTTTTGGTTATTAAATCTAAATCTGGCTAAACCTGAAAAAAAAAACTACTTTATTTTATGATTTTGTTGAGAATTAGTAATGTATCTTTATGAGGTACATTAGTAACTACATTGAATAATTTAGGAAAGATATATTTCATGTTTATAATGAATATTTAATCATATATTATTGATTATTAACTTTATCCTTACTTTTAATATTTTAATCACTTTGAAAATTATCTAAATTTTTATTATTTTAATTTATTACTTATTTTAATATTTTATTATATTGTAAAGCATTCATTTTAGTTTTGAATGCATTATTAATTGCATTCAAATTCCTGTTTTAAAAAAAGGTAAACAAAGTAATGACTGGAAATCAGCAAAATTCTAAAATCCACAAAACTTCTGGTTCAAGCTGTGCGGATTTGACAGAGTCTACTGTATTTAACTTCAAAATTTACATCTGCTTGTTGGCAGGGATTTTTAAAAATATTAATTACCTTTACTTTAAATTATTATTGATGTAGATATATTTTTAATATCATGTTTATTGTGTATGTGATATGTTATTTTGTATTAATTTAAAGTACCGTAATTTTTATTTAAGAGTTGCAATTTTATTGTATTTTGTATAATAAAAGTATGATTTTGTCATAAAATTCAACTATCTGTAGAACTTTTTCCATCATTTCCTTTTTATTCATAATTTACTGAGACTGCAAAAGATTTCAATTTGTCCGATTACAACAATCCATTATTGGTATTCCTATTTATTCCTATGGGATTCTCCTTTTTTAGGCACATTAAATATATATATTTATGTAACATTACACTTTATCAAACTTTTAGATGTAAATATGTATGATATTTCTGGTTATAAAAGAAATATCATCTTGTGTTTTCTGTTATTGTGGAAAGTCAGTAAAATTGAATTTATTTTTTTAAATAAAAACCTATGAACTGCCCATTAAGTTTTTTTTATTAGTCATCAAAACACACTTTGAGTTCCTTATTTATGCAATTAGATGAAAATTGAAGGGGGTACATTGGGGGAAATCAGCCATTGAAGTTGCCCCTTTTTTTACTTAATAAAATGACAAAAAGTCATTTTTTGACAGCATTTTTATAAAATGAGGTTCACAAAAATCAGTTTAAATGAAAGTTTACTTTATTCTGAACAAAACAAAAAAAAATTGAAAGCTCTAGCTTAAACCTGAAAGAAGCTATGGACTTTTTTGTTGTCACATGTGCTATTCAAAATGGCGGCAAATCGGCCATCTTGGGAGCTATTTAAAAGCTCATAACTCACAAACCGTTTGATCAATTTCAATATAATTGATATTTTTGTAATCAGCATTAGAAATTCTACAAATCCACTGAATTTTATCAAAATTTGTGATGGTGGGTGTCATTTTTGGAAAAATCTGGGTGATTTGACATGGAATGACCCATAAGCTTGTGCAATTTCAAAAAACTTCTGCTCATTAGTAGCACACTTTCAAATATGCCAGCAAGTAGTGCTGCTATTGAAAGATTGTTTTCAAATTTTTCATTTGTGAAAACTAAGATTTGAAATAAGCTATCAACAGATGTTCTTTCAAAACTTGTTTACTGCTATGCCGTGCTAAAACAGCAAAATTTAGGTTGTGAGGAAGATATTGCAGAAAAATTTGAAATTTAATAGTTTTCTGCTTTAGATATAATTTTATATTAAATTAAATTTAGGTTACTACAACTGTTTCTTCGAATTTCTAACATATATAAACTATAAACATAAATGCTTTACTCAGTCTCAACAGTTCTATTATGTGAATTATTAATAATTGTATAAACATGAATAAAGAAGTTTCTATTTATTTATATAAAATTGGAATTTTTTTCATTTATAATCTTGTTATAAAAGTTAGTATTCTTTCATAAAGTGCATAATTATACTTATTTAACTTAAAAGTTAAAATAAATTTAGAATAATATTGATTCTTTAATTAAGTATGCAGTTTATTTTTTTCTTTCATGAAATATTTTTTCTCTTTCTGGGGAAAAAAATTAAATGGACAGCCTATTTTTGCCACCTTTTTGGCAAAAACCTATTTTTGCCGGGATGGTTTTTACCAGGTTTTTTCCGTGGTTTTTTCCACCTTCGGCAAAAACTCGCCAACCCTGCCTTCAGGTATTACATTCATGCACTGCCACCAAGCATGCCCTAAGTGTATAATTGCCAGAAAATTGATTTGTAGTATAGTGCAGAGTGAGCAGTGCAATTAACATCAGGGATGTAGTGCAGGTTATACACCGTATACCTTCTGGACTTTTTAATAGAACAGCATATACACTATTTCTCAAGAAAGCTTATAGTATACACATTCTAGGGTATCCCTCTGCTTAGAGCATATATCCTATGTTATTTTTATGACTACACCCCTGGTTAACATCTAAAGCACGGTGGGAAGTTCTACTAAAGAACCGCAAATTTGTTTTATATGGAAAAAGCGCAAATATGATTTTTTAAAAGTTGGCATTGAAGTGAGTTCTAGCCAAGAAGGGATCCCTTGTCTTTCCTCATGCTCAATAATTAACAGAAGCACTTGTCAAACTGTTTTTCATACTTAAAAACATATTAACCTTTTTTGGTGCTCGTCGGAGCATTTTTTAATACTAGTCATTTAATTTTTTCATAAAAAACTGAAGATTTTCTAATATCGTAAAAAGAAAAATAATTGCTGCTGTCAAAATTTATAAAATGATAACAACAGCATAAAATTTTGATGTATCAGAATAATTAAAAAAGTCATTGAATTGCCATATAAACTGCATGATATGAAAAATAAACCATGGATTCGAACGAAAAAAGTGCAGAACTTTATTAAAAGAATTAAAAGCCATACCAATTAAATACATTCAAGGTAATTTCTCGAATGAAACATTCACAACTAGAAAAATTCTAGAAATTGAATAACAATTAACATAAGAATATTCCCAAAGAATAATAATTTAACACAAAAGCATTTCTAAACAAAACGAACTTACATCCAACAGGATTTGAACTCTCTACCTGCTGCTGAGCAGCTAAATGCCTTACCTCGAAAGTCCTAGTTTAACACCAGAGATGCTGCAAATTTTGCTGTAGTGCCTATATAAATTCCAGTATAAGTCATGTGCCTGTCATCAACAGCTCCGATCTGATTGTTTTATTTTTTATATGCCCAGCAGCTATTTTCCTACTTTTATTTTAGCTACCCGAAACAATCGCCAAATAGGTTTCCTTCGCCATAATTTCATTTTAAATATAAAGCTGTTACTAACTTTATTTAAAATACATGACTTTCATTAAAAAACACATAAATTAAAAATACATATATCATATACATTTAACTTGCTTGTTTTCCTTTCATTTTATTAAAAATACTATAAGTAAATAAATAAAGGTACTTTTTCAGTAGTTGTACATAATGAAAAGTTCTTGGCGGGAAAAGAACTTTGGCAACGTATATTCTGGCAACCTACTTACTATTTCATATACACAAGCATTTTTTTCTCATGCGATAACAATGTATTTAAGGTACTACTTAATTATCCCGTCGACAAAAGAACGATAGACAAACTGTAAGATTATATGCCAATAATGGATGAACATAAATTTTACACTTTCTTGACATTAAACCCGCTACACTTGTTTGTTAAGTGATCAAATGATTTTAATTCGATGATTTATTTATATTTGCTCTATACTTTCAACTAAATCAGCATAATTGCGAGTGGAAGTCTTTAAAAAGTGAAATGTGGAAGACTTGAGTGAAGACAAAGCAGATTCAGCAAACTATAGTTTATTCCATAACAGTCAAGATGATTATATACAGATGAGAAAAAATAAGCATAGCTTATGCTTAAAAATAAAAATAAACTTAAAACATTTCAATTACTTCTTTAAGCCATTAATAAACAAAACTGCAGCAGCTGCTAAACCAGCAATAATGGCTAGCAAGATGAAGGCAAAAAAACATCGAACATAGCTGTCTTTATATACAAACAGAACTTCTACTTCACAGATGATGCCATTCACAAATCAAAGAGAAAAACCAACGTAGAATCGCCATTGGTTGATCCGAACGAAACCCCCTTTCCGAACGCACCGCCGATCGAGTTTCATGAATGGATGTGAACAGTTCAATCACCGGTGATTCAATAAATCATGGCACTGGAACACTCAAAAATCACGTATTTTTATCTCGGCATGCCGGCAGTTTGGCTGAAATGCAATGGCGATTCGACGAAGTTTTTATTACACTGGAGAGGGTAAAAACTAAAGTATGTCATGTTTTGTTTATTTTGACTTAACTTTAAACTTATTTTTAACCAACATGACAACAATATTTTTATGAATGTTTTACTAATTTATTTGTTCTTTTGTTATTTAATATAAATTTTATGCCACTAAGCGAATATCTCTTGGTATTAATTGAGAAAAATATAATATGTATTTTATTAAAGTTACTTTATGGTTAAATCAGCCGACATTATTTGGCTAAATAAAAAGCATTTAACTCCTTACAAATTTACGCTAACATTGATATTTTTGGTACTTACGTAACAATGCCACGTAGAAGTTGTGCTAATGCGCCAATAAAGAGCGATCTTGTTGTTCGTGCCTTTTTAGTGTTTTTTTTTTTTTTGCTCATTTTGACGTCATTTTTAGCACTTTAGTACTTTTTAAGCCTATTTTTGACACCATTTTTTTGTGCGTGTGCAAACAAGATTGCTCTTTATTGGCACATTAACGCAACTTCTGCTTCGGTGGCGTTAATAAGTAAGTACCATATTTTTTATACTCCTTAATAAATTCTAATATTACATTTAAAATACTTCAATGTTATTAGCATATGCGATATCTTACAAATATCTCTTTACGGTTTGATTTAATAAATTCTGCATTAAAATATGAAAACTTTTATTAGTATTCTTTTCTTCGAAATCACCTGAATAAATCAAATTTTATATTTGGTACATCTCGACATCCATAACTAAACGTCATCTTTAAAGTAATCCTTTTCGTTAATGACTTTTATTTTTTTTTTTTTTAAATTTAAATTCATTAATTTTCTAAACTTAAAATTTTTTAATGGCAACATTTTTCCTTTTGAGTAATTTGGCGAATAGTTTGTCGATTTCTATAAATGGGTTTCTATAAATTGGTCGACCTGATAATCAAGTAGCACCGTATGTAATGTAAATAAAATAGGTATGCATTTTTGGCACAGATGTCATATACGCACCATGTTGGCGAATTTTTTTTCTGACGCCAATATCATATGCGCATCGGAGTATTTAACTGAATCCAGAGTGTCGTTATTTTGCTTGATATGGGATATGGCAACCCGGATGTTGTTCTTTACTTATTAATAAATAATTTATTTTTATATTTTTTAAATATATAAATTAAAAATTTTTTTTTTTTTTTTTTTTTTTGTTAGTAATACCTTAATACTATGTCAATCAGGAGTACCTCATTAACCAGAACAAGTCAGGATTTACCTCAAAAAATTTAAGGAATTGAAATTCTGTCTAGTTCATTTCTGAACTCAAAAAGTGAAACAACTGCAATAGTTGAAAAATTTGAAAAACACTCGACTTCAACAATTGAAGTCAGAAAAAATTTAAACGTGCTTCGAAGATGAAAAATTTAAGCGAAGCCTAAACACTTCGAACTTGAAAAATTTTAACAATTTTTAAATAATTTAACAATTTAAGCAATTTAACAAGAAAAATTTGAATAATTTAACAATTTGAATAATTTAACAATATGAATAATTTAACAATTTGAACAAGTTAATAATGAAATTTTTGAAGAATAGAAAAGTTTAAAGTATTTGCTTAACTAATTAACTTTCCAAACATTAATTGGCACATGAAATTTCTCAATCCAGTGACAGAGGCGCACATATCCTAGATTAGAGATCACTAAAAAGCCAAACATGGAAGTTAATCTCTAAAAGATGCAAATAGAAACTTTTCAAAAATTTAAAGTATAAAAGAAGAAAATGAATATGACGTACCATTTCAAAAAGCTAACAGTTTCCAATTTGGAAATGTTACAACCAGCTTTAGTTGATTTCTTGATCACAATATTTAAATAAATCTTTATTACAATTGACAAAAAGAAAATTTATGCAGAAAAAAAAATTTAAATTTTCATTATAATCTTAACTCCAGGTATCTAGTCCTAAGGGACAACACAACAGCTCTTTCAAAAACTCTAACATTCAAATTCATTAATATGAATTAGGGACTCATTTACTCTCCTGACAATCTTCCGGTACCTGGAAATCATGCACTCACAAAAAATGGCTGTTGGCCCTAGATGCCTAGAATGAACAAACAAATTAATTATATGCATATAAACAAAAATTGTATAAACACAAGTACAAACACTTTAAAAATAAGATTTCTTTACAAATTAAAAGCTGTTGGTTTAAAAAGAAATCACTTTAAAAATATTTTTAACATTCGAGTACAGTTTAACAATTTAAAACTTTATGAAATGATCAAGATAGCTGGTTATCTATGCTGGTTAATTATCAGTAACAATAGCAGATGTCTACACTTATCTTTTTAAACGTAATTTACAATTTTTAAAGTATAGTGTAGTTACAAAAAGCTTGACATGTTACAAAAAAAAAAAAAAAAAAAAAAATACCAGCTTAAATTAGGTACGTTATATAAAAAAATTTAAATATGAAATACATGAAAAATTTATATATGATAAGGATTTGAAACTATTTTACATCATCACTTAGAAATAGAATCTTTATAAAGTTAAGTATTTCATATTTAGACAATGGCTTGGTAAAAATACCTGCCAAGTTTGACCTGCTACGCACATGATTAAGCAAAAATTCCCCCCTATTGAAAAGATCTCTTATAAAAAAGAGTTTTACATCAATATGCTTTGACTTGTAATTTTCTACTGGGGATTTAACAAAGTCGATTGCGGCTTGATTATCTGCATTCATTACAGCTGTCCTCCCTAGTACAGGTATGACCCCTTCCTGTACACATTCGCGGCGTATCCGGTCAAACCAGACCAGGTTCTTGACGGCCTCAGTCATTGCGACAAATTCAGACTCCATAGTCGATAAAGAAACGCACTTTTGTTTAAAAGTGTGCCAATCGACAGGAGCTTCGTCAAGCATGACTATTTGACCGCTGATCGAAGTCCAGTCATCGCGGTTAGCCGCGAAGTCAGCATCAGTAAAAATTGCAAGATCATTAGATCTACACGAGAGTTTCAGCTTGTAATGCATAGTTGCTTTTAAATATCCCAGCAATCGAAGTAACCCGTCCCAATGGACTATACCAGGGTTTGCTTGGAACTGACTTAAAACATTCACGGCATAGCAAAGGTCAGGTCGAGTACGGTTAGCCACAAAGGCAAGGCAACCCAGTAAATTACGATAGGGCAGATGTGACATTTCCTTTATTTCAGCATCAGATACGGGACAACTGGATCTTGAGAAAATTATACCTTTACTCAGAGTTTCACCCAGCTTTAAAAAAGGGCAGGGCGCTACTGTTCTGAAAAGGGCACTTTTTACATTTTTCAGGGCACTTTTTCATTTTTAAGGGCACTTTCATAGAGTTAAATCTAGAATCTAGCGGTTCAAAAAGTCGTAAAAAAACAAAAATTTCATCAAAAAATTGAAAAAAAAGAGGTAAATTTTGTTAAAAGATCGCGAAAAAACGGCCAATTTCGTTAAAAGATTGCAAAAAATAGCAGATTTTGTCAAAAGATTGCAAATAACGGCACATTTTGCTACAAAATCGCAGGGTTGCAAAAAAGCCGGCTAAAATTAAAAAAAGCCAGGCCGGTTGGCTTTTATTGATTTTAGCCGGCTTTTTTTGGCCAAAATTGGCCTTTTTTGGCCATAATTGGCTTTTATACAATGAAGCCTTTTAATTATAAGCTACACATTTTAAAGTGTTTTTTAACTAATTTTAATGATGTTTAATTTACTTTGAGTTTAATAAATTTACTTATTTAAATGAAAAATTGGGATTTTAATTATGATTCATTATGAGAATTTGGGTTATAACCCAATTTTTCAATAATGAAGACATTAGTACTAGAATAACACATTGATGGAGATGCTAGTGGTTTATAGTCAGAATTGCAAATATGTCAGCTAAATTGTAAAATTGCCATACCAAGTGCTTTTTCTGATTTACATTGACCTTTAATCCTACCCTTGTTTTTCCATCTTTACTGCTTTATAAAATTAAAGAGGACTATGGTTACTTAGTTACATGTTTTATTACTTAATTAATTTTAAGAGTTATTAAAGTGTCATGTTTTATTCCCTATAAACATTTGAAATCATACATATATAAAAAAAAAAAACACCATTTCTCACTATTGAAAATAGTATTTCGAATTATGCATATTTCATAATATATTATATTTTACAATTTTTTTCAGTATTCACAATTAACCTATGCATGAATATATTCATTCATGCAAGTGGGCATATATGCACTTTTAAATAACAAAGAGCTATTCAAAATTTTAATTCAACAAATTTTATTAGAACATTTGTTGTGTAATTTTATGTAATTATGTAATAAACTATCCTCAAATACCGAATCCATCTTAATTTCTCTTTCAACATTGTTCATTTTATGACTTAATCTGTACATATTGACCTGTAAGAATGTGTCCATGAATGCTTTGATGTGTTTCATTTTGTCATAATTCAATTAAATATAATTCTTAAGAATGTGTAATAAGTAGAACTATGAAATATAGAAGTTTAAAACACATTTTTTGAGTATATTTTCTTTTTTCCAAGATTTATATTTTTCAGACATAATGCCTTCACAGTTGACTTTTAACAGTTATAAAGACTTGTTTATTAGAAAAATTAAATAGAAATTTATAACTTTTTTAGTAGTAAATAAGTAAAAATGTATTAAAAATAAATCAATCCAAATTTAATATGGATTTGATATAAATTAACACTTTAAAAATAAAAGCCGGCTTTTTTTAAGTGGATAAAACCAAAAAAAGCCGGCAACCTTGCAAAATCGCCATGAAACGTCAAATTTCGTGAAAACATCGCGAAAAAAACGGGAAATTTTATAAAAAGATCGCAAAAACGGCATATTTTGCTAAAAAAAAAAAAATCACGAAAAAACGACAAATCTCGTGAAAATACCGCAAAAAACGGAACTTTTCACAAAATTTGTCGTTTTATTGTGACTTTTGGAGGAAATTTGCCGTTTTTTCGTAAATCTTTTGACGAAATCTACCGTTTTATCGCTATTTTGTGATGAAAGTTGCCGTTTTTTGCGACTCTTTTGGAAAAAAATTATCGTTTTTCCTCGATCTTTTGAAGAACTCTGCCTTTTTGTGAAATTTTGTGACGAAATTAGCCATTTTTTTGCGAATCTTGTCGGAAATTAGCCTTTTTTTGATGAAATTACCCGTCCCACGGGACGCGTATGAGGCTATTTTTTGCGTTCTGTCGCCGATTTTTTGCGTAATTTACGCACTATAGCGCGTTCGGATCATCGCTGGAGGGTTGCGTTTTTTCAAATGTGGGGCAAGAAAGGCGCTATTTCTTTAGAATGAATGACAAGAGGGGCGCTAGTTTTTGGATGAGGGGCAAGAGGGGTGCTATTTTTCAAACTAAAGGGCAGGAGGGGCGGAGCGCCCCCCTGAAACCCTCTGGGGGAAACTCTGCTTTACTGATAGGTAATGAAGAAACAGGAACTTTAAAAGAGCTAAACCTATTACATACATCTTGGATGTAGTTTTTCTGGTGAATCACAACTCCTGTTGGAGTATCCTCGAATTCAACACCAAGTAGTCTTTTTGTCGTTCCAAGTTCTTTTATATCAAACCTAGCTTTTAGTTTAAGTAAAATATTATGTATAAGATTTTTAGTTTTCCCAAAGATCACAATGTCATCCACGTATAAAAGTAATAAAATGTTGGAATTAAAAATATAAATGCAATTACAGGATGATAATTTCTTAAAACCAATGTCTAATAAAGTTTTATGTATTTCTGTAAACCATTCTCTACCACTCTGGTGCAATCCGTACAAAGCACGATCTAGTTTGCAATATAGATGCTCTTTGCCTGGTTCAGAGAATCTAGGTGGTTCTTGCATATACACATCTTCACTCAGTGGTGCATACAGGTAGGCGCAGGTCACGTCACACTGAGTGTGTGACCACCCGCTACACGATACAAGAAGGGAGAAAAAGAATCGGATAACGAACACAAGAATCCAATGACGCCACAAGAATCTCTGAGATTCTTGTGGCGTCGTTTTATAGTAGCTGCTATTTTGTTAGAATACTTAGAAGAAGCGTGATTACGTATAGTAGTCCAGGTCTTAGATGTGAAGGTAGCGAAAAAACCCCACAATGATTGCAAAGTCACCTTTTATTTAAACATGTAGTAATAGGGGGGTACACATACAGTACTCGGAGAAAATCTCCGAACAGAGATTTTGCGACTTAACCGGACAAGAGCAGTGAGTCAAGTGTGCTCATACATAGCAACAAACCGCCACTTTTGGCATGCTAGAAAATCGCCAACATACACAAGTTCGCCTATGCACAATGGATAGTATACGCCAAATAACAGTTAAAATGCAGCTAGCATGATCAGAATTCAATTTGGTTGCCCAGCTGGGATGGGAAAGGAAAGGTTGCCAATAGATAAATGTTACATGTGTTGTTATGTCTAAACACAGAAGCCGACCAAAGGGGCACCAGATTTTAATGCGCAGATGTTAAATACTTTTTAGGATTTTGTCGAGAAAGGAAAAAGAAGCGTAAGCATAAATTTTAATTGCGAAACAGAGATGATCTCCTTATAAGGTAATGGAGAATTGACTCGATCAGAATTAGCCGACATCTGGAAATTGTTTTTAACGGTTGATTAAAAATGTGAGTGTATTTCTCACAGATAAACTTGAGCAGCTGCAGATTTTCGGTTAGAGAAAAACTAAGCAAGGAAAAATGGAAAGGAATGAAGGACAACTTAAAACTAATTTTGAATTGAAAAGGAAGGAGGGGGGGGGGTGTAAAGGAATAATTTAAGAAAATAACCAATATATAACGAAATAATCGTTATACCTGGGGTTGCCAAAGTAAGGCTTTTGGCACCATTTTGACATGGTTACCAGAATTGTGGGTTCCTCGCCAAATTTGGCGAGATTTTTTTCCCATTAAGTTTGGCCGAACGCAAAAGCATCTTAGCCGAGATTTATAAGCGACCTCAGGGCTGCTACATGCAACAATTTTTATATTCTTTGCGCACCAATATTTTTCTAAGTTTGAAGTATATTTTTCTTGCAAATGTTATCAAAGCATCTATTAGGAATTTCAGTTTTAAGAAAGTGGTGCCAGTTAAAATGAAAAAAATCGTCTCTTGTGGCAGCCTTGCAACCTGTGTTTTTATTTTTGGTTCAATGAATTGGATCTTGATTTTTTCTGTTTCCAATACTATTGCTTTGGAAAATTCAATTCAAAATGCCCACTTTGACAGCATTTAAAAAATATATTATGTGTTATATATAGAACCTGCCAATTGAATGCGTTTGTGAGCAAAAATGGATCTAAAAATGAATCAGAAAATCCAATGATTTTGCTTTGCCGGACTGTCCTGTTACATAGAAAGCAAGGCATTTTTTTGTACCCAGCTTTTTGTGCCAATAATATTAATATAAATTTGAAGTCACTGCAGATAAATCATTTGTATACCTCATGCTGAATACAGTCAGATTGTATTATAAAAGTCGTTAGATAAGTTCGCTAGCATCCACGAGTATACATTTACATTATCTGTGACTATTACATAATGCTTGTTCTCGGCAATGAATCTTCGAAATCAACACTGGTTGATTGCAAACAAACTATATGTGATAGAAGAAAACTAAGAACAATTGTGTAATTAGCATAAAAAAATGCATTAAGAGGTTGCATTGGTTCTTAATCATCCGATATCATGCAGATTAGTGTAACTTTTCCTTACTGTATTTTTTATTTAAGAGTTTTAATTTTATCACATTTTGTATTATATTCAAGTATGATTTTGTTATATAATGTACCTATTTGTAGAATTTTTTCTATCATTTAATTTTTACTTATAATTTATTGAAACCCTGCAATCAATTTCAATTTGTCAGGAAAGTACTTCTATGTCTTGCAAGAATCCATTATTGGCATTCCTATTAATTTCTTTGGGATTCTCCTTTTTTTTAGCCACATTAAATATATACATTTATGTAACATAAAACCTTATCAGACTTTTAGATGTAAATATGTATGATATTTCTGGTAATAAAAGAAATATCAACATTATCTTGTGTTTTCTGTTATTGTGGAAAGTTAGTAAAATTGAATTTATTTTTGTAAATAAAAATCTGTGAACTGCCCATTAAAATTTTTTTATCAGTTATCAAAACACACTTTGAGTTGCCTATTTATGCAATTGGGTGAAAATTGAAGGGGGTACATTGGGGGGAAATCAGCCATTGAAGTTGCACCTTTTTTTACTTAAAAAAATGACAAAAAGTCCTTTTCTGACAGCATTTTTATAAAATGAGATTCACAAAAATCTGTTTAAATGAAAGCTTACTTTATTCTGAACAAAACAAAAAAAATTTGAAAGCTCTTGCTTAAACCTGAAAGAAGTTATGGACTTTTTTGTTGTCACATGTGCTATTCAAAATGGCGGCAAATCGGCCATCTTGGGAGCTATTTAAAAGCTCATAAATCATAAGCCGTTTGATCAATTTCAATATAATTGATATTTTTGGAATCAGCATTAGAAATTCTACAAATCCACTGAATTTTATCAAAATTGGTGATGGTGGGTGTCATTTTTGGAAAAATCTGGGTAATTTGACATGGAATGACCCTTAAGTAACTTCAACATCTTGAGTAAAAAAACAAAGTTTATTTAAAAGCCATTATATGAAGAAAAACATGTCAGGAAAATATCATAAGTACTTTTAAGCATACACAATTTAACCATATTTAGTTTCTTTAATTTTACTAAGTTTAAAAAGGAGTAGATACTTTCTACTAAAAACAAATACATTTCCTATAAACAACTAGATGCAGAGGTACTTACATGTTGAACTGATTGAGAATGTTGCTTGCCAAATATATACAGCAGAAAATTATCATTACAGGTGTTGCCAAAATAAATAAATAAATTTTAATAAATGAGACACACCCACTGAACAAAATGACATCACCAGGAACAACAATTCACAAAAAAAATGTCAAAAAGTTAACTTCACCACCAACCATCCAACCACATGCTGAAAAAGGTAAACAAGCATGTACAGTGGCTGTAAGTATTACACTATTAAATTTAAAAATGAATAACTATTAATAATTAGCAATTGAAATAAATTTATAAATTAAAGGAAATTATATGGTTGGTGGCTATTATAAAAATGAGTTTAATTTTTTTAAAAATACTTGTTACTACAGAAGAGCTGGGAAAACAAATAAAATATAAATTTAACCTTACACAGGTTTTGTTGTAAGATCACGAAAAAACGGCAAATTTTGCTAAAAAAGGCAAAAAAAGACAAAATTTCGTGAAAAAATCGTGAAAAAAAACGGCAAATTTGTGACGGATTGAGAACAGAACATTGTGTGTGTGTGTGTGTGTGTGGGGGGGGGGGTCGCCCTGGGTGCGGAAATTACAAGGTGCCAAATTTATACTACAAACGTAATTTTTGAGCTGTCATAAGAAAAAGTTGGGAGAGGGTGGCATCAAATTGTACTTATGCTCCTGGTACAATTTTCTCTTTGCACGAAAATGATTGTAAATCAGGAAAATTCGCTTTTGGAGCAATAAAAACACAATTTTGAAACAGGAAAATCAGTTTATAGAACAGAAAATTTCACTTCTGGCATTAATTTTTTTTTTTTTTTTTTTGTGCTACTTTAACAAAGTTGCATTTTTTGTGATCTTTTGACGAAATTGGCAGTTTGTTGCGAATTTTTTGACAGAATTTTCCGTTTTATTGCGATTTTTGGACAAAATTTGCTGGGTTTTTTTGCAAATCTTTTGACGAAATCTGTCATTTCCGATTTTTCTTCACTTGATTGACAAAATTCACGATTTTTCCGTGCCCAAACCACAAAATTAGGATATTTTTCCGTTCTTGTTCGATGAAATACGAATTTTGTTTAACACGAACTATGAAATACGCGTTTCTTAATTGACTGACGAAATCTGCATTTTTTTCCTGCCTTAAATTGATGAAATCCGTGATTTTTTTCTCGCGATAAACTGACGAAACTCATGATTGTTCTGCTGCCGCTCAAAGGTTTTTTTAATCTTTCCGCTCATCATCGACAAAATTTGCGTTTTTTCAAAGCCCTATCAACAAAATTAGCGATTTTTTTGTACTCGATCGCCCGAATTCGTGCTTTTTACGAAGCTGATCGACCATATTCGTGATAATTTTTTTCCCAATCGATGGAATTGCCAATTTTTGTTCGCCATATAAACGTAATTCGCGATCTTTTTCATTCCCAATCGACTGTATTTGCGCTGTTTACGAAACTGATCGACCATATTTACGACTTTTTCGTTCCCGATCGACAAAATTCGCAATTTTTTCCGTGCCCTACCAAAAGTGATTTTTTCGTTCCCGATCGACTAAATTCGCGCTTTTTACGAAAGTGATTGACCATATTCCGAATTTTTCCGTGCCCAATCGACGAGATTCACGCCTTTTTCTGTTCTTGGTCCATGAAATACGCATTTTTCCGCATCGAACAATAAAATTCGCGATTCTTAACTGACTGATGAAATCTGCATTTTCTTGCTGTAAACAGACAAAACAGGCGACTTTTCCGCAACCTATGAACAAAATTTCAAGTATTATAAAAAAATTTCGATTTTTTTTTTCCTTGCCTGATAAACGAAATCTGAGATTTTTTGCGTCCCATCGACAAAATTCGTGATTTTTTTGCGTCCCATCGACAAAATTCGTGATTTTTTTTGCGTCCAATCGACAAAATTCGTGATTTTTCAGTGCCTAATCGACAAAATTCATGATTTTTTGCATGCCCGATCGGCGACATTTGCTACTTTTTATCGTTATTCCGTTTTCACAAGATTTACTGTATTTTAAAATTGTTTCATTAAATCATCTGTCAAAAGTTGTGACCCTCCCCCCCCCTGGAGGTTGGGCTGGATCCGCCCTTGCTTAAGCCAAACAAGCCCCACCCCAAAATTTCACTGCAAAAAGGTCATTTAGTAACCCATGTTAGTGACGATCACAAATAAGCGCGAATTTTGATCAAAGATCACAGGAAAAATGCGATTTTTGCCAAAGAAATTCAGATAAAAGCAAATTTTGCCAAATAAGGAAAAGAGAAACGCACATTTCACCAAAGAGTTGCTGAAAAAACACAAATTTCGTTATAGAATCGCGAAAAGATCTTTAATTTTGTCAAAGAATAGCAAAAAGATTTCTGATTTCGTTCAAAAAGCATAGAAAAAAAACCCGAAATTTGTGGAAAAAACACAAATTTCGTTTAAGTTCTCGAAAAAAATGCTAATTTTGTTCAAAAATCACAAAAAAATGCAAATTTCTACAAAAAATTGCCAAAAAAGCAATTGTTGTCAAAAAATTGAGAAAAAAACATAAATTTCATCAAAAATTCGTAGAAAAAATACATATTTCTTAAAAGGATCGCGAAAAACACATATTTCGTCAAAAAACGGGGGGGGGGGGGGGGGGGACTCAAAAGTCGCGAAAAAACTTAAAGAACTTTAAATATTTACTAAAATAAGTGATAGCTTTGGGGGAAGTTGAAATTTTCCTCAGCCCCCCCCTAAAATTTATCATATGGGCGCCCTTGAAATATTGTGAAATTTGTTAGCCTGTCACAAGCAAATATCATGAAAATCATCAGCAGGTAACAGAGAAAAAACACAAATTTTTCAGCTGGACACAGGAAAAGAGTAATTTCAGCAGAATGTCACTAAAACAAAAAGGGAAATTTTCCAATCAGTCACAGAATAAAATAGCTAAATTTGTCATTCAGTTGAGAGAAAAAAAATTGTGAAATTTGCCAATCTGTCTCGAGAAAAATGTTGCAAAAGTTTGTGAGGCGAGAAAATTGTGAGAAAAATTACAAAGTTTTTCAGTAAATGCAAAAAACCAATCATGAATTTTGCATAATTGCCGTAAGAGAAAACTGTGAGATTTGCCAATTGATAGTGGAAAATATCACAAAAATTGTCAGTTATTCCTGAGATTTGATCGCTATTTAACAAAAGAAAAAAAAAATTCAAAAAGGGATTTTTTTTTTTTTTTTTTTGGAAACAGGAATGTCTTGGCCATAAGATTTTTTAAGGCATGAATCCAGGGTTGGCACGATTTAAATCAACTGATTTAAATCAAGATTTAAATCTAGATTTAAATCAACTGATTTTTTTTAAAAAACCATTTGATTTAAATCAATTTTTTTAAATATTGGAAATTAGTCAGCAGAGAAATAAGAAATAGGTGTAAATAAGTAGCAGGTGTTTTTCTGGTATTTCCAGGACTGATATCAGAAAGAATGTGGCATGTGCAGGTTAAGTACAGGTGCCCCCCCCCCCCCCTCCTAATCCTTCAATTCTTTGTTCTTTTGTAATAAACTTTAGATGATGAGGCAAAACACAAAAACACTTTATAAATCATATTTCGTTTGCCAATCTTGGCAAATAAATGATTTGAATCTTTTTTGTTTCACAAGTTAATAAAACAAATTCATTAATGTTCACCTTAAAATCAGATACTACGTGCAAGAAACAAGTTTTAAAAGTTGCCATATTACACTGTCAAATTTCAATCAAAGCTTACAGATTTTACTTACCCATCATGTGTAGTATAGGGTAAGTCTTGCAATCGTTTTGAAAATCGAAGAAAAAATTTTGACGGATTTACACGTTTTAGATAGTGAAGATTCCGAAAAACATATTTTTAGAAAAAAAAATTTGCCATCTGTATGTCTGGCTGTCTGTTTGTAAATTCTCTATCTCCTGAACAAATTGAGATAGAGACTTGAAATTTTGTATGTAGTTAGTATGTAAGAATGGGACGAAACCTATTTAATATCAGCAACCTCGATTATCTGGAACTATTTTTTTCGGACCCTCGAAAAATTCGTTCTGATGGAAAGTATATAAAAATTAATGGACGTAAAAGGCAATAAAATAACACACATTTTGCATATAGAACGAAGTCGATCGGATTATTAGTTGCAGAGATATTTGTAATCTTGTTTTCCACATTCTTCAATTTTTCATGACCCTGTATTTCATTCAAATTTCAATTCAGAGGCATATTTTAATTGGAAATGAGATGCTTAATCCGACACAGTTAATTTTTAGTTAATAAAATTATTATTTTTGGAGTTATAAGGATGTTTCTTTTACGCAGTTCGGTACTACTTGAGTAGTTTGGCGTTTTATATAATTTGTCGAAATTGGTACATCAGCAATTCTTTAATAAAGCATTACTATGTATATTAACAATATTTAAATTTCGTTTATGTATTGCAATGCATTATATAAATAGTTTTCACATGTTTTATTTTCATATACATATCCATGATGGGTAAGTATTACGGTGGCCCCCAACGACTAGTTAAAAAAGCCTTCAGAAAACAAAATAACTACAAAATACCCCGCCAAATCCTAAAGTTATTGCTGGAAGTTTATTGGAAAAAATATACAATGATGAGAGCAAAAAATGCATAGATGTTTTAAGTGGCGAAATTGTGTGTATGACATTTGATGGATGGTCAAACAAAGAAATGAACCAATTGTATGTGCATGGGTGGTAAGTAGAGGTTAAAGTCTACTTAGTTGACACAATCGATACACCAGGATCTTCACACACAAGTGAATATTTGACTTAACTTGTGAATAAAATGATTTCTTTAACAGAAAATAAATTTTAATGCAATGTTCGTAGTTTCGTCACTAATAATGCTGCCAACATGGCTAAAATGCAAAATGAATTAGAAGAGAAAGTTTTTAATAATGCTTTAAATGTTCTGTTTTAAATCAAAATTAAATTTCATTTAGTGTAGAGGAAAATAATGAAGGTTTGGCATTCATTAAAGAAAATTGTCCAAATCTTCTCACCACTGTAGCACATTTCCAAGCAAAAAATGAACCATTCGAAAAATTACCATTGCTTGAGAGAAAAGTTTCAGATATTATGGCACATTATGATTGGTGAAAGTTCTTTTATGTAATGGGAGGTAAAGAGATAATCAGCAAAATTTAAATTGAATGTAGTTACCAAATAACAACAGCCGTGGCTTCATCTGCTGGAATAGAAAGACAATTTTCTTCTTTTGGACTAGTTCATTCAAGCCTTCGTAATAAAATAGGCATGGGCAAAGCTTCTAAATTAGTGTCTTCGTTCAAACAATTAAATCTCTGATTTATTTCTATTTGCTTAAAAAATATTGAATTAATTGTAATTTTTTTCCTTTAATAAATAGCTTGCATTAAATGAATATTTGTTTTTTTAAATTTTACCATTTTCTATTCATTAACAAAATATTTCAGTTTATTTCTTATTTAGAGTGCTCAATTCAATTACAAAATAATAGAATGGCTTTAGATTAAAGCCTAGTTGTTTATTTTTTAGTACCAATCAATAACTAGAATATAGTATTTTTTTAACTATATAATTATTTCTTATATTATTTTTATAAATTATAAATATTATTTATTCTTTTTTGGTTATTTATTATAAAAAACTGCTCCATGTATTGTAAAAACATAGAAACACAATAATTAAAAATAGAATTCTAAAAAAATCAAATAAATCTGATTTAAATCAAAAAAATCCGATTTAAATCAAATAAATCAGATTTTTTTGATTTTTTAAAAAAAATCATGATTTTTTTCCAACCCTGCATGAATCCAACCATCCCATGCAAAGTTCAAGAACTGTATGTGTATATTAATAATATTGAATAAAAAATGTACTTCAAACATTTAAATATTCTGCTTATTTGTCAATGAAACGCTGATAATGGCTAATAATTACAATGAAATGCTGATAATTGCTAATAATTTGTACAATGAAATGCGGATAATTTATAGAACAAATTTTACACATTTATCAATATGTTTATTTTATAATTGTAAAGTAATTTCACAAAGAAATACATAGCTTCCATTTATAATGTAAACATAAAGAGGCTTACGAATATACCAATTGTTGAAAAGTTATTTACAAACATGGGTTTACTTAATGATTTTTTTCATGTTTTAATTATTTAATGCTGTTTTACCTTAAGCTACATTTAATTTTACTTTAAGTTAAGTCATTTTCAAATTTATAAGCAAAAAAAAAAAAACTTTTAAATATTTATAATGAAATCATGAAAATAACTAGTTGGATGCACCAATCCCAAAACTCTTCTATTCCATATATCTGAATGTTTCAAAAAATATTTACAAATACAGTCGAGTCTCTATAAACGAAATCCATCGTTCAGTCAAAAAATTCGTTGAATAAAAAACGGCAAAAAATTTCGTACTTTATAAGAAAGCGTTATGCTTATCCCAAAGGAGTTTTTATGCAGATGCAGTAGAAGATAACACCAGTATAGATGACCGTTTAGTAACGATTCTTCATTCAAATGATCTCTCACAACAAAAACTGTTCCTAGTCGCCACAAACAACAAACATAAACTCTAAACTCTAAAAGTAATGAGAGTTAGTTTAGGTAGATGAAAACCTGCTGAAAAAAAAACAACCTTTTCTGCAATTGCCTCCTCACCCCTTCCTTATTGCTGACTTACTATCCAAACCAAGAAATAAACACCATTTTCAAGACAATGGAATAGTTTTATCTTTTAGGATGCTTTGTGATTATTGCAAATCGTTCCAATAGCAAGCAAATGTTTCACTCTTTTCCAAGAACGCAAGCTCACCTTGGCTAAAACAAAGTCAAATATAACCATGCAAAAATGTTTTTTCTTTTTTTTTTTTTGGGGGGGGGGGGGGGGGTTGAATGATTTTTTTTTTGGACATAAGGAATAAGGTTGAGGATACTATGTAGCTATGACTTAAAAACGAGAAATCAATGAAAAAAAATTTACTCTACAAATAATTTGAAGCGTTTTCAGAACATATAAAAGAACATTTTTGAAAAAATTCGTTAAATGGAGATATATATTTCGCTATATGTAGATTATTTTTAATGTAATCATGAAAAAAATTGACCGTTCCTACAAAAAATTCGTTAAATAAAGAAATTTGCTGGATAGAGTTTTGTTGTAGAGAGAGTCAACTGTATTATTACTATTTCAATATTGTTATTTTTGTACTATACCTTTTTGTACTGTACCTAACTTTTATTTTCATCTAGAATTTTTGCTGCAGTCAATTAATTAGATTAAGAATGAATTAATCTCGATCATGATATTTATTAAAATCAATATTCTTTTCTGTTCTGTTATACATCAGTTGTTTGCGAATAGCCAGTTTTAGAAAGATACGAAGCTCGCATCGCTGCACGAACCACCAATTCTCTGTAAGGATTATGAAAAATCAAAATAATTTTACAAAAATCATTATTACAGTACCATCTTTGGGCAAACTATTTTCAAATTGAAGGAAGACCAGACAGTCATTCCCAGAAATGTATCCAAAGAAATTTGGTTCAATCTATGCATAACTTCATACAGTATTTGATGGTAGAACAATGAAAATGGCACAAAAATTGCTATTACAGCACCGCCTTACAGCAAAATGTTTCCATATTGAAGAAGAACCTGCTGGTTACCAGGGTTGGCAAAAAACCTGGGTTTTTCGAAAAAAACCAAAAAAACTGTTTTTTTTGGTTTAAACCAGGTTTTTTTGGTGTAAACTGGATTTTTTTAAAAACATCCTTACATATTATATAATACATGCATCAGGGCTCGAAAAATAGCGTTCCCGGGATCCCGGGGAACCCAGAAATCCTTTCCGGGAACGCATATTTTATCACTAAGGTTCCCGGCCGGGAACCTAATGTTTCGCCATGTCTGCTAGCAATGCCGCGGACGCATTATAACGCGTAAATTAAGCAAAAAATTGACAAAAATAGCTCATAAGCAGCCCGCGGGATGCGTAATTTCGCTGAAATATTACGGAAAAAGCCCGGATTTCAACAAAAAAGTCGCAGAAAAAACACAAATTTCATTAAAGGTTCGCAAAAACGGCAAATTTCGTTAAGAAATCTCGAAAAAGCGGCACATTTCGTTAAAAAATCATGAAAAACAACAAATTTTGTCAAAATATCGCAAAAAACGGAGAAATTTCATCTAAAAATAATTAAAAGACAACAGATTTCGTTGAAATATCGCATGAAGCAGCGCAAATTTCATTTAAAAATCACAAAAAAGGCAAATTTCGTAAAGATTTTCTTTTGAAAAGCGACAGGATTCTTTAAAACATCGCGATAAAACGGCAAGTTTCCGAAAAACATCGCGATAAAACGGCAGATTTCGTCAAAAAAAAAACTCGCGAAAAAAAGGCAAATTTCGTGAAAAAATCGCAAAAATCAGCACATTTTGTTAAAAAATCATGGAAAACAACAAATTTCCTTTAAAAAAATCGCTAAAATACGTCCAAAAACAGCTCTAAGACGACACATTTCGTCAAAAGATTGTGGAAATGCTCCAAAATTCGTCAAAAAATCGTGCGAAGCAGCGCAAATTTCATTAAAAAATAAGAAAAACGACAAATCTCGTAAAAAAATTTTGAAAAACGGCAGATTTCGGCAAAGAATCACGAAAAAACGGCAAATTTCTTTTAAAAAATCGTGATAAAATGGAAAATTTTGTTAAAATACTCAAGCATAATTTTTTTCGGGAACTTATACTTTTCATCTGGGAACCTATATTTTTCATGTAGGTTCCCAGCTGGGAACCTTAAAATTTTTAGAATTTTCAAGCCCTGCATGCATATTTATTGATAAAAATAGATATTGTTGGATTATAAATAGTTTAATTTCATTTTAAAATAATTTAAATTTAATAATTACAGTAAATTTATGTAGAAAATTGGAAAAATTCATATTTTAATTTAAGCAGTATTAACAAACAGTCTTATATTCAAAGAATAAACTACTCTACACAATGAAACATTGATACACTGAAAGTCTTTATAAACAATATCTTGATTACTAATAATAAACATTTGGATGTAGCTTGATAAATAAAATATTCTTTTCCACCATTATTAAAATAGTAAATTTCAAATACTTCTTGGTGTTTTGTTTTTTGGATGACAATTTGAAGTCAATATTTTTGGTCATTAGACGTAGCAGATAACAGAAAAAAAATAAGATTGTTATTATTAAAATGCTATAACTAGTACCCAATCTTTGAATACTCTCTTATTCAACATCATATTTTGATATTAATTCTTCAAAATAATTTCCCTATTTTAGAAAAAATTCTTTTACAACTTGAGCAAAATCTTAAAGATCATTGTATTAAGTAAATGTTATTAATTGTGTTAAATAATCTGCATTAAAAAAAAAAAATAAATAAATAAAATGTTTTATACTAAAAGATTGAATATTTGTTATATAATTTATTTTCGATTTGATTAATTAACATGTTTGAAGCTTTTTCTTTAGAACAATAGATATGTTCACCAGTGCATAGTGATTTTGATTATATAATTTAAGAAAATGACCTAAACCCACTATATTTAATACTTATTGCTGAAATAAAATGTTAAAAGTAGAAATTATTTGTATCCAATAATCTCAAACATATAAATTATAAAGAAAAAAGAGAAAATGTCGTTAGATTATTTCTAAAAAAACCAATTGGTTTTTTTGAGAAAAAAACCATTTGGTTTAAACCGTGGTTAAAACCAATTGGTTTAAACCGTTCCAACCCTGCTGGTTACAGTAAAAAATATGCACAAAATATTTGGATCATTCTATGCATAACTTTATACACTTTTTGATAGTATGATGGCGACACTGGGACAGACAGATGTTTTGAATAAACATGTTTTTGGGGATATTTGATCCCTAAAACACGCAAATTCGTCAAAAAAAAATTGATTACAATAATTTCTTCTTTGAAAGATAGAATAAATTAAAAATAGGTTTGTTTAGTTGTGTAACTTAAAAACCAAAACCCATTGTTTAAATTAAAAGAAAGAAAGAAAATTAGTAAAATCACAGTTTAATAAACAACTTCAAATTTTATGAAGATAGAAAACCAACGTTTAGAAATGCATGTAAGGTAGCAAACAGCTGTTTCGAATACCATTCGCTCCCGTAATAGGTATATAAGACTGTGCTTCCCTGTCGCTTTGCTCAGCTTAGCTTTTTCTAGCATGCTGAGTCTTATACTGATGAAGAATCTCAATAGTAGATTCGAAACGGCTGTTTTCTATTCTATTCATGCATTATTTGTGCATTTCTAAATGTTGGTTTTTTATCTTTATACGTTTTTGCTCAAAAGCTTTATTTGCTATTTTGATTGACTTCAAATTTTGTTTTACAATCTGAAAGTTGATACAATTTTCTAAAAGATGTAAACGTAAATTTTTAAATTTGTTACAGAGTTTAAATATAAATAGTTGGAAAGCTGGCAATTCTTTAAACTTTTGAGAATTACCTTTTATTCATCGATAGGGAACTTATAATAATATTTCACCTTTTGCATTATAAACAAAAGTTTTTCGCATTGTTTGGGATCAAACGATTACTGTTATTAATATATATTTGGTTTGTTGTATTCTGCCGGATATCTGATAGAGAAGTCGGATATCCGGTGATTGTGATTCGGATATCCGATGGTATTTCGGATATTGAAAAATCAGCCAGATATCAGATATTGGCCGGATATCCGTTGCATCCCTGCAATTCATGGTCGTAATTCGTGCTTTTTACGGGATTTATGGACATAATTCGCTTTTTTATGCGATTCATGGACGTAATTTGCACCTTTTATGCAATTCACGTACGTAATTCGCACTTTTTACGCGATTTATAGACATAAATTGCTTCATTACGTATTTCATGTACGTATTTCGCTTTTTTATGCAATCATGGACGTAATCCGCAATTTTTTTTTTATCCATGTATGGCCGTAATTCACTTTTTTTTTTTTTTGCTATTTATAGATGTAATTTGCTCTTAAGCGATTCATAGGTGTAATTCGCATTTTTTTAAAGCAATTCATGTACGTAATTCGCGTTTTCTAAGCGACTAATGGACGTAATTCTAGTTTTTTGAACAATTTATTGTCGTAATTAGTGTTTTTTAAGCGATTCATGGATGTAATTCGCGTTTTTTGAGAGATTTGCGGCCGTAATTTGTATTTTTTAAGCGATTCATGAACATAATTGGGTCATTCCGTGTCAAATCAACGAGGCCCACAACCTGACCATCTCCAATTTTTATGAAATTCTCAGGATTGTTTCTACTTATGTAATAATGCAATAAAATATTTTTTGTAGATGTAGATTTTTTGCAGCCTTTTTTTTAGGGGGAAGGGCTTCATGAAAAAGTGGAAAACATGTAAAAAATGACATTATGGTAGTTACAAAAATAAAATTTTCTCAACTCCTATAATAGGTATAGAATTTATTTTGGTGTTGTTTTGAAGGTCTTAGTGTGCACTTTCATATGACATATCACTTGATAGGTTTTATTAAATTTAATTTTTCAAGGTCATCGAATATTGTCTTTGACCTTGAAAATATTAAAAAGTCCATTTTTGAAAAATCTGAAAAAAATATATTTTTTACTTCGTAATATGACAGACATTTTGTAAAAATTTCATATTGGGATTGCAATGGGATCACATTAAAAAATATATATCATTGGATCATTCCATATCACTTCATCCAGACCATGAAATCCATGGTCTCAGATTTTGATAAAAAATTTTGTAATTGTTTCTTTTACCACCCTTATTAACAATCTAAAATAATACTTCAATATCCAAGTATTTTTTGCAAAAAAAACTGAAATAAACAGAAAAGGTGCATAAGTGGCACTTCAACAGATCCGTATTTAAAAAACATTGTTTTAGAAAAGAAAAAAAAATCATATTTTTACTATTTATAAACATATTAAGTTGAAATTTGCATTAAAATGTACATGAAAGGATGAAGATATAAGAAAAAAAAAAAGATTTGACGATCATATTTTAATTTAAGACCTTTCAAAATTGGCTAAAGTTTGTTTTTACAAAAGAATTTTGTAAGAAAAATAATTTTCAAATCTCATTTTTTGAAAAAGGCATAGCAGTTAAACAATCAGTTTTCTTTAAAATTATGCATAAACTGAAAGACTGAAAAAAAATGGCTTTTTGGGTGCAAATATATTTTATTTATCACAAACTAAAAAATAAATAATAAAAATAAATGCTGAAAAAAGCAACTGTATACAAATGGCTTTGGAAATCCCCAAACAAGTATTAAAATAATTATTTGTATTACAAGTGATCATTTGAAAACAATACATTACTACTTCTATTTATCTTACTTTGATTTAAAAAATTTGATACTATATGATAATTTTAAATAATTTAGATTTAATTTGATTTAGTGTCTGTGTATAGCATAGTGTGTAGTTAGTTTGTGTATAGCAAATTTGTATACATAAATTCAAGCAAAATATTAAATCAGCTTCAAACAACTTAGTAAAATAATGACTTTTTGGGTACCAATATATTTAATTCAAAGCCTGGCTTGAAAGTAAGTTAGGGGAATGGGGGAGAAGGGTAGGTATAACCATGATTAGAGGCTCCTAATGTACCTTGCCTTACTTAAATCATCTGCCGATTGATTTGGTATCAACAAATAATCTATACATATAACAAAATTATATTTTTTTTTTTTTGGGGGGGGGGGGGGAGGGGGAACTGAAATTTGGGGTTCAGGCTTTGCATGCCTAAGGAGAAGTTAAGACTGTTTTTGGTCCACAAATCAATATTTTTAACAGTCTCAGTATTTAGGGAAAAGTTATTGTTATCCATATCCATTTTATTTTTTCAGTGCTTTTTTTTCTTTCTTTTTTTAAGTTGAAAAATTTTATTCACATTCAAAACAAAGCAATGGCATTAAATACTTTTAAATAAAAATGCTCTAGTACAACGGTTCTCAAACTTCCTTGGTACGTGACACACCTTTCAATAAAAAAAAATTTCAAGATCCACCTTTCAAAAGAAAAAGTTAAAAAAAAAAAAAAAAAAATATTTTTCGTGACCCACCCAAGAAAAAGTTGTATATCAGTATAGCAATTTTTGTTCGATCTCGGCTACCCTATCCTACGAAAAGCATAAAATTTCATACGGAAGATACATTATCAACAAAAACAAGAATCAGTAATCTCAATGTGTGTAAGTGAATAGTAATTAAAACAATGTACAAACTACCAAGATAGTAGAAAATATGTTAGTATGAAAACATAACTTTATAATCAATGAGATTTCTGACACTGGTAGTTACCAATGTGGGAACATATATTAACACACAGTTTATCTCAGTACTTGTCTTTCAAAAACAGCAAAGTAAAAAAAGCATGTTTTCATAAGCATGAAGTGTTGATTTTAACCCAAAACAGATTTAAATATTTCTGGATATTCTGTTCGCATATTAATTGAGAAGGAAATTAAGGATGTTCCCTTGAAATATCATTTCCTGTTGAAATTGTCATATCTTTTTTAACAGATGACATAAAAGATTTTTTTTTTTTTTTTTTTTGACAAACCTACATTGGGTCGCAACCTATAGTTTGGGAACTGCTGCTCTAGTATATTTTCAATTTTAACAAAAGTCATGTTTAATTTTTTTACTTTGTTACAAGAAATTTAAAATAAACATATGATATTTTTCATATAAAACTTTTTTAATAATATCTTTTAATTTTTTTAAGTTTTATACAATAAGAATTATTCTGAGATTAAATATGTTGTTTCTGTGCAAGAAAATCTTTATTTTTAAGCAGCAATGAAATGGTAGTTCCCCATATGGGGCCATGTGGTTTTGTTCTAAGGGAGACATTACACTTGACATAACTGTGAAGAAGTTGTTAAAAAAAAAAAAATCATCTTATTAAGTAAAATTTACTTTTATTTTTACTGAATACTTCATACAAAAGTTGCAGAATGCTCAGCAGATAAAATGAATTAATTTAAGCCCATTTAATTGCAAAATATAGTATTGCAATATTCGTCTGAATAACTGCAATCAAACAGTGAGGACTAGAATGACCACAACACAAAGCTACAAATGACAGTTACCTGTAATGCAAGTTGCTTCTTATTTAATTTTTATGTGATCTCATTGCAATCCCAATATGAAATTTTTACAGAATGTCTGTCATATTAAGAAGTAAAAAATATATTTTTTCAGATTTTACAAAAATGGACTTTTTTAATATTTTCAAGGTCAAAGACAATATTCGATGACTTTGAAATATCAAATTTAATAAATCCTGTCAAGTGATATGTCATATGAAAGCCCACACAAAGACCTTCAAAACAACACCAAGATAAATTCTATACCTATCATAGGAGTTGAGACAATTGTATTTTTGTAACTACCAGAATGTCATTTTTTACGTGTTTTCCACTTTTTCATGAAGCCCTCCCCCCTAAAAAAAAAGGCTGGAAAAAAATCTAGAAAAAATATTTTATTGCATTACTAGCTGACCCGCCCGGCGTTGCCCGGGTCCGTATTAACAATATTAAACGAACTTGAAATTTGTATGATTTTATCATTAACTCGAAACATGCAGAAATGCATTGTGTGAAATACTTAGCCACTGACTGTGTGAAAAATCGGTTTAAAAAACAGCTAACGTTAAGCTCTAAAAATACTCAAAATGAGCGATGAGAAACGTGGGAGGGAATATGTATCCAACAACTGCGTGATTTTCGTGTTAAAGTGTTGATATTTATCAAAAATCACTGTTAAGTTACGTAACTAATCATTTTTTTTTCACATAGAAATCCCAAGTGAAATATTTTTGAATTTCAAACTAATTATATCGCTCTTAAATCCGACTATACCATGAATGAAATCGATATTCGCTCGTAGCTAAAATGTTGGTATGTAGTATTATAATTTCAGAGCCATTTTAACAAAGGTAAGTGTTATTTTTAAACAAATCATGCGTAATGTTCACTCTATGGATAAATTCCTAACCGTAAACTTTTGTACCGTAACCATAACCTGCCTGTAACCTAACTTTGACTTAACCGTACCTTACCGTAAATTAAATATAACATAAATGTAACCTAGCCTTCACTTTATTGTAACATATCCTTTTTCTAACCATAACATAAATCCAATTTAACTGTAACCTAACTTTAACTTAACCGTGACCTAACTGTAACCTAACGGGAAATTAAATATAATCAAAGACTTACCGTAGTGTAATTGAAACCTAAATTTACCAAACCATATATTGGTTTCATGTCCATGGAAATTATTTTGTCTTGTTCGGATCTGGTTATGATTCATTAGAACATTTTTGTCGGGTTCAGATTATAGGTATTTTTTGATATTGAGTTTTAATGTTCGGATCGTATTCATGTCCATGGAAATTATTTTGCCTTGCTCGGATACAGTTATGGTTCTTTGGAATATTTTTGTCGGGAACAGATTTGTTTAAACTCAGATTTCGGCTTTTTCTTCAAATGGAATTTTTGGGTTCGGGTTTTCTTGCGTGTTCAAGGAAATTATGCTGCCTTGTTCGAATAAGAACATGCTTCACTGGAATATTTTTTTTTCAAGTTCAGATTTCGTGATTTTTTCAAAGAAATTTTTTAGGTTCAGATTCGGTTCATGTCCACGGAAATTATTTTGTCTTACTCGAATCCGGTTATGGTTCTTTCGAATACTTTGGTCAGATTTAGATGTGGTTTGGGTCAAAGTTCAGGATTTTTCAAACGGCGTTTTTCAGGTTTGAGTCGGGTTTATGACCATGGAAAGTATTTTGCCTTGCTGGGATCGGGTTATAGTTCTCTGGAATATTTTTATCGGTTTCAGATTTCGTTCGAGCCATATTTCGGGCTTTTTTAAAGAAAATATTTAGGTTTGGGTCAGGTTTCATGCCCACGAAAATTATTTTTCCTTGTTTGAATTGGGTTATGCTTCACTTGAACATTTTTGCTCGATTCAGATTTGGTTCGGGTCAGTTATCAAATCCATAGTTTTTTCCAAACAGCATTTTTAGGCCAGGGTCGGGTTTATACTCACGGAAATTTTGTGCATCACGGATCGGAGTGTGGTCTTTTTTTTTTCTGGTTGGGATCGGGTTATGTTTAAATTAGTCTAAACATTAAGGTTAAAATCAGTTTTGCTACTATTCTTTTTATGGCTATTTCTGATAGATACTTTATTTTGCTATTTGATAATTTATTATGATGAATTAATCATTTGCGGATACAAACAATTATACGCCAAACAGCTATATTTTATTTTTGTTTTAAAAACAAATTAAAGCCATATTACAATTTTAAATTGAATAGAACACATTTAAATTTAATCAATGATTAAAAAAATAAACTCATAGAAAAGAGTTGTGTAATATTTTTTAATGCAACACAGCTAATGACTCATACATTTTAATGTTCGAAATGCCAAAAATATGCGTACAACCATATAGTAAAAAGAAATTAATAGAGTGGCAGTATAATGTCTTGGGTGACGCAAAAAATGTAACTCTAAAATCCGCTACATTAAGTCCAAATAAGCACCAACAAAACCATGTGCTTTGAAAATCCGATCAATTCAAACTGGTTTAAACCAGTATTTCCTTGTTTTTGTTTTTTACCTTTTAAACTGTCATTGAATAGATGACTAAAATTTCATTGAAAAAAGTAACGTTTTGTGTCATTATTGCCTGTAATACACGATCAGAATGCATGAAAGATACAATTAGATCAATCATAGGCAAGAATTATTTGATTATTTTTATCATATGACTTTGAAATATCAATATAGAAGCATCATTTAAGACTTTGCTTGAAAAATCAACATTCTTTCGTTAATGTCTTAAAATCGTCTGCACTCTGAAATCTAGATTTTAGATTAATATTATTATTAAAGTGTTCATGCATGATTTTAAAAGAATCTTTTCATCACTATATTTTATATATTGACATGGAATTATTAATATGTTGTTAAATCATAAACATTTTTTATCTACATCATAAAGTATTAAAAATTTCTGAAAAAAAGAGAAAACTTTTAGTAATACAATTTTTTACTTCAAATCATATGTTTTCAATATTTTATTTAATTTAGTTTTGACATTTAATTATTTTTAATTTTCCAGTTTCAATTATTTTAACAGCAAACATTAATTTTAATAAATAATATAATAGAAAAAACCATTTAAAAAATTACTATTACTTCGTAAAATATGCTTCAGCTGTAATTCATTTCTTCCAATTCGTCTTATTAATACAAAATTCCTTCCTCGTGCTTTATTTTGAGACATTAAAAATTTTGAGCTTCGTACGTCCCGTAGTTTTCGCTAACTATCGCAGACACACACACACACACACACACAGACAGAGCGATTTGTTATTTTATTAATATAGATTGCATAAGTAGAAACAATCCTGAGAATTTCATTAAAATTGCTTGATGTCAATCTCAAAAGTATATTTTTTTTCGTTGATTTGACATGGAATGACCCAATTCACGTTTTTTAAGCGATTTACTGACGTAATTCAAGTTTTTGAGCGATTTATGGATGTAATTCACAATTTTTAAGCGATTCATGGACCTAATTCACATTTTTTAAGCAATTCATGGATGTAATTCAAGTTTTTGGGGTAATTCATACACGTAATTCACATTTTTTGGGGCGAATCATGGATGTAATTCGTGTTTTTTGAGCAAATCTTGGACTTAATTTGCTTTTTTTTTTTTTTTTTTGGAGAGAGAGAGAATCATGGACGTAATTCACGTTTTTTGAGCGATTTATGCACAAAATTCGTGTTTTTTATGGTGTGTCATGGATGGAATTTGTTTTTAGCACAGTCTTTGGACAAAATTCAGGTTTATTGTGCAGTCTTTGGACGAAATTCATGTTTTTTGCACAGTCATTTGTCAAAATGTTCATTTTTTACATGATTCTTTGTCGAAATGCATGTTTTTATGCGATTCTTTGTTGAAATAATGCAATTTTTTTCAAGGTCTTTTACCGAAATTCGCCTCAACAGTAAATAATTCGTACATAAAATCAAGGGATATTTTTATTTTTTAGTACTAAAAAAGTTACAAAAATAAAAATTGCTCCTTTTCTAAAATTTTCTGCACACGGTCTGCACGCATGCGTCTATATTATACAACTCTGACCAGAGCTGCGAAGAAAAACCAGATTAGGCTGAAATTAACTACGGGCGAGAAAGTCTCGTCGTAAGTCTCCCCTCTAATGTGCTTGTAGCCTTGGGCTACTAACCATGCTTTGTATCTCACAACCTGGCCCTTGTCATTTTGCTTAAGGGTAAAGACCCACCTACACCCCAAGGGCTCTATATTAGGTGGTGAGGAAGTTAATTCCCACACATTTCTGTCTCTGATGACATTTAACTCCTCCTTCATGGCTTGTTTCCAGAATTTCCAATGAGGTGAATTGAGGGTTTGTTTGTAGGTGTTGGAACTGAATCTAGTCATATGTCTGTATTGTCAGTTTTAAATTCAGGAGATGCAGATTGTGGTTCGAACATGGAGGATATTGAGGCATATGGTGGTGTTTGGCTTGGACTGTAATTTAAATGCACTAACCCTTCATATTTATCTTTTCCTTTAAAACTAAACTTTCTGAACCATGCCGCATCTCTTAAACTTCGTGTAAATTCCTCGCCCTTTTCATCACTATCATCCTGATATGTGCAGTATGAGGTGGGATCTTTGAAGTGAAACGTGCTGGGTTCAGAAGTGGGTGGTCTATCTGATTGTATTTCTGTAAAGGGATCGATTTCGGGAGGTTGTGATCCTATGATATACGTGGGTCCCAGGTCGCTTCCGTTACGCTGCTCTTCAATTTCAGAAGGGTTTGTTCCTATTGTATAGGCTGGGCCTTGTTCACTGTAAGTTTGCTTGTCCCCGGGAAAAGTGGTCTCGTCACTAAATCTAACATTGATCGTTTCTATAATTTTATTTCCTTCAAGGAGCCATACCCTGTATCCCTTCGTGGACATTGCATAACCTACCAAGATTCCCTTTTTGGCTTTAGGCTCAAATTTAGAGTGTCTGAGTTGCCTGGATTTGCCCACATATACTTTTGAACCAAAAGGACGCATGTGACGTATTGAGGGCTTGTGTCCACAATAATACTCAAATGGGGTTTTAGTCTGAGATTTGTGATATACACAGATTTTTCGTGATCTTTTGAAAAAATTTGGCGTTTTTTTTTTGTGATTTTTTTTTTTTTTCTTGACAAAATTTATTGTTTTTGAATGAAATTCGCGTGTTTTTCGCGGTACATTTTATGCCCTAATTTTTGGATTTAGGACCGAAATTTTTTTATTTTTGTTAAATTTTTAACATTTGAAAAATAGTCTGCAGACATTCCCAAGAGTCTGCGATGTGTGTCACAGTGTTGCGCCGATTCTGCTCCTGGGATTAAGAACATTGCAAATTATAAGCAAAAAACTGGGAAAAATTTGAGACTGTTTTTATAAAAACCTTAATTGCTTTACAAGTATACATGCTATCCACATAAAAATGAACACAATTTTTACAATAAGCAACTTAATCATAATGTATAGTTTGAGCGCTTTTGTTACATTACTTTTGACTGGGTTATCCAAAATATAATTTGTTCATTTTCAATTTGTTGATGGTCCCCTATGGAGTTTCCGAAAAAAAAAATCTGTATGGAAATGTATGACCTGTACTATTATATTTGCACACTTACAGTTTCAAGATATTTCCTCATGCATTTTTCTAGATATTTAACAAAATGGCTAAAATTGCAAGTGAATGGTCACCCTTGGCCATACAGGGTCTGTATTATAAGTAATGAGAATATTTTTGTCATGACCCAACAATGCATGATAGCGCGCTACCTCTGATTGGAGTTGATAGTGTTGTCCTTGAAAAATCAAGGACAGTTGTTAAAAATGTAACACTAGCAGAATTAATACGCATTGTGCGTCTATGCTGTAGAGATTGCCCATAGAGTTTAAGAAAAATGTATTGAAGAAAAATAACCAAACAGATTTATAAACAACTAACAACTTTTATTTAATCCAAAGATAAAACATAAAAGATGAAATTAAAATCATAAATTAAAATCAGTTATATAATCATCAAATTAATAATCAAATTATGCATAATGAAGTAATGAACCGGAGCACCAAAAAGCAAACTATTGTATTTTAAATTCTATGTATTAATAAATGTATCTAACTTTCAATAAACAATCAATTTGTAATTAACTTTAAATTCAACTTTAAATTAAACTAACATTTCTAATCTGGCCCATATTAAAATTTCAATTAAAATAACAAAGTATATTATATTAATGTTTTTCTCCTCTCAAAGGATTCCACTAGCCATATTAAATTACTGCAAACTTTCTCTAAAGCTAATCCTCACTGCCACAAGGAACGCTTCCCAAAACACCCTCTACTGCTACTAGAGGTGTTCTCCAAAAATATCCCGGTACTGCCACTTGAGACAATGTTTGGAGGAAGAGAAACAAAAGGTCTAATGTAGGGATGCACAACCTGTGGCCCGCGATGGGTTAACGTGTGGCCCGCGAAGTTCGCCAATTTAAAACTGGAAAAAGTTGCAATTTTTGTGCATAGGTCGCAGAAAAAATCATAAATTTCGTTAAGTTACCGCGCGAAAATATATAATTTCGTCAGTCACTTAAGAATCGCAAATTACGTAGACTAAGCACGGAAAAATTGCAAATTTCATCGATGAAATGCGGAGAAATAGCGAATTTCGTCGGCGAAGCTTGGAAAAATCGCGATTTGGCCCACGAGACTCGGGGAAAAAAATGGCAAATTTCGCCGATCGGTCACGAAAAAATCGCGAGTTTTGTCGATCAGACACCGGAAAATCGCGAATTTTGTCGATCGGGCGCGAAAAAAATCGCAAATTCTGTCTATGAGGGACGATAAAATAGCAAATTTCGTTGATAAAGCACGGATAAATTCCAAATTTTCCGATGATGTGCAGAAAAATAGAAAATTTCGAATATCGACTGCGAGGCAATCGTGAGTTTTGTCAATTTATCAAGAGAAAAAAATCGTGAATTTTATTTTGTCGCATAAAAAATCCAGATTTCGTTAAAGTTAGTTGAAAATTGCAAATTTAATTGTTTGGGCACGGGAAAATGCGTATTTCGTGAATTAAACGCAGAAAAACGCGTATTTCTTCAATTAAATGTGGAAAAAAACCCAAATTTTGATGATTGTACACGGAAAAATCATGAGTTTTAGTGATCGGGTCCCGAAAAATTGCAAATTTCGTTGGTCGGACAGAGGAATATCGTAAAAATCGAGAATCTTATCAATAAGTCTCGAAAAGTCGCGAATCTCGTCAATCGGATTCATAATAATCGCAAATTTAGTTGATACGGTTCGTAAAAATAGTGAATTTCGACGACCAGGTGCAAAAAAGCGAGAATTTTATCTATCTGATACAGAAAATGCAAATTTTATCGACCATGTGAAAAAAATTGCGAATTTCGGCAATCGATTTCGTAAAAATCGCCAATTTTGTTGATCGGGCGCGGAAAGATCGTAAATTTTCTCGATCGGCTTCATAAATAGCATGAATTCTTTCGATTGGTTTCTTAAAAATCGCAAAATTTTTCGATCATGCTGAGAAAAATCGCGAATTTCGTCTATCAGGCTCGGAAAAATCGCAAATTTCGTCGGTCAAGCTCGGTAAAATCACGAATTTACATCGATAATGCTAGGAAAAATCCCGAATTTCGTCTATAAGGCTCAGAAAAATCACGAATTTCGTCAATCATGCGAGGAAAAATCGCTAATTTCGTCAATCAGACTCGGTAAAATTGCGAATTTCGTCGATCAGGCTTTGAAAAATTGCGAATTTCGCCTATCAGGCTGGGAAAAATCACGAATTTCGTCCATGAGTCTCGGAAAAATCATTAATTTCGTCGATCATGAGAAGAAAAGTCGCGAATTTTGTTGATTATGCTATTATAAATCGCGAATTTCGTCAATCAGATTTGTAAAATTTGTGAATTTCGTCGATTGGCGTTGAAAACATCGCGAATTTTGTTGATCAGGCATGAAAAAAATCTCAAATTTCGTCGATCAGACTCGGAAAAATCGCAATATTTATCGAGTATGTGATTAAAATTCGCAAATTTCATTGATCTGCTTTGTAAAAATCATGAATTTCGTCCATCAGCTTTGTAAAAATCGCCAATTTTGTAAAAATTACTAATTATGTCGATCGATTTCGTACAAAGCCCAAATTTGATAGATCAAGCATGGAAAAATTGCAAATTTTGTTAATCAAGTGCAGAAAAATCAGGAACTTCATTGATTAATCATGGAAAAATCTTGTTGATCAGCTGCTTCCCTCTCTTTCATTCATAAAGTTTATATTTTTTTGCGGCACCAACCATTTATGTTTGTTTTTTAGCAATTTTAATAAAACAAAATTTACTCTCATGAATAAAGTCTAGGAATATTATTACATCTTGTACATAATCCTTGCTATATATACAGACATAAAAACTGCTGATATAGCCTTACCGATTGAATTGGATATTTTGACTGGGTAAGCGAACTTAAAGGGGTGCCCTCCCCGCTTCAATATGGTTTCAGAGGGGCTCTTAAACCATATTTTTTATCCAATTATAGGCCACAGATCACCTCGGAATCGAATTATCTCCGTGTTATTGATGTGGCCCTCGACCACCCAGACATATTTGTAAGTGGCCCTTCTCTCGAAAAGGTTGTGCACCCCTAGTCTAATGAATCTCCATACTGCAGCAAAAATAAATCTTAATAGAGGCCCTTAGCGAGAACCGTCAGCAGAGTCTCAAAAAGAAATTGACCTGGTTCCCTTTTAGCCTGGTCACATTACTACAGCACGAAAAACCATTTCAAAAAAAGGAAAAATTAGTTGGCCAGAGTTTCAACTTTTAACCAGATTAAAATTCTGAGAAAAACAGAAAATCATTTCGAGAAGCAGAAAAAAAATACTTTAAAAACAATATATTTCAAATTAAAAAGGAATATAAAATGTAATACAAATTAATAAAAACAACATGTCGCTGGTGACATGGCTGTCTACACCTTTCCCATAAATATACAAGTCCGAGGCTTCTAAAAACTCATGATGCATTATTCCAGGAATCCAAAGTCGCCATAAGCAGTTTTACATTGACGATAAACTAAATGCTGACAAGGAATTCGCAAAATTCATCTTTCATCACTCAGACTTCTCAAAGGCATTTATATTTAGCAGCTTACATGCACCGGTAACAACCTTTAGACATTATGATAAAATATAACTGTAAATAAACGTAACGAAAATAAGGACAGCACAAAAACAGAACAAGACTACGACAACAAGCAAGCAGGTACACACGGCCTTTCCACAGAGCTATAAATAGCTCTTCCATCTGCCGTCACTGCCTACATATGTCATTTCCTATGACGACATCCAAACGCCACCTGTAGCATCTAGAACTTACCTGAGCAAAAGAACCAATAACGATTGTCCACGATAGGTAGGCACATGCTCTCAGACAGGTAACGCCATCTACCTAAAACTGCCGTAACCTAACAGATTACGATTTACTGTGACGATGTACGCCGCTGTTCTTGTTGACAGGATGGAAAGACAAGTGCCGTGAGATAAGCTAGCAAGTGAATGATGATGCTCATGAACGCAAGTTAAGCAGAAGTGACTCAAAATAAAGTTAGATTTTATTTAGAATAAAGTTGTATTTAAATACTGAAATAAAGATAATGAAAGTATTTAAATTAGACTTAAACTATTAAACTTAAAGTGATTTATCCAGAAATTATTTAATGATAACTGTAAAGAATAAATAAGGTTTATAAAAGATAAGTTGGATGAAATAGGTTAAATGAAATGGGGTTGAATGGAATGAAACAGAGTTTGAGTGGAGTGATAAGAATAAGAGGGAAAATATAAATATATTTTCCTTAACAGATAGTGGGTGGGTTAATCTTGAAAATGCCATATGCGGCATTCGCCTCCTAGCTTTCGTTGAAGAAAGATCTCGCTCGACGTATAAGTCTAAAAAAAGGTATGTGCAAGCTAAAGATGCAGCAAAGTTTTGAACTGTGTTATGCAATCAAATTTTGTGCTCGCCTTGGAAAATCTGGCTCATCAATGCTGGAAATGATTCTGCAAGTTTTTGGCAGTGAAAGTTTATCACTCTGCAGTCAACGCAACAGAAAAAAGATCGCATGACCAAATCTAAGATAAAAACAATGCTGATCGTGTTTTTTGATGCGAAAAATGTGGTGCACTCGGAATTTGTGCCTGAAGACAAAGTGTGAATGGCCCCTACTACGTGGAAGTGTGGAAAATACTGAAGAGACAGGTCAATCGAATGTGACCAGAATTTGCTGCAGAGTGGAAGCTGCACAAAGATAACGCTCCATGTCACATCTGCTACAGGGTAAGCGAGTACCTGACGAAAAATAGCATCACAACGATTCCCCATCCTCCCTACAGTTGCGACTTGGCCCCTGCAGACTTTTTTCTTTTCCCCACAGTGAAAACTGCCCTGAAAGGATGCCGCCACAGAACCCTGGATACTGTGCGGCTTGCACAGGTGCTTTAAGGGACATTTCAGTTGACCCAGGGAGCATACGAAGCATGGAAAAGTCACCTACAGAAGTGTGTCAATGCTCAAGGAGCATACTTCAATGAATATTGAAGTGTTGCACCGATATTGGTAATACAATTTTTTTTCTGCATTTATTCTCATTATTTAAAATACAGACCCTGTATAGTGCATAGAGTGCCATAGGCAGTGAAGACCTGGTTTCAGATTGGGTCTTTTTATGATATTTTGCAGTACAAATTTTAGATTCATTTATGAATACCATTATGGGCCTGGGAAAATGCCAGGTAGCTCAGCTAGTTTGAAATAAAAATTATATGCAAACTAAATCTTTCACTTAGAAATTGTTTTTAATGGCGAGTAAAATGAGTTAGAAGAATTCTTATTTCACTAACTGTTTATAGTCATTGATAAAATCATTTACAATTTTTAATTATCAAAATTCACTGAAATGTTTATCAGTTAACATGATTTATTCTTATTTTAATTGCATTTTTAATTTTTTTTTCCTTAGGAAAGTGATGATATATTGTACAAGATCTTCATCCAGTGTCTTTAATAGAGCTATTACTTAGCCCTTGAACTGATATCCCTGTTGTAAGATATCTTTTTTTAAATTTTTTATTGTGAAAGAGCTATTTCACTTATAACTTGTATAACCATAATCCAGAGATGTTTTTAAATATTATACATGTTGAAATATAATTTATGGTACTGGTCTACTTTTTCTGTCATTTGCAGTTTCACTAAAAAATAATTTATGTATTCTATTTTTTCATTCAGGTAATACAAATGAAGACATTTCTCTTTTGCATGATATGAACCTAGATGTAATTGTAGAAAGTAAAGTGTTTTGTGAAAAATGGTTTTATTCTTTTTCTTTGATCTTACATAATTTTTTTTATTGTATGTATGTTACATCTGATCTTATTTCTTTATTCTTATTTATGCAAGATGTTACTAATGAAGAAATTAGTTTCTTTTAAACGTTTTATAAAAGGTTGTTGATTTTTGACTAAGGATTATTTGTAGTAAAATATTTGCTAAAAAAAAAGTTGATTTCATGTGTCCGATATATTTGAGAGAAGATTTTGTTAATAAAAATTTAATTTTTATTTTAGGTTATAACCTTTTTGGTGTAAATAGTAATAAGAGCTCAAGAACTTTTCTTCTTCATGTTTGTCCTCATTGCAATTATTCTACATATCTTGTGGGACATTTAAAGAGACACTTACTTGTTCACAGTGGTGAACGTCCATATGTTTGTAATGTTTGTAATTTCCGCTTTAATCAAAAAGAAAATCTTAAAAGGCATATGAAACTAAAACATTTTATGGTCATCTGAAAATTTTTGTATTATTTTTGATTTATCTGAAAGAAAAAAATATATATCTTGTTTTGTTATTTTTATATTTGCCATCTAGTTCTTTTATTTTGTGTATGCAGACTATCATTTAACCTTTGCAAATTTTGATTATTTCATGAGTATACAAATGTTTGAAATTTGAATATCTGCAAGTGTGCGACTTCATAATTTGTGATTTTTTTTCATAATCTCTCTTCAAGAACTCGTAGTAGTAGATTGTTTTCTGACTGAAATTTTTTACAATATATTGAGTTTATGTAAATTCATGAAAAGGATTCATGTTGAGACATCAATGACAATCTTGTAATTAATGTTATTAACAACTAACTGCTGTTATTAGGAAATTAACCAATAACAAATTATTAAAGAGATGGGAAGTCAAATACTGTGTCTTTTACTTTATTCATTTAAAATGAATAGGAGCTTTTAACTGAGAAATGGTATGTTATCGGATTGTTTAGGTTGAGAAAAAATTCTTGATAAACTCTTCTGAGAATGGGCTACATTGCAAAAATTGTACTGAAACACTGATTTTAGTGCAAATTATCAATCCTTCAGCAGTAGGTATGGTAAAATGTGATTACTTTTAAAGATATGAAATTTTATGTCCTTTCCCTTTGCAGTGTATACTTTTTTTAAGGCATCAAATATTTCTTTTTGATCAATATCTATTAAATATTTTTTTTTTAATGCATTATGATATTTTTGGTATTGTATATGTTTTGTTTGTACTTATTATTAATAAAGATATTTTATATTACTTAAAATGCTTTATTACTCTGAATAAAATATCACAAAACATAATTCTACATATTCCTTGAAAACTTAAAATTGTATTGATTTTTATTACATTACTGTACATGCTCATTTATAAGTCGATCAACCCACCCCCAATTCCCTGCAATTGATTCTTAAGCAAAATTTTGAAAAAAAAAAAAAAAATGTATAAGTAAAACCATTTTTATTGTAGGCTATTCAAAAATGATTTGTAATCAAGATTTTAAAAAATAAATTTCCATTAAATTAGTACTTTTTTTTCTACATTTCTAATCAGACTTTTTAAAAAATTCAACATTTTAAAACTGTATAATTATGTAAAATCAAAGAAGATTGAAATTATTTTGAAATCTATTTACATCAGTTTAATGATACTTAAAAGAAAAAATTCTTTCAAAAATCTATTCGAGACTTATTTACAAGGATAAACAATTTCTTAGACGGTTAAAATATAGTATTTCTTTGTATTGTAGGACTTTGAGAAGAGATCTAGAAACATTCTCTAATTGAATGCCTTTTAAAAGAGGATTAAATTGATGAAACGAATGTCCTTGTATTGAAGGGAATTCTGTCCTAAGAGAAAATGGGTGCTGAGCAATTACAGGGACATTACTGTTTAGCTTGTTTTTTAAATCGCAGGAAAAGTATCGTTGTCCACTTTTGTCTCTCTCTTTCTAACCTAAATAAACCCATATGTGATTACTTGAAAGACTTGCCTATTCACACATCTTAAAAAAAATATTAAATTGTGTATAAGTTGATTCTCCATTTTCAATTTCCAAATTTTGTCTAAAATTCTTAGACTTATATATGAGTATATATGGTTACTAATGTATTCCTAAATACATTTTATTTACTTGATATGGTTTATTTTACTATTTCAAGCATATACATGGTTAGTATATTAATCTTTAATTTATCATTAAATTTTCATATTCTTTTTACTTTTCTCATTGATTTTACTAAAAAAATTCTTAAATAAGATTAATATATTTTCTTTATCAATGCATAAATATTTTGTAAAATTATTAAGAAGCTGTAGTACTGTAAAATATAATCAATGTTTGCTTCTTTCAAGCATAGAAAATTTTGGTTAAAATGGCAAATGTTTGTACTGTTTTTGAAAAACATTGCATTTCAAATTGCAACACTAAACATTATGTTAATGTTTGTAATAAATACTTGTATGATTGGAAAATTAGATTTTTCAGCTATTATTTAATCAAGTCCATTGTTATATTTAATATGTATGTGTGTATGTATGTAGTTAAATTTTTATATGTTTAAAAAATAATTTTCTTTTTGTAGGTGTGACTTTAGTTCCAGAGAACTGTCAAATATCTGGCATATTGATTCACTCTTGTCCATACTGTTCTTATTCCTCACCATCTATTGGGAATTACAAAAGACATTTGCTCATTCATAATGGTGCACGTCCCTTTGAGTGCAATATATGCCATTTTCGTTGCAACCAAAAAGATAATTTGAAACGTCATATGAGACGTAAACACATGCAATTTTAATTTTTATGCTATTACACAAAAAATTATTGTAAAGAGAATTGTGTCTACTATTTGTTCTGTACTGCAACAACTAAGGTAGAGATAAATACTGTGTACTACTCAATTGTTAGATTTATTTTTCATTACTATAATATTTAATTCAACTTTAACAAGCATTTCTGTTTTTAAGAATGATTTTAAACAATTTTAATGTTTGAAATAAAGTAATATTTACAGTTGTCATATCCCTTGAACACTTTTTTACACAGCTAAAAAGTGTTTGACAATTTTTTTTTTTTTTTTTTTTTGGGGGGGGGGGGGGGGGGAGCTGTTTGTCTAAGCTTAACTTTTGCAAATAAAATCTGTTTGGATTGGCATGAAATTGATGCAAGTTATTGAGGCTTATTATAACGTGACCCTCGTTGAAATTGAAATGCATAATTTTTCTAAATTATTTATTTACTTATTCATTAGTTACACTTCAAAGAAATCAGGTACATTGTTTATGGGAGCTAAAAGTTTGAAGTAAATTTTAATGACACATGACTTCAAATATTATGAAATTGATATGCAATGTCAATGGTAGCATGTTTTTTAAATAGAAAATGATGTTTATAGCAACTATTGTTTGTTTACAAAGGCACACAAAATACTTTGATTGCATTATTGTTTGTAGACAGTAGGGGAAAATAGGGATACTTGAGCCACTTAAAAAAATTATACTTTTTTAGAACAAAATAAAATATTGTGAATGGAAATTTGATATTTCTTCTTAAATTGAAAACCACTTTCAATTAATATTGAGCTATTTTTCTATGCCTAATAAATTTTTACTTTTTGTTTTACATTGTGGCTCAATTATCCCCGTGAGATGGATACTTGATCCATGGTGAAGGGATACTTGAACCAATACTAATACCTAAAAAAATAAAATTTTTCTCTTTATTTTTTTATAAATATTTTACATAATGATGAATTAAGACACACAAAGTCCTTCAAAGTCACTTGTGAAAATGAAACTAGTAACACAGGCATTTTTTATAGTGATAATTGGTGGTTGAAAAATCATTTCAACTTGGGTTTATTGATGTAGCAACATCCTCAGTTGGTGCCCATTTAAATTTAGTACCTGCAATTCTTTGTGTAAATTTCATGTTCAATCCATCTTCTTAAATATTAAATACTTGCCCAACAAATCTTTTCACAGTTTTTTTTCTTGCATATTTTACAAAAAACAGTCATCAAAAGCAGGCTTTTTGTTCATATCATCACCATCATTGTCAATATTTTCATCTACTGAAATTGTTAAACTCATGTTTTTAATCAAGTAACAGTCGAAATCTGAGCCAGATGTATCATGCCACTTTTTCAATCATTTTCTTTTTTCATTTTCAGGAAAAGCTATTGTTTTTACCTGTGGTTCAATGTAGGTAAATTTGAACTATAACCTCTGTTTCTTTTCTTGTTTTTTTGTGTATTCTTTTTACTAATTCCTCTTCAATTTTCTGTTTTTCTGAAATATATGTTAAAATAGTTGATTTTGCTCTTTTCGTGCCCTTTTTCAATATGTGGAACAAAGCACCCAGATCAATATTTACAATATTTAATTTTAAAATATTGGCTGTGCCTAACAGAGATTATAACCTGTAAAATCAGTTAAAAAATCATTTTTATATTAAAAGTTAAATTGAAAATTGAAAATGAATTGAAATGACTACATTTACCTAGACAGGCTATTTTGTTAGTCAAAATGAAAAACAAAATGGATATTTCATTTAGAAAATATATGGGCTTTTTCTAATTAGGTCCTTATTATTTTTTAATGAGAAAAATAATAAAAAGTGTTCTTCCCCATTTTATCCAGGAAAATATATATATATATATATCAGTGAACATGAAAAGAACATTTTTTTTCATCCATATGTCTAATTTCCTCATGGCTCATGTATCCCCAATCTCAGTGGCACAGGTATCCATATTACCACCATTTTTGTTTATTAGACTTTTACTAACTGAAGCATGCAGCTATTTGAACTATTTTAGATTCAAAATATTGCTGAAATTATGCTTATTAAATTTATCTTTGTTGCTGCAGCTACAAACAAAATTTTGATTACAAAAAAATTTAAAAAACACTCATCTAAATATTTATTTTGGATATGGGAAAAAACAGCTCTTAATCACTGTATTTTCAAAATAGTATAAAAGTATGTGATTTTTTTTTTTCGCTTGGGGCTCAGAACTATAATATTACTATGTTGCCAAATTTAGAAAGGAAAATTAATCTACTGTAGAAAAAAAAATGGGTGGCTCAAGTTTCCTATATGATCAAGTATCTCCACTCTCCCCTAATTGTTTGAAGTATGTTTCATGAAATTAATATCTATCTATCTATATATATATATTAGTGTACATAAGATCTTTTGTATAGAAATATACCATTTAATGTTCATTTACAGGTTTACAAATCTGTACAAAAAAAAAAAAAATCGGCTACATAGTCTATGAGCTATAATTTTAGGAAGTGCATTTTCAATTGTATTACGCACAGGCCCATACTTTGGGCAATTCACCTGTAAATTATATGAACATAATTTATCTAATTAATTATAAGAGAATGGTAAAGTTGTATATGTTTGCTTCACACACACACGCAAGAAAAGGAAGAAAGAAAAGTTATGAAATTAATCTACTTAGTTATCCTGTCGACCAATTTCGCCAAATTGTACAAATCGCCAAATTAATAACCAAACTACGCATATTGATGTAATTTTCATTTTTAATAACGAAAAAACAAATAATTAGTAGAATATTAATAAAAACACAAATGAAAAGTCTAAATAAAAAATTTTTAATGACATTTTAAACAGATTTATCATATTTAATGTTATGTTAATGTAATGTGACATTCATGATCATCCATTATTGGCATTTAATTTTATAGTTTGGTGAAAGATTTTTGGTCAACGGGATAACCAATAGTACCTTTTCATATTAATCAACTTCACTAAAATATGTCAATTATCTGTGTATCCAGTTAATGAAATTTTCCTCTGTATAAAGTTAGATACGAGGATGATCCTCAAATTAATAGTTGTTTAGTTATAAAATAAACATTTCTAAAATAATAATAAGGATAATATTTTTATACATTCGTGATGTTTATTTTTACTTCTTCACACAATCATATTTGTTCACAAGCTTTACAACCTCCATGTTGTACTTGGCTGTCACCTGTGTTTTATTAAGCTAGCTTTTCACTACTATCTTCAATTAATCTTCGCTTACAAAATGTTTTCTGTCCAAGAACTCTAACTTAGTAAAAAAGTGAAAGTTATTGGGAGCAAGGTCCAGATCCATCCATCCTGTTATGATGATAATCAGAAACTTCCCATCCAAATTGACTCAACATTAAAATAATAAAGCAATATAACCAAAACCATAGAATCAAAACAATTCCCCAGAATGTTTTGAGCTGGAAAATATAGTAACCTGTCATTAGCTACTGTAAACACCTGTCCACAAGAAGACAAGGTCACAAGTGAACAGAATTGGCAAGGTAAACACCAATCATAATGGAGCAAATATAAAATTGGAAAGTATTGCTACAATAATAGAAAAAATTAGTAAAAAAAAAAAAAAAGAGAGAGAAAAATAAATATATACAAAATTAAAATAAAGAGGGGAATAAAAAGTTAAACAAATGAAAAAGCAATTAAAATTAATTAAATAGTAAATAGATTAAAAATAAATAAGAATAAAAGAAAAGAAAAGAATTACTTTCTTTTAAACATAAAAAATGAAAGAGACAAGAAAAAGGTGAAAAGAGTTACAAAAGTAATTCCTAAGTTGAACGGAGAAAAGAAGATGACAGATCATTGACAACTTTGTCAGGATTTTTTAAAATAAGTTTTGTGAAAATCCATGTGTGAGAAGGACAAGAGAAAAAATAATTATTTTCTTGTCTCTCATCATTTTTATTTTTAAAAGAAGAAGAAATATTTCATTTGTTTCTCGTTATTATTATTATTATTTATTTTTAATTAATTTATTACCTATTTATTTTATTTAACTTTTTCTTATTCCTTTTTTGCTAATATTTTTACATTTGTAGCAATACTGTTTACTTCTGCATTTGCTCCACCGTGATTGCTGTTTGCTTTACAGCTAGCACCACCGGTTGCACTCTTGTAAGCTTTCCTTTTCCCCTTTCTGTTCATTTGTGACCTTGCCCCCTTAGCAGATATGTGTTTACAGCTGCTGATTATGAACTGTTACATTTTCCAGCTCAAAATATGTTTTGTGAATTGTTTTGATCTTATGCGATTTATAAATTGCATACATATTATACATATTTTTTAAATTGTGATTTATTGCCAGTTTTTGGGGCAGTTTCAACTGATCTAGCATGTTTCAGAATACTGCAGCAGTGTAATTATAAGCATTGCCATGAAGTGCCAGGATACTGAAGCAAATCATTCCATGTCACTGAATTTGTATGACTTGCATAGTTTTCTTAGTGCCACACAATACCGATCTGTATTGATCGTAGTGCTTTTTGGCATGACATCCACAAACAGAACACTTTTTCAGCCCCCCCCCCCCCCAAAAAAAAAAAAAAAAAAACCAATATAAATAGAAGAACATGCATTTAAAGATATGTTTTCCTATGCAGTAGGATATGAACTAAGAAAAAGAAATGCACTTACAGGAAAATCCTTTGAAAGATTATTTGGAGCAGGCCTGTCCAACCTTTTACCAAGCAGGGGCGCATTTTAGCTTTTGGCATGAAATGAAGGGCGCCATTATAAACATGCGGGAAAATAATCTTTTAAGCATTAATAGCAATATATATATATATATGCAACTGAGGCATAATGCCCCTATAAAACTAAAACGTTATCTAAAAAATTAAAATAACAGTAATAAATTTTGAATAAAATAATTTTTTGCGAGAGGTTTTCTCAAAAATTTTTTGAATTGGAAGGAGCCATAAAATTAAATATCATTTATTATTAAAATAGAATGGTAATCACAGATATTGTTAGGTTTTTTAGGATGCAATGACTCTGAAATAACTATAATTGTTTTGGAAATGTAAATTTGATGTTATAAAAAGTACAAAAACAAAGTCATGGATGATTCCAAAGAGAGAGCCTGAAAAAGCTTTCATTGATGGAAATCCTTTCGCACGATTTTATAGCTTTTTTTTTAAAAAACCCTAAAGTTTTAAAGATTTGGGGGGAAAAAGACAGCATTTATTCTGTCTTATAAAACAACCGAATGACCGGTGAAACAATGTCAATAACAAAACTGTTGAACTTTCATGCTCGAAGGAGAAGAAAGATCGCTTATATTTTTTTCTATATTTTACTTCTCAACGTATTAAAAATTTTAGTGGCGACATTTATTAATTCCTATTGGCATAATTTCCGTAAAAAGATTTATAAAACATAGCTATAAATTAGTAAAGAAATGCAATAGCTCATGATTAATAATTAAAAAAACTAATCATGTATTATTGCCTTTCTTTTAATACACTGCGTGCATTACAATTGCTGATACGTGAAATACACTTGTAGAGATTTTTAAAACACCACTTATGAAAATATCCAGGATTTTAAATAAAGTATCCTTTGCAAGACAATTATGTAAAAAAAAATACTAGTAACGGGAAATTTTCAAAAGGGCGCCAAAAAAACCCCGCAAAGGGCGCCGCGTTGGACAGCCCTGATTTAGAGTATTGATACTGTTTCTCTATTTCAATTAGCACTATCACAATTAAAGATGTTACATAGGTTCCTTCTTATTGTCAACCAATAATTCCTAAACTGTTAGTTTTAAAAGTATATTTCAAATTGCACAATAACTCCAAATGCTCATTAAATTAAAATTCATCATTTTAAGTCAATAAATATGTTTTAAAAGTTACAGAATTTTTTATATGGTCGCTGAGTTCTACAAATTATACATAAAAATTTTTCTCTGCGTTCTAACAAGTAAAATATCGAAAATTTAATTTTTTATTGAAATCACCCAAATTGTGAATCTTTGAACATTTTGTTCAGCATTTTATGATACCCAAAATTGAAAAATGTGTATTTAGTACCTGATAAAAAAAGAAAATCATAATGTCATAAATTTTGTTTTTTCAAATAATTGAATTTTTATTGCTCTTCTTGGTAGAACATGGAGAAAGTTTTCCTAAATATCAACCATGAAAAAATTTAAATTTTATAACGTAAAGTATTTTAATGTAAATAGGTTTTCATATAAAATGCAACATTTCAAACTTTTTTTTCCAGTTGAAATTCTATATCTTAAACTAACAGTCACAGAATTAAATATTGTTCAACAATAAAAAAGAACATCTCGTATGATAGACATTGGAATCATGAACCAATCCAACACAGTATTCTTCAATTAAAAGATATAATAAATTATGGCCAAGTTTTAAGAAATTCTAAGTAATATTAAACAAGAAAAAATGCAAAAATATGAAAATCTTTTATTTTAAGAAACTTATTTTTTAAATAGTTTTTAAACCTTCAACACACATCCAAATTTTAATTATTTAAACAGTTCTTACTGTGACTTTCATGTTTGCATCTTTGTGTTATGTTTGAAATAGTACTTGTAAATTACATAATTGAACAAATATCTTGCTTTTTAAATTTAACTTTTTTTTTCTTGCCTGAGTAAATACCCATTTTCTTTTGTAGGTCTGATTACAGTTCCCCAAAGTTATAAAATAACTGGGATATCAGTTCATTCTTGTCCACATTGTCATTATACTTCACCTTCTATTGGGAATTACAAAAGACATTTGCTGATTCATACTGGTGAACGTCCCTATGAATGTAAAATTTGTCACTTTTGTTTTAATCAAATAAATAGTTTAAAGCGACATATGCAACGAAAACATACATTTTCCTATAATACTCCATGATTGTTTCATTTGAGATCATCATTTTATTTGCTATCATAGTTTTAAAAATATCAGCAATGAAAAATGTAAAAATTTTTAATTTATAAAAGTGTTAAATATAGTTTGTTTAAATTATGTTTTGACGTCTCTTTTGATTTAATGTGTAGTTCTGAATTTTTTTTTTTTTGTAATGGATGAATGCTAAAGTCCTATCCGTTTTAAGGATGTAAGTGTCAAGTGGAGTATAAATGTTGCTGACATTTCAAGAACAGAAAAATTACGATAAATGCACAGAGCAATAGAGTATACGTAGACACAATGTTTGTCAGAAGAACTCATGCCAAACAGGAAATAATATGGCAAGTAGGAAAGACCACATCAGACATTGTTTATTGTACAAGTATGAAAAAGCTATTATAGCTGCTGCATCTTGCTACGCGTTTGTCAACTGTATGTGGGGGATACCATGGACTGTAATGTCTACTGAAGTAGGTTTAGGAAGCTCTGGGATAGAGACAGAAGCTATAAAAATTTATTCTTATTCTGTAAGCCCATAAATTGTTTCTGTCGAGGATCTGGATACAATCATAAAAAATTCTCCATATCCAACAGTCAAAAAAATTAGTGGAAACATTCTTGGAATACAGAACAACAGTCTGAAGACAGATGCATGGCACTTAGCTTTATTTCCAAGCTCGATCAGTGGGTACTACATCAGGTTACAATAAAGCAACCTGAAGAGAGAATCAACACCTGTGTTTCTTTGCTTTCCTGTAACAGTAAAGAACCAGACTGTGAGCAAAACACATGTCTAAGTAGCCAGTATTCATCAATTGCTGAGAGGTTATCTTTCATCATGATACAGCCAGGCTTCATGATGCTTTAAGGACTCTGCAAAAATTCCTGAACCTTGATTGAAAAATTTTGCCTCATCAAGTGTATAGCCAAGACCTCGCACCTTCGATTTATACCTTTTTTTTACAATACACAATGCCTTCATTTGCTGAACCTTCCATAATGTTGAGATTGTAAAAGCGGCGTTACAGTAGTATTTGATGTGGGATTCATTTATTACCAAACAAATGGCAAGAAGTCATACATAATAATGGTACATGCCTTATTCATAGGTGCTTAACTTTTTGTGTTCTCTGCCTTTTATTTTCAATTAAAAAATGAATAGAACTTTTGCACTCAACCAAATACAATATGGATATTGAAATATTAATAAAGCATTTGTTGTTAAACAATACTGCTGACCTAGCATCAAAGTTGTATTAGAAGGATTTTGAATCGAATTATAAATCAGCAGTACTAAGTAAAATAATATTTAAGTATTTGCTTATTTTTTATTCTGTGTTTTTTTCTGAATGATTGAATATTTGATGATTTAATGAATGATTTTGAATATTTACTTTCCTTTTTGCTAATCTATAATATTTTATCATATATTATACACATTCACAGGTGCAGATTCACAGTCACCTGTCACCATATAGCAACTAAATTTTTTAACTTGGAAATTAATTTTTGGCATCTAAGTTACCATCCTTTGGTGAATTTTGCATTTTTACTTGGGATTATTTGACAAAAATTGTGTTTTTCTCCAATCCTCCGATAAGAATCCTATGTTTTTCCGTGATCCTCTGACGAAAAATGCATGTTTTTTAGTGATCCTTACCAAAATCATAATTTTCCACGATCATTTGACAATAATCGTGTTTTTCAGCAATTCTTTGATAAAACTCGCAGAGTTTTTTGCTATCCTTTGATAAAATTAGCTTATCTCCTGTGCTCTTTTAATGAAATTTGCATTTTTTTCTTAATTATTCTTAAAAATTAAACCCTGGTGGCAACTGGAATATTTGCATTTAGGAGCCACTGGCTTTTTAAAAGTTTTGGTTATCTGCCCTTATAATTAACCCACAGGGAAAGAACTATTTTTTCACCCTGTTGCTAAAATTTTCAAATGCATTGATCTTTGACAATTAAGGTAAAATCTGTTTTTCGCATCTAAATTACAAATTGGTATGGCATTATTAAATTTGTTTAACCTATTTTTTATACAATTTTATTTTACAATAATATACTTCATACATAATTTGTAATATATTAATCACATTAATTTTTTCACTTCATTGTTGGAAAACTAGGGGTGGGGGGAATTTTAAAGAAATAATAAGTAAATGGTTTTTGATAAGAAATGTTCCTCCTAACTATAATGCATCTGCAACCTCTTTCATTCTGACAATCAAGTGATTGAGACACATGAATTTGAAGCAAAGACCAGAGAAATCCCTGTTTCAACTCATTAAGATACCCTGGTAAAGAACTTAGTGCAGCTGCCTAACATATAAACTTCTACTGAATGTGTTCAATAAAATCAGACTCTGCTCATGGAGCAGCACTTTCATGCTCTTTTACTCCAAAGAAGAAAGAACTGCATTATGACAGTGACATAAGGATTTCTCTTATTTAAACTGGAAACAACATTGACTGAGTATTGAATGAAGATATAGGTTGATTTGACATATTTGTTTATTATAAAGAAATTATATCATGATGTTATTTCACGTATTAAACTGTTATTTGATTTATTATTAATTCTTATTTGGTTTGTTATTTGAGCCATTTATACTATTTAGTTCTATAATTAATGTAGATTTATATGTGTATATATATATATATATATATGTATATATATATATAATTTTAATTATGCTGTATTTATTGCTGTATTTTCGAGGAATAATGGCATAGTAACTTTATTTTAATAATAAACTAGAGAATTAGTTTAATGCTGTACTGATTATGCCACTGTAACTTTTTTTTAAAACTAGAAAATTTGTTTAACACTGCACCAGATACAACATCACGTTCATTATAAATAATATACCAAGTTTAGAACAATTAGTTGCAGTCATTAATTGATGGATATGAAATTGGACATTGTGAACTTAAATAAAAAACTTTTAGTTTCACAATTAATGCCACTATAAACGTAATTTTCTTTTTCTTTGTCATTAAATAAGTAAATCACTAAAAAATTTATTTTCTACATCCAAAAATCTATCAAAATCTTCATCTTTAGTATCACTGTGAAATAACTTTTAAATTCCGGGAGATAAATATGAATATCCACAAAATCATCATTTGTATCATTCATATCATTAGTAAAAATAATTTCGTTAATGCCATTATAAACATTCTGACTTTTGCTATCTGTTAAAATAAATACATCACTAAAGAATTAATTTTCTACATTGAAAAGCCCATCAAAATTTTCATCTTTAGTGATGTATTTTGAAATAATTTGAAATTTTCAGTTAACAAACATTTGTGAGTATCCACAAAATCCTCTTCTGTATTATTCACATCATCAATAAAAAATTACAATAAACCAAACTTATTGGCTGCAATTTTGTTTTTAAACCTGTAAAATCCAGTTTAATGCTTGTTATTCCCAGAAAATACAATAGTTATTCTGTTTTATTTGGATAAATTGTGGTTTTGTTTTCTGAAATATTCATTTGATTCCTATGCATAAGTTCTAGTTTAATAATGCATCTGTCATAGTTTTCTAATCAGTGTACATCAGTAAATTTGCCATCTGTAAAATTACTCAGTATCAATGTGTGATCATGTTTTTTCTTTTTCTTTTTTTCTTTTCTTGTCCTCATTGGTTTGGCTTATTAAAAAATTACATAAAAACAAATTTTTTTTTTTTTTTTTTTTTTGAAGGATCAGAAAATGCAAAATTATTTTTAAAATAATTTGTTTTAATTTTATCTGAAGATTTTTCCAGTATTTATTTTATTTTTAGGTGAAGAATATTCTATTTGTGGAAAATCCAGAGGAAAGTCCCAACATTGCTGTCCTTTTTGTCCTTATACTTCTGCTTTCAGTAGCCATGTGAAACGGCATTTGAGAATTCATAGTGGTGAACGCCCTTATATTTGTAATATTTGTAATTATCAGTGTAATCAAAAAGACAATCTTAAGTCACATCTAAGACGTAAACATTTCACAAATATGTAATTTTCCTGCCTTTAGGAACTACATAAACTAAAAATACGTGTGCAAAATTCTTTACAATAGTCATTTAATTCTTGAAAATTCATCTTCACATTTCATACTTGATTTATTTTTATTTTCATTGTTATGTGATTAAAAAAAAAAAAAAAAAAAAAAAACTTTTGGTTTAATTTCTTACATATTTAAACTAATGTCATATTGACAATGAGATTCTTTAACAAAGAGTAAAATGAACATTTTAGTTACTGTAGAGAAAGACTTTAGTAAATACAGGGATATAGTGGACAGTATATGGAGGTATAAGCTATATATCTTCTGGAGTTTTTTAAGGAACATTGTATACTCTCTGTTTATCAAGAAAAGTATAGCATATACAGCCTAGGTTATACTTTCTACCTTGAGCATATATTCTTTTTTTTTTTTTTACGACTACACCACTGAGTAAATTTATTTTAGATATTTAAACTAATATATGAAACTTAACATTAAACTGCAATCATCCATATTGCTAAGCTTTATAATATCTTCTAGCTTGCATATAATATCATTATTCATTATTTATCATACTTTACTTACATTTATTTCTGGTAATTTATTGTAATGACATTGTATGGAGAAGAGACCTATTTTGTTGGAATTTAAAAATATCTTTGTGAAAAATAAATTGTTAAAGCTATTTTGTTTTTGTGTTTGTTTTTAGATGTCTGTATATGTTTCATTCCTAATACTTAAGGTATGTTTGTATTTAGGTAGTATTATACAGATTTCTGTTTTACTATTATTATCAATCAGTAAATGGTAACCATTAGTAACAGTTCATCAATAATATTTTTGTATTTCTTGAATGAAATTACAGTCAAAGATCTATAATCCGCACACCCATAATCCACTGTTTTCTCATTTTTTAAAAATTTTTTGAAAAAAATCGTTTTGGGATCACTAATTTGTAAATTTTTTAACTATTTATTTCATTGTTTACATTCGTAAAATAATGTGAATTATAGAAAACAGCTGATTATGGGTGTGCGGATTATAGATCTTTGACTGTACAACCTTCACTGTCTTCATTGTAAATATTCTAGCTCAAAAATTTTAAAATTGAATCTATGAAACTTAAACAATAAAAACACCCTTTTTCCTGTCACAGTTATGATTACACCACTAAATATAAAGGTAGTCCTAAATTGCATGTACTGAAATGATATCAAGTCAAATATGGTATTTTCATTTTTAGTAGTTAAAAATAATTCCATTAAAATGGTTTTTAATTAAGTTTTATATCAAGATCAATGATTATTTTGGTCATAAGTGAATCTAATTACATTCATTTTTTAACTTCATATATTGTAATAAAAAATAACTTAAGAGGAAATTTTATTTTTGGTGTATATATATTTTGGATGTTTTATTTCTAATACCTGAAACATACTATTTGCACATTTTTTAAATTTTTATATGTACAATTAATACAGTTATTTAGTAAATGTCAAATACTTGTTTTGTATTTTTTAGTTCAAATTAATATTTTATATGGTGCTTCACCAAATTAATATTTCATACTGCTTTTTAAATGTACTTAAATTCCTTCCAGGTTATTTTATTTAAAAAAAAAAAAAAAAATCTAACTTTGGATTGTCAAACTTTCATTGTCTTCATTGTGATTACTTGAGCAAAAATATTTCACATGTTAAATGTCATTGGCTTTTAAGCCATACTAGGTAGTGTCCGTTTTCCTGCCACACCTGTAGTGGTTATGCTACAGTTCATAAAGATCACCTTTAAAGACATATATTGAATTGCCATTCAGTATGATTCAATGTTCTATAATTTCATAGATCACGGCTATAGAGTAAAGAAGGGCTGGTTTATCAGGAAGTTGAAGGATCTGGTAAATGTTAATCGGGATGATGTAGCTAAGTATTGAATCTAAAAAGGAAGTTTGGAAAGATATAGGATTTTTTTAAAGGAATGTATTATTTGTTTTCTATATAATTTATGACAATCAAAATTATGGGGCATTTTTATACTGTTTGTTAATTTCTAAGCAATTTTGCATGTTTTAAAAAAAGCTGTGTAAATTTCCCTTCTAATTAATGAATTATTTTTAATGTTTTTCCTTGACATACATTATTTTTGTGAATATCCCTTATCATGCTTTGAATTATATTTTAAAATATCAATATAAAATAAATGTTAATTTAGAAACAACATAATAAAACAAAAGAATTAATATTGAAGAGTACTGAAAGAATTTTTTCATTTTCATATAGACAATTTTTTTCATGAGCTAATTTATTTATGAAATCTGACACATTTTTCACTAACTTTTGTTTCAACTATGTCTTTAAATTTTAAATATGTATCAATGTAGCATCTTTTCTTTCTTTCTAAATGCTGGCCAGGCCCCTACTTACCATGCAGTTACCCAGTTTTACAGGTTTCAGTATCTAAATATAATGCAAAATTGCCTGACCGCCACTATGCAGCGGCCTGATTGAGAAGCACTTATACTGTTTTAATAGCAGCACTGTTTAACTTTGTGTTGGTTATATGTTAGATGATTACTTAAAGTGGATTTACTTATTAAAATTTGTGCTGCATACATACCTCTGTACATAAGTTGGTCTTGTAATTTAGAACCTTGATCAGGTGACAAGACCTTCACCTGATTAGGCACCTCCAGAGGTATAATTCACTAGTAACTTGGAGGAATTTGCATCCATGATGGATTTTACATGCACCAGGTGCCAGCCTACATGACGATGCATCTTTCCTTGTATAGTGACTTGGAAGTTTCTAGCCCGACCTGAAAATAATAAGTAACAGCAATTATAATTAGTCACATGATCATTAACATCAGAAATTTGACAGCTATAATCATGTTAAATTACTTACAGAAATAGTCCGGAATATGAATTTTACTTAGTTGCTATTAAAGAATTCTATTTATGATTATGATCTATATTTATGATTTACAAATTGACTTTCATAATTTAATTTGTTTTATTTACATGTTTATGTATATATCAGATTTTAGTTTAATTTGTAGTTTCTCATTCATGTTTAATTTAAAGTCTCCCCCTTATTTTAAGAAAAAGGATGTCTTAATTTTGGAACTCCTTCCTAGCTTTAAATTTATGAATTGCAAAACAAAATAAAATCAATGAAGTTTTAAAAGCATAACTGAAAACTATTTAATAAAATGATTTTTATTTACACAGAGTTTTTAATTTTTAGAGTTTTTAATACATACTAGCCGCCCTTGGTGACTAAATTGGTCTCGCTTAAATGTATGCTAAGCATTGTATCATGTTACTTTTATTCATAATTTGGGAAAAGTTCCATATCCTGCTACTTTTTTTTGGGGGGGGGGGGGGAGTTTTTATGATAAATGTTTTTATGTTGTTGTTATGATATATTACTGGTATTAACTTTTTTTATGTTCTGGGACGATTTTTGTTACATTTATGCTTTTTATAACAATTATTATTAAAAAAAATGCATGTTTATAATTATTAAAGGAAAGAATTCCGTATCCTGTTCTGGTTGGCACAATTGGAAAAAAAAAAAAAAAAAAAAAAAAAATTAAAAATTGCAACAAAAAGCCATTTTAGCAATTTATCAAATTTCTCGAATGGTAAAAAAACATAATTTTTAAATAATTTATAAACATATTTATTTAGTAAATGATATATATGTCACATGTAAAAAAAATATATGTGATGTTTTTATAAATATTTTTATGTATATACATTTTAGATATATTTCTATATATATGTCACTGTACTTAGAGATACACATATATAAATACATAATATATGCACCTGTAAATAAATATATATATTTATATATATTTTTATAATTTTACATATTTCATATATTTATTATGTATGTCAAATTAAAACAAAAGTTATAAACTTTTTCAAAAAAATATGCAAGATGCAAAAAAAAAAAAAAAAAAAAAAAAAAGTCTATTCCAGTATTAAAAAAATAACCACAAAAGTTAGAGATCACAATCACATCGATTCATTTCATACTGAAAAAAAAAAAAAAAAAAAAAAAACAGAACAGGGTATAGAACTAACACTTCACTTAATAAAAAAATCATGATATTCCGCCGTCATAAAAAAAAAAAAAAAAAAAAAAAAAAAAATTATAAGAAGCTATTTTGGATTCCTTCACCAATTGCACCAACTGGAACAGGATACGGAACTCTTCTTCATAATTTAATTTACTTGCTCAATTCTTTGCCAAATCAGAAAATTCTGCAAGAGATATCAAGAACTCGGCATATTTATGCTTGTTGGGTGCAAGTAATAAATTGACAAACATTGTATCTCTGGTATTTTTTCTTTTTTCATTACTTAAAATATAATCTTTTCACTCATTTTATTTATAATACATAACTTTAATTTTAGATTGAAACATTTAAAATTCATAACTTTTATTTTCATAAGCAAAACGAACGGGAAAAATATACATATATATATATATATTGAAGCTCTATAATTGCAGAGTAAAAGCAAAACGTAAATAAATCTAATTTACTCAACCTAAATCCTGCATAAGGAAGTTTACAGAATAACCAATGCAACGTGTTTCATTCGTCCATTGCCATTAAACAATTAGCAAAAAATCTCAATTTCTGTGCCATGTACAATAGCGTATAGATTTTTTTAAAAATCGTTATTTAAAAAGAATACATACCTTTAAATATCGAAAAGGTTATTGTTTAATTTTAATAATACCTATAATTTAAAAATAAAAAAAGAAAAGAAATTTATTTTTAGAAACTCTAAATATGTGAATCCAAAATTACAGCTCATTCTGACAAGTAATTATTGAATTATATTTAAACCAGCATCGAGCGAAGGGGGCGGTTGAAAGTGATGCTAAAAGCGAGGAGCTGCCAAATTTATGCTACCAACTTGGTTTGTTTCTTCTTTTCTTGTTAAAAAAAAAAAAAAAAAAAAAAAAAAGTACATTTTGCAAAGTGTTTTTGTGATAAAAACATACATTTTCAAAATAGCATGTAACTTCTTAGAATCTAAAAGGAATTACAAATTGTTATATTGTACTGTAGATTAATTTATTTTGCATCAATCTTCTAGATATTCTTGCCAAAACATAAAGGCAATTTTATCTTATATTATTTAGTTGTTAAAATTAAACCTTTTAAATTTGTAAAGTAAATGCAAATTAAGTATCCAATAGAATTTATTTGTTTCCATACTTTTCAATTTTGTGCCACCTGTCACAAAGAGAAATGAAAGGAGGGGGGAGGGATTGAAACTTTGCCCCAATCAGTTTTTTCTTCTCATGCCACTGATTTAGATTACCACATTGCAAAATGTTTTGTCACAATTTCAAATGAATTTAATATTAGAAATTCCAAGCCTTAAACCCTCATAGTTTCTAAACTTTTTGACTGACAGAGCTCCTATTTGTTATTCTTATGATAAAATTATTAAAAAATCAAAAAATGATGTCCAAAAGGTGTTCATTTCAGAGTTTCATACAATAAAGTGAAAATTTCAGAGATTGGTACAATTGATATCTATTTTTATTTTTTAAACATAAATTGGAAGAAGACATAATTTCTAGTTGAATGCCTATTTTCATTTTTGTCTCTAACAATTATGAGATGTTCTCTTGTTTTCTGACTGTGCATGTTGTCTGTCTGTGATAACATCATATGTTGTATAAAGTTGTTGTATGAGTTGAATAAATTTAATTCATTCATCTATTTTTATTCTTTTATAGATTTTTTCTTTCAAAGAAATAAAAGTAATTGTATGTTTGAAAATGGTAACAATGTCTTTTATCCTTTGGTATATATTTAACACTCTGTCTGCCACTTGTCTGTGCGAGCTGTAATTCATGTAAATATGTTGGTATTGAGATGCAGTTTATATATGTTATTGAAATTTACTGTGGAATGTTTGGAATTGAATATGAAATGTGTAGCATTTAGAGTTTCTTTACAGGCACAAGCAAAAAATATTGGTACCATTTATGGTCTAGGGAAAAATAATCTGTTGTATATTTTAAAGATGTTGCATTTTTCCAAACTTGTTATGATTGATATATATATCCCTGATTTATACTAAAAGATGTATACTGCAGAATACGGTGTCTATAACATTTATCATTCATTTATAGAAACAAATTTTTAGCGTAATACTTGCTATGTATAAATTTTATTGACCATATACAGGGCTGCACAAAAAAGTATGGAGGGTTTTTTTTTTTATATATTACTGAAAGAAAACTTTCAACTTTGCTATGTATATATAATTTTAATTCATTTTTCGATTAATTAATTCATATGCTGATTAAATTTCCTGTGCTGAAATTTTAAATTTCATTATTCTTTTTAGGTGATTTTTTTTCTTTGAGATAAATCTAATGAGGGATTTATTGTGATTGCTGTTCTTATTGCAGATATACAGCATTTGTTTTAACAAATAAAAACTTGAAAAATTAATTAAAATTATATGTGTGCATCAATGTGTCTCATGTTACACCACAGGTTTTGTGTGTTCATGTAGATGTCATGTGCTGCAGGTGCAGCCATACCAACACGTATGAGTGAGAAATGCCAAGCTTGGCATTGTTTTTATAGCTTAAATTGTAGAGCTCTTGGAGTGCTATTCCAAAGGTTTTGCGTTCGATCCCCAGTTTGGTCATTTTAAGCTCTTTTGGTTCTATGCTTAGCTAGCAATGTGATAATTCACTTATGAAACATTTGTTATGTATTTCATTACTGAAGTAAATTTCAGCATTTTATGTAGTGTGTATAGCAAACTATAGATCATATACAGAGCTGCACAAAACAATTTCGATACCTATTGATCTTATTTTCTGAAATTGTGCTTTTGAATATAATATACATTTTACAAATTGTTTACTTAGACATATTTTATGTTATTAAACTGTGAAGTTACAGTATTCTAAATGTCTTAGAAAATGTTTCATAATGTATGCATGCTGTATGATTTTTTTTTAAAATTGTTTATGGATTACTTAGGAATATAATTTTTATTTTATTTTTTATTTTTTTCACTATTAAACCTTGTTATTTCCAGATTGACTTTTAAAATTATATTCTGATTAAAATTTTTGGATTTATCATTGCCAAAACTATCTGCATATTTTTTGCTACCTAGTAAATTTTATTTTGATTTGTGATATTTAAGAATAAACTTGATACTTTAACTCCACAGTTTACATTTTATTCTTTCTATCAAACCTAGTGATCCACTTTTTCATTACATTTAATGTAATATATTCTAAACATTGTAATTTCACTAAAAATGTAAATTATTTTTAGTAAAATGTTTATTATGTTTCTTAAACTGAAATTTTAAGTTTCATTATTCCTTTTTAGGTGATTTTTTTCTTAGTGATAAATCTAGTGAAGGATTTAGCTGTCATCGCTGTCCTTATTGCAATTACACAACATTTGTTCTAACAAATATCAAACGACATATATTAATGCATAGTGGAAAAAGACCTTTTGCATGCCAGAGTTGTAATTACAATACTAACCGAAAGGATAATCTTAGAATGCACGTTCTTAGAAAACATTCTGTTTTACAGTAGATAATCTATTTTTGCTTCCTGATCAATTTTCTTCTATTTTGCTCTCTTTTACTTAAGCATTTAAATTCTTTACTTTTGGATTGAAATGTTTAATGTTAAATTGTGTTATACTAAACTTGTTTTACCTGTTGCATAATTAAGTTTTTATCATATGATACACAATTACTTTTTAAAGAGGCATTTCACCTGCTTTTTATGAATAATTTAGATAAGTGTTCCTAAATATTTAGACTGATATCAAAATTCATAATTTCATTGTGCCATCAATAATAAAAACAATGTTAATATCTAAAATGTAATTATAAATTAGTACTCTTATTATCTTTTTTTATTTGCATTAAAATAAGAAGCAACACCAAAGTTATATTTTAATGCAATATTTACTCAAATTAATTTCAATTTTTTTTTTTTTTTTTTTTTTTTTTTTAATGACAAAACTGAAAAAGTTCTGCAAAACGTTGTTTTTTAAGTAAAAATTCTTAGTTTTAATTTTGCATATATTGGCACACATGAGATTGGGAGAGTCTATAAAATTGTATTTTTCAGTTCTATAATTTTCTTTTTCTATATGAGTTATGCATATCATAGTTTGGAAAATTCTAAAGTTTGAGATTTCAATTAAATGACCTGTTTGACATTCCTACTAAGCTTGATAGTAAAATTGTGAAACAAGTAACATTTATCTCACTATCATCACTTTTTAGGTGCTGTGCAAATATATCATTATCAAGTTTTCGGTAATTTTAGATTTTCCCCCCTCCTTCCGATATCATATGTTATCATCCCTCGAACCCCCTGTTCCCCGTTAATGATATCATTATCAAAGTGTAAAAAAATTTTGATTTCTAGAATTTGTTTCTTTTGTTTGAAGTGATACACAAAACTAGTTACATTTATTTTCCACATTCTTTTATGATTGAAATGAAGAGAAGTCAATAAAATATCACTTTGCATATGAGAAAACTTTATATAATAACAATTAAAAGAAATATTATAGCTTTTTACTACATAATGCATTCAGCAGTAATTAAGACCTGATACACTTGCACCGAACAGAGGTGTGAGGGTGAGTAGAAATTCTTATCAACAAAACAAAGGGACAACGTTCCTTCTCTTTATCTTTATTTATTAGTAAACACAAGCTTCATTTCAAATACATTTCGCTTATGGTTTCTCGAACTGTGATTATATATGCATACACATATGAAGAAAAATGTAAATGTTAAAAGGTGGGGTATTCCATATTTTAAAATAAATAATTTTATAATATTTTAATGATTTTAATAATTTTGTATTTTTTAAAATATAGATAACAGGCTAAAAAAAGATAACATGCTATTTTGCAATAAATAAAATTAACCATGTAGTAAAGAAAAAGAGAAAACTTTGATAGGATCAGAAATGGGTATCAATATCAAAAGATAAACTCCCTCCTCTTAGTATTCATCTTATGATATATCTTAGTACTCTTAGTATTCATCTTATCCATCTTATGATATCATATGCTAGACTCTCTCCCCCCCCTCCCTAAAATGATTACATTATATTTGCACAGTCCTTTAAGACATAAGTTATTTGGAAAAAATATTATGTTTAGCTATTTAAATGGTAAAATTTCTGTTGTGTGGTAAATCTTATTTATAAAAACAAAGTAAATTTTATTTCTGAAACAGAAAGAAAAAAAAAAGTTAAATGCATTATACAATGTATTTTGAAATTATTTCAGCATAACTGTGAACTGTGTAGTTGAAGTTCAGTAAATATCAATCTTCTCAACCAAACAAAATATTTTAATTTTGAGTAAGTATTGCATTAAAAAATTAAATGATGATTTTTAAAATAACGTTAAAAATAGACACCACTTTGCAGAAAAAATATGTAACTTAAACTTTTGTTTAGCATTATCTTTCCTTCTCATTCTACTTCCATCATTCGGCTTATCAATTTAAATAAATCTTTTCACATTCATACAAATGATCTTCCAAGTATTAATGCTACTGAAAAATATTGACAAGTTTTTGATAAGATGAATAAAATTATATGTCTTACATACACTATATTGCCATTGATTATGGGACACTTGCGATTTTAGACATTTTACTAAATATCTAGAAAAATACATGAGGAATCATCTCGAAACTCTTAGTGTATAAATATAATAGTATAAGTCATACATCTCCGTGAAGATTTTTTCCCGAAACTCCAAAGGGGACCGTCAACAAATTAAAAAAGAATTAATATCTTTTGAATAACCCTGTCAAAACTAATGTAGCAAAAGCGCTCAAACTCTAGATTGTGATTGAATGCCTTATCGTAATAAGCCTTGTTCATTTTTATGCAAATAGCATGCATACTCGCACAGTAATTAAGGTTTTTATAAAAATGATCCCAAATTTTTCCAAGTTTTTTCCTTATAATTTTCAGAGTTCTTAATATAAAATATTATTTTTTTCAGAAAATACAACAAACAACATTGCACACAGTACCCTGTAATCAGAATTAAAAAATAATGAAAATTGTATAAAAAATGAGTTGGTTTACTAAATAATTTTTTACTGCGCATGCGTCAACGATATCAAAATTTCATTTGCATATTATGTTAGCTAAATGTATAGAGCAACTTTTGTGAAAGTCACAAAATCATAACTTGAAAATTCTGACAATAATCGTCAATTGAATAACTCGAAAATCCGTTATTCTCAAAATGAAGCAAAAACAAGAGGGGTTGTATCCATATATTCATTGATTAGTGTCAATATAGAATACACAATGTGGGATGTACTACTGCATTTGGATAAAATCCCTCATTTTTGCTTCATTTTGGAAACAACGGATTTTGTCCTTTTTCTATAGACGATTACTTTCAGAATTGTCAAGCTATGATTTTGAGACTTTTACAAAAGTTGCTCTATACATTTAGCTAACATAATATGCAAATGAAATTTTGATATCTTTGACGCATGTGCAGTAAAAAATTATATAGTAAACCTACTAATTTTTCATACAATTTTTATTATTTTTTAATTCTGATTACAGGGTACTGTGTGCAATGTTGTTTGTCATATTTTCTGAAAAAAATATTATTTTATTTTAAGAACTCTGAAAATTATAATGGAAAAACTTGGAAAAATTTGGGACCATTTTTATAAAAACCTTAATTACTCTGCGAGTGTGCATGCTATTTGCATAAAAATGAACACAGTATATTACAATGAGGCATTTTTATCATAATCTAGAGTTTGAGCACTTTTGCTACATTAGTTTTGACAGGGTTATTCAAAAGATATTCATTCTTTTTTAATTTGTTGACGATCCCCTATGGCGTTTCGGTAAAAAATCTTCACGGAGATGTATGACGTATATTATATTTATACACTAAGAGTTTCAAGATGATTCCTCGTGTATTTTTCTAGATATTTAGTAAAATGTCTAAAATCGCAAGTGTCCCATAATCAATGGCAATATAGTGTATAACCCATTTATATGAATCCATCCCATTTCTGTGTCTTGTATATCTTTTGTTATGATAAAATGATGTGTGATTTAATTTACGTTAATGTGAAAGTTACAAGAAGTAAAGGAAAATATGAATCTTATTTACAGAAGGTGTTATTATTTTTTTAATGGTATTAGTATTTTCTGCACATCTTGAAATTTAATGAGACTTCTCATTAAAGTCTGAAGTGAAAGTGAAATACTGAATATGAATGGAAAACTTACAATTTTTGAGATACTTCTCAAAATTTCTTCAATTTTTTACTGTTTTGCAACTGATATCCTGCTTGGCAAGGAGTATTATTAGATTAATGAAACACGATTATTCAATCGGTAAATCAATTATAACAGAAGTAATTTATTCCATTTTTCATTATTGGGTGAAAAAAGTCTGAGCCAGGATTCGAACCAGGGATGTATTGGCTGAAGCTGTCAATGCTCTACTAACTGAGCTATCCCGGACACGAACACTGGAGGACTATTTCACCCAATTAACCTCAATGAACACTTTTTCTGGTCTAATACTCTGGATCAGCTGATCAAATATTAGAAAATGTAAGTATTTTCTAACAACAATACTAGGTAGATTTAAGTGCCCAAATACTTATTTTAAAAATAAATGAATAAACTATGTATTTAAGAGCTATCTTTTAACCAGGCAGAGGTGGCTCCTCTGGTGCATATTTGAGCCTTAAATTTTCATACAAACAGGAAACAATAAATTAACAAATTAAATAAAATTTGTTATTTTCATTCTTCTTTTATAGAAATTAAAATGTTAGATGTTTTATACATAGGAGTATTAATTATTGTTTTTAACTTTTGAAAACACAAATATATTTAACTTGTACACTGCTGTTTTCATTTTTGCAATTTATGTATTGTGAACTTCCATATAAATAACCAATGAGCCACTATTGTCAACAGAAAACAACTGACATCAGTAGTTAGTGGAGGAGTTTGTGAATCTTTTAAATTTTTATTAAGAATTAATCATAACCTTTTACTTTGTTTTCTTTCAAGATAGTTTTCTTTTTGTGATTTTTTTCCCCTTATGTTTAATGAGAAAAAATAAATGTGAAATGCCTCTATAGTTATATTTTTTAAATAAATGTGTTGTTATTAAGAGGTTTGGTTTTAGCATTAAAGTTTTTATTTGTGTTATTTCCCCCCTTTTTATTAGTGTTACTAATAAATGTATGTTGCCAACTTGGGGAAAAAATTATAGGAATATGTAGAGCTTAATTATTTTTTGTCTATTCAATGTATGGGAGTAAATTTTATTTTGTGATATTTGTAACTTTATTTTCTAACTCATATGCGATAAAAGATAGGGGAGAAATGTTGACTAAAAATTGATTTTTTAATTAGCACTTATCAAAAACTAATAAAATTTCAACTGTCAATATTTTACCCCCCCCCCCCTCTTTTCAAAAAGTAAAAAAAAAAAAAAAAAAAAAAAAAAAATAGCAATATTTTTTTTTTATAGTTCAAGTGAAATCGCTAAATATCTTGCATTTGGTAAATTATTATCATTCTAAAAACTCTATATATTTGCAGTCAAAAGTATGGAAAGCTACACAATTCCACTATTGATTAAGGGAAACTCAGCTATTGACGAATAAAATACTTTGTGAAGCCACATTATCGAGGCGAAGTAAACTGCTCAAAATATTTGCTTTACAAACTTATAGAATCATACTAAGCATTACTGTTAGTACTGCAGAAAACATTTACAGAAAATATACTGTATAAAAATATGAAACATTTATTCAAAATGATAGAGTCCCTATAATTAAGTGGCAGTATTAACATATTGACTATCTTTTAATGCCTTGTTGTCATATGCCCTTTGTTATTCCATTTTATTAGGTTTTACTATGTAACAAAATGTATAATTCATTATTTACAAGCAAGAACTATAATTAAACTACACAATTAAATAAGAATTACTAAGTAAATAAAAAATATATATTGGAATTAAAAAATATATATAATGTTCTTGACAATTGGTCTTTTCTTAATTTTTGATAGAACTAACAAAATATAAACTACATTAATTTTTTGCCAGTAATAAGTTATAAAATTAAGTCGAAAAATATTTCAAGATATTTTTTTTTTAATCCTTAACACTCTTGGTAAAGTTTTTTTTTTTTTTCCCCCACAAATTATTCTTTGAATTAACAGAATTAAAATGGTATTGAAGATTTTGTCAAACTGATTTGTCATAAATTAAGCCTGGATGTTTAAAAGACATCATGCAAAATTAAATTTAGTCAAAAGCATGGACATTGTGTTTTATAATTTAAATTTGGAACCTGATATAAGGCTGAGGTGAGTGGGAGTATTAAAGTGAATTTGAGCAACAAAAATAATTGAGTATTATACACCTACATTAGCCCATTATATGTCTTAAAACTGGTAATTTTATGTTACCTGGGTTAAAATTTCACCAATAGCATTTTTTTCCTCATAAACAGCCATTTTTATTTTTTCACATGTGGAAATTAAGTTAATTTTATATCAAATAAATTGAGTGAAAAATTTATATAATAAATAGAATCAATGCAATGCAAATAATGGCAATGAAAGAAATATTTGGTGATATATCACCTGCACCCAGCCAACATTAAACTACCATATATTGACTAACATAAAATTAATATGTACTGGCTAACAGAAAACTACAATGTACCAGCTAAAAGAAAAGTTCCTATATATATATGTGTATATTTTTTAATTTTCAGTGTTTCTTTATTAGTTATCAATCATAAATGTGTCAGGAATAAAGTTTGTTGTCTTTTGTGTATGTAATTGAATTATGGTAGTGTCCTAACATATTCTTCATCTATTTAAATTGTCATGTAACTCAAAATAATGTAATTTTAAAGAAAAAGCTCTCTGCTTTTTGTTCATATGGACTAGACATATAGTAAAATTGTGTATTTTTTTTTTTTTCTTTACCTAATAATTTAATATAAACATAAACTTATTATATTATTTGGACTTTGACCTTATTCACTGTGAAAATATGTTTGTAAATTATTTTTCTGAGTGCTTAATGTGAAATAATTTTTTTGTAGTACTCATCTGAACCTGATAAAAATAGCTGTACCTCCTTCCTCTTCCCCTTAGATTTTTTATTTATTGGGAAAATAGTTTATTTAGGCAATTCATTTTAAATATAACCATTCAATAGCTGCTTATGTGCTAAAACTGTGATATTTTACACTAAATTCTTTGAAAATTCAGTTTGAGGTATATTTTTACATGAACATTATGAACATTTTAATTCAGATACATTTTGATTGCGATTGAATTGAAAAATAAACTACATTATTGTCAAAAGAAGTTTCTACTAAATCATTTATTTAAAAATATATATATATATATATATGTTTTGTTAAACTGAATATAATGTAGATATTTGTTTAAGTTATGCTCTTGGGTACTGAAAATTTTTTTTGGTAATTTGAACTCTATTAGTAAGTGTATCATCTATGTTTTCAAATCTTATAAAATGAATATAAGGATGTCTTGTACTGTAACATGTAAATAAAGTTAATATATGAGTATTAATGATAGTGATGTGTGATTATTTTTTTAACCTTTTTTTTTTCCATTATTAACAACTCTGCATTCTCATTTCATTTAAAAGTCATTTAATCCTTTTGGTATTGTAATATTTTCTCTCTCATTGTATAAGAAAACTTTTTGAAATAATGCAATTTTTAAATTAAGAATTATTTATTTATTTATTTTCAAAACATTGAATTACATTGTATAATCAGATCCATTACAGCCATAAAAGCTTTTATTGCTATTCATTATTTCAAAATACTGCATTTTGTTTTGATGTGTGTATGTGTTTTAAGCATTTTGTATTTTATTTGATTCACACTGCACAGTTGCTTTTAAAATGCAGTTCAACATTGTTATACTTTCACCTAATTAATGATAAAAAAAAATAAAAAAAAAATCAGATTATTTATCAATTTTTCTTTAATTATAATAGTTCCTAAAGTAAAATACCTCTTTACGTATGATTTGTGTGCATGTAAGAAAGTTATATTTAAAATGGCAATGTTTATTATTATATCTGCATCCTTTTTTTTTAAATTGATTACTCGCTATTTTGAATTATGAGTGCACACATTTGCCGTCTTTCATAGATTTTGTATTAATTTTACATAAAACTGCCAGTCTTTGCATGAAATTCAAAAGAAAAATTGTTCAATGTAGATAGGCCATACCAAATTGATTGATTGATTGGATCTTCATTATATCAGTTTATCAACAATATTGAGCAAATAAACATTTAAAGAAAGAAAGTAAGTTAATGTAAATACAATTTTTGCATTTGAAGTATCATTTTAACAAATGCTTCACTTAACACAAATTAACAGCCAATTCTCGCAAATCAGCTGAATTCCATCACTGCATGTGCAGTTTTTGAAGTTGGAAAAATAAGCTGATGATTGGCATCTATTGTTCATTGTTATATGTTCATTGTTATATAATTGCTGTAAGAAAATTTCATTTTATTATTTTTTGTTATAAAATCCCATATTCTGACAATATTTTTATTGTTATATAGCTGCAGTAAGAAAAATTCAGTTTATTGTTATTTTCTGTTATAAAATCTCACATTCTGACAATGTTTTTATTGCAACCTGCACTTTTTTTTCTTTATTTCTCTTTTTCTTTTTTATGTTTACAGTGACTTTCTGTTCATCTGGCTATTTGTTTTGTAATTTAATCAGGTTTTTTTTTTTTTTTTTTTTACTACAGTTATATAACAGTATGCATTTATCTGATAGCTGCCAACTGTCTTCTCCTTTTCTTTAATTATATTTGATTATTTATTTTTCCAACCCCCCCCCCCCCCCCCAAAAAAAAAAAAAAAAAAAAAAAGAAAATATGCATATGCAATGATTGGATTCAATTATACGGTGTGGTAGAACTCATTGTTAATTTGTGTTGAATTTGATAAAGCGTTTGTTAAAATGATATTTCAGATGTGAAAATTGCAGTTACATTAACTTATTTTCTTTAAATGTTTATCTGCACAACATTGTTTTATAAGCATAACATTGTGAAATTTTCTGATTTATTTCATTTAATGAAATTCTGAAAATTTATAGAATTTTGAGAACTAATCGGTAGCTTAGATCTACTGTAGTTATATTGCATGTTTATTCAACATTACAATAATTACTTATATTCAAATAAAGGTACTTTGCTTTGGCACAGAATTTTCCTTGATATCACTGATCTACAAGTAATACTTAAATTGTTAGATTTAGAAGTATACCTCTGACTGCTTCTTTATTTTATTTTTAATTATATACATAAAACCATTATTTGTAAAACAACATATATCTATAAAATATGAAAAAATGATTTAAAAGTAATGTTCGAAATATGCTAAGATCCATGAATCCTATAAGTTATATTTAGAAAAATATTTTCGAAGCTCTAGCAAATTAAAAGATATTGTATTTAAACTTACCGAGTCATGATACTTTATATTTTATGGATTTTCAGTGCTGTCTTGTCTGTTTTTGTACTAATAAATTAGTAAAAATTCCTAAAATTCTGAATGTCAAAACTCAAGTATATTTTTCCTGGTTCTAAAAAAATTTGTTTTACTTGCTGCAGCATGGATAATGCTTTTCTAAATATGTTATATTCAATTTTAGATTGCGAACATTAGTTGATTCTTAAGCTTAAATTTCTGCTGTTTTTTGTTTTATACTGTTTTGACGCTTTTTTATAGAAATTTTAATTAGGGTGCACAGTTTTATAACTTCTGAAAATTTATTAAATTACATTTTATTTTTTTTTATTTTAAGGAAATGTGTTTCAGTAATTTTTTCATATTATAATATTAGAAAGTGTTTCATAATCTATATGTGATCCTTCCTTTTTCTGTCATGTTTATACACCAAAAATCATTCAGGTGATAAATTTGTTTTTAAATTGATTACCACCACTGCGTACATGGTTCCATAAAAATGATTTAATACTGTAGCTTATTTGTTTGTGGTGCTTATTTGATTTTTTTCTTCATAGAGAGAAAAAAAAAATTCTTATTTTAAGTGTGTTTGACTTAAAAAAAAAAAAAAATACTGGTTTACATCTATATATATCGGAACAAATGGTATGTTTGTGTATGTGTGTTTTATATTCTAGATTGAACAAATTTAAATAAAGTTATGGCATTCAAATGAAAGCTTTCTCAGCTTGTGAAAATTATCAATCTTTTTATTTTTTAAAATTTGTTAATTTTTTTTGAACGAATGTTTCTTTATTATTGTGTATGTGGGTGAGGTTAGGGAAGAGGCTTTTTGTAAAGAATTAAGAGTATATTTTTCCTGAATAATCTATATATTCTGTATCTAAATGTGTAGTGTTTTCCTTTCAGATTTAATTTAATTAGTAATTATTTTGTTCTAGACATCACTTTAGAGACACAATCAAGAGGAAAGTCTGTTATTCATAATTGCTCTTATTGTTCTTATTCAACTCCAATAACTGGCCACTTAAAGCGACATATGTTAATTCATACTGGAGAAAGACCTTTTGTGTGCAATATTTGTAACTACCAGTGCAATCGAAAAGAAAACTTGAAAAGTCATTTTATTAGAAAACATTTGTCAAGAATGTAAAATCATTTTGTATTTATAAAGTTTAACTAGTTAATGCTTAATATTTTGCAATTATTTTTATTGTGCTTCACCTTTTTGTTATAATACAATTTTTTTTTTTTTTTTTTTTTTTTAAACATAATTATGTTAATATGTATTACAAAAATCACATAATCTATTTCTTATTTTAAACAAAAAACATTTTTGCCAAGATTTCTTTAAAATATTATAAATGTTTCTTAATTTGCATATGTGCAATCTGAATCTACATTTAGATTAAAATTTCTAATCTAAGTTAAATTGTCCTTCATTCTGTGACCAGTGCCTGCCTATGATAGATAGAATGGGTATAGCTCATGTTTCTCCATGGCTTAAAGTATTTGAATACATTTTTATGTATTGTTTAAATGAAAGTTGAAATTGAAACATTTTTTCTTATTTAAGGTTTAAATTTTTCAAAAACTGAATTATCTTTAATATTTAACTGATTAAATTTATTTATATGAATATTTCTCAGTTATTGATAAAAGGATAACTATGTAATACATTTCAGTGACTTCTTAAGAAAAATTATATGGCTTAAGAACCATAATGTTAATTTATGATATATTTTAGATTGCACTGCAATTGTGTAAAAACTTTTTAATACATTGAAAAGTTTTTTTTTTCTTTCCTGTTTTGGTTAAGAGGTTTTCCTGTTACACATAATACTGAAATATTATTATTAATTTTAGGTAATAATCAAATTCAAGATTATTATCAAAGTATCTCAAAGACTTCATCTTTGCATTCTTGCCCTCATTGTAACTATGTGTCTCCTTCACTGGGAAATTTTAAAAGACATCTTTTAATTCACAGTGGCCTGCGTCCATATATATGTAACATATGCAACTTTCAGTGTAATCGCAAAGAAAATTTGAAAAGGCACTTCATACTTAAACACTTTTCTTCAGAATGAAATAAAAATTACTGTATATACTTGTGTATAAGTCAAGTAATTTCTGACAATTTCTGGTAAGCAAATTGGGGGTGTTGACTTATACACTAGTCAATTAAAAAAGAAAAGAAAACTTTAAATACTACAAAATTCTTACTTTTTATGTGTATGTACAGTAAAGTAACGTATAAAATGTACACATAACAGTAATTTATCATAATTTTTTTTAAGGTTTGTTTTTGTTTACTTACTACTTTTTCGCATTGGAAAGTGACATTTTTGGCTTGATTTTGTGCAAAATTGGAGTAAAAAGTTTGGGGGTCATTTTATGCACAGTTTCTGGTTTGCATTTGAAGTTAAAAGGTTGACTTATATGCAAGTATATACAGTATATTCTCTAGGTTTGTAATATGTTTTTCATGTTGAAATTATTTTGGCAGCATTTATATTTATGAATTAAATATGTGACTTTTTAATGCATGGGTTGAGTCTATGAGATTTTTGCATATTTTTATTTTCCAAAATATCTCTATTTAGGCATATATATTTGTAGTTAATTATTTTATAGAAAAATCCTCATTTATTACTGTGCAAAAAATGAATATAGCATGCAGTAAAAATCAAAGTTTGTATTAAAGTATTTATTTCTTATGAACTTATGCAATTGGTAACATAAGTAAAAAATGTTATGTAGCAGAAAATTGAGATGAAATATTTTTTGTTGTGCTTTATTTACTTTTTTCTTGGTAGCATATGTTTAACACATTCGTTGCCGCTTACGTAAAGATGTGATGCTAGATAATGCCACACTGTAGAAATAGGTTTTTTCCAGAAGCCGATTTACTTGTTATAACAAAGAATCAGTGAAAGATTTTCCCGCGCCAGTGCGTGACTGACTATTGCGCATCACTCCCACATACCGCGCTGGCATGTGAGTGGCCCCTTAATGTTGATGCTATATAATGCGCTTTCACGTGAGCGGCAGTGAATGTACGTGTTAAAAAGTTAATGCAGAGGACTATACTTGTTATAATTAGAATAGGTGGATGAGAATTATTTGCTTTCCCTCTAACTGAACCTGTAACCATGGTAAAGATTGCTGCTAAAACGATTTTGAGAGCTCACTCCCTTTTTCTCATATGATTTCCATTTATATAGAAAAATGATTATACACGGAAGCAGGGTTACAAAAAATCTGGTTTATATATATGTATATAATTGGGGGGTTTTGTTTTTTTAATAGGTGAAGGCAGAAGTTTATTTTTTAAAAGTGTAAATTGAGAAATCTTGGTTTATTTTTTATTAATTTAAGATGCAAATAATTTTCATTGAAATAAAGCAAATAAATCAGTGTAAAAAGCTGTAAAAAAAAAAAAAAAAAAAAAAGCTTTTACTTCTGACATTGTATAATATTATATAATAAAAACTTATTACATATTTAAAAATTACTTTAATAAATTATTTTTTATATATCTTCCCCTTACTATCAACACATTTTTTAAACAAATCTTTAATCTTTTATTATTATTTATTAACAAAAAATGCTTGATAATATTTTCAAGATATCTATTGTTCACTGTATAGAGCAGTTTATTCTTTGATCATAATACAGAGCTGTTGCTAAAAATATTTAAATTACAAATGATTTTAACTATCTATATAACTGAATGTAGTTATTTAATTTGAATATAGTTGAGTCTCTCTATAACGAAACTCCATACATCGAATTTCTCTGTATAACGAATTTTTAGTAGGAACGGTCTCCTTTTCTCATGAATACATTAAAAACAGTCTTTATATAGCGAAATATCTATCTCCATATAATGAATTTTTTCAAAAAATGTTCTGTATTTATTTAGTTTTAAAAAACCTTTGAAATTACATAGAATCAAATTTCCATCACTTATTCCTGATTTATCGTTCAGTGTTTTTTATTTTACTTCTCTACCTTGAATCTCTTTGTTCTTTAAGATCAACAAATTCATCCCCCCTCCCTCTCCCATGCACCTTCCAACAGTCTTCTCGAAACAGTGTCAATCGGATTTTTACACTTTCGAAAAATTTGAGATGTTGTGATTTCAATGGTAAAAAAGTGCAAAATTCTAAGATGAAATGATTGTGCGAATGACACTGAGCATGTCATCGAAAACGTACAGCAAGAGTAAAGTCATCATGCAGTGAAATGGTGAGTCCTTTTGATGTTATAACAGGGGACTTCAAATGGAAGAAAAATGTTTTGGATTCAATTTATCTGTATTTGTAAAAGTGTGAACATTTTCAGGGTTGCCACGCAACCTGGAGAACCTGGAAAACCGGGAAAACACAGGGAATTTTAAATCTCCTCCCAAAACAGGGAAATTTCAGGGAATTTAAAAAAAAATCCTAAAAAATCTGGAAAACACAGGGAATTTGGTAATGGCAAATTATATCATTTCTAATTAGTCTTCATACACGCATATATTTTTTTCGCACTCGACATGGAATAAATGTGTTGCAGTACAGGGAAAATACAGGGAATTTTTTTTCAAGATTAGAGTGGCAACCCTGATTTTTACTAGAGTGTAACAGTTTTGAAATCAAAACAACAAAATTTTAAGGATTTCATCGTCAAAAAATTAATGTAAATTTTTTCTTATGCGCTTTTTATTATATACATTCAAATAAATGTCAGTTCTCTTTTTTTGAAACTGTTTAAATATTTAAGAAATACAATATATTTAAATTAATATTTATAATTTAAAATTTCAAATTATTAATAAATACCTTAAAAAAAGTTTATTCAAAATTTACACGTTAAAAAAGAATTCTTAAGTCATTCTCTAAATAACGAATTTCTCTATATAACAAATTTTTTCCTGGAACCGTGAATTTCGTTATATAGAGACACGACTGTATTTTGAAATGAAGTTATAATATTTATATAATAACCAACAATGTTTATTTTTATCAACAAATATGGTTGATATATAATATGTAAAAGGAAAAAATAATTAAGAAAGAAAAAAAGGAAGTTTTTATTCATGATTTCAGAAAATAGTAGTAGCGAGTAGCTTGCAAAATGTAAAAAAATGTGGAAGATGAAAAATGATATATTTTCGCATAAATTCTGGCTTCAACTGAAGTAGGGAAGATACACTCAATGCATTGATCACCGTGGCTACCCAAATAGTATTACTATATTATGGGTTCTAATAAAGGGGAAAACAAAAGATTTTTGACTGCCTGTTCTAAATGTAAAAACTATAATGCAGATTGTCTCTTAAGAACTTTTTTACTTCAATTTAAAGTAATTCAGTCTATTCCTTGTGTCATATACATATCTTCATCTAGTCTTGTTTTCAGTTATTTTTCTTTCGTTACTCATAAAACCTATATTGCTTATTATATAATATAAGGTTGCCAGATTGATTACATTTTCATTTGAGTTTAAGAGATTTGTTTTGTCAATGGTTTCTAAGTCTCAATTATAGAAATTTCTTCCAATAACTTTTTCTTGATGATGTTCTCGCCTATGCTGTTTTATCATATCACCGTCATCGTTTACATTGTTATGATTAAATTCCTAAATATTATTTGTGCTTTAAATTGACTTTTTTGTTTTATTTATGTCTTTCCCATCCTCTAATAAAAGTTTGTAATTAAAAATATCATTTATGTGTATAATGTGTAGATAAATTTGTTTATATTTTGAGTTCATCAAAAATATTTGTAGTTTTCTGTCATCTTAAACAAGACATTGCGAAATTTTATTTAAATATATATATATAAGGAGTATATATCCCTTTAACAAATACTTACATGTTAGTAATACAATATTTAAATGCAATTTTTATGTTTGTGATCATAGCTTCATAGCATAATAAGTATTTCAACAAATGACAATTTTAAAACTTGTTTAAAATAATATGTGTTATGTAATCTAGTTGAGTTCTATGTATTTTGCAAGTATCCAGCATAATACTTTGTCTATTTCTTTCTAGATTTAACAAAACAGCTTAATATATGTCAATCAGGGAAAAGAATTGTGCATTGTTGTCCATATTGTACCTATTCTTCTCCATTTTCTGGTAATTTGAGAAGACATATTTTAAACCATACAGGAGAAAGACCTTATGTGTGTGAAATTTGTCAATATCGGTGCAAGCAGAAAGAACATTTAAAAATACATATTTTTCGTAAGCATACCCCTTCACTTTGAATGTAAAAATAATAATGAATAAATTTGGAATGTGCAGAATTGTAATTAAAAAACTTTGGTGCATTTATTCATGGAGATAAGTATTCAAAATTTTGAACATCATTTAATTTTAATTCAATATTTCACGACAGTTTTTTGTAGCACCTCAAATATCAAGTGGATTTTTATGTAATTTTATTTTTCAATGTTTTTTTTTTTTTTTTTTCTCTCTCTCTAATTTGAAATAATAAAAGTTTTATATCTATGCACTGTTACTTATTCAAGTTATGCTGATTGTAAATTCCAGTCCAAATAGTAAGTGCAATTTTATGTATGTTATTCTTATTGTGTTAAACTAGTTTGTTCTTTTCTATTTGAAATAATAAAAGTTATAATTATGCATTGTTACTTATTACAAATTGGTAGAAATATGACATATATGCATTAATTTAAATTTAATATTTTTTTTATGTGCAATGATGTTTGGCCATAATGCTCATAAATATATTTAAAACATATTATCCAATTACATGTACAAATACTGGAGTATGGATAACAGATTTGATATATACACCAAAAACACCTTTTAACTACATTATAAAGTGTTAAAAAGATTACATTCAGTTAAATATGAGAAGACATTTAACATGAACAATTCACATTTTTACATTTAATCCAAAATTGGGCATTTGACAACCATATTTTTGACATACTTTTTGACACTGATTACTCTGTTTTTATGCCCACAAAAACTCTGTGATGTTAGTACATATATTTATATCTATTGTTTCTTTTTTAATTTAAATTTTATTAATTACAGTATAATATTTTGTCATTGTTATTATATATTTAAATTGATACTTTATCTTATCTGTTATTTCAGAATAAATAAGCATGATTTTAAATTTCATAGGACCTGTACTTTTTTCAAGTGAAAATATTTCTTTAGGTTTAATGTATGAACAAGGCCCAACACAGCATTTCTGTTCTTTCTGTCCTTATTCAACTCATAGATCATCACACATGAAAAGGCACTTGATGACTCACACAGGAGAACGGCCATTTAAATGTACTGTCTGTGATTATAGATGTAACCAAAAAGAAAACCTTAAAAAACACATGTTTAAGCATTTGAATCAGACTTGATATTGAAATTAGATTTTTGTACATATATTTGTCTTTTTATTTCTTTCAACTGGCTTTGTGAAAGAATGGGAGTTTTTCAATTCGACCTAACAAAACTGATTGCAAGGTTAGTGTTGTCAAGCAGAACTATTGTGCTACATTTCAAAAAATTTTGGTTATAATGACTTGATGTTTTTTAGTGAAACAATGCTTTTCCTACATGGCCTCATTTAAATTTTATTGACATAATATAGTTAATATTTTATTTTCATTTAGTTGTTATCTCATTTATGCATATCTCTTTTGTTATTCTCATATATTAAAATAGAGTAAAATTTAATAACATCCAAATATTTTTTTTTTCCTGAAAAATAATTACTCTGACCTAATGTAATGCCTTTTACAAAGCCAGGCGGAAGAATTTCTGTTATAAATATTCAGATTGTTTGTTATTAGTGTTTAAATTCAATCTTGCTGTTTCATGCTTAAAATTTCTAGTATAATCTATTTGATAAATTCATGAAAGTGTTTTTATTGAAAGTTTCACTGTAAAAATAATAGCCTTGGTTTACTCTAAATTCAAATTAAGAAATTCCTCATTATCTTCAGTCCTGAAAATTAAAAAATATCTATCATCAATTTCAAAATTCAGACACAAAAGCAAGGTGGGAAAAATTGATGGCAAACTAATTTCTTAACATAAAATCATCTTAATGGATATTAAGCATGATTAAATTACATTTCTATGAACATTGACATTGCAAATTCCCTTCCTTGGTTGTTCGATATTTTTAGATACTTTTCTAAAAACTATCATTGTTATCCAAACTCTTTTCAAATCTAAATCATTTCATAGCCTTTGTAAAACAACAATCTGTGTGAAAACAAAAAAGTGGTTTTTGTTTTCTGAATTAAAAAAAAAAAATTCAGCAGTCATTAATATAATTGTTATGCATCCTGTGAGAAAAAAATTGCAAAAGAATGTCAATATCTAGTTGAAAAATGAATATGTTTTCTTTTTTCTTGTTTTTGGTTCTGTTTCATTAGATTACAAATAAAAAATAGTTTTTAACATGAGATTTTTGTAATATTTTAATAGATTATAAATATAACTGTATCCAAACCTTCTTTAAAATTTTGTGAAAAATATGTATATTTAGTAATGAAAACTTAAAATCAAGTGAAACCCTGCCAAAACTCCTTGATTTTTATTGTTTTCATCGAAATTGTTGCACATTTTGTTTTGTAAAAAATTCTGCTATTCATTCAAACATTCTGAAGTTTTAGTAGGTGATGTAAATCGCATCTGAAGATTTGCTCTGAAATGATAGTATCGAAATACAAACTCCAAGCTAGTTTTACCTTTAAAAAAAAGATAGTGGCTGCAGTTGTAAATTTTTCGAAAGGGTTGAAATTTGTATTTTTGAAAGAGGATTGCACATTTAAAGATAGCATGGCACACATATTGTTTGTTCCAAAACTGCATCCTAGAGAAGCATTGCCATATGGGAGAAAAAGAAAGCTACAAAAACAATCTATTTTGACTCCCCCCCCCCCTTTTTTTCCCCTTTTTTGTAAAGGATTATCTTGGTGTTTTTCCAAAATTGATTACAGCATTTCAATCATAAAAGTATATTCTTTCAAAATATGTCTTCCATGTTTGCCCTTTTGAGGTTAAAAAAGAACAATCAATCAATCTTTACCCCCCTCATTTGGTTCCTCAAAGCATTTGCGTCTTCACCTTAATTTAGCTGTGGTAATCAGCTTTTGGGCATGAATGAGCACATTCAATAACGTGAAGTAAAATTATTTTTATATGAAAGTGCATTGCGATTTTTAATTAAAAATTCAGCTATTTATCAGAAATTTAAAATTCTGAATCCAGTACATGTGGTAGATTTTCTTAACTACAGACAGAGCAATACTTTTTTTTTATTAGTGTAGATAGATATAGTATTTAATCTGAAACAATGTATTGAATTAACTTTTGAAACCTGAATCCATTCGGCAGGAATCTAAAGTCTTCAAAACTAACCTGAAACAAAAAGATTTAGATAAACAATTACTGTTGACCCAACCAATGGAGTCACACCCACTTACCCAATCTGATACAGGACTCAAATTCAGTTATTTTACTCTGGAAGGAATTTCTGTAGCTTCGCATATGGGGGGGGGGGGGGTCTCTGCCTTTCCTATCATTTAGGATCTTTTAGAAAATTTAGGGCAAAATTCAGAAAATGCTATCACCAGCCGCTATTTGCTTACATTATGATAATGCAAGCACTCACATTGTTTTTTTTTTTTTTTTTTTTTTTTTTTTTTGCAAAGGAATGTTTTGCGCAAAATATGATTGTTTCTTCAACTGTCGTACAGTCCTAACTTGGACCCTGCGGTGTTTTTCTTTTTTTACTCTTTGGCACCATAGCAAATTCTTAAGGATCTGCTCAGCATCTTTGAAGAAACTCCATCAATGTTTTAAAAGTAGAAAGTATGTTTATTTAAAAGGATTTTTTTGCTATTATTCTGTGAAATAAAATAAAAACTGTCAGTTTTGAATTTGAAAATTATTATTATAATAGAAGTAGATTTTGCTTAAATTGTAAAGATAAATTTAGAAACTCTTCATCAGTCAAGTGAACACAAATAATATTTTAAGTATGTTTATTCCAAAATAATATGTTAAATAAGCTCTTTTAGAAGAATAAAAATTATTTGAAAGAATCACTAAAAAATGTATTTATAAAAACAAATATTATTTGAGTTTTAGTTTGCATTGCATGAAGGAGACTTTAAATACAGTAGACTCCCTCAAATCTGCACAGCTTCAGACCAGAGGTTTTGCGGATTTTAGAATTTTGCAGATTTCTGGTCATTGCTTTGTTTACATTTTTTAAACAGTAATTTGAATGTAATTAACAATGAAATCAAGACTATTATGAAGTCTTGCAATATAATAAAATATTAAAATAAGCAATAAACTAAAATAATAAAAATTTAGATAATTTTTAACATGATTAAAATATTAAAAGCAAAGGTCAAGTTAATAATCAGTAATGTATGATAAAATATTTATTATGATTTATGAAAATAAGATGCATTTTTCATATGAAATATGCTTTATAAAGATTACTAATTCACATCAAAATCATAAAATAAGGAAGTTTTATTTCAGGTTTAGCCAGACTTAATAACCAAAAAAATTTGGTTAATACATAAATATATTTAGTAAAAAGATTGTGATTTCTAGTCATATCAGCAATATCTTAATTTTTCCAAAATAATTAATTCTTCCTTTATGAAAACACATGTATTCAGTAATATTAATCAAAATTACAAATGAAAATATACATGGAATTGATATAAAAATAAAAATGTCAAATTTTGTCCCTACATCTGAACTAAATATTTCATTGTTTACATCTGTAAATTATGTGCGGATTTTAGGTTTGCAGATTTGAGGGAGTCTACTGTATTTATTTTGAGAAATGTAATTTTAAAGCTTTTTGAAAAGATCAAAGCTTAATTCTTTGAGTGGAGTTGTACAGAAACATGCATGAATAGAGTTTTTCAGTTTCATTCTTACTCTAGATAGATTTAATTTGTTATAGATATGTTTGATATTGTGTTTTAATTGTTAAGAAAAATGTAATTAATATTTTTATTAGAGTAAAAACAACTAGTTTTTAAATATTGATTAAAAATTTGAAATTCAGTTTTAAGCATCTTTCTTGTTAATTCAATACTTAATTTTAACAATTGAATTAATAACAATACACAAATTATTTTCAAAACTATATTTGATGTATTTTATTCATTTCTTATATGTGTTAAACTTGCTTTTTTGTTAATATTGAACTTGATTCAATACTAAAATATTTTAATAGGTATGCTATAGAATTGTTCAAAGTAATTTTTAGACTTCCAGCTAAAAGATGAATGCTTCAATGAACAAAATTTTGAATTAATAAGTTTGTTTCAGTTTAACCTTACAGATTGCATATTGTTTAATGAAGCTTATTCTATCAAAATTTTCTTTAATCTGTAAATTAAAGTTTATAACTAATGTAATATTTAATACATTAATAAAAATAAAATTAGAGAATTTTTTTTGACAATCCCATGCGTGATTTTATTTTTTCCTTACGCTATACTTCAATTGACATCTCCACCCCCACCCCCTACAGATATATACATACTACTACTACTACCATCATCATCTCCATGTCTTTTGATTCTTCACATTTTTTTCCCTCTTCCATTATCTCTTTTTCCCCTCTTGCTTTTGATGTTTTATTTTTCATCTATTATATGTATAAAATATGTAATTTTATGTTTGATCCTCTAAGTGTTTGGAATGTAATATTTAAGATAATATAATTAAGTTTTTTTTTTTTTTTATAATGTTGAAAAAATCATATTTTCTGAAGATTTAAACCAAAATGCAGAGAAGACATTACAATTTTACCCATTTGCAAGGCGCTCAGAAGTTTAGAATTATATGTATGAAATATACTGCATAATATATATGTATATATATATTTGCTTATATTAGCATTATGAAATATTGGTACAAAATTTTATTGCTTTATAGTCTCTTTAAATATAAAATATTTGTATGTTATAAAAATATGATTGTAGTTAAAGAAATTGTTTTCTTTGTATATTCTTTGGTCAGATATTAACTGCTCTAACATTGAAATAAATTTTAACTGTCAACTGCAGTGAAAATGCTGTTTCATTTTACACTTTTTTAAAACACAATTTACACATTTTGTTTTCTGTTTCTTGCTTTTTAAAATTGTCGTCTTGGAAATTTGCTTAATATTCACACTTTCAATTTGATTATGCATGTATTTCATAGTATAATATAAACATGTGTTTTCAGAAATGCAATTTAAAATTCAATATACTTTTTTATGTGCATAAATGATATAGATTTTAAAAAACAAATTTAAAAACATTGAGTTTTTGAGTTTGAGTAATTACTTTTATCAAAACCATCCATTCGTTACTACAAATATGTCAGAATTTCTCCTTTTTTTTTACCATTTATTTTATGGAAGTTTCTATAATGAGAGTTAGTTTTATCATATTTAGTAAATTACAGAAATATTCAATTTTACAGGAACTGCATATATCCAAGTGGAAGGTTATCCTCAGCGTACTTCTAAAAAAACAGATTGTATTCATCATTTATGTGACTTTTGCTCTTATTCTACAAACAAACCTTCAAATCTTAAGCGGCACATGTTGATACATACAGGGGAACGTCCATTTATTTGTTCTATTTGCAGCTATAGATGTAACCAAAAAGAAAACTTGAAAAAACATATGTTGAAACATAGTTGTTAATCTTCTGATCTAGAAAATTTTGTAAACTCTATTTTTCAAGGTTTATTATTGTGTAATAGTTTACTTTTTATTTATTTATTTATTTTAAGTTAAGCAGTGAATTTTTAGAATTGATAATCCGATTGGTTGATTTTCAAACAAATATTTTCTTTTGTGGAATTTAGATGCATTAAAGTAAATAGGTTTCAACTCTCTTGCTTATACAAGATATCTTGGCTAATGAATGTAAGTCATTATGTTCTCACAGTTATGTTTATTAGCCAAAATTTATTTCTCATCCAATTAAAATGCAATGTTGTGTTATGTTAGTGCTTTTGCCCCTTTCCAAAAAAAATCGTAATGTTCTGTATTTATTATGTATATATAGTGCATGATACTTGTTTTTCTTAGTATTACCTTTTTTTTTTTAATGTAAGATATATTAAGCTAAATTGGTGGCTAAATTATTAGTTACACTGCATTTTTTCTTACTTTGAAAATTCTACATTTAAAAATTGACTTTAATTTGTATTTCTTTCCCCACGTCTTACAATTTAAGTGCTTGCAATGTTGGCTTAATGTTTTAATACTTAACTGACAGTTGATATTTGATAATATAATGATAAATGATATTAATATGATTTAACTGAAATATTAAATTAACAAAAAATTTAAAAGTTATTGCAATAATTAAAAATAATCACAATTAATAGCAATTATCTAATTTACTAAAAAATAATAAATCAAATAATTAGTAATATAAAACTAACTTATTAAAGTTCTATCCAGATAGAGTTTGTTTCATTTTATTTTATTAAAAAGCAATTGAGTACTCTACTTTAGAATCATTCATGAGATTGCACGAGTGCTGAAATTTCCCAAGTACTTACTTAGAAGTGACATCCTTGGAAGTTTCTCCATAGGATGTTATTCAGAGCTCATTCATGAGGAAATAATAAGTCTCTTTCCCAGGAAATCCCTTTCTTGTCCTTTTAATATCAGGAGAAATTTGGGATGAGTTGGAGCTTCTAGGAATGTATTCAGGAGCTTTCATACTAATATGGAATTAGCTGCATATCACTTGGTTGCATTTTCTGGACAGTTGTTAATCAATGTACTATTATACAGTTTAAAATCACACATGCTAATTAACGATAAGAATTAACATGTAGCGTCATTTTTTGCATAAAAATGACTCTTAATAAAAGAAGATAAGAAAATAAGATGGAGGGCTGGGGATATTTCTCGTTCTCCTCTTTTTGTCTCAAATTTACTAGTTAAGATCGATAATTCAAAATTGTTCCAGAATATACATAATCTTTCTAAATAACTTGTTGCAAGTCGATTAATTGCCTATGCTCTGCCTGATTATACAAATTTTCAAATGCTGCATCCCATTATTTATCAAACTAATTAATGTGATATAGGAGTACTATCTCTTAATGTTCTTTGCCTAATTTCCCCCCAAAGTATTTTCATTTTCTATTTGTTTGAATTTTAATTATTATACATGCATCATTAGTATGCTTATCTAAAGAAACCAAGGTTTGGCATATCAGTGAGATTTTTTATTCTAATGAATATTATTTACTATTGTTTTCAGTCAAAAATTTTAAATATTAACATATAGTATTTAATGAAAGAAAATGAACATTTAATTCAGTCGGACAGCTGTTTCCATATGCATCAGTTTTAAACTTAATTTGATTATCTGGGAATTAATTTGGTTAAGTTTTGTATTATTAAAAAATCAAACCATTCATTTTTCATTGGTCTATAATAGTTTTGTTCATTCTACAATAGTTTTGTCTGTTCTGTTTGATAATAAGTATACATTGTGTATACCATTCATTATTTTTGTAATTTAATTCTATAAACTGCTAACAACAGTTTTCATCTGAAAAATTAAAATCATTAGTAAAGGAGAAAAAAGAAATATTTAAATGAAATGACATTCTGAATTTATTATGTTTATGTAGTGTATGATAAGTTTTACTTAGTTTCACTATTTTCTTTTTAATGTGTCATTTATATGTATATAATGACTCTGTTAGTTTGTAAAATTCATTTCAAATCTTTAATTGATTTTATTATTCTAACATTATCACATCTGAGAAATGTTACGTTTATAATTAGTTTTAGTTATTTGAATTTTCGTTTTTGATATATCTCTGTACTTTTGTTAAATAATAGTTTTAAATTATTTCATATTATTATGTAAAAAATAAATGTAATATTCAATTAACAAAGTTTTTAAAAGTTTTTTTCCTATATTGTTTGGCATAAAATGATTTTTTTCCCCCCTAAACATCTCTTAAAATATTAAAACATGTTCTCTAAAATATTAAAAGCTGTTTGTCATGTGTTTGTAAATTAATAAAGTTATAATTTTTGTCAACTAGCAGATTTATTTGTGCCCAGACAAATAAGAGAATGTCAACCTGAGATCTGCCCATAGATTTTTATTGTGCCTTTTAAATTTATTAAAGTATGCATAAATGTCTTCAGAGGGATTAATCCTGAAAAATTTGATTATGCCAAAGTACATCATTTCAGTAAAACATTCAGGTGTTAAAAACATGAAATTAATCAAAATAATAAATATTTAAAAATTTCTTTATGAAGAATTTAAATAAATAAACAAAAATGTTTGCAATGCAGAATTTTTCCAAAGATAAAATTCATCAACATTGTCTGTAATGACTTCACATGTTTATTACCATATCAACTACTTTCTTCCATGAATCAGAAATTCAGGGAAAATTTTCATTCTTCATTCCTCAGACACTGCAAAAACTTTCTGAATTTCCCTATTGTAAATGATTTTTGTTGGTTTCCTCCTTACAGAGGAAATTTATTTTTATGTGATAAGGATTATATATTAAAATCATTTAATAATGATTTTAAAAAGTGTAAATATTAATATATAACTTAAAAATATCAAAAGTGTGAAAACCATGTGCATTTGGACCTTTGTTTCCCATTGGCAGACCTATGTCGCATAAAGTATATACACCTGAGAACCGTTGCACATCTAGTTGAGACTTAGTGACATGAAAACAGAGGCAGGTAATTGTATATTAAAAAATTAAATTAATAACATAAAATTTCTTTTCAAATTTTCAATAAACTAAATAACTGACAATGAATAATGTTTACTAATTTCTTCAGGGCTTCATTAATGAAAAGTATGAAAATTCTCCTACCTATATTCTTGGAGTAAAGTTGAAAAAAGGCATATGCAAAAACCAGAAATACCGAGACTAAATGGAGCTGCAGGAGAAAACACCATCTATTAAATTAGATTAATTTTTAAACACAATTATTCAATCGGTAAATTTATTATAACAGATGTAATTTTTCCATTTTTGAATTTTGGGTGGGCCAGGATTCGAACCAGGGATATATTGGCTAAAGCCGCCAATGCTCTACCAACTGAGCTATCCCAGACACGAACACTGGAAGATTATTTCACCCAATTAACCTCAACGATCACTTTATCTGGTCTGATACTCTGGATCAGCTCCACAGAATAAATCAAAGGTCAACATATGGAACTACAGAAAATCGCTGCATACGAAATTACAGATAGCTCAGTTGGTAGAGCATCGGCGGCCCAGACTTTTTTCACCCAAAATTCAAAAATGGAAAAATTACATCTGTTACCATCTATTAATTTTACTTTATCCATCATACTATTTTTTAGATCACTAATGTGCTGATTATTTATTTTATTTATTTATTTATTTATTATTATTATTTATTTTTTTGCACTATTATCTCCTTCTGAGTATGCCGATGATAATCGGTGTATACATAAAGGTCCAAAAAGAGGACTGTGAGCAAATTCCAGAAACTAGAAAATTCAACCTTCAGAAAACATTTCTGAAACTACTAGTGTTTATATGTCTGTGGAGATCATTCAAAGCAATAAATTGTGAAGGAACAAAATATGCCAATCGAAACTCACATCCACAGATGAAAACAGTTGAAAAGGCTTATGTGTCACATCAACCAGTCACGCATATACACAATCTCACAATGATGACGAAGGGAGAAACTGGTTCAAAATGCTGATTCAGCAATCTGAAAAACTCAGATGTTTGATAATTAAAATATTTACTAGCAAAAGCCATGCTTTGTTTGGATTCGTGAAGTATTATGCTATAAGATAAATATTTCAAAGTAATAATTTAATTTTAAAATGTATTTCAACCAAATAACTAAGAATTTCCTCAGATTGTTTATTTATGATATAAGACTGGTATAAATAAAAATATTTTCGAAGTAGAATTATACAAAATATTAATTTTATTTGTTTACAATTCTTTTATTACCTCTTCATAAAAACATAATGTAATTCTTTTAAAACTCATAAATATCGTCTGCTTAAATAATTTCACAAAATAAGAATAAATTGTGTATTTGAATTCCTAACACAGAAAAATACTTTTATAATTGAATGTTAACAAGAGAATTTTCACAAATTTTAATTCATTAAAAATATGCTATAATTTTTCTAAAAAAAAAATGCATTTTATAAATTTTATAAAAGAAATCATGAAACTATACATAGTTAAAAGGAATGAGCATAGTTTGGAAATCTGAAAGAAGTTTTTGAGACATTTTATCAGAATAATGAAAATATATTTTATTTATTTATTTAATGATGATTCTAGTTATAATTACTGACCCCATGATTTAAGTTTTTCTTCTGAAAACGTACGTGTTTCACTTTTTATTTGAAAAAATGCGTTCATAATGGAAAAACATGTAAAATAAATTAATTAAAATAATTTTTTGAAAAGTTTTTCCGTAAAAAAATAATATTCTGCAAATCTATAGATCAAAATTTATATTTGTGTTTAATTTCAAGTCAAAATGCTGTGTAGTTTTTTTGTAAAGTGTACGACAAAATGTCATTTGAGTGGCCTAGTAGAGAATTTGCTTCGCTCATCCTAATAAACAAGATTGTTAGCAGGGAATAATAAAATGTGAATGGTAACTTTAATAAGAAATATGTCAAATTGATGGTAATGAATTGGAACTAATGATTGTGCAAGAAAATTAAGGAAATTTTGCTAGAAAAATAATTATGCTATATATAATATTATAATAATCGCTCATCCTAATAAACAAGATTGTTAGCAGGGAATAATAAAATGTGAATGGTAACTTTAATAAGAAATATGTCAAATTGATGGTAATGAATTGGAACTAATGATTGTGCAAAAAATTAAGGAAATTTGCTAGAAAAATAATTATTAAAATGCGATTAGAAAGCATGTCATATTTTGACAACCTGTGTGCGGTAGATTTTTCTAACTTTAATGCATACTCCCTTCCTCCCACACAGACAGACAGAGATACAAACATATTGTATTAATATAAATAAAATACTCAGAAAAAAAATAATTTAGAAAAATTTATTTAATTATTGTAATCACTGCATTTAAGATCCTAGTGCATATCATTCAAGAAACAGTTTCATTTCATTAGTGTACAGACTTAAAAGTAATTTACTATATGTTTGTGTTAAAAAACAGGTTATCATAAGACTTTTTTGCAGAAGCAAATAAACTTAATATCATGGAGGGACAGCTGAACAGACAGGTCTATGTCTAAGGCTTTAGGGAAACTATTCAGAACCATTTCGTGTGTGGTCATGGCAGCTAAAGAATGGCTAGAACACAGATTGTGTTTTTATGATCAATTTGTCATCACATTTTGTAGTTGCATTACAACATATCATATCAGTACGATTAAGCAGCATTCATTGTTCCACTTAATATATAAATGTTTAAGGAATATTGATTTTGCATAATATCCTGAATATTTTTCTAACACTACAAATTTCACTGAAAATATTCCATTTAGTCAAATCATTTTAAAAATAATTAAAAATTACTTAAAATCTTAAGGCGGTTAAAGATAATATTTTATTTTTTGTTCAGTGCAAGGAAAGGTATACATGTTGGTTAAATCAGTAATGCTGTTTTATTCTAAGCATTCTCTATGCCCATTTGTTTGAATATATCACTTATGATGGGACCAAAAAAAATTAACATATCTCAGTCCAATGATTAAGTGCTTCATTTAGTCTCCCTTCTATTTGTCAATCTCTTAGGAATAAAAGAATGTCTGAAGAGTATGGAATTGCAGAAATATCATTATATTTAAGCGTGTTCAAATGCACACAGTTAAAATTAGCCATTTGCATGCTAAGAATGGTTAGTCATTTAAACTATATTGAGATATTTAAATTTTTCACTGGCTACAAAAACAGGATCACAACTAATATGAGCAAAACCTGTATTCTTTTCAATGTGATTTTCAGCAAAAAATAGGATAAAATTAGGAAATAAATTTTTCTTACTGAATGCTATTTTCTCTCAACAATATTTTTTCCATTACTCATCTGCCTGTCAAAAAGTAATACCTTGTTACTAGAGAATTTCACCCTTTAAAGAGATAGACCAACCAAACAAATGAAAAGGAATGGATTAATGAAAGATAGAAGGGAAAGATAATGGTGTTTCAATTACTACCCTTTTGTAAGATTTAAAATTTAGCATGGTAAAAAAAAAAAAAAAATATATATATATATTTTTTTTTTTTTTTTAAATCTAGGTTCTGGACCATATTAAAAAACCTTTATGCCTTTTATTGTATTATTAAAAAGAAAGGGATATGTGATATCAATAACTCAAGAAATGCAGTGATCATTTGTAATATTCATTAAGAGTTTAGCTGGAGAAAAAAGGAAATGACTTCTTGCATTACTGCACATCTGCACATCATTCACACCCTTTCAAGTTATGAATTCTTTTGTGCCTTTGACTTCATTACTGTGATTTTGTTTAAAAAGATGTTTTGTTAATATATATATATTACAAAGGTAAGACTAAACATTCTTTATTAACTTTATGATAATAAGTTAATTTTAGCCAGATAATTAAACAATTAAGAATAGCAGTTAGTTTAACTAAGCCTGTGCTTTTACGATTTTTATCGTACTGGGTATTAGAAGTAATGACTAATAGGAGAACTTTAGTTCCTTTGCTTCCTGTATTAAGAGTTCAACTGTAATTTTATCCTCCTTTAAAAATTGCAGCTAATCAAGCTACAGCTGGAACTATTATCTACTAATCAAATTACTATGTATTGGATTCCAAATTTGTTGCTAGAGCTAATATTGGCAAGAATTAATTAAAAGTATTGCCTCCAACAGATCAGTTTGCCTCTGTTCAAGACTAAACTTTATGTAATATAGAAAAATATACATTATGACCACTTAAACTAAAATGAATGCGATCAAGATTTATGTGAAATTTATTATGAAAGTTTTGTGTAAATTTTATTCATGGGTCTTTTCTTATTGTATTAGTTAATTTTACAGATTTGATTCTAAAATTCAACTACAGAAAAAAAAAAAAATTACACACACACACATATAATTCTTACAACTTCAAAAATAGGTAATTTCTTCAGTAGAGATATTTAGATATTTTGTCGTTAAAGATATATATTAAAGAATTGATATTTATTGTAGCTATGAAAAATGAAATTTTTAATAGAATTAAGTGTCTCATTTTTAAGTGATTTTTATCACTTGTTTTCTGATTTCTTTTAAATGTATATTTATTATTTGTATATCTTCATTTTAGAACATATATGAAGCATTTTTATTTTATAGGAATTGTGTTTTATAAAAAATCCAATAAGACTACAGTGCATAAGAATTATCGGACTCATCAGTGTCCTTACTGTGAATATTCAAATCGTCGACCAGCTCATCTCAAAAGACATATACTGACTCACACTGGAGAGCGCCCATTTCCATGTTTACTTTGTGATTACAGGTGTACTCAAAAATATCAATTAATAACTCATATGGCAAGGAAACACAAAAATAATTTTTAAAAGTACATTAAATTTTTGTTATTTACAAAAAAAAAAAAAAAAAAAAAAAAAAAGAAATAAAGAAAAAAAAATCTGAGATTTACAAAATGACTCAATGGATTTCTTCAACAAGAGAAACTGTTAAAAAATATTTTATCTTATTTAAAATGAAATGTAAAAGATTTATGTTTATTTTTGAAGATATCTGATGCATCTTGAAACACAAATTCCAATGAATTGCTTGTAAATATTTATTAAATGTAATTTTATCTCCTATTATTTAGTTGATGCTGATAAACATGCCTTTTTAAGTTTTATAATGCACTCTATGAATTTATAAACTTTTAATTATGTATTTTTAAAAGTGAAACTTACCAGAATCAACAATTTACTTTTTAAAAATTGGATAGTTTTTCTTTTTTACAATTTATAATTTATAGAAATTTATTTCTTTGTTAGAGAATTCATGTTTTAGTAATTTTGGTATGTAGAAAGTAGCAGTTCTTTATCTTATGTGCATATTTCTAAAATAATTCAGTGATAGACATTTATATATTTTTTATTTTTAATATTTTGTGAACAAGTTACTTTCTTTGCTTTTTTAAAGTTTATTTTTATTTTAAATTCAGTGCATATGATTTTGGTATTATACTATTTTGCTGTTAATTCCATATTGATTTATCATATTGAAAATATAAATTGTCATGAATTAAATTTGAAATATGAATGTTTCATAGATAAAAAAAAAAAAAAAAAAAAAAAAAAAAAAAATGCTTTAAGATTTAAAAAGTCTTTTTAAAATATCAATTTTGCTGCATTGTGTAGTGCCACTTGGCAGATAAGGTTCATTTTAATATAATAATCTATTAAATATTGATGAAAGGGAGGTAAACAAAGAATATAAAACTTCTGCATAATGTTAGTGGGTATCTTCTTGTTTTCCAAAACAAAGAATATAAAACTTCTGCATAATGTTAGTGGGTATCTTCTTGTTTTCCAAAAAGTCCATGTTTGATAAATTTATTTTGTCACACATTAGGAATGCACCTGTTAATTTATTTTCATTGTAGCAATGGTCTTAATGACAAGTACTGTATCGCTTCAAAAATCCGGCATCATCAAAACCAAGATGATGCCGGATTTTTGAACTAATATTAAAAGCAGTTCTATATTCTTAATGGTGTTTTTAGCCATAATTTAATTCATTATTAAATAATAATTATGTAAGAAAAGCAGAAAATTAAAGATAAAGAAAAACTTACCGAAAAAAAATCTAATAAAGAGTGAAATTATTTCTTTGTATTTTATACAAATGAAAAATATTTATTTCAGAAATGCAGTCTTGTTTCTCTAAATCATACATATTCTCCAATCAAATGTATGCATTTTTCTATTGACATCTTTTTTTTTCTACTGATTGTTCATCCTCCTATTCTGAGCTGCATATTAGAATTATAGACGTTTCTATTTAGCACAGAGTCAGTGATCTCGCTGTCCATTAAATTGTTTGTTGTTCATGCATTTTCATCAGTGCTTAGCCAAATTACCACATCCGCATACATATCCTCATATCCATATTTTTGACACATTTTCAGATTTTGCATGTTCAGTTAGCTAATAATTTGCCGTCCTTTAACGACAAATTTGAGACTGAAAAATTTTCCTCATCATTGATGTCCCTGTTGCGGAAAATTCATTCTAGCTATATAGTATGCCATGCATTCGTCAAAGTAGTTCCTGTTGCTAAGCAACAGTGTTGATTTCTATATAAATTCATCAACTTTTTCAAAATATTGAGTAAAATTCATTGAGGAGAGATTGTTTGTTCATTTTGCATTTTACTGCAAGTAGTGTATCAATAGCCTAATTTGTTAAATTTATTTAATTAATTCAAGTATGGTGCATTGAGATTTTATTACCAGAAGAAAATAATACTGAAAACTTTACTTATACCTTTTTATTAATAAATTTCATTTACCACAGCTGTACTTGTATAACATTCTTTTTAAAATTTTGCAGGTGCTGTTCAATATCAACGGGAAAAAATCAGCAATAAAGAGAAAAATAAACAATTTAAAGAACATTTTTGTTCATTCTGTTCTTATTCAACTTTTAGAGTAACAAATTTGAAAGCGCACATATTAACACACACTGGTGAACGCCCATTTGAATGCCCTGTATGTTGCTTCACTTTTAACCAGAAACAGAATCTTAAAAGGCACATGAGAACACAGCACAACTACTGTTTATAACTCATAGGTAAAAGTAGAGGAATAACAAATTAAAAATAATTTCTTATTCTCTGAAAATTTTCCTTTCTTTTAAAAAACTATCCAGAAATTAAAAAAATATATATTTATATATATGCTAATTCTTTAATTTGTATATTTATATTGCAAAGCTATATCTTTCTGTGAATTCACAAAAAAAAAAAAAAAAACCTAAATCTTTTTTGAGTTTTAAATAAAACATTTTAATGTACAGAAGAGTCAATATCCCTATTTATCAATGATAATTTAGACTTAAATTGATTTCTGGCTATGTGTAGGGTTATGATGGGAACTGGCTTAAATGAAAAAATTAAGTTTATAAAGCACTCATCCTTTATAAAATGTGATTATACAAATTTTGATAATGGATTTAATTTGTTACTATCAATTTTCTTACAATCAATCTCTTTAAGGTTTTTTAAAAATTTAATTATACTTAAAACGAATGAAATTTTATATACCTTGAAAAGTTTTTTACTTGTTGTTAACATTTCTTTTTGCATTGGATACTTTAAAAATGCAATGAATATAAATAAAAAGTATGCTAAAAAAGTTCTTTTCATTTGATAATACTTTATAAAATAAAACATTGATGAAGTTTTTATAATTCAGTTTTATATGCGTGTGTAGATATAATTTAAAATACTGATTCAATAAACATAGTAGTTGAGAAAGCCAAATATGCAAATGTTTCTATTTATTGTAAATATGACCTAGATTAATTTAGAATTGTATTTAGGCATATGTCACAATTTCATTCATTCTGAATAAATACAATGATTATTTTATTTAGAAGGCTTTATTTTGTAAAAATTATATTTTGATTTTTTTGGTGTTGTCTCTCGATTTTTAAAAATTAGTATTTATTCAAACAGCAGGAGGAGTGGGGTTTTTTGTATAAAATACTGTATAAAAAGTCAAATACACATGCATTAACATAACAACAATAATAATAATAATAAAGTGTAATGAAATTCTACCTTGGTGGTTAACTAAAATTGCTCAGTAAGACATCCAATAAAATGACTGAAGATAACACAGATTATGTGTATTATTGGTTTTTAAATTGCTCTTGATCTATTTAATAACTCTTCTATTAATACTGGTAAACTGAATACTTCAAGGTTATACTGTACTTTATTTTACTGTTTGAGTATTTTTTATCAGTAGTATTAATTTGTTTGTCATAATTTGGTTTTGTGACTTATTAATAATTGTTAATAATTTTATTGAGGCACTTTGATATTTCCTTTTTAATACTGCTTGAATTTGCATTTATTTCTTAGAAATGTTTAATGGTCAAGATTCCCAAGTTATATTACATGTTTATGTAAATGATAGTGTTATATTTAAAGAAATTTTTGTCTTTTTACAGTTTATTATTAATTTGAACATTTTTCTGTAATGTTAAAAATGGTATAAAAATATTTTTTCCCCCTTGCTGATATAATTTTGAATATTTTTATTTGAAGCTACTAAATTCCTCCAAGACAATCAATGCATATACATTTCTGTTACTCTTCCATTCCAATTTTTTATTTTAGGGAAGAAAAAGATAATATCGAACCTAAAACAATAAATAAATGTGCCAAAATTTTTCAATAAGTTTCTAAATTTAAATAATAATAATGTAGATATAAATATTTAAAGGTATTTTTGAAAATAATTGTTATGTGGATAATATAATACATTATAATTTATTTTTTCTCTCCTTTATAAAAAGCAAAATATAGCAGTACTCTATTTTTTCTGTTTTATGTGTAAATATAATTCTTGACTGTATGTATGTATGATTTTTGTTATTTTTAAAGGGCACCAGTCAATTTATTTTTTAATATATATATATATATAACCATTAATTGTATTACAATATATGAACCATTAAATTTAATAGAAAATTACCACATTGAAACATGGGAAAAAAAAATAATATAAATTATATAGGGTAATATCCCCAGTAATTAGCACATTAAGAATTTTTCTTTAAACTACTTCAATTTTGATTACCAAGAAATAAAATATTTACTTGCAAATATTTGTAAATCAAAGAATGCATATCTGTGCATCTATTTTGCTCACAAAAAGCAAAAATTTTTGAAGGAGTATTTATATAAAAATATATTTATAAAAAGTTGCTGTAGTCACCAGTAATTGACACCTAGAGCACCAATGTATGACACCTTGTGATCCAGTAATTGGCACATGTTTATATAAAAAAAAAATTTATATTTTGCATTGGGTTTAATCGCTTTAAATGAATTTACTGTAGATGAAGATGCCACATTTCAGGTTTTTGAGAGAAAGAAATCAGCATATTAGTCTGAAATGTGAACATTTTAAAACAATACAATATATTTATATTAATACCCAGTAATTGTCATGCTGTCCCCAGTAATTGTCATATGAAGTTTAATGGATTCCAATTACTGATAATATTCTTATTTTCAAATAAAAACAACTGATAAACAAAATTAGTCTATTACTTTAAAAGTACTGCCAAAATAAGTGGTTTAATTTCAAATCTTACGATTCCCTTGTAATTGGAATAGGTGCCAATTACTTGGAACTAGCAAAATTGAAGCACCGTTAATTGGCATCCACCATTAATTCAGAAATCCAAATATTTGTGTCAAAAATACTTTTATACAATTAAAACAACCCTTTTCATCTAAACAAAACTGTTGTTTATTAAAATTTAAAATACATTATAAATTTGATAATAATAAATTGAAAAGCATGTCTTTCTTAAGCCAGAAAAGAAGCATTTGCAACAAAGATGGCTAATTTGAGCAAACCATAATTGTTTCTCTTTCCTAGGCATTGTTGTCATCTAGTAGCATAAATCAAAGTTATAATCTTTAAAGTAAATGAGTATATAACTGGTATATGGTCTTACATTTTTAAAAGACTGGATATAAATCTTATTTTAGGACATGTTTGTAAGATGTGCCAATCATTGGGGCATGCCAATTACTGGGGATGTTACCCTATATATATTAATTTTTAAAGTGTTTTTATTTGTTTTAAAGTGCAAAATGTCTAAATCTCTCATTACAATTTGGAAATCTCTAGCTTCTCTAACAGCATAATTATACTATGTAAATATTATGTCATACTTGCAAAAATCTATAATGTGTCTGCTGAAGGGTTTTCAAGATATTTGATTCCAACATACTAATGAAACTTCAGTTCTTTTTAATATCAGCTTTTATAAAGTGATGACATTTATAAAACTGCATACAAAAATTACTTGAATACATCAAACTAATTTAATATTGGCTTAAAGTAATAAAATACGTCTAAAAAGGCAAAAAAAAAAAAAAAAAAAAAAAAATTATTTTCATCATGTTTTATTTCTTTGACGACAACGTTCTTAAGAAAATAATAGGATGTAAATATTTTTCTAAAAAATTTTAAATTGAAAACTGGTAATGTGTTCATATGTATTCATAATGTTTTTCATATTTGTCACAATTGATTTTTGTATATAGTTTTATAAATTTTCATTCATGCTGGATTGAATATGTTTGATAACGATGAGAGAGTATTTTCATGTTTTAAATATGAAAGACCATGTTGCCAGTTTTCCTTTTAAATTTTTTTGTGAAAATATTTATATCCTGTTATTTCTTTAAAGTGTTGTCGTTGGAGCAGGATATGAATAAATAATGGTATATTTCACTTAAAAAAAAAAAAGTATTTTATCACTTCAACAAACTATTAAATTAGTTTAAAACCATTTAGTTCATCATTTATTTATTTCCGAAAATGCAAATTTATCTTTCATTAAATTTGAACCAATTATTTTCCAAATTAACTGTAATGCATTGCTTTTAAAATTTTACAGGTGCTGTACAGTATCAACTTGAAAATTTCAGTCCGATAAAGAAAAATCATCATTTTAAAGAACATTTCTGTTCTTATTGTTCTTATTCAACTTATAGAACATCAAATTTGAAAGCACATTTATTGACACACACTGGTGAACGTCCATTTGCTTGTCCTGAATGTCACTTGACTTTTAATCAAAAGCAAATACTTAAAAGGCATATGATTGCAAAGCATAAGTATTATATATAAATCACAACTAAGAGAAAGTGGAGAATAATTTCTAATTTTTCAAAAATTTCCTCTTTTAAAATACTTTTAAAACAAAAGTTGTTTAAAATATCTTTTAAACAACTTTTAAAAAATCACCATTTTTTTTATTATTATAGTTATCTAAACCATTGAAATTTCGTAGATATAAATATTACTTTAAAAATTACTTCATATTGAGGAAAGGAAATGTTACATATCTATATTTTTTGTTTATGTTTTTGAAAACTTTAATTCTGGTTACTACAACGCATGTTGTTATCTTTTTTTGTTATTGTTCATTATTAATTTCAGTTAAATTTACATCTATGTGTATATGTTTAGTTTATGTATAGTCATCTTGCAAGTAAAATAAGTTAAAAAAAAGTATGCTGATTCATACCAAAAATGTTATTTACTTAAAAAGACCATAGCTGTGCTTAAAAAAAATAAAAGCAAATGTGAGATTAAAGCATATGTTTTCTAAATGTATAGGCCAACTTATTATTTAGATGTTAATGAGCTCTGTAATTGTTATGTAAAAATATAAATTATTAAAGTGTTTTTAGTGGTTTTTTATATAAAATATCCTTACATATTCTATTGAGGCATGTATGTATATAATACTGATAAAAATTTCACTTTTATCTAAAAGCTTTTTTTTTTTTTTTTTTTGGTTGTTGTTGTTGTTGTTTATTTATTTTTAATTAGATGATACTTAAAATGCTTTTGCCTGTTTTTGTAATTGTAATTAATATAAAGTATTCTGTTGAATTAATTTCATAAAATGGAATTTGAATTCTTTCCATAAATAAATAAATGAAATTATTTCAAATGTTAATTATATTATTAAATGCTCTATATGCTGCAAATTTTAATAACATCTGTTATAAGTAAAACACATGTGGAATTATGTTACAATATATAGTTGTATTCCGTCTGTTTAATTGAAATTCATTGAATTTATTAGTAGAAATAAACTTCAAAAATTTCTGTTGAAACGTTATTTTCTGTGTTTTCTTTATTTTGCCTTGTTATTATTTTACAAATGAATCCTTAATTTCGCATACATGTATATATATATATATATATATATATATATATATATATATATATATATATGTAAAATTATATATCTTAGAACTTTTTGGTTAATGATGCATTATCATGTAATGCAAGTTGGGGGTGAGGGGGAGGTATTATTGTTGTTACTTTTTTGTCTTAATTTTACTGCTTTAAAAATTTTTGACCATTGAAAGCAAAAAGCCTTTATCTTTCTCGGGCAGTACTATTTTCATCCCCTTTTTTTTTTCTTTTTTTTTAAATTGGATATATACTGTGTGTCTATTGCTGACTTGTCAGATTACAGAAAACTTGATTTGTTTCTACTAATCAAAAAATTTTCATGTGTACTACATGATTAATTTTTTATTTTTCTGATTTATTTATAGAATAATTAAGTACAGCTAAACTTTACACTTGGATGTTTTGAAGTAAAAAAGATTAACTTTACAATGAAAGATTTAATGCATAAACTTTATCTAAGAATACTGTTGCATTTTTTCATCTTCTTAATCAAGCATTTTTTAGTGCACCATAGTTTCAGATGAACTAGTTAGAAGCTTCTCTTATGTTCTTGGCCTTTTCATCTGCAGATATTCCATCCTCAGCTTATAATTCTAGATTCATGGTCAGCATTCCCCACATGGCAACAAAATTTTTTGCTTTGGCACAGTAGTGTACCTAGACTTATAATTTTGGAGGAGGCAGAGATATAGCATGGTATCACAGGAAACGTTAATATTTTTGCTTTTAACAGGTTTTTATCTTAGCAAGTAATGTGCACATTATAAATCGAATCTGCGAAGATGGAATTGCATCGGACAGAGAAAAAAAAATTATTTTAAGCTTTTGTTTTAAATTTTTGTCTTAACTAATATAATTTTATAGTGTGTAAAGAAATCGTGTGTATATCGGAAACTTGGCTCAAATGGTTATTTCAAGGTCTCAATCAAATAACTTTTTTTAATGAAAACTTGCTTAAAGTCAAATTTTATTCTAGTGAGGGTTCGCCCAAGTGGGCCCAGCCCGAAAAAACCTGCCCAGGTTTTTTTGGGTGGGCCCACTTGAAAAAACCCATGATAAAACCCATTGTGGGCTTTTTCAAATTTTTTCATGGTTTTCCGACGGTATCATTATTTAATCTAAAGTATCAATGCAAAGATAAATGCCAATTTAAATATATTTCAAAAGAACCAGATTTAAAAGGAATTTCCAAGCATTGATAAATTGCCCAAAAAATAATTTCGCTGTAAAGGAGGAAAAAAAGAAGTTTTCAACTGATTTCGTCCATGACAAAAACCCATTGTGGTTTTTTCAATTTTTATCATGATTTTACAACTGTATCATTATTTAATCTTAGGTATCAATGCAAAGATGATTGTCATTTTAAATATATTTCAAAAGAACCAGATTTTAAAGGAATTTCTAAGCATTAATAAAATGCCCAAAAATTAAATTAGCTGTAAAGGGGGAAAAAAAGTTTTCAACTGATTTCTTATTTGAAATTAATGAAAGAAACTATATAAATTTAGCATATTTAACTTAAAAGCAGGGTTGTTATGATTTTGCCCAACTCAAAAAACCAACTGGGTTTTTTTTCAAAATTTCAACTTTAAATTATGTAAGGTTAATTTCTTAATAACAATACACCACTCATAAAATTTTTCTCCCCATTACAAGGGGGAAATATGTCTTAATTCTCCCAATGAAAATTTTTAAAAGAAATAGTTGTAACTTAATTTTTTATGTATCACAAACACAAAAACAAACTTTTTCCCATTAGGAAAAAAAAAAAAAAAACTGATTTATAATCTATTCTATGTTATGTTATACAGTTGAAACCCATAACAAAATATCACATATCCTGGGAATCCTAACTTATTGAAGTAGCTATGTAAAATTACTTGGTTTATTCTATTAATTAGTTATAATAAAAAGTACTTACTAAATCTGATTTAGCATTAGTATTAATATAGTATTTTAATGATAATTTCATTCATAAAATTATTACTAGTAAAAAAATTTTGTAAAAGCAAAATGTAATTTTTGATTGTCATTGATTTATATATTTTTTGTAATTAATTCAAATTGTATTTAGTAGTAAATACATTTTTTTTCAAACATTCTGAACCTTCTTGGTTAACTCAAAAAAATTATTTATAGCTGGCTTAATGTATCCTTAATGCAAGAAGCTAGTCTAATCATATCACAAATCTACCTTTTAAATTAACTTGATTTTTTAATAAATACATTTTGTTGATTCATTCTTAATGCAAAATTATATCCAGGTTTCACTGATACATGAAGAATTTAGCTATTGTGTATATGAAAATTAGTAAAAAAAAAAAAAAAAAAAAACTTGATAAAACTTAGAAAAATCCCGGGTTTTAGACTAGTGGGCCCAGTGGGTTGGGCTTTTTTAAAAAAACCTGGGTTTTTTCAAACCCTGATTCTAGTCCCTTTGAAATTCTATCTTAGCATATTTCATTATATTTTGATCAACTTTTGTTATTACACTTTGTTTTCTATAACTTTTGGAAGGTTCTGCAGCCCTTTTGAATTTTTTTCTTTTATGTGACATATTTAAATAATGTCATTTTCATTGGTAGCAAGTATGCCTTTTATTAGTATATTTTGATCAGGTATATTGAATTTTATGTATTAGAGAGAAATTGGCATGTTAATAGATTATAAATTGCTAACTTTTAAAACATTATTTTGATCATTTCTAAGGGAAAAGAAAAAAGATGAAAAATTAGTATTTCTCGTTTCAGAAGATGTCTTGTTGTAAGTGATGTCTTTTTTTAAATTTTTGTCTTAAATTTTTTTATCTTTTGTTCATTTTGAAAATCAAAGTATGTTAAATTTAAATGTGTTTTACATGCTATAATATTTTATTTAAATGCATCATATGTATAGATTAGAAAAATTATTTACAATTTTTCAGGAAACATGAATTTTATGAATGAAGATTTTATTAAGAGTAAGCTGAACAGTTCACGTCGTTCATGTCCTTATTGTACTTATTCAACTGACAGAACATCAAGTTTGAAGCGACATATTAGAGTGCACACTAGGGAATGTCCATTTTCTTGTAAATTTTGTAATTATACTTGTAAGCAAAAACATCATCTTATATATCATATGAAGAAACATGGTGTTTTTATGTGATTATTTATATTTATTACAAATATTAAATTTCTGTGCATTATTAAAATTATTCCTATATTTTTTTTTTTCTAAATTTCTCTACAATCCTAGTTTATTAAATTATTCCCTATCTTGATTAATAATCTTTTGATTTAAAATCACATGTTTAATTTTCTTCAAAATTGTCTAAAAAAAAATTTCTCCTTAATAATTTTTCTTCAAAACCTTTTTATTTCTCAATCTTAAATCATTGAGATTTATTAAAGTTATCTGATTTATACAATTTCATTTCTTTTATCATTTTGTATTCAATAACTCGATGTCCCACTCTGTCTTTGTGTTGTCTATATTATGCTGCTTACAATAAAGAGTTCCCAAATGTTGCCGCAAGGTTACTGGTTCTTCCTCATATTGCATAAGCATAAGCTCCAGACAAACCAAAAGTCTGTGCCAAGGAGTAATTCCACATGAAATCAACCAATAAAAATTTTTTTTTTTATGTTTATGTTTTAGATTGTACTGATTTTTTATTTATTTGTTGTACTTACTTATGAGATTAAAATTGTGAAGTTTAAATTTTTTTCAACAAGTCGTTTTAAAGTTATAAATTTTTGAAATTTTGAAAATTTTACAAAATTTGTATTGTTTTGTAATCTTTAATCGATTATAACTTCTAAACTATTTGATCTAAAAAAGTAAAATTTGCATCATTTTTTTCAGTTTTTTATGGTGTTTCATAAGGTATATAACATGACCAAGTTACTTATTATTATTTGTAAAAAATTTATATAAATTTTAAAAAAATTCAAAATTGGAATTTTTGATTTTTTTGAAAAAAATATATTACATTTAACACCCTTTTAGCAACTTTTATGCCAAATTTCATGATGGTACTCCTATGGTGTCATACAGAAAAAAAAAATTTTTTGTATCAATGTTCATGTAAATCTGTAATAAAAAATAATTTAAGCTATGCTGCACAGTTTAGCCCGAAGTGTTACTTACATGAAAACAAATACAAATTGTAGAAATTTAAGAATATCCTGTTTTATTAAAAGACAAATAATAAATTTTAGATGTTTAATAAGTAAATGTTTTTACTTAACTCAATTTGGCACAGTGGAGCTCAATTTTTAGATCTTAGTATTTTTACAAGTATTTTTCTTCTTATGTAAAAATTGACCCGCTCTTTACATTTCCTCTTTGGGTACTGTGTATGTTCTGCCTGTTGTAGTGATTGGATGTAGTTTGCATAGAATAAAGTATTTTGGTACTGTCAAAATGTCTGCTTTTCTAGGATAAGTGAATGACAGAGATGGTCCGTTTGGATGAAGGAAAGAAACTTTAATGTCTTCTTCAACCTGATCTTTTGCGAAAATACATGCCACCCACCACTCATTCTCATAGGCACAAGCAACGTATCCCACAATTTTTTCAAACAAAGCGTCTTCATCATTAGGACTCATCTGAACTTTATGTGTTTCCATATTGTCAGAAAAAGAGTATACCTTCGTTTGGACATTCTTTATCGAGAGGGATGAATGCATGAAATTTTTGAGTCCCAACAACTGCCACAGCTTCCTTGAGTCTTGATTTTAACACCTTTTGTTCTTCAACATATTCCTCATTAGTCACTAAAAAAGTGACAGAGTGTGTTTCTCACCCCCCCCCCTCCCCCCAATGAAAAAGTTAAAAGTTGACAATATTTGGTAGTCTGTTGGACTTTGGAGGCTGGCTTTAGCAGAAAACCTCTTTACTGTGCCACCACTCCATTGCATACACCTTTACCATGTGCCGTTGCATAAAAATACCACTCGGCCTCAATTCCATCAAAACCTTCTTTATGATAGCAAAAATTAACAAAATTCTTGCAGTTTTTGTATTGAGCTGCTCAGCAATCTGAAAAATAGTACAGCTTCTTCAAGTGGGGAAAATAGCTCTCAAAAATTCTATTAGCTTTCTCTGGAAAACATGTACAAGGACTGTGTTGTGTATTAAGCAATCTGAGATGAATACTATACTCTTATGAAGTAGAATCTGATTGCCAGTTTCTTGGTCTTTTTATTTGTAGTAAACGACGACTGGGTGCACAGAGGTCATACAATTGGTCCAGTATTATTGAACTCCACTTTGAGATTTTCTTTCATTAACCCATTTATTACAAATTTATTCCTTTTTTAAACATAAAATTTCATTAAAAGTAATATTAAATTAAGAATAATAAAAAAAAAATTCTTTTTAAATTCCAAGAAAGTAAATTTAGAAAAGTATTTAGCTTGTCAATTATACAAAATATTAATTATCTTGATTGTTTTTAATTTTTACTGTTATGTGTTAAACAAAATAATAAAACCTAACAAATTATATACTAAAATTTTATTTGATAATTGAACTTGACTGGCATGAATGAGAAATATGAACATTGGAAACAAAAATAGACTACTTTTTATAGTCAATTTACTTTTTAACATAATATAATGAGATTTTTTTTTTACAGAAATTGGCCGATCATTGATATAGAAAATAATTTTTTTATTTGATACCATAAGAGTACCATCATTAAATTTGGCGTAAAAATTGCTAAAAGGGTGTTAAATATAATATATATTTTTAAACAAAATCAAAAATTCCGATTTTGAATTTTTAAAAAATTTACATACTTTTTTACAGAAAAAAAATATTTTTAAATAATTTGGTCATGTTATATATCCTATGAAACAGCATAAAAACAGAAAAAAAGACTTTAATTTCAACTCTTTAGGTCAAACAGTTCTCAAGTTACAGCAGGTTAAAGATTATCAAACAATACAAATTTCATTAAATTTTTAAAATTTCATAAATTAATAACTCAAAGACAAATGGTTAAAAAAATTGCAAATTTGTATTTTTTATCTACTATTCTTGTACAACATCTGTGCCAAAAATTAACGAAATCCAAAGACCTGAAATTTTGTCCATTGGTTGGTTTGATGTGGACTGACCCAAGCTAAAAATCCAATCAGAGCATTTGGACTCATTTCTGACAAATAAAAAAAAATTCTAGAGAAATGTTGTCACAATGAAAATCATGCAAAGCAAAACTACTTGAATAAACTAAAAAATAAAGTAGAAAATGGTTAAAAGAATATTTGAAGTGATCTGGCGTCTCTTGGTTTTAACATTGCAAAACAGTACGGTTTTAAAAAAGATTTTTATATGAAAGGAAAGTGCTTTTTAGATTAAAATTTGAATAAGATAAATATTGAACTATATGCTTTAAAAGAAAAGGGATTTAAATAATAAACAAAATATTATTAAGAGACAGGCAAATAAATATGCTAGAAATTTAGAATAGCATAATAAATTATCAAGGATAAAAATTTTTGTAATGTATATATATATGTATATACATACACCTACTTATATTGTTCCTTTTGGTAACACAAAAACTATGAGCTTATATTTTCTGTTTGGGATTTTGTATAGTTCATCAAAACACAGTAAAGATGTTGCATATGAAAGAAGCTTGGTATCGATTTTTTATTTTGTAATGATACTTCAAATTTGACTTAATTTATAAACTAATGCAAGTAACTTGAAAATATTATATTTAGATAACAAAATGTTAAAATTTGCAAGAAATGATTATTTTGTTTGTTTCTTCTTGTAAACAGTTATTTAAAATAAGCTACTGAGTGATTTCAACTCATATTTTTGACTGAATAAGCAAATTATGATATTAAGTTTTAATCCAAAAATTGTTTCTTGTAGTTTGACACACTTTAAAATTTGTCCCATTAGTTCTGAATTGCCTTGTTATATGTACATCATCTACAATAACTACTAATATACTACTAATATACATCATCTACATAAAAGTTTCTTTTTATGTGATAAGTTTTATCTTATTTAAATATAGTACTTGTTATTTAAAATTCCTTTATTGATTGGTATTTTTGTATTTTTCATTAAATAAAACATTTCATGTTTTGTAAATGTGTTAATTTGTAACTTGTTCACTTACATAAGTTATTGTCATGGTTGACAAGTTTTTGACATGTGACGATTAAAACTGTTATGTCAAAAAGTGTCGGAAACCTATATTTAATAAAATAATGTCAAAAGCAGAGTTAAACTTTAACCAATAAATTTTAAATAAAACTACATAAAATTTAAACAGTGGGTTATAAATTCTACAGTGTATTCTTGAAACTTATTTGCATAGGATATGATAAACTGCAAATAGATTGCTGCATGTTTTTTTTTTTTTTTTTAATGAATTATGCATACTTTTAAGATGAACTATTAATAAATCTTTAATTATTTGTAATAATTAAAATTATTTTGGTTTAATCAAAATTTTGCAGTGGTAAGTAAATTGTTTAGATTTTAATGGCTAAATGTAGAAACCAATCTATGATAATTTGTATCTAATGAGCATATTTTTTCCCCTTGAATTAAAGGAAATTCAAAAACATTTACTTTTTAGAATAAAACAGTATTGCTATTACTACAAAACACAATTTCTTGCTTTCTGCCTATTATGTTCTTATGGGTGGGGTTAGATTCCCTTAGAAAGAACCTTACAGAGAGCACCCCACCCCTTTTGGGCCTATATCCCATGTGTTGATAATCGGCTGTCATAAAATAAACCAAACAAATCTTATGGGTGGGGTTGCTTAAGAGGTTACTTCACAAATGCAAAAACACCCACCTGCTAGTGGCTTTATATATATGGTATAAGAGAGAAAATTTTGTAATATCTTGTTTGAAATTTCATACATTTACATAAATCATGAAAATGAAATTTGAAATTTCACACATTACATATTTCATACATTTTACATAAAATTTTTAAAAGTAAAAATGAAAATAGCAGTTCAATAATGTTAATGCTATGGGATATATATATATATATATATATATATTAATATTTAGTTTGCATTTCAAGACTTTTAAATGTTTTTATTTTTTATTTTTTCATTAAATAGCTAATAACAATGTACAAAAATCATAATTTTAGGATAAAAGATTTGAAATATGATATTTAATCATTTTACCAGTTTAATCATCAACCAGTTAAAGAGTGTTTAAACCTAAGTCAAAAACTAGTTTTTAACAGCTAAAACCCAACCCTGGTTATTGCTCAGTCTTTTGTTTTGTAGTGTGGGATCAGAAACACCACCATAATTTCAAATTTAACTAAATAGTTGATTAGATATTTTAAAAATCTGATTTATTGGATTGTGCATTTAAATTTTGAAAAATCATTTTGTTGTTGTTGTTGTTATATATATATATATATATATATATATATATATATATATGCAATTATTATAAAACCTGGAGCTCAAAAAATAAATATCTAAGCTATATCACTGGAATAAAGTTCATAATATACTTTTTATGGCGAATTTTAAATGTCATATTTTGGCATTTTAAATTTTATTAGCATTCTCTAATATTTCAGAAACAGTTGCAATTCTTATTTCTGTACAAATTTTAGTTATTTATAATATTAAAGTGATTAATATACAGGATTATTCAGAAAGAATTATACAGTTTCAACAATTTAGAGTATTTTATATTACCTACAAGATAATTGTAGAAGAATGTTTAAATTTTTTGCTGAGATAATTACAGATATTCATTATGTGCAACCCTCAATCATATGGCATAAAGAAATCCATCTCTACCTAAATGCTTATTAAAGTATTTCAATCAAGTTCTGTAATTATGTGTTACACTATATTAATTTGACAAAGTCGATAGGAAAGCAAGTACCTTTTATGTATTTGCTTAATGTGCTTTTTGTATTGGATTCATAGCAGGAAAAGTCACAAGGTGTTAAATTTAGACTGCTTATCTTAATCTGTCTTATCTGTGCATGAGATCAATGCAGTTTCTTTTACAAAATTTCCCAGTGGGATGTGCATTTTGTTGTAAATGTCATCATTCTCACTACAAAAGCTGTTTTCACTGTCTAGTCCATCTGATAAAAGGAGGCTACAGCCAATCCCTTTCTTCAGTAGCAAAAAATAAACTTGGAATAAATTTGCATATTGCTATGCTTTTGTGATCTCTGAATCTCCAACAGTTACTGTTTAAATTTTTTGGAAACTGTGTACCACTTTATGAATAACACTGTATCTGTTGTTTATATAGTGGAATGATGCTAAAAAGTAATTCTGAATTACTTTGAAATTGAAATTTACCATCATACTTATTCAGAATTAGTTGCTGACCACTAATATCTTGCCTACAATACATTCTTTAATGAAAAAAGGCTACTTTTTAGACTTAAATTTGCAAGAGATGTGAAGGCAGTTCTGGTCTATTCAAAAAATAGTCTATTTTCTGTTCTATTAATTTGATTAAATATGATTATTAAATTTTTATTTAAATTATGAATTCTTAGAAGAAAGCTATATTTTATTTTAATGGTTTAGATTTTTTAAAACTATTTGAAGTATTGCTTTTTTTTTTTTTTTTTACAATGAAAATTAGAATTTATTTTCATTTGTTTTATTACCTAATGGATATTCATAAGGGATGTAATGTGGATGTTAATGAAGAATTTTGTTTTATTCATTTTGTTCTCACTTTCATGTCATATACATATATATGAGTAAGTATTTGATAATACATCCAACCCAACTGTTTTTCAAATATGCATTAATTCAAATAATAAATTTGAATTGAATGTTATATATTAATTTCTACTATACTTCAGTGTGTTTACAAAAACTTTGAATTAAAATTTTTTCAGGTTCCTCTTATTTTTACAATGAAAATAGCCCAATAATTGCTGCTAATAAAGATCACCGTGTTCAACATTCATGTCCTTATTGTCCATATTCAACTCACAGATCATCAAGTATCAAGGATCATATAAGGATTCATACTGGAGAATCTCCATTTGCTTGCTCAAAATGCAACTATAAATGCAAACAAAAGTCAAATTTGAAAAGGCATTTGTTACAACATTTGTAGACATTGTTCATCATGCTTACTTCATATACTAACTTTTTCTGTTTCATCAGAGTTAAAATAGGCTATATAGATATGTGAATTTTATATTATTCCTCTTTCAAAAAAAAAAAAAAAAAAAAAAAATGCTGTTATGTTATTTTATTATTTTAATTTTTGCAGCTGTACATATTGAATAAATATATGATCCGGGTTTCCCAAAAATGACTGATGGATTTTAAAATTCAATAACTTGCAAACGGTGACAGCTATTTAAACATTTTTTGCAGGAGGGTTATGTATATTGTCAGGAGATTTTTTACCGTAATTTTTAATTTTAGTTCGCACATCAAACAATAGGTGGCGCTGACGGCGATTGAAGGCCAGGTGATCAGTGCTGAGTGAAACGTGGACCTGGCCTTCAATCGCCGTCAGCACCACCTATTGTTTGATATGCGAACTAAAATAAAAAATTCCGGTTAAAAAACTCCTGACATTATACATAACCCTCTTGCAAAAATTTTTTAGATAGCTGTCACCGTTTGCAAGTTATTGAATTTTAAAATCCATCAGTCATTTTTTGGACACCCGGTATGTGTCACTTGCAAAAATGCATGGTGATCAGCCTTTAAACAAATGTAACTGCTGGCCAAGAATTGATTATATGTCAAAACCAGTTAAGTGTTTTTACAGTAACAAAAAAATTTTAAATTTTTTTTTTTATTAATAATCTTTGCTATAAATTTTAATTCAAACTTTTTCAAAATGATTAAAAAAACTTATTAAATTGAAGTTAATTTTATTTTCCTCCTCTCCATCCCAATTATATATTACAGAATATAATACTTTTTAAAAGTGTAATAATATATAAAGTAGACAAATGTGTGCAATTTTGAATCATAAAATTTATACTTGCAGTTATCAAATATGTATCTTTATTTCTTCATTTTGAAAAATACAAGATGAATTGGTCATAATATCATTTCACATAGTTGTTTGTTTAAACTTTGTCAAAACTTTTTTTTTTTTTGTTTAAAGTTAAACTTTGAAACATGTGATACACATGATATTTCCAAAAAATTTGATTTCATTTTAAAGAGAAAGACAACTGTTAAAAGAAGTATATGCTAGAATTTTAGAAAATAAAGAAGATTATTTGATTGATTCAAGTCATCATGAAAAATATAATGTATCTGTTTAACAGAAAGAGAGAAAGTCAGTTTTTCTTACTTCTTTTTTTAGAGTTTAACTTTGTGAATCAGTTAGTGTTTTTTCTTTAAATTGTGGTTTCATGAGATAACCTTATATTAAGCTCTATATTTTTTCGACTTTTCTTAATGCAATATTTAATTAAATATCTGTGTAAAACAATTTTCTACAAAATTCCAAATTTTTTCCTTCCCCTCAAAAAGTAGCACTTAAAAAAATAAAAGTAAATAATAATGAAATAAAGTTTTCTGCTGACTTTGATTTTATTAATTGTGAATACTGTTGTTTAAGACAAATTTTAATGTCCACTTTGTCAATTTCACAAGAAGGAGTTATAAGTATATAACCTATTTTGCATTTGTGATATGTTTTTTAAATATGTGTATAACTGTTTAGGGATATTGTTAATTCAACATTTTCCTGGTATTGTATTAAAAAGTAGTTATACCTCTCACTTTTCTGATCTGTAATGCTGTAAAATTAAAAATCTTAAGAAAGTCATATTGATAAATATAAAAGAATTATTAATGTTTATTCTACTTTATATCATCATAAGAAGTTTGTGTGGAACTCTCTCAAAAATTGTCTAAGCAATGCTGAATGAAAAGTAATCATGCATGATATTGATTGTGGTAGCTAAAATCTTCCATATCTCTTAACAGACAACTAGTATGTACTAACATTAGATGTGGGTAATTTTTAAATAAATATGTATGTATATTAGTCTTTTTAATAAATACTTTTTTAAATATCTGAATATTTAAATGATATTTAATGAATGTTTTACTGGTTTTTAAAGACAAAAATTTGTTTTACAGGAATTTCATCTTATTGGAAAGAAAATGTCTCATTAAATACTGCAAATAAAGGAAGCCATATACTACTTCATATTTGTCCTTTTTGCCCATATACAACTCGTATTTCATCAAATCTAAAGTCACATGTATTAACTCATACTGGAGAATATCCATTTGTTTGTGGTATTTGCAATTATAAGTGTAAACAAAAACAAAATTTAAAAAGACATATGTTGCTCAAGCATAGATCTTAAGCATATTTTTTTTATTTGTGATTTTGTTTTTCCTTTCTTAATACATGTTTTTTATCCATTTACTTTTTTCTTGGCTGTAAAAAATTCTACGTGTGCAACTATTATGATTCTAATACATTTCAAATAAAAAAATTAATTTGATATATTTATGTTAAACATGAAATGAATAAATAAGTTATATACTCCTGATTTTAGTCTAACAAGGATTTTTTTTTTTTTTTTTCTATAATGAAATCAGCACAACCACAAGTAAAAATTTACTTGATATGTAGCTAAATAAACATTGGTGTTTTAAATCTTAAATAGCTGCAAATTAATAAAATAAATTAATCCAAAAAATCTTTTGAATTTCCCAATTTGACTTTAATATTGTCTTTTCCTGTGTTTCTTCTCTGTCTCACTCTTACAATGCAGAGATAATTTTTTTTTTTCTAATGAACCATCTTTTCTCTGCAATATATTTTTAAATAATCTTCATAATTTTCTCAAAGTACTGTATATTTCCATGTATAAGCCAAGACCCATGTTATATATTTTTATGTATAAGCAAAGACTTTATGAAAATTTTTTTCATCTCCAACGTATAGGATTGGCTTATAAACGCATATAAGAAAATTTCAAAAATTTAAGTTTTAAAATGAGTAAACCGATGGTAAATCTAAAAAAAATTTAAATACTTACACATTTCTATGATGTTTTAAAATGAGTAAACCGATGGTAAATCTAAAAAAAAATTAAATACTTACACCTTTCTATAAGTTATATTACAGTCTTTACTTTTATGATGAAAAGGGTTATTCAAATTATAATCAGAATTTTCAAAAGATTCATTAAAATCACTTTCTTTTATTGATACATCAGTATGCATGTCAACAGTATGTCTAATTTATTATTATCAAAATTAAAGTTTTCAAAAGTGGCAGCATCTCCTGTTCCACCCAGTGTTCTCGCTGACATTTGACCAATGTTAGTAAGTTGGCTAATTAAAAATTGAAAACATTTGCCAAATGAAAAAAGTATTAGCAAAATAGTACAGCTGTGTAGCACAAAAAAATATCTTTAATCCTCTAATGTTCCCCCTTTTTTTTCTCTAGAATAACCTAAGTTTTATAACTGCAACAACGATTGTTATTAATCTAATTTCAACTATCTGCTACAAATATATTAAAAATATGTATATATGCATATGTATGAAAAATGAAAAAGAAAAAGTTGAGCACTAGAAATTTGGCGAATCTAATCGCTTGTTTTCTCAATAAATGATGAATTTAGTCACAGTGGCGAGTGACAGCGAGAACCCTGTTTCCATTCATTATATTTTTGATGCAAAATATTTTGAAAGATCAATCAATTCTTCCTTATGGTAATTCAAGTTTAAAATATGATATTAGGTTTTTATAAATGAGCAAATCATAACAGAATGAGTAAAATACAATTAGATTTGGCAGCATGCCCATATAGAAGAGATCAATAACTTCGGAGAGCTTAATTTTTTTTTTCTATTATTTACATACAAAAAAAAGTGCCAAGCTCACAAAATTTTTCAGCACCATTTTTTAACATCGGCTTACATACAGGTTTCCAATTTTCGATGATTTTTCTCTGAAAAGTTGTTTACTTGACTTATACACAGAAATATATGGTAGTTTCAAATTTTAATTGTACCAAAATTTTAAATATCAAGATAATCTGTTTATGAATTGAGATAATTTAAAAATCTAAAATAGATTTGCACATAGGCCACACAGATCCACTTTGGTTAAAATAGCACCTTCCTCGTTTGAAAAAAAAAAAAAAAAAAAAAAAAAAAAAATAATAATGACAGATGAGGTTTTTTATTTAGATGTCATAATTGTTTTAAAAATAAATAAATATAATTAAGTAAATTTTACTTACATTTTTTTTTTTTTCTACAATTTGTTTTTTTCATGGGACCTGTATTTCATGGGACCTATGGCTACCTTATTGAGACATGTGCAATTTTTATGTATAAATTTGCGTATTTCTACCACTACAATAGTGATATAATGCTGAATGTAGTCAACTCTGTGAAATCTGCACACTTGGGGATTGAGGGTTTTCTAAGTTATAGATTTTTGCAAATTATAGATCATCCTTTTGTTTACTTTTTTTTTTTAATGGTTTTAAATTAGTCAACTGTACAGAAATTGCAATTAGAATAGAAAGAATATCATAATGCAACATTGGTTTAATATATTTAATAACTAAGCTTTAAAAAAGTTTAAAGAACCATTATATCCAATACAAATGTTATTGATTATTCATCATTTTAAACATTGACATAACATAACAGTAATTTCAGTTTTAGTTTGTTGTCAATTTTTTTCTCATGCTTTCTTTCTAGTAAATAAAACTTTATTACTCAAAAAAATGTAAATATTTATATCCAATTTATGTAAAAATATTTATTCATTGGAAAATTGATAATTGGAAAAAAATACATATATAAAATTTAGCCTTATGAATTTAACTGTTAATTGTTTGTTTACACTGCAACATGTAGTACAGATGTAGTAAGATGATAAATGTTTGCACATGAGCAAATTTTACAGCATTGACTGTATTTCCAATCTCATGAATAATAGCACTCTTTATTGTTTACTACCAACTGAGGTGTGTTCTGTTTACAGAAAGGTTGAATAGGCCTGGTCTAAAATAGTCTCCTACATTAGGTCAAGTAACCTGATTTTACCTGAATTTAATCTGACTCCAAAAAATTAGCATCTGCAATAATGATTTTTTTTTTCTCATTACGTGTCAGGTTGACCCAATTTTCCAAAGAAAGTCTTGATTATATTTCAACTAAAAAGAAAATCAAGTACAGTGCGACTTCCTTTTAACGAAGTTCTCCACTTATCAAATTTTTTCTGTTGACACCATTTTATATGTAAGTTAATTGACATAATATGGAAAATATACTCTCTATATAAAAAAAAATGTATTCCAATTTTGCCCCTTTTTAGCATTTAAACGAAGAGGTTACTTTGCAATTGATATATGAACTTATTTCAGCCAAATGTATTAAGTTGAATCTATTCATTACCATTCTTCTTGGTTCTAAATAGAACAATGTTTTTAACACTAAGAAAAACACTTACTATAGTTACTAGAAAAATATATAATGGTAGTATACCAGATATAACTTCAGAGCTTAAGAAATATAGAACTCAATGTAGAAATTGATTTTTTTTTCTGTGTTCTGTGCATAATGGGTAAATTAAATCTTTTTTTTTTTTTTTTTTTTTTTTTTTTTTTTTTTAAGTATTTAAACTGTTACTATCGTTTAGTTTCTTCTGAAATTTGAGATTCAGTTTAGCTGTTGAATGCAAAAAATGTATTTTACTATTTTTTAACACTACAAATGTTCCATGAAAGCCTTAGAAAGGCCCATTATGTGTTCTTTAGACATTATTACAAAATACTACTCACGATGTCATCTTGTTATTCAAGATTTAAAAGAGAATAGTGGTCTTAAAATTATTTTCATTTGTTAATATTACAAGATTTTAATACTTGCAAAAAAAAAAATACTTTTTAATTTTAAACAATTTGAATTAAATTATTATATTATATATTTGTATCTAAATTCAAGATTTATAATCTTTTTTGGAATTTTATTCTAAACAACTAAATTAGCATATGGTCTTAAACTTTTTTTGCACTGTGTTACTGTGCGATTCATGTCCATCACAGAAGGTGATTGTGACGCTAACACTGCCGAAGTGAGATAATATTGTATGTTTCCAGTCATGTGGATAATGTCATCCTTATTTGTTTGCAAACAACTGAGTTGTGTCCTGATAATTGAAAGTTTGGACAGACTTGGTCTAAAGTAATTCTTGCATTATAAGTAAATATAAAAATATTTTGAGCGTTAAAAGATTTACCATGTAATGCTTATTTAGTTTCAGTAGTATTAAGCATACCATTATATTATATATACTTATATAAGCCCAAATCTCAATTTTCATTTAACTATTGCTCATATATATATTTTTTCTTTTAATTTATTCTGAACATGAAGGTTGTAGGAGTATTATAAATTTGTGTATCCTATTCAATGCATAATTCATATATATTTGTTTTTTAAGTTGTATTTTTGAAAATTCAAAATGATTAAAATGGAAGAATAATAATGTTTTATTTTAATAGCTATTCATGAGTTATAAAATTTGCTATTGATTTTTTTTTCTTTACAATTTCATGGAACTCATTTATTTATCTACTTTTTTATTTGATTTGTTGAATACACAACTGTTTCTTCCCTTTCTGTAAATTCTTAATGTGTTTTTCACATTTCTTAGTATTTTATAATTTATTTTCTATCATGTATTCAAAATCTTTTGTTTATAGTTATATTAGTATGAGTCAAAGTAACTAGTTTTTAAATAATCTTTTACAAAAGTTTTTTGTTAAGACCTCTGTTGCATTTTGTTTTGATGCATTGCTATTTTATTGAAATGTGTGTCATAATTATTATGGTTGAAAATTCCTTAATATTTCATTTTGTCATGAATATTATTATTTAATATTTCAGTTAAAGATCGAAAATTTAAATTTTTCAGGAACTGTAAGTTTTCAGAATGAAAATATTGGTCTGAATGCTCTCTATGCTCTTGGTGGTAAAATACATTCATGTTCCTTTTGTTCCTATATAACTCGAAAAGCATCACATATGAAGTCTCATCTATTGACACACACTGGAGAATATCCATTTTCTTGTATGGTCTGCAATTACAAGTGTAAGCAGAAACAAAATCTTAGTAGACATTTCCTTTTAAAGCATACGTCTTAATTTTCTGGCATCTGTTTTTGCAGTGTCAAATGTTGAAGAATCACATGGTAATAAATATTTTAATGTTATATATTTTATTTTTTATGTGTATTTTTTAAATTTAACTTCAAACAATTTTTTTGCTTCAAATCAACATTATAAACATACTTATTTAAGTACATATTCAATCATAACTGTTGCATAAATAAGTATTTTAATATCTAAAAATGAAATGTTTGGTGCTTTGGCCATAGCATGCTAATAGCCCTCACTACTGACTGAAAAAGACCTGTCTTCAAAAGAAATACTGACCAAAAAGATAATGTTAAGTCTATGGGGGTGATTTTAATTACTTTAACTTTAGAAACCGATTAGAACCGGTTCTGAAATTGAAACTATCATAATATGAAAAATGTATAACCAAAATTGAAAAATTAAAAACTAGCCCGATTGTAGATCGCCCTCAGCAAACCTTTCCCATTCAGCCTATGCAAAAAAAAAATCATTTAAAAATATTAAAATTTGAGCGAGATATTTGAAAAGAATGCACCCATAGACGTAGCATTATCGTGTTGGCTCTTCAGCTAGACAGCAATGATTTTCTTTTCAAAAATAGTTATAGTTCATGCACAATAAGTTGGCCATTGCTACAACAATTAGCCTATTTATTTTAATTTAACTCTAATTTCTATTAATTTATTAACTTTGGAAAAATCTTATTTATTAGAAGTAAAATTTTTTCACTGAGCACACATAACTAAAAAGTCTGTTTTTGTTTGGTGTGCTTATTTTTCTTTACCCATTTGTCACAAGGATCAAAATTATGCTTAAATATCCAAACTTATGAATATAATTTGTTCATATAATATGCAGTTGTATAAATATCACATTAAAAAAAAATTGTAGAAATATTTTCATATTAATAGAATGGGTATTGTAGCAGGCATGAAAGAGTTTCTTCTAAAGGAGGAATTTCACATTTTTTTTAAAAGTAATTTTGGGCATTTTCGGGACTGATTCACAAGTGCAATGAGATTTTTGGAAAGATAATTGGAAGGGGGAGGGGAGTGGAAAATTAATTGGATATTTTATCTACTCAAACCTTTGGAGTTTATTCTTGATTTGTTGTGCAAAAGATGCATAAAGTGAAAGGTGAACTTCTACATATAAGTATTTGAAAGTCAGATAAATGAAGTTATTCTACATGTCCTTCATAAAAAAAAAATTATAATATATTTATTTATAGTCCATAATAATATTAAGTTCAGATGATTTAATTCTACCCTAGAATTTGAGAATGCACAGTTATTATTGCACAACTCTCAAGATTTTTGTTGTTTTAATCAAAAACAAGCCATTTAGGTGCATTCGTAATTATGTTTGTAGCACCTATAGTTGTCTTTCTGTTCGTATATAACTCAGCAAAAACTACCCAACCAAATTGTTCAAAATTTCAAATATATGATTATTGCATAATTATGTCGAATCATTTCGAATTTTATGAAAATCGGATGTATAGTTTGATTACAGAGACAATCAAAAGTATTCTGTTACATTACAGTCAATGGGAAAAAATTGTTTCAAGTTCATTTTAATGGTATTACAGCCTTTCAAACAGGATAAAATTGATATGTATTTACTAAAGTGTACTGAAATACACATTCTGTATAATATGTGGTGCAAAAAATGTTTATTATTCATTTAAAGAGCTACACAAAAGAATTTTGTTACATAATAATGTCTGAGAAAACATTGTTTCCGATGTATTTCTAGCTCTGAATATTTATGAAATTAATTATTGTACGAAGCACCTCATTTGCCATGTTTGACATGCAATTTTCAACTTGTTACATTTGATGTACATGTGTATAACTTTTTGGGGGAGAAAAAGTGAAATTTGAAGCAAACTGATATATATATATAATAAAATAAAATAAAAACTTAAAACTATCAAAGTAAGATATGATAGAAAAATGTAAGAAGTCATCGAACAAAAAAAAATTAAGCATGCATTGTACGATAAGCTTAAAAAAGGCCTAAAAGAATGTAAAATTTATGGGGAAAATGTACAATATAGCAATTCTTGTATGTATATCATGTAGAGATAAAACATCTATTTTTAAAACATATTCTGCTTCTGTTAAAATTACTATTGTATAAAATTGATTTTTATTTAAAGCTGTAGTACAGAAAATTTATAGATTCATTTGCCTGTTTAAAAATGATTCTGTGTTAAATAAATGTAAATCTTTCAGAATTTGTGCTTGTAAAACATACTTTTCAAATATTATATTTAGCCACATTATTAACAGAAAAGTAACAAAGTTAATTTCTTTGATGTATTATATTTCTTCCTAGAAAATATTTCTTTTATTGTTATAACTGATCTAAGAACAAGTTTATTATTTTTGCTGTTGTTATTAAACAAAGCAAACTATTAAAAATCAGATATATTGTACATTTGTTTTTTATCTGAGAATGACTATCAAATATTTATATCTGCAATTATCATGTCTATAACTATAGTATTATTGAATTAAATGCTGATAGCTTTTCTGTTCATGCTTGTAAGTATTAAATTCAGTTTTCATGAGGTCTTTCTTTAAATATCATCAATCTTCAAGATATATTTTAATTTGTCTTGTTATGTATTGTGCAAAATAAATTAATTTGACTTCCACAAATTGTTGCTGTTTTCTCTCAATTCTTGTTGTTAATAAAAGTTTTAATTAGTAAAAATTTTGGTATTTCTTTTCCATAGCTGTTTCATTATTTAAAAAAAAAATATTATAAATAATAGCAGTGAAGACTAAGCAGTTAATTTTGAGGGGGAGAGGAAGGATGGGTTTTGTTTATCAAGTTGATTCTGAGAAAAGATGTAACATAATCAGAGTTAAGCCAATTTTCTAATGACATAGTTTTTCCCTTCATTGTAAATAGATTTTACTTGACCTGTGGTTTCTGGTACTATTCTAGAAAAACATTTCTTTCTCATGTGAAGAAGGTATGTTTATTTCATATTAATTGAATAAATTACTTATATTAAATTAATTCTGAATTTACATTTTTAAAGTTTCATTTATTTATTTATTTACATTAGAAATAATCTAATAATCTTATTTATTTTATTTAATTTTTTTACACCTTTCCCTCTGTTAAAGTTGATATGGCTTTTATAAATTGAAACAGTGGAATGATGCAAAACTTGTACTTTATATTGAATTTATATGTCTATGAATGCAGAATATCAAGCTGACCACTGTAACTTTTTTTTTTTTTTTTTTTTTTTTTTTTTTTTTTTTTTGTTAAATCAATATTTTTTCTTACACTTAATACTGATTCTAATTTTTCTTTGTTTATTGTAAATTATGTTACTACATAGTATAATATACAATAAAATTGTACTTATAAGAGTTAATATCGATTAAGCTCATTTTGTATTGTTAAAAATTTCTGATAAACCACATTTACATAATTCATTACTAACTAAATCGATGAAATATATTTACACACAATTTATTAATTTATATGATGCTATTAACAGCTTTTTTTTATGTGCATTTCCATTATTTATATAAAAGTTGAGATTGAAATTGTTCATTTGAAGAACTCCTTGATAGTTTTTTGTTTGATGGATGATAAATTTATTTTTTCCATAATATTATGCTATTGTATGAATACAATCAGAATTGCAAGTGTAACCCCTTCTTGCTGCATAATGCATTCAAACTTAAATCTTCTGATAGACATTATTTTCATCATCACTGCTCTCTTCATGATTTTCAATCATGCCTGCAATCATGTTATCTGTAATCAGTTGCTGTTCATCTGTGCTCTTCCATTCTTTCAGCAGTGTCATCCTCAGCAAAAGTTTCATAAACAGGAAGACTGTGTATTTGGTAGATTCTTCACTACCAGCTTCATTTTCCTCTATTGGTTACTTTGATATTATAATCTGCTGCTACGATTTCTATAGAGCCAGTGATCTAAAACTGCTGTTGCTTCAGCAGTCCAGTACACAATCTCATTCAATGGAACAGGAATCCTATAACTACTTATTCTTCATGAATCTCAATCACTTTTCCTCATAACTTCTTTCTGTAGTTTCTTTCAAATTATGTCGAGAATACTTTAATTTATTGACATTATTAAGTCACGTTTGTTTCCAAAAAAATTACTTTGATTTCTCCATTAAGTAGAATTTTCTCATCTGTATGCATCAAAAACCAGGATTGCATTTCTGTTCGACTTGTTACTTCTTTTTAAAAATTTTACTTTAGGAACAAAATATAACTATTTAATTTCAGCATTCATTGATGCACTTTTTTGGTTTCAGCAATACACAGAAAGTCTTAAAGCATTGAATTTCTTGAATGCTCTATGTTTCTTTGATTTTACAATGACATTAGTTTCAAGTTCAAACTACCAGACACATTACAACAGTCTTAAGAGTTTGGAATTCTACTTGTCTGTTCAAATTGGAAATGAAATGGCCATAATTTGTTTTCAGCAATTTAGTTAAACTAAAAACTCAGATAAATGGGATTTGGATAATTGGTAGTCTAGTACATAACTAAAATTTATCTTATTAAATTGTATTTTAAATTAGAATATGCATTGATTTATGTAGTATTGTGTTGATTTCTGATTTAAAAAGTAATAATAATTAAATATACATTTATGATAAATTTTAATATTTTTTATGTATATAGAAAAAGTCTTTCTAAAGATTGTCTTCATTATATTCAGATATAATGCATTATGCTTTGAAGGTAAGTGCAAATGTTTTTAATTTTTTGTATCAATAAGAAGGCATTATTTTTCTTTCATTTTGCTATAAATGTTTCAATGCTTAATAATGTGACTAAATCTGTATCTTCAAATCTAACCTCAAATAAATAAATTAAGTATCATAGTAATGTTATAAAAGAGAATGTTTGAGCATAAAATCTGATAAATTAATGCCTTTGTAAATTTATGGTATGATGTATCAGTTCTCGTGAAAGTCTTATATTTTAAATCATTCATCAATTTTCTTCCAGAAAGTTATGTATTTTATTATAAAGTGGTGTAATTTCCACAGATTTATTTGTCTACATGTGCTTTTAAGTCACAATTTTTCATAATTTTAATTTTGCTAAACCTTAATAAATATATTAAGTTGATAAAAAGTAAAACTTTTAATTTGATATTAGGTTTTGCTTATAACATTGTTCACGTAAAATTCAAAGAAGAACCAATGCCACTAATTAAGTCAGAAATCTCCCTCTCTATTTTTTTGGCTCCTTGGGTATGGAAAAGTAGAAGTAAGCTATTAAAAATATTTTAATTAATCAATACTACCTCTCTGAATACTTTTCAGTTATCCTGGATATATGAGATTGAATAAAAGATGGCTCTTATTCATTAACTGTATAAATCTGTACTTTGTTATTTTAATGCAATCTTACTGATTGATAAAGGAATGATACAAGTTGTAATTTTTTCATTTGAATCAAAGTGACCAGGCTGGGAGCCCAGAACATTTGGCTTTAATTGCCAATGCTGTACCAAATGAGATATCTGGATGATATTCCAGCTGATACAGTTCATTCAGGCAATTTTTTTTTTAAACTCAACAGAAAAAAATAAAATGCCAGTAATGGAACTACAATAAATTATGGATATGTAATTAGACTTCATTATTTTAAGTCGAGCATTGCAAATTATCTACAAATATATGCGAATACAATTCATTCATATAATCTTTTGACAGTGGTGTCTGTACTGTTATCTGAAAATGACTGCTTGTTTATTATTTTTATTGCTATGATATATTCAGCATATTTTCAGGTCTATTTTATGAGAAAAAGAAATTGACTTTGCAATGCATTTATTGGAATCATAGCTTGTGATAAAGCATTAGATTATTGTACATGTTTCTTTCGAATAATGAGGTTAATTAATCCAGCAATTTTTCCACAGTTATAACTACAGTAGTTGAGTGGGAAAAACTAATATATGTTTGGTGCCGGATTTCTTAAGTAAGCAAATTTACAATGGTCTACTAATTTCATGTTTTTACATTGAAATATGAGTTTGTGAATGTGCCAAAATTTTTCTGCTGTTAAGTAACAAATTTTCTTGTAGAAAAAAAAAACAAGTCTTAGAAATCTTTTTTAACAAATTATTATTTCAAAAGGTAGTAAACATTCTTTATGCTCATTGGTGATCCCTGTAAGAGTGGGTGCAGTGCACCTACCTGACATACTGCAAATCAAATCTAATATTTTCAAACTAGAGCCCAGAGTGAAAGAAAATTAATTTATATTTTAATACAGTTATGGGAAAATACTCTACAATTATATCTCTAATATCATATTTATTACTTACCCATAATGTGTAGTATAAGGTAAGTCAATCGTTTTGAAAATCGGATTTTTTTTTTTTTCTTTTTTTTCCCTTCAGATTTACACATTTCAGATACTGAAGATTCCGAAGAACTTATTTTTAGAAGAAAAAAAATTGCCGTCCATTTGTCTGTCTGTAAATACTATCTCCTGAAAAAATTGAGATCGAGACTTGAAATGTGATGTGCTAGTATATACTAATAGAAAAAAGCCTATTGAATATCAGTAACCTTGATTATCTTGAACTGTTTTTTTTCAAACTCTTGAAATATTTGATGAATTTTGATGAAAGGTATATAAAAATTTTCAAATTTTTTTATTTTAAGGAGTGAATATAAAAGAAAATTAAACATAATTTACATAAAGAATGAAATTGATCGGATAATTATTGCAGAGTTATTTGTAATCCTATTTTCAAAATTTTTCACTTTTTCATGACTCAGTATTTCATTTAAATTTCAATTCAAATATATATTTTGATTGGAAATGAGACGTTAATCTGATGCAGTAAACTGTTAGTTAATATGATAATCATTTTTGGAGTTATAAGAATGTTTCTTTTATGCAATTGGGTACCACTTGGTTAAAATTTGTCGTCTAACTATAAGATTAAATGCCAATATAGGATTATCATAAATGTCATATTCCCTTGACATTAATTATGTTACATGTGTTTGTTACATCAACAAGTGATTTTTAATTTGGTGTTTTATTTGTATTAATTTTTGACATATTGATGTTCATTTGTATTTTTATTATTCTTTTACCAATTTATTTGTTTTTTCGTAATTTAAAATAAAAATTATAGCAATTTTGAGTGTTGTGTGGCGATTTATATAATTTGTCGAAATGATTGACAGCATAATCAAACAGTATCCTCAATTCCATAATAGTGCATTAGTATGCATTAAAAATATTTAAATATAGGTTTTAATTTCATTTTGGAATAACAATGCATTTTATAAATAGTTTACACATGTTTTATTTCCATATTTTATTATATGCATATGCATGATGGGTATTACCATAACCCCCAATAACTAGTTTTATTATTATTATTGAAACAAGAATATATACACTTCAAATATGTATAAATTTTTAATTAAACAAATATACATTCAGGACTTTTTTGAATAATCCAGTTAATATGAAACTAGAGTAAGAATAAAAACTCAGTTGAATTAATAATGGTAAGAACTGTCAACTTAATCCAACCCAAATTGTGTTTGGTTTGTAAAAAACTGAATATCTTGACCCGATAGCAGACTCTAGTCTACGTAACTCTGATTATGCTGTAAATTTTTGAAGGAATTCGGTGGTACAATCTGATTTTGATATGAAGAACAAGATCAGATATGCAATTAACAGACTTGTACAAAACCAAAAACTTTCTGCAAATTATGTTTAATAAAATAACATATTATTTGTTGTATTGACGATATGAATTAAAAACAGTAATTTAAAATAATTATCAATTAAATTAATAATTAATTGATATGTATTAAAAAAATAATTATTTTGTTTACAAAAATTACAAAGCTAAAAATCCATGATAAGAAGACAAAGTTAGGTTCAGGTTGACCAGATTTTTCAAAAACTCGTTTAGTATATTATTTTGGATTGAAAACTATACTTAAATTAACAAACATAGATTTTTTATATGTGTGCAGTTTTCTAAAGAGATTACTGCCATTTTCTTTTTCCAAGCTTCAATGAAATTTGCAATTTTGACAAAATTTGTGGTTTTATTTTCACAGTATAATGTGGTGAAATTTGTGGGGGGTTTTTTTTTTTCACGATTCTTTGCCGAAATTTGCAGATTTTCGCAGTCCCTAGGTGAATTTTTTCTTTCACCCTAATTCCATTAAGCAACTTTTTTGCAAAAAACTTGCATTTCTTCTAGGGATGGGACGAATATTCGGCCACTATTCGCTATTCGGCTTATTCGGCCCTTTTGCCGAATATTCGGTTGGCCGAATATTGAAGGCTTGTTGACCGAATACTTCGGCCGAATATTTAGAGATATCTTGCCGAATATTGCTAAAATCTCGCCGAATAGTGAAAAATATCATGCCAAATTAATTTAGGATTTAAAGAATTTCATTTCTTGTAATTTTTTTTTTCTCTAATCCAAATTTGCTACTTCATTCATGAAGTCCTTCTCATTCTTACTTACAAAATATACAGCCTTTCTGTATTTCCTTTAAAAGTTAGTGATATTTTAGAAATTGCTGCCCAAGTTGGAGATTTAATTGTATGGGAAATGTCTTCATTAGAGAATGATATATTACAATTCAAAATATAAAAATACTTATAGAAAAAAAAAAAAAAAAGAAAGAAAAACACTGCCTTATTTTAAAACACTCGAATATTTATTAATGTCTGCAAATTCCATGCACATATAAAAAAGGTTCTTATGAAATTCATAACTTATTTTCTATAAAGTAAAAATGAAAAAATTCATTCACTAGGTGTATTAAAGAAGATTCATTTTCAAAATTAAATATCAAATATCACTATTCCAAATATAACGGTACATCTGAAAACAGAACTGCTGTCAAACTAGCTACACATTAGATGACACAAGTTGCTTTATGAAGAAAGTTTTATAAATATTTAAACATAAATTCTAAATACTGAACAAAATAATTTTTTTATTCTATAGTTTTCACTTTTAAATAATTATTTGCATAATTACCGACTTAAATATGTAACATTATTATGTATATATTTTTAATTTACATCTTCATTCATTCATGTTGTTATCAATTTCTGTTTATCCTTTTAATGCTTGTTGAATAAGTGGGATATTGAAGTTGAATATTGTATGTGCCAATTCAAATGTCAAAAATTTTGTTAACATATGCATTCTACTTTAAGCATAACCTTTTGCTTTAACATAATTTGTAATTTAAAGCTTAGCAACTGATTTTAGAACAGTCTCATTCTTACGAATTTGCTTATCATTAGGGACATAAACTCTAAATGATCAAATTTACTTTATTAAAGATTATTTCAGAAAATATCTTCTTGTGTGTTCTGAGAGAGAGAGATTAAGAATATTATTGATTCTGGATGCAAGAAAGGGTAGAAGTATCATTTGATAGTAAAAGTAAAGGACATTCTTCATATTTTATTGTAAATATCTTCCCATCCTGACTTCTGAAAATTAATTTGATGTACATTAGGGTAAAAGAATATAATGCAATTTCATAATTTTTTGTGTTAAAATAAGTTTTTCAAATTAAAAAAAAAAAAAAAAACATTTAAAAGCACAATTAAGAGTAATAATTATTAATGAGTTCCTATTTTTTAAATTATATATAATCAAAATTTATTTTCTTTATTAGAAAAAAAAAGTAGGTATTTGGCCTAAAATTTGGCTGAATATTCGGTATTCAGCTATTCGGCCAAATCACTATTCGTCCCATCCCTAATTTCTTCCATGATGCTTTGATGAAATTAGTATTATTTCTGCATTCCTTTAACTAAATTCACTATATATGTATATATGTATATTTTTTATAATCTTTTAACGAAATTCACTTTTTGCAATCATTTGATGAAAATAAGTTTTTTTTTTTTTTTTTAGGTCTTTTGTTAAAAATTTTTTCTTTTGTAATCTTTTGATGAAATTTGTATTTTTTTAGCGACCGTTTGATAGAATTTCCATTTCTTGCATAACGCTTTGACAAAATTCTTTTTTTTTTCCCCTGTACTTTATCAAAATTTCGATCTTTTACGCAATACCTTGGTAAAATTCACATGTTTGCTGTTAACATTTGATGAAATTTACATTTTTTTTCATGATTTTTTTTACAAAATTTGCAGGGTTTTTTTCCCCCTTTTTTGTTTTTTTTTTTAAATTTGTTGGAGTTTTTATTTTCCCTGGTCTTTTGTTGAAATTTGCATTTTTCCGCCACAATTCTTTGACAAAAATTGCTTTTTTTTTTTCCCATAACCTTTGACAAAATTTTTATTTTTTCTGCAATTGTTAAAATCTAATATTTTTTCTACAAAGGATTGACATAATTGATTTTTTAGAGTAACCATTTGTCAAAATTCCCAATTTTATGTGTCCAAATTTGTGGATGGATATATTTTTCAAATTTTCAGAATATTCAAAACAGAATCCCCTCTGCTTTTAATTGGGCATGCACAATAAATAAATATTATACAAAATTGGGGAAAATGTTTTAGTTTTTAAAAGAAAAGTTAAAGAACAAAAATTATGTTTTACCTTTTTAAAATTTTTTCACAAAGTTGCTAAAATTTTCCATGTATCATATGCCCATGTGCATCTATATTATACAACTATGGCAATTAAAAGCTTTCCCACAGTACAGTATTCAAGAACTCATTGTCACAAAAAATGAACATTTCTTATAATTTAAGGCTTATTTCTGAAAATTCAAACACTGCCTTTTTCAAAATTCAATTTTCATTTCAAATTCTTTTTCAATTTTCATTCCTTATATCAGGTTTACCAGAAAGTTCTGTTCTGTTATGTTACTTCAACTTTAAACATGCATGCATGTTTTCATTTGTCTGTTTATCATTGCATTATAAACATGTGCTCTTCAAAATTAATTGAAACAGAAATTTTTCATGTCATTAATAAGTGAAGCATATTGTGTAACCATGTTTACTGGTAAGATTCATTTAAAAATCTGTATTTCTGAAAAATTACTTAAAAAAAGCTACAGAAATGTGTTGAAATTCAATGAAAGATTTCATGAAGATGCATATTTGGATAGAATGTCTATAAGATTGTTTGAACAATTTGAAGTGGATGATTTCCACCTTATTAATAAGCCATACTTTGTGTAGTCATGTATTTTTTATTGCTATAAAAAAGAGTGAGGAATGTTCACTAAAATTAGGCTACTATCATTACACATATTTTCCAATCATTAAATTTCAGTAACAACTGTTTAAGTGCATAATGTTTTTTGAACAGAATTTTTTTCAACAAAGTGACAAATTTCGAACAAAGTATAAAAATAATGCTGATTATATTTTATTTGATACATAAAGTTTGCCTTTTTTTTTTTTTTTTTTTTTAAATCTATTCATTCATGCAAATTCCAAGTTTCAACCACTTTTTTTTTTCTTAAGTCTGTTTTAAATTAACATTATTGGATCTTCCTCTCCCATTGTCATTGCAGCAAAAAATATTTTATTATTTAATGGATTACTTAAAATGATCTGCTAAAAATTATTTGCCAATAAATTAGTAAATTTAAAGTTATTTAAAGACGTTCTCATACACCCACACATATTAAACATGTTTGTTAACTCATCATCTTCCATAATACTTTGATGAAATTAGTATTATTTCTGGATTCCTTTAACTAAAATTATTGATGCATATATCCATGTTTTTTGTAGATTTTACTTTTTAAATACCTAAAAATTGAATAGCGTTTCTTAGTTTCTCATAAATGAGGTAATTTGTAATCACAGTTGATCATTTCCTGATTTTTTGAAAGACACAGTTATCTTCTGAAAATCGGCTTAAATTCAAAATTTGACTGTATTTTTTTAATAGATTTGAGACACAAAATGCTGCTAATTGTATGCTTGAGATGTAGAATCATTCTCATTTTTTATGTACTTTAAACATAAAGAAAATCTTATATTTTCAGAGAAAAGTTATAAAACCATAGAACGTGTTTTGTCATCCATTTCAAATGTTATTGAAATGAAGAGCATGTGTGAGTGTGTCCTGTACCTTCTCCTGTGTAAACATTGTTAGTTTATATATACAAGTATCTTTTGAAAAATTAAGTTCTTGTATTTTACTGAGTAGTTTTGTATGAAATAAATCTCATTCATTTGCTATAATATAGCTGTATCTGTTTTTGTTGTTAAGCATATTGGAGAAAATGTAATTGATTGAAATTTTTACAGGAACTTCAATTTTTACTTCCCTTTGTGATTACTCTTCTAATGTGGATCATCAGTTTGAAAAACATACTCCAGAGCATGTCAGGGAAAGACCTTTTGCTTGTCCTCTTTGTGATTACACATGTAAACAGAAACATCATCTTAAAAGTCATTTTCTAACGCATACTGGAGAAAGACGTTTTGCTTGTTCTTTGTGTAATTATAGATGTAATTATAAACATGATCTTAAGAGACATATGAGAAGGCATGTTTAACTTTCTTTCAAATTTTTTATCACTAGAGATGCACTATAATCTAGGATTAAGTTGACATTAACTTCAAGAAGCTGGATAATTAGTCTATTAGTTGGTTATTTAAAGTATTTTGGACAGCTGTAACAAATTATGATAAATCATTTTTGGAAGTCACTTTATTTGCTTACATGTTATCATTTTTATCAGAGTATGTGGATCCATCAACATATTAATATATGCTTTTATTTATTCTCATATACAGTACATTTGAAAATACGTCTTTCAATAAGTATGTATGTATCTATATTTTAACTGAACCAAAATACTGAAAGTACTAATGAATTGAGAGAAATGTGCCACATTTTTGCCGTATTTTTGCCATGCAAAATTTTAATGCTGTGAGTTTTGGTTTTTGAAAGTAGTAATTACAGTAGAACCCCGCAAATCCGGACCCCGTTAATCTGGATCTCCGAATAATCCGGATTGGTTTGGTCGATTTTTCTTTTTTCAAGTTTGAGAAGTGATCGGCAAATTTCTATAACATAAATTTATTTAAGCCTCGTATTCTGAAAAAAAAAGTATTTTTTGAAATCTTTTCGGAAGAATACCTCAAGCTTTCTTATTTAAACTCTTTAATGCTATCTATGAAAAGAACAACTATGCATCATTTAAGTTCAGGCCTCGGAGCGAGTCGCTAAACTCGCTTTTCTCGCTATTTTTTTGCATTTGTCTCTTTTAGTCTATATTTTTCAGATTTAGTCTCTTTTTTCACTTTTTTTTAAATGTTTCTTACCCATCGATCGATCGCAGGAAAAAGATCATAACTTTCCTCATTTGATAGCGGGAAAAACATCGCGAAATTCAACAATTTGTTGTGAGGAAATATCGGAAAACTTGTCAGCTTGTCGCAGGAAAATCTCGAGATTTGTTAACTGTTCGCGGGTAAAAATCGCAAAATTTTTCAGTCGGAAACCGGCGGAAAATCATGGATTATGTTAATCTGTCTTAGGATGAAACCATGAAATTCCGTGAAACTATAGTGAAACTTAGTCGCGGAAAAAAAGTATACCAAATTTCCCGGGAGCAGAATCGGCGCAAAGCTGCGACGCACGTCGCAGACTCTTGAGAAGGTCCACAGGCTATTTTTCAACTATTAAAAAATTAGCAAAAATTAAAAAATTTCGGTCCTAAATCCAAAAATTCGGACATAAAAGTGTATCGCGAATTTCGACAAACAGTCTTCGAAAAGAAATCTATTTCGTCATAGATGGCGAAAAACACGCGAATTATTCAAAAGATCGCGAAAAAACGGCAAATTTCCTCAAAAAAAAAAAATCATTCAAAACGTGAAAAAACCGGCAAGTTTCTTCAAAACATCGCAAAAAAACGGCGAATTTCTTCAAAAGATCACGAAAAAACGGCAGTTTCGTAAAATGATCACGAAACAACAGCGAATTTCTCCGAAAAATCGCGAAAAAACGGCAAATTTCATCAAAAAATCACGGAAAAACGTGACATTTCTTCCTAAAGTTAGCAAAAAAAAAAAAAAGGCAAACGTCTTCAAAAAATCGCGAAAAAACGGCAGTTTCGTAAAAAAAATCACGAAAAAACTGCAAATTTCTTCAAGAGATCGCGAAAAAACGGCAAATTTCTTCAAGAGATCGCAAGAAAACGGCAGTTTTCGTCAATAGATCGCGAAAAAATGCAAATTTCGTCAAAAGATTGTGAAAAAAACTCAAATTTTGTCAAAGAGGAACCCTCCCCCCCCATCTTTAGGTACAATGTATGAGGCGTTAAAAATTCTGAGAACAAAGGCAACTTCTTTTTTAAAGTATATTTTTCTTTTATGTCTATCACAAATACTTGAAGGTTTGAGTGCAAATAATGTAATGCGAGGGATTGGTCTGCAGACTGTTTAAGTTTTTATATGTGTTGCAGACTGCAGAAAAAAAATTCTGCTGCATGGCCAAATTTGTCTCTTCTTTTGCAGGGGAAAAAATTCTAAATTTCGTCACTCTATCGTGGAAAAATGGTTACGAAATTAGTGTATCGTTCGCAGGCAAGAATCTCAAAACTTTTCTGTCGGACACTGAAAAGAAAGTGAATTTGGTCAATCTGTGGCAAGATAAAAACGCGAAATTCAATAATTATTCGAGGGGTAAAAATCATAAACTTCGTCATTCGGTCGCGGGAAGAATATCGTGATTTTGTCATTTTCATGAGAAAAAAGCGTATAATCCGTCAATCAGTGGCAAAATCATTGCAAAATTTGTCAGTCGATCTTGTGAAAAACAATTGAGAAATTCGTCAGAGGATTGCAGGAAGGAAGCTCAAAATTCTTATTTCTGTCGTTACATATACAGTGATCACTTTTTTTGACAAACGGGAGAATTTCATGTTTTTTAATTTTTAAGAATCTGCGATTTTTATAAAATGATCACTGGCAAAACTGCGATTCAAATTAATTGATCACCAGAAAAAAGACGATTTTCATTAAACAATCACAAATCAAGCCGCGATTTTCACCAGATGATCCCGAAATAAAATCATTATTTCCAAACAATCCCGAAATAAACTTGTGATTTCTGCCATACAATTGCGGGGAAAAAAAACTCCCAAGATTTACATCAAACGATCCCGAAATAAGACCGAGCTTTCGTCAAATGATCGTAAAATTGAAAAGGATATTCATGGATGCCAACTTGTACGGTATGGCCAGTAGTACAATGCACAGAAGAGTACAATGTACGGATTTTGTTCGAAGTGTATGGTTATACTAATGAACAATACGATTGTACGATTTTGCTTACGGAAAAAATAATCACAGAGAAATGCAAATTTTGTGAAAGGATCGCCGAAAAAATTTGCGATTTCTTTACGCGATCGGTAGTCAAAATTTGCAATTTTTTTCTGCGATCGTTTATCAAAATACAGTAAATGATAATTTTTTGGGCCATTGTTTTAGAAATTTGTTTTTTTCTGCATTTATATGACAAAATTCGTCATTTTTTTTGCGATCATTTGCCGAAATTCGTGATTTTTCGGCGATCAATTGGCGAAATTCAAAATTCTTTTGCGTTTATTTGCCGAAATTCATCTTTTCCATGGTCGCAGAAAAAAATCACGAATTTTGACAGTCAATCATTTTTCAAAATTCGTGATTTTTTTTTCTTTGCAATCGTGATTTTTTTCCGTGCGATTTTGCAAATGATTGCAGGAAAAAAAATCGAGAATTTTGGCAAATAAAAGCCAAAAAAAAAAATCACAAATTTTACTGAAAAAAAAATTGCAAATGTCAGCAAACAATCATGCAAGAAAAATCGTGTACTTCTGTCAGCAATAGTGTGGAAAAAGCAGCAATTGGTAGGGGGGGGGGGGGGATCGTTAATTTTGTCAAATGGTTTTGGAAGGAAATGTAGTATGCCAGTTAAATGTGCCCTAAAATATCCAAAAAAGTTTGTGTGAAATATTACATGGCACCAGTACAACCCATGATTTTACTTTTTTCACCAACACCATTTGATAAATTTCGCCATTCTTTTCCTGAGATAATTTGACAAACTTCATTGTTTTATGCTGTAACTGATTTTCACACATTTTAATGTAACCCATTGACAGGCATCCTTGATTTTTTTATGCCTTTATTCGACGAAATTCGTTATTTTCTGGCGACTAGTTGATAAATTTCACTTTATTTCTGTGACCTTTGACAAAATTAGTAATTATTTGTATGATCGCTCTTGGAATTTCGCAATCATTTAATGAATTTTGTGATTCATCCTTCTCTTTGAGACCCATTTGATGAATTTTACGATGTTTAACACAGATCCATTTGACTAATATCGTGATTTTTTTTCAAGGCCATCTGATAATTTTAGTGATTTTTTTTATCCTAAGAACATTTGACTAATTTCGAGAATTTTTTTCCCAAGATCATGCGACAAATTTTATGATTTGTTTTTTGAGACAATTTGATGAATTTCACTATATTTCCTGGAATTTCATGATTTTGTCCCCATGGTCATTTGGTGAATTTCTGATTTTCTTTCATGATGAATTGTTGCGATTTGAGATATTTTTCTGCAACCAATCAACAATATTTGCAATTATTTCAAAACCGACTGAAATGCGTTGAAAATGTATCCCGCGTATTGTGTTAAATCTTATAGTGCTTGTCTGTATACCAAAAACATTTAAGTGAAGAGAAAAAAATGTTTTTTATTTGGTCTCCTTTAGTCTCTTTTTTTAAATTTTGGTCTCTTTTAGTCTCTTTTTCTTGCGATTTAGTCTCTTTTCTCTCTTTTTTTAAGAGTGACTCAGCGGTCCTAGGCCTGTTTAAGCTTTGGCATTTCCAATTTTCACAGTTTTCTATTTAATCCATTTAGAAATGTTATTAAAGCTTACTGCTTAATAAAGTTTCACTCAGAGCATTGCAAGAAAGCAAAGTAAAATAGTCCTTATAGACACATTGACTGATAAGGATCGCTTTCAGATCTTTAGTCCATAGGTCTCTTGGGACTGTTTCCTTGTCTTCGTGCCAAAACCCTTCCACAAATCACTTGCGGAAAATTGAAATAGAAGGAGGAATAAGCGAGAATGAAAGAGAAATTACACCTGAAGAGTTTGTCAACTTGTTTTAAAAGACTGATGGTTGCTCAGATGTTGGTATCAATGACATTAGCAATTTGTTGGAAGCAGAAAATAATGAAGGGTATGCCTCGCTTACAGATGACTTAATAATCGCTTTGTGCACAACTGAAAAAAATGATGAAGATGCAGACGAAAACCATTATCAATGATGATCAACCAGAAGTTATAAACTATAATGGAGCAACTTCCCATTTTGAACAATTAATGATTTATTTTGAACGTCATGTGGAGATTACATCCAATGAACTACTTATGCTCATGAGAATCTGTGACCATGCGAAACCATGGCAAAACTGGCACAGCAAAATATGACAAATTTTATAATTACAAAGTAAACATTTTTATTGACCATAAATGATAAATATGTTCAGTATAAAGGTGATTTTCTGTGAGTATGTTTTATTTTATTTCATTTATTCACATTCTCCGGATAATCTGGATTTTCGACAATCCGGATTGGGCCTGGTCCCAATTGATCCGAATTATCGGGGTTCTACTGTACTTCAAATTGTTTTTTTCAGCTATTAAATATGCATCTGACTAATAATTGTGATAAAATTCTTTAAAAAAAAAATAGTGGTGCTTTTCTGTTAACCAAGTGCAAATAAAGCCAACCCCAGAGATTTTTTTCATTTTTGATCAGTATATCATTGGTTAAGAAGTTTAAATAAGCATCAGTTAGGAAAATAGAAATACATTTGACAAATAAAAAAGCTTTTTTAATTTATTTAACTCTATATATACATTCATGTGAGGAGTTAATATCTTAAACTAGTTAATTCTCAAACTAGTATTTAAACGAAAGAAGATTCTCCTATTTTTCTTATTTTAAGAAAATTTAACTTCTTTTTTAAACATTATAATTTTTTGTTCTATTGTAGACAAGCTAATGGTTTTCTCTAACAATAAGTATTGTTTAAGCATTGAATTTCAGAAATTACTGTGGAATTTAATAAACTTTTTTTCTATGTTAATTAGGCTGATTGAAACAATATTTGGAGATTTATTCTCTGTGCCTGATTAATGTTAAAGTACTAAAATAAGTTATTGCCCAAATTTGTTTAAAATAAAAGCTAAATTACTGTTAATTTCTGCATTATTTTAAGGTTCATGTTCATAGTTATTACATTACTGCTATTTTTTAAATTATTTTATTTTTATTTGATCCTTTTTCTAGCTCTTCAAGGTTTTATTTTAGTTGTTAACCATTATATATATCAGTTTATTTCATAGTAAAATTTATTTAATGCTATATATTATTTCTGAGTCTATTGAAAATGTTCAGTATTTTTGTTTGCTTTATAATCTTTTATTTAAGTTATCTGCAACATTGTTTGTAAAATTTCTTGGTTTAATTAAATAGTGATCTATATTTGTTAATTTATTGCTTTATATGTATATAATAAAATTTTCAGTTATTTTTGATTTGCTTAAAGTAAAACATGCTCAAACTGACTAATTTTTATAGTTTCTCATTGTGCATACTTAAGCCGATTTTGTATCTATTAAATTATTTTCTATTTTATGAAAAATTAATGAAAGAAGATTTTTTTTTCTATAAATATAATAAATAAAAAATTCATGTAAAGTCTGTAAATTAATATAGAAATTTAGAAATTAATAAATGCTGAATATTAAATTATATTTGTTTGATAACTTTTTGTTTATTTATTTATTAAACATTAAAACATTATAATGTTTTTAAACTTTTTAAAAAGATGTTTAACTTCAGATACTTAAATTTTGTCTTGAACTTTTTAGGCATTCATATCTTGTTGAACATATCAGACTTCTAGATAATGTTTTCTTACAAATGGCATATTTATTTAAAATCCTAACCTCTTCTTTCAACAGTTCAAGAGAAAAAATTAATTCATGAAATTAAATGATTCTTATTTTAAATGAAAGATATTTGGCCACAAATTTGCTATTATGCATTCATTTATTCAAAACTTTTATTAATAGAAATTTTCAATTAAAATTTTTCTTCTGAACATGTTCAAAATATATGTACAAGTCTGTGCCCCTCGATCAGTGTTCTCGCTGACATTTGACCAAAGTTAGTAATTTGGCTAATTAAAAATAAAAAACATTCACCAAATGAAAAAAATATTAGCAAAATAGATTCGCTGTGAAGCATTAAAAAAATTATCCTTAATCCTTTAATGTATCCCCCATTTTTTTTTTTTTTTTTTTTTTTTCCTCAATATGTTCTGAAATATCCTAAAGTTTCATAACTGCGACAATGATTGTTATTAATTTAATTTCAACTATCTGCTACAAATATATTAAAAATATGTATATATGCGTATGTATGAAAAACAAAAAAGAAAATAAAGAAAAAGCAAAAAATAAGCACTTGCAATGTGGCGAATCTAATCGCTTGTTTACTCGCCAAATGGAGAATTTAGTCTCAATTTGGTGCAACGGCGAGCGACAGCGAGAACCTTGCCCTCGATAAATGCAATGTACATAGGAGCTCACTCAATTGCATTATCACAGGTGGAGAAATGTGTGCTTATTTATTGAACATGATTTGAGCATATGAATGTATGTATTATTTGCATGATATTTTATAGGTCTGAAATTTTCTTTCTTGTAATGATGAATATGACAGTGTAAAATTAATTTGCAATGCACTGTTGTTTATGGATTTTTTGTTTGAAGCTATTCATCAAAAATAGCACTAGGAAGAATTTTTTTTTTTTTTTTTTTTTTCAAATAATATTTTTGAAGCACTCTTTCACACACTTCTCCATTTAAAAACCACAAGGAAGGTAGGTTATTTTACTGCTATTGTTGTAGTATATATATATATTGACTGGTTCTGTTTAATAACTTTTTATGATAATCACAAGCAATGTAGAATTATTTACATTAGATAGCTGGCTTATTGTATAAGTAGTTTTATAATAATTTTTTGTATAAAGCACTTTAAAAATGCGTTTTTTTTTTTTTTCTTTTCCAAAATGCATAAAAATTTAGTATTTCTTTTTTAATATTAATAATTTAAAATTCATATTCATGTTAGTAATCAATCAGTAATATTTAACACTACCACTAATAATTTAAAAAATAATAATAAAGATTGTTTATTAAAGCATCTGGTTCTGTGGGTTTGTGTTTTGTTTTAAAGGGGGAAAAAAATCCCTTAGATGACTGATATTATATAAAATGAAAGACAACATAAGATTCTAAGGTCAGGAACACAGAATGCTGTGAACATTTGTGTATTGATAAAATAAACTTAGTATATATGAAAGCCATAAAGCACACTATCTGGGTCTTGAGAAAATGAGCCTCAAGGTTTAAGTATCAGTTTTGTAATCAATAAATTACTTTCTTTGACAAGGGTCTCAGCAACATGGATTGCAACATAATGTATTCTAGAATTTTTTCTTTGAGTCTGAAACCCAGTCAGTGTAATTTTTCACAGTGAAAATTTTTATTAATTATTTTTTAGCCTTAATTAAAAAGATATGTATAATCCTTTAAATTTATGAAACATATAAATTAAATGTATACTTTGTAGCATGTAAGTACAATTTTGAATTTTGCTTGTGTAAATATTTAATAGATATTAGTATTTCTATAGACCAGAAATTTTTACTGCTATTTAAAATTAAAGTTCTTTAAATAACCTCCTGTTTTTCACAGATGAGTAAATAAAAATATTTTATTTAAACTTATAATAATCCAATTTTGCTGTATTATCCTAATATGTTAATAAGAATCATGATTATATATAGACAATATGATTTTTTAAACATTTTTTTCATCTTTAGTGCCTATACAATAATTATTTTTCATAATTCAATATCTCTTCAGAACCTATTTTTTTAGTATATAGACAGTTATTATAATTAAAAACACAATAATTCAAGATTTAAAAATATATAAACATTAAAATGCTGTTTTTTAAGTATTTTGAAATTTTATTATTGCTATAGAAAAACCACAATTTAAAAATTATTAAAGCATTGTGTTATAACTTTATGTATGAAGTGTTTGGATTATAAAACAAAATTAAATAATGTGTTGTAGATGCTTATCACCTTATATATATATATATATATATATATATATATATATATATATATATATATATATATATATAATCATATTTAAACAATTGTAATTTTAAATAGCAGCAAAAATTTCTAGCCTATAGAAGTAAAAATGGATTGCAACATAAAGCATTCTAGAATTTTTTTCTTTGAGTTTGAGTCCCAATCAGTCTAATTTTTCACAGTGAAAATTTTTATTAATTATTTTTTAACCTTAATTGAAAAGATATGTATAATCCTTCAAATTTATGAAACATATAAGTTAAACGTAGCATGTAAGTAAAACTTTGAATTTTGCATGTTTAAAAATTTAATAAAAAGTAAGATATTAGTATTTCTATAGACCAGAATTTTTGCTGCTTTTTAAAATTAAAGTTCTTATAAATAACCTCCTATTTTTCAGAGATGAGTAAATAAAAATATTTCATTTAAACTTATAACAATCCAATTTTGCTGTATTATCCTAATATGTTAAAAATAATCATGATAATATACATAAACAATATGATTTTTTTAAACACTTTTTTTTCATCTTCTCTAAGTTATTGCCTATACAATAATTATTTTTCATAATTCAATATCTTTTCAGAATCTATTTTTAGTATATAGAGAGTTATTATGATTAAGAACACAAGAATTCAAGATTTAAAAATATATGTAACATTAAAATGCTGTTTTTTAAGTATTTTGAGATTTTATTATTGCTATAGAAAAACCACAATTTAAAAATTATTAAAGCATTGTGTTATAACTTTATGTATTTTATAACTCATGAAATTTTTAAAGTGTTTGGATTATAAAACGAAATTAAATAATGTGTTGTAGATGCTTATCACCCTTTTTAAAAAATATATAAAAAAATCATATTTAAACAATTGTAATTTTAAATAGCAGCAAAAATTTCTAGCCTACAGAAATAAAAAATTTCTAGTTTTTACTTCAATTAGGCAAATATTCACCACATTCTGTTTCCGTAACCTCAGAACCTCTCTTGTGAATAATGAAAACTGTATACTAAAACATTCTTAAATCCATGCATTATAAAAAAAAAAAAAAAAAAAAAAAAAAAAAAAAAAAGTATCAGGAAATTTTTTTGATATTCAGCTTTATTCAAAATTTAAATTTTACATATTTTTGCATGTTTTATATCCAAAATAATATATGTATCAGGGGTGATTAAGTTCTAGTTATATTATCAGAATTCTGATTTTCTTTTCGAGTTACCTTACTTGTTTCTGGGGAAAAAATTATTAAGAAAATAGTAAATCGGTAATTTTTTCCCTTATTATAATAATTCAGGGGTGATTCTGTACCAAATTTTCTGAAAATATAAGGCATTCGGTTTGAAATCTTAAAAGGATTGGTAATCAGTTTGAAAATTTAGACAAAAAATCTTGCATATTTTTGCAAGTAGTCTCTCTCTCTCTCTCTCTCACACACACACACAAAAAAAAAAAAAAAAAAAAAAAAAAAAAAATCACAGAAATAATCAGCAATTCTGTCAAAGAATCAAGAAAAATGCTAATTTTGTCAAAAGATGGTCAAATAAATGCAAATTTTGCCAAAGGATTTGTGGGGGAAAAACTACTAATTTTAAAAGAGGATAATGGAAAAACATGAATTTCATCAAAGAATTGCAGGAAAATACAAATTTTGTCAAGATATCTTGGAAATAATGTAACTTTCTTTAAAGGATTGCAAAATAAAATAAATTTTGTCAATCATGGAAAAAAAAAATTGTGAAAGAATTGCAGGGGGAAAAATGAATTTTAGCTAAGCATTGCAAAAAGAAGGGAAAAAAGTGAATTTCATCAAAGGATCACTGGGAAACTACCAATTTTATCAAAAAATCACAAGAAAAATGCAGATTTTTTCAAAGAATCATGAAAAAAAAAATTTTACCAACAGAAATGTGAATTTTGCCAAAGTTTCACAGAAAAAACTCATAGTTAGCATCAGGAAGGTTTTCCAATCTCTCTCCTTTCTGCTGTAACTTTTCAAAAAATTTGCTGTTTTTTATTATTATTATTATTATTATTTTTTAATTCCGAATCACCCTTGCTGTTACATTGTTTTTACAGAAAATTTCATGAATGTCATTGTTCTGTTGTAAAACTATTATATATTTATTTCCAAAACTGAATATAAATCCTCAATTTTCATACAGTGTTTAGGACAAAATTGCCTATTAACCGATTTTCTTAATTCTTGTGCTTTCACATGTGAAATTTTCTCATAAAACAAAAGAAGACAAAATTTGATTACATTGTGGATGAACACCACCAATATCACATAGGGGAGAGTGGGAATGAAAGGGACTCTCAAAATTTCAGACAGAAATTAAAGTGTAGAAAGTTTCAATTTTCGTTCAATAAATGGTAGTGTCTGTTCTATCTTAATAACCATATAACTAATGTCAGCCAATTTAGCTTTGCAGGTGATGAAACTAAAATCTGTTTTTGACATAAAAAAAGTAAGTTCTGATGTTTTTCTTTTCTTTTTTTTTCCTTAATAAAGTATGCTTATTATTATAATTGGTATGTTATTTAGCAGTGTAAAGCATGCACTTTATGTGAATAGCAGTATATTTTGTTAACTAAAATACTGTCATGCATAAATAGCATTTTAACTTCACTAGGTGGATATGAGGTTGAAAGGGACAATAACTGAGAGGATGAAAAGGGCATGTTCCTTTTAATCCTACAGTTATTCTCGTGTTTATAATTATTCTAATGAAATATGATTTACATTTCATAAATTTTGCAAGAAGAATGTGTACATTATTATGTAAAATGAAATTGTACAAATATCAAGAATTGTACACATCAAAGGATTCAAGAATGTTTAGGTATTTTAGCACCAGAATTTTTGAAAAGTTCTGCTCTCTATGTCTGAAAATAGATTTTTTTCCTCAATAAATAAGGGAAATATTTTACAAAAGGATAAAAGGTGCTTGAAAGCCCTTGAAGCGTATGAACCCTGAAATATTGCTATAACATACCCACTATTTCTGATTTTTTTCCTTTTCTAAAAATCATTTGAAGAATTCCAGAAAAAGTGAATGTCTCAAAATTATAAAAGAAAAAATTATAAAAAATGAACTATTGAAGAATAAAAGATAGCTTCCATAACTGAAATAGTGAAAAAAGGAGCATCTATAAGATCAACAGCTAAAGTATAAGGCATTGCAAAGTCCTATTAGCAAAACTTGTTTAAAAAAAAAAAAAAAAAAAAAAAAAATAAGAATGCACAAACAGATAATTATCAAAATGTCCCATCAATTGATAATAGAAAAGTTTTTGATGAGGCTCAAGAAAAAGAGTTAACTTCATACTTGTTCCAAGCATCTAATATGAATTATGGTTTGACAACTATGCAAACATCGAAATTGGCAGAGGAGTATTCAATTGCTTTAAACTCTCGTAATATGCTCAATGCCCATATCTTGGCAAAAAACAAGCAAACTGGTATTGAATGGTTTAATGCAAAGAAATTCAATACTTCCTTAGGAAACCTGAAACCACCGGTTTAGCAAAAAGTACAAGTTTCAACCAAGCTAATGTTGATAGTTTTTTTTTTCTTTAGCTCCACTTAATTATGGATCGCTATAATCTCACACCAAATAGAATATATTAACTATGATGAAACAGGGTTAACAACAGTGCACAAGCCACCTAATATAGTCGCAAAATGTGGCGAAAAAAAAGTTTCTCATGTAACGTCATCTGAACATGGTAAATTCCTCACACACTTTTTTTTTCTGCATCAGGTAACTCTCTTCCACCCATACTCGTTTTCTCTGGGAAGAATTTCAAGGATTTCATGATTGGAAGTGCCCCATATTAAAGCCTTGGATTTGCTCATAAAAGTGAGTGGATGACTGCCGAAAATTTCTTAAAAGCAATTATTCATTTTGCTAAATATTCCATTTGTTCGAAAATTAATTCTGTGCTTCTCTTATTTGATAATCATGAGAGCCATTTAAATATTGAGACAATACAGTTTGCAAAAGATAATGTGATAATTATGGTGACATTCCCCCTCACTATAGTCACAAACTCCAGCCATTAGACATTGCTATTTTTGGGGCATTAAAACAATCATACAATGTTTCTGCTAATAATTGCATGATTAACAACCAGGGAAAACGATAACAATCTGCAATGTTTCTGAACTTGCTAGGAAAGCAATATACAGTGCTCTATCTAGAAGTAACATCTTGTCTGAATTTTCTAAATCGAGAATTTATCCATTTAACTCTCAAATATTTAGTGGTGATGGTTTTTTTTAGAAGTCATGTTTCTGACCATGTGCCCAAATTTTTTAACCTGAACATGTTAGGTACAAACAATATCTTATTTAATAAAATCTAATAAAACGGAACACCATAAAACCTATCAAATTTCCGTTTTAGACAGGTTTTTTGCGGAAGATATAATTGTGTAGAACTTCTTTTAAAAAGGACCCAAACACAATTTTTCATTGCGTGAAGAAGGATGAGAAATTGCTTAAAACTAAATCTAATGGACAGGGGCGTGCGAAGAGAAAACTTTTGGGCAGGCGTGACCCAGACAATAATATTAAATTAAAAGTTTTAAATTACGATGCTTTTACAGGAATAAAGGAAACGCTACTCAATTGCTTTCTGTCGGAATAATATGGAAATTAAATTTACTTACGACCGAAAGTGACTTCGTAAATTGCAGAGTAACAGCTTCAGCGTCATCAGAATTCACAAAAAAGCAACAATCACTAAAATTATTTCCATATGAAAAGCGATTACGACCTGTGTACGCTTTCTACAATAGTAATCTAAATTATGCACCAAAAGCAAACTAAAAATGGAAGAAAATATCCTCTTCGGTCTTCGCATTAAATGTCTAAATAACAATGATAATAAACAACCCTATTACAAAATAACCTCTGCTACAGACAAAAACCAAACTACAGACAAATTCATTATTCCCGCTTTTTTGTTGGCACCAGAACATCGTCGGAAATGGCTAAAATAGGTTTGTAGAAGTGACTAATAATTTACTTTTAAAATAGCATTCTAAAGCTACAATAGAAAAAAACACTATTTCTGCTTCCCCTTCATTCTAATCAAAATGTCAATATAGTGATTTCAAAAGGAAGAAGTAATGTTTAAGGAGGGGGGGAGGCAAGTTCTTTTAATATTTTCTATTCATTGATAAATAAAATTTATAGGTTTCAGAAAAAAATGAGTCCGGGTCCGAGCACTGTCTCTTCTCTAATACAGACATTTAGGAAGAATGACTCCAGGTAGGGCTCGACATGGAAGAAAAACAAGTCCGGCCCGACCCAAATCATCAGAAAAAATAAAGATCAGGATAATGCCCGGCTCTAAAAGTCAGAAAACCTGACCCAGCCCAACCTTAGGGTGTGTGATCGCCCCTTCGCCATCTCTCCCCCCCCCCCCCCCCCCACACACACCTTAGATCTGCCACTGCCTGATTCATGAATTGGCGCGGCCCGGGCCGCGCCGCGCCGACCTTGGTTTTCAGCCTAAGTCCTATTCCATGAAGATCTCTCATGTTGGTTTGAAAACCTTTATGGGCCCAAGGGGGGGGGGGGAGATCGCCCCATAGCACCCCCCCCCTCTTAGATCCGCCATTGATCCAAGCCCGATACAAAAAGTATACAAAAATAAAAAATAAAAAATTTAATGATATTTTAAAATTGTTTCAAATGTGATATCCCATTTTTAAATTTTTCTTATAAAATTTACTGTTAAATAAAAATTTTAATTCAAGCTTATGAAAAGAGCAATTTGCTACCAAATAAAAATATCCTTCATACCTAAAATGATTACCATATTTCTTGTCCGTTAAGAAGAAAATTTGATGGACATATTGAAGAAGTGTAATGAATAAATGGATAGAGTTTATAGAAATTACTATTTGCATGCTGAAGAATCAAAAAACGTTTTCAATTTCCTATAAAAAGTGTACATCTTCAGGGGTGTAGTCGTAAAAAAACCACAGGTTACACGATCGACGCAGAGGGTATATGCTCAAGGCACAGAGTATATTCTAGGGAGTACATCCTATGGGTTTCATGAGAAACAGAGGGTTATACGATGTTCCTTAAAAAAATCCAGAAGGTATACCCCAGTATACCCTTCACTACATCCCCTGTACATTTATATATAATCAATTCATTTCCCTTAACAATTCCCCATGACTGACAGGAATCTTAAAATCAACGCAAATTAAAACATTGATACAGTTATCTTAAAGTTCCGTTGTTTTTATGGGAAAAGAAGAAACATTAATCGAATGTTTTCTATAGGAAGAACATGTAAAATATGTTTACCTTCAAAAGGAAATCCTCAGCATAAGCGAAATTCATGATGACAAACAGAAAAAAAAAACACAATGCTGTTGTCATATGAAGAACGATTATGATTCGTGCACAATCAAATAATTTGCAAACCTCAAGCATCTAGACTGCATCAAAAACGAAGAAATCATTCTCTAACAAAATAAACGATCGAATTAAAAAATATCTTCTGCCTTAAACGAAAATCCAACTAGAAGCTAATTTATTATTTATGATTATTTTGATAGGCGCCTTATCAATTAATCGTCGACGGAAATGCAGTAGACATAAATCTCCATACATCATAAATTTTCTTTTGAAGCAACAATCAACTATTGAAACATAAAAAAAATATTTTTATTTTTCTTTCGTTTTGATCCAAATAACACTGAAATGACTTGAAAAACAATAAATAATTTTAAAAGGAAAATAGTAGTTCTTCCAATCTCTTCTACACATAAATGTTTTTTAATTCTCAGAAAGAATGAGCCCGAGGCCCCCCCCCCCCCCCTCCTCCGGGTCCGAATACTAAAATGAAAATAGAGCCCCGTGCCCCCTTCGGACTCGGGTTTGGGCTCGGCCTGTCTCATCTCTAATTTGTACAACCTTCCACCCCCTCCATTCTCCAGGCTAATCACATGGTGGAATTATCGTTTCACATCTGTATTTCCTTTTTTTTTTTTTTTTTTTTTTTTTTTTTTTTTGCTCCATTTATACTTTAGATAACAAAAGCAAAGATATAAATAGTAGTTTCTATCCTTGTCGAGAATTTACTCTAATTTTTTATGGAAATATGCATGCAATAGAAATGTGTTAAAAAAATTCCATAAAGAAACGACGTCAAATTGGGATTATAAAACCAATTTTTTTGATTTACTGTGATTAATACAGATTGTAGTAAATATTCTAGATTTGAGAAAGATGAATAAAATAATTTTCTTAGAAAGAAAAAAAGAAAGAATCAAGATCTCTTCTTTTATCACATTTCAAAACATAGACTGTTAGTTTTGATTAACTAATTAAACTAACTTTGCTTACATTTTTCATCTTTTTTCTTTTATAAATTTTGATTTAAAAAAAAAATCAATCTTGGATCTGCGTGAGTGGGGGGGGGGGGGGGGGGTTGCCCGGGCACCCAGGGCACCCTCCCTGGCTACGCGCATGCTGACAGACCTAACCCTATAGGGGCAGAACCTCTATGTAGCTTACTTGGTGAAGATTTTAAGATTGATCAATCTACTCTCTACTATTTTTTCTGTTCAAGCAATTACCAATATGGATGCAGAATATCCATCTATTCTACACAATAATGAAAACTCCATTAACCTGCCATCTACTTCTTTTTCTATTAAAAAAATTCACAAAGAGTTCAATATTGTGTCCCTTTAAATGCTAAGACTGTTTCCATATTCAAATGCCAGAAAACCATCTTCTAACAAGCATCGAAAGAATATACAAAAATTTTAAGTGACATACCTAAAAAAACAAAGTAGAAGAAGAATTTATTTTAAAGAAATCTAAAAATCATCAACTTTCTTTTAAGTCCAGCAAAATACCTAAATATAAACAGCACACTATCCAGTCTAAAGAAGACAAGTCCAATGACTGTGAAGAAAAAATGGTATTTTTAGACAGTAATAGTAGTGATTTACCAATTAGTGATATAGGTTCAACTTCTGATAATTTAAAAGTTGGTGATTTTGTTTTAGTGGGTTTTAGCCCCTTTGCAATGGGAGCATTTTACAAAATTTTTACTCTTGTCACTGGTTTTTAAAAGCAGAAATTTGTATTTTATTAAATTGAGAAAATGCTCCGATTAAATAAGGCAAATTTTACTGTAAATTTTTACTGGTGGGAACAAACAAGGATTCTTAAGCCTTTTTGCGGCACGTATACGTGTCGCTCATCTCCAAGGGGTGAAAGAAAAAGATAAGAGATTTTGTATGCAGGGATAATTATCAGAAAAATTTCTTGTAGTGAATTCGAAGTAAATTTTTTGAGAAGAAAAGCAAAATCAAACCATTTCATATTGTCAATCAAGGCCGTAGCTAGAAGTGAACGATAGTGGGGGCTCAAGAGAATGTAGGGGGGGCTCATAATTTTTTTCCTCTTTCTCTAACACAGAAAGATAAATGAGTGCATATTCACATTGTAGGTACTATGTTTCTCATTAAACTGTTGTAATAACTTCATTTTATGCTAAGAAAAGTATAGGATGATGAAAATTTTGAGTGTATAACTGGTACAAAATTAAACTTCATGTTAGTTCATATGTATAAATAGGATGAGGAAGTGTTGAAACACTTATTTTAGATACAATTTAGTAACTCTGAAACTATGAAAGGTTCTCAAAACTAAATTAGATTTTTGAACAGAAGTTCATTTGAATTTTCGGAACATTTAGTGACCTTGGAACTTTTTCCAGGGGGGGGCTCAAAATATTTTAGGGGGGGGGCTGAGCCACCCATAGCACCCCCTTAGCTACGGCCCTGTTGTCAATACTGTTGACATGTATGCTGTAAATATTAATGATATTGCGATGAAGTTACCTAAACTCGTAACTGTTAGGGAGACAATTAAAACTAAATTTTCTTTAAAATTTTCGATTGATTTCAATTTGTTTAATGTCAAATAGATGTAAACATGTTGTTTTTCTTAATTTTTGTTTTGTAAGGCATTGCAATAACTTTTATTTTTATGAATGTATTATTATATTTTATTTTTTAATGAGATAATTTAAAATTAACAGTAAAAATGTTTATATAAATATTTTAATCATGTATGCCTGTTTCAACCTGACACAATATCCCTTTTATCCACAACAAGGGAGTTAAAGGGACATTTCTCCCATTTTAAAAATTTGTAACTATTTAAAATTATTATATTTAAAGGATAACAGGTTTTACTAGTATAAAGGTAAATGTTTAGACAACAATTAGGTGTAAAACTGAAATTGATATATTTTAATGTTAATTTATAAGCATATAAAGATAAAATGTTGCTTTCATTACCAGTCTCCCCTATCTAAGAAATGGAAAGTTTAAGAAAAAACATTTATCATTTAAAGAAAGGATAAGACCAATATGTACTTGTGGTTTAATACTTCGAATAAAAAGGTATTCTAAACACACCAGTACAAAATTTTCTTTTTGAACAGTATTGCCCTGTGTTTTGTTGTTGTTTGTTTTATTTTTATTATTATTATACAGTGTCTTTTTTGTTAATTACCCCCCTTCCCCTCTACTCCTGTGCTGAATCTTTTTGTTCTGGAGTCAGCACTATTCTTACTAAAATTTCAGGTATTTGTTGATTAAACCTACAATCGCTCTTTACTGTATTGTATGTACTTATATGTATGCCACTTTCTACTTTTACTTTTTCTGTGTTACGATCAATAATTATGTTTAATTCACCAACATCTTCCCTTAAAGAAATGTGGTGCTGTATATTGGTTTTGTTTTAACTTAATACTGCTATATTTATTTATTTTTTAATTATTAATTTTCAATTATTAATTTTATTCTATGCTTATATATGTTGACAAAAATTTTTCTCTTTATTTTATATTTTTGTTTCTTCCTTTTTAGCGCATGAATTTAGTTTTATTACTTTGGTAATGTCATGTTTATTTTGAATTTGTTGCTTGTATATATATTTTTGGTTAATTTTACTTTATCTACCGTTTAAATAAGTTAGTGAAAAGAGATAACTTTTAATTTTTGTAATATTTTTTATTTATTTATTTATTTAACAATGCATTAGTATTGAAAGAACATTTATTTATTGTGTTAGCTATAGTGAAATGATTCTATGCATTTTATTGAATTTAAGTTATTCTGTTCTATACAACAGTTTCAATTATTTTTATTGAATTACACTTATTAGATTTAAGTATATTGCTAGATATAAAACAATATTTTAAAGCTATTTAACTTTTATGATCCAGTGAATTTAATGTACTTAAGCTGCCTTCATTTTATTTTATTTTTTTTTAAGTAAAAATCTAGTCTTTGTCATGACTACTGTTAATATTATTAATGCCTTTAAAATTTGTTTTAATGTTTAAATATCAAACTTTTTCAGTTTTCATTTTTATCAGCATTATTTTTGTGTGCTAAAATATTGATAAAATTGATATTCTTGATAAGACTTTTTTTTTTTTTTTTTTTTTTTTTTTGGGGGGGGGGGGGGGATGTGTTGTTTCCTTCTAACACATTTAGAAATATCTCCTGCCTTCCCCAACTATACTCTTAAAAAAAATAAAGCTGCCTTCTCAATTAAACTGTAATTTTTGTTTGTTTATTTTTTAATTATGAAAACATCAATGTCATAAATTTGGACATAATAATTTAAATAACCTGTAAAACAAATGTAATTTTTTTTTTCTGCTTGTAAAATAATGCTGATGAAGAAATCTGGTATAAAATGGGTTTCTATAAATTACAGTTGAACCTTGTTAATGCAAACACTCAAAAAAGGAAAGTTTTTTTGTTTGTATTATCCGAACTTAAATACATTACATACATTTGAATATGGCTATCGGAAACAGCTTGTACCAAAAGTAATTTGCATTAACAAGGTTTGACTGTATAAGATCTTGTCTTGGTTATTATCTTGATATCATTCTATCACATATCAAGTAGTTTAAGTGTGCTTTGCATTTAATGTTTCTGCATGATTTATCTATATGCATTTTTATACATTTAGAAATTTGTATTGTTTGATCATTTAAGTATGGAATCATTAATACGAAAGTGTATGAACTAATTATTAATTTTAGAAAAACATCCTGTTCTTCCTACATTTGTATGTGTGCATATTTTATTTATATGATGTAATTAGGAAATTCTTTCACAGTATTTCAAGCCTTTTTCTTTTATGGTTGATTTATAAACTTAGTATATAACTAACTGCCCATGTTTTATTAAAAATTGAAACATATATCCAACAAACTTAATCTAAAGATTTAAACTTGTAAGACTTTTATTCAAATATTTTTTATCGAATTATGTAAAAAATGTACATTATAAATTAATAATTTTAATTAAAATTAGTAATTATTTTGGGTGGATTTTTATAAACATGAAATGAAAGGAAAAGGTTGCAAATTTTTTCAGTTAAAAGCTGAAAGCAGGTTTTAGTAATTATTTTACAACAAAACTTTAAACTTAGTTCCATTAGCTTAAACACTTCAAAAATTTTTCAGGGACATCTCTTTTTGAATATTTTGGGCTGGATTCTGCCTATAAGAAAGATTCTCCACTTCGTTTCTGTGTATTTTGCCCATATTCAACTACGCATGTCTCTCATCTGAAAGCACATATAATGAAGCATACAGGTGAACGACCGTTTGCCTGTCCACATTGCAACTACAGATGCATTAGGAAAGATGATCTAAAACGCCATCTTTTAATTCATGCTGATGTACGCCCATTTTCTTGTTCAAAATGTGATTACAAGTGTAATCGAAAGCAACATTTAAAACGTCATATGGCCAAACATAACCTAGATTGATTTTGTTTATTTCATTTTTTTACTGGTTTATGCCTTTTTTTATGAAGACTTCTTCTAAGCAACAGGTATACAAGACTTTCTGTTCTACCTTAAAAAGGGTTATTGGAAGCTTTTCAAACAGTAAGAATGGTTATTTTAATAATTGGTGTATTTTAATTTTGAAGGACAATAGCTGCTTTAGGGAGCGGATTTTTATTTATTTTTTAAAGAAATGATTAATTTATTTCTACTAAAGTAAAATGTAATTAGACATTTCAACTCCATCTGTGTTGTCTTTTGTATTCATGTTTTGTTTTGTAAAAATTTGCTAAGTAATATTTGTTCTAATAAAATTGTTTTTTCCAAGATTCTTCACTTACCTTTTAGATAATTTATTTTTTCTTTAACCCTTTGAGGGGAAAGTAATGTTGAATTCACACTGGAAAATTTGAATTTTCTTTTTCTTAAATAAAGAAAAGCAATTTTATATGTTTTTCCACTAAAGTTATTAAGTAAAATTTTATTAAAAATTTCTAGTGGAAATATTGATTAAAATTAGATGGATTAATATATTCCCCACTGCCCTTCAAGGGGTTAAATCTTTAATACCTGTTTCTTAGTATCAATAATTTAAAATTTATTTTATTAACTATTCTCAATATAATATCGATGTTATTTATTTTGTTATAGTATAAGCCTTATCTGTATTTCTATTGTAAAAATAAAATTATATTTTTCAATTTTGGAAGTTTTGTTTGACTAATTTAGATGCTTGCATTTTATAATTAAAATCTTCTTTATCATGAATTTGTATTAAGTGCAAAATAATATAATTTAAGCATGATGGTTACTTTGAAAGTTTTCTCCATAGCAAAAAAAGTCTAATAAATTTTTGGAAAAACAACAAAAAAAATTCCAGCAATAAAGCTTGTAATGTTTAATCTTTCTCTATCTGTGATATGAATGTCAGTATTTGCTAAAATTTATTTTATTAACATCAAAATCTAAAAGGAAGTAAAACCATTTCTTGCATTTATATTTGTTAATTTAATTTTTAATGATATATTTTTGTCATTCTAATAAATAGTAAAATTCATTGCGGAGTTCATTGATCTGTTGTTTCATTATTTCAATTAACTTAAAATGCCATGAATTAACGGAAAATCCTTTGTTTATTAAATGGTATAAATTTTCATGCTTGATGTATTAAAAGTGAAAAAATAACAAATTTGAGGAAAATAGCTAACTAGTTTTATAAAGCTATAAAAATCTTTATTTTCAGTTTATGAATTGGTTTCTTTTAAAAAATAATTAGCATAATTACAAATGTATACAGTTTAAAGTCACTTTGAAAATTTGATTTTGCTTTCTAACTTCCTATTATGAAAAACATCATAAATTTTATCTTGCATGCCATGTAATTTTCTCTTTTTTGTTATTTTTGAGTTGCATCCCTGATATTGTTAAATTCTTTTATGTTTTACTCTTAGTAGTTCACTGTTTATTATATTATTACTAGAAGATCAATCCCAAGGTATCCGAGTTAGAGAATATAGGTTAAAAACATTTTTATTGAAAACTCTAATAGATTTTTTGCATTTAATATATCTTTTGGATTACCCACTAACAACAACAAAATACATTTTTACTTGAAATTTATTGTTTTATTTGTATTAGACTCATGTTGCTAAAAATTAAGAGCCAAAGATATTGCTACTTAGAGCAAGCTTTACTCTCATGATTTCAGATTTAAGTTCATAGTTCATCAAAATATGTTAAATTTTTGTTTTATTTATATTTATTTATGGTATGTTAATCTGGTTGTAGAATATTATCTGGAAACCAAATGCTTAATTTTTTATGTTGTTTTAAGTGCATTAGAGTTGATCTTAAGTAATCGAGTTGCACATGATAAAAATAAATTTATTGAAAATTACTTTAAGACAATAAATAATTAATAAATTGAGGTACCATTTTCATACAAATTAAATTTGAAAATGATTTTTTTTTCAGCCATTTAACAGTGTAAAATTTGAAACTGCATGATGTTTACAAATTAGTAAATTTCTGAACATAAATTGGGTTTTTAATTTCTTTCTAACATCGATCTGATATCAGTATTATTCATGTATATGTTTTTGCTCCATAATATAAACTATTAGTTGTTGGATTATAACTCATGCAAGTATTGCTTTAAATATATTATAGGTAGAAATTCACTAAATTGGTTTAAAATATAAAAATAAAAGGTAATCTTTTTGGCAGTTTATTTTATTACTAAAGTTAGTATTTGTGTGTATGTCTACATAGTTCAGAGTTAGATATCTTCCAGGTTCTTGGAAGAAACTGACAAAATTTAGAAGGAACTTGGAAAAAAAAAACAGACAGAAAACTAAACGAATGCACAAAATTATGATAAATTAATTGGATAAAATGTTTTAAAACAAAGCAAAGAAATATGAAGTAGTTTAACCAAATTAATCTAACAGCATATGACTATTAGAACTATGATTTATTTTTATTAATGAATGTCAATGATATTTTCTAAATTGGAACTAGAAGCAACATCCAGCTTTCTCCTATAAGCTTCTTGTCCTATCCATCTACAATGTTTTATTCTCTCCCATAATTTCAAAGCTCTTATCTTTGAAAAGTGGAAGAAAAGAATGTAGGGAAAACAAGCATTCTGAGGAAGAAAAGGTAAGCCTTTGATGACTTTTATAAGTTTAAAATCAACAAAATGTGATGAGCAGTTGGCAGATTTTTGTTTTTCTATACAATGCTGCACCATGGTATAGAAAATTTAGAATGTGACTATATCTTAGTACAGTGAAACCTCTGAATATTGGTCATGTTTTAGTGTTACTGAATGTCTTTTGTAGAAATAACATTACATGAAATCTCTGAACAACAAATTCCAAACAACTGCCACCCCCATAGCATATTTTTTTTTCCCAAATATTCTGTATTCTCACTTTTTTATTTATTTATTTATTTTTTTGGAAAGGGGGGGGGGGGGGGTAATTTTGACTGCAGTTTTGTAGAATTGAAATTCAATGAGTTTTTTGCAAGTCAATAATCCGAAAATGCATGTCATAGAGGATGCTAAGTTAAATGATATTTTAAATAGTGTCGTAAAGACCACGAAAACCAGTGAGTATGTGATTGTAGATAATGATTTGGCATTTTTTTCTACTTTTAATATACAGTAGATCTTTATAACACAATTCTCCATATAACGCACAACTTCTCAGACATAAAAAATGAATTTTGTAGTGAAGAAACACCTAAATTACCAGATTGTAAGAAATTGTGACTGTCTAAAAAACTAAATTTAATGCATTAATTCAATTTTATCTCCTTAATTTAGAAATTTTAATGAAAAATGTTTTTGAAAATGAGTAATATAATGAATGATTTAGGTATAGGTATATTTGACCCATTTTTAAGGAGTGTATTTAACAAAATGTGGAATGATCTATAAAATGCAAAAATTTATAATTTAGATTAGGAATGCAGAATTGAAGATACTCTAACATATTTTAAAAAGTCTGAAATATTTGACTATATTTATGAGGTAAATTTAATGATGTGCGAAATGTGATCCATATAATGCAAAATTCTATATAACGCACAACCTTGCATTTTTAAGGTTTGCATTATATAGATCTTTTATGGTAATAGAAAAATTGATAAAAAGCAAGATCAGTGAGAATGAAAATGTTGGCGAAAAATAAATCAGAGGATAGTATGGAATTATTGTAAAATTATTGAATAAAAACATATTCTGATGTTCTTTTTAGCTTCACAGAAATGAAAATTTGTGCACTCACCCAAAATGATAAAGAATTATACGAAAAATCTGTTGAAATGTTTATGCAGGTATAGAAAGAGATATAGTACTTTAATAAAAACAAAACAATTAGGAATAAGTGATTTCTTTAATGTAAAATAATAGTTTTGCATAATAGCATGTATATATAGGTGTAAAAATAAAATAATTTTTGCAATTATTTTGATTTTAAAGTAATCTAATTTTGCCCTTTTAAAATGTGAAACCTCTGAATAACGGTAACCTTTGAAGTACAGTCACTTTATCACACTCCCAGTGGCAGCCGTTATTCAAAGGTTTTACTCTATTTTATTAAGTAATGCACTGTGTATATTGATGCTTCCATTTTGACTACAATAATATCAATATTTTAGTATAGTAATAGTTTTGTTGATCACATAAAATACGTAATCAAATGATGCAAATATTACTGTATAAAAATATTGGTATTATTGTAGTTAAACATAAGCAGCACTATGTATCCTGTAATATAAGCTAAATAAAACTGATACAAAATTTGACTGATAATGAGTTTCTATTATCGTTAAAAATTCATTAATCACTAGTTTGGTAAAGTGTAATGAATTTTGCATGAGGTGAAAAACTGATGTAATTATAAACTTAGCTTGATGAATTAGATTTATAAAATCTAATTAAATTCATACAAGTTTATTTATAAGAAAATGCATTTATTTACATCTCAACATATATATATATAAATACTTTTATAAATATAACCAAAGTAATTCAGATATTACCATACAATAAACCATTGAAACCAGTTATATATGTATGTAAATTATTTAAGGAAAAAAAGAACTTTCTTTCATTATTAAAGGAAACTTATTTCTTCAGGTCATCTTTTCCCTCTTGTTAAACCTGGGACGTAAATGTCACAGTGTAAAAAATGTAAGTAAAGGGGAAAGTTCCACATAGTGTTCACAGCCATTTGCAAAATTTAGCAAGCATTGTTTGATACACAATTATATTATTGAAAAATTGTTGCTTGCAATTGTTATGTGTTATTGATATACACATTTTCGTTTAATACGGATTAAATTTATGGAAAAATTGTTAGTTTTTATCATTATAAACTTCATGATAATTTTAATTTATGGTAATATTTCTTGTACTGCGAACAATACTTTATTTTTAACAGTTAAATTGGAACATTAATTTTTATTCTTAAATTTCATTGATTCATATTAAAAATTAACTATTGAAATATCACCTCTTAAATTAATAAGTATACATAACTCTGTTGTAGGAATTTGAATTCAGATGTAACATTCCAGAAATTATTCAAAGTATTAAATTTGTTGTTAATTATTTGGTGAATGTACACTTTGTGCTGTTTAAAAAATAATAATAATAAAGAAACCTGATAAGATTAATTAAAAATGAAAATAGTTTCAAATCTTAACTTTTTTTTGTGTATGTGTGTTTTCCATGAATCAAGCATTCAATGCATTTGTAAGTGTTTATTTTATTATCTTCCCTATTTTTACTTCACTTCTTTAAACTTATATTAATCACTTTATCCTTGAGAAATTCTGTGAAACAAAAATTATTTCTATTATTGATTAAGAAACAGTCCTATTTAAAATAACATTTGCTATTTTTATATTAGTTCTGTATAAAATGTTTCATTATTTTGAAATGCTATTATTTTCTTTTCTACTATTTCAATTTAGGATTTACTTTATCAAATTTGCAGCAACCCAAAATTTATCTAAAACTCAGCAATGTTAGACCACTATCATTGAAAATAATTGTAATTTATGAAATTAGTAAAAGTTGTATTGACAAAGAAAATGTAATAAAATGATTGGAGTCGAAACCCACCAAATTCAACACATGAAAATGTCTAAAAGAACTAATTGATTTAATTTATTAAAAAAAAAGAAAAAAAAAAAATACACTTAAGAATTGTCTTTTATATGCTAAAGTTTAATTTTAACTTTTCAAATTATTGAAAAAAGAAATTTTATGCCTTTAAGCACCATAAAATTTAGATAAGAAATTATGAAGTTTTTGATTACAGTTAACATTTCAGAATTAGTCAAAGGTCTTTAAATCGAATTCCTAAGATGATGATGTAATGGGGGGAGGGGGGGATGTGAGTTTTATTAAAAAGAAAATTTTTTGATTATTTAAAAAACTTTTATATCCCTGTGTATCATGAATATTTGTGCTGTTCTTTTACAAATGTTGTACCGGACCCATGTAATCATGTGCTACATATCATTTCAAACATTTTTTACAGAGTGATTGCAAATATATGTATATATATGTGTGTGTGTGTATGTATTTGTTGTTATTGGTCTCCTAATTGCACTCTTGACTAAACCTTCACCAAAAATATGACATCAAACATGATATTTATATTCTTGAAATTCCAGAAGAGTTTGCTAAGTGTGACAAAATGTCTGAAATTGAATATGTCCCGATACTTTTGATCAAATGGTGCATACTGGTTCAAATATCTCATTTGAGAAAATGTTAAATTGTTAGTTAATTATAAAATGAATTTGAAGAATATTTTTTTAAATAAAACACTATATTTAATAGATTAGCTTCCCCCACCCTCCTCGATAAACTGAAAATTATTTCATGATTCAGAATATTATGTTTAAGAACAGGCTTATGAAAGTAAAATTAAAGTTTTTAAAATATTTTTAGAAATATCATTTAATGATAAAATTGCCGCAAATTTTACAGTTTTCATCATTTCTGCTCATTTTTTTATTCAACCATAAGTGTGAATAATCTGGAAATATAACTTATGACAAACACTGGGAAAAAATTATATGCTTGTTTGCAGTGTGACTACAGATGTAATCATAGGTATAATTTTAAAAAGGCATATTTAGATGTTTATATTGCCACCTTATATTTTCATTAAAGAACAATTTAAAGATGCTTATTATGCTGGAATATTCAGAGTTACTACTTTGAACTTTGTATTTTTAGCATTTTCCAACAAGGTTGAAAAGTATTTATGCATTCGGTTTGTCTGGCCATCAGTCTGCGCTTTAACTCCAGTAAATGCACTCGGATTGCCCTGAAATTTTTGGACGCTATTGCCGTTTACCCTAGCACAAACCCTATTGAAAATGAAGTTTCTACCATGATTAGTATATTTACAGGGAGAGTCAAAAGTTTTCCATTACAATGCGGCCTATGGGGGAAAATTGTTTCAAAGAAATTTTAAAGAAGTTATACCCTGTCAAACACATTAAAATTTATATACAATTTATGAGGTACATTAAAATATACATTCTATAAAAAAAGTGGTGAAAATATAGCTATTATTCATATACAGGGCCACACAAAATGATTCCATAAGATAATGGTAAAGGGGAAAAGTTTGTGACATATTTTAAATATATTAAATTGTTTCATTTATAATAAAATTGATATATGTCACTGAGACTTAATATAAATTATACAATACTGTCTTGCAGAATATGAAATTCATAGCATTTACAGCAACACACAAAAGATTTCAAATAGTATATTCTTTCTGAAGTGCTGTATAGGTATCTGATGATGGCTGTTGGATGAAATGCATTTTAATTATGATATGCGCATTTAAGTTTCACTAAATCTGTGCACATTATATGGTGTATATAAATGCTATAGTTGATATACAAGGCTACCCAAAAGAACTCGCCAATGTTACTGAATATGAGCGTAAGTAACTTAAAGATGCTTCTTAAATAACTTATGCATTTTTACGTGGAACTGCATTCAATTTACTAAGAAATGTTTGCAGAATAAAGATAAAATGATATACAGGACCATGCAAAGAATTGGGTACATGGATGCCTATGAATGACAATTTATGAGAATGTGATTTCAGCTGTTTTAAGAGTGTTCTAGTTTAAAATAAATTTTAGCTTAAAACTGATGTGTAATAAAGGTACAAGCTAAACTACAGGGCTGAACAAAAGTATTCAAGTATGTTTCCATCTATTAATATAAATTGCTGAAAAAAAATTGCAAGATACTAGGCATTTTCCTCCATCCCATTATATAGTATGTATCAACTGACAAATCAAATACAGGGCTGTTCAAAAGTTTTGGAATACATATTTGGCTATATACCCTTATTTTCCTAAATAACGAATTTTAGTTAAAGATTTCATGAAGTATTGGAAAGTGCTTCATAATCTATGTTTAATGCATGATTTTTCTTACTTCGTATTATATTGCATGCAGAATAACAGAAATGAATAAGGTAATTTATCTTTTTCTTTTTTGAGGTAATGTTGCTTTTAACCCTTTGTGGCTTGGAAGACTGGTTGTGAAAATGTTGAAATGTAATTTTGAAAAAGCTATAGTTCACACACATGACAAACTTTTTTTTTTTTTTGGGGGGGGGGGGGGAAGGGGGCAAATTTTTGGTGTCATTGTGGCTTTTGGTAATTAAATTAAGTGGTTTCATAGACTTACCGCCGCCTCTCAAATGGTTAAAGCTCTTACACAAAACTTATTTTTGAATTAGCTTTAATAGCAATCATACATTCAGTGTAGTTTGGAATACTGTAATTATTATTCCAAATCTTTAAATTTTCTAATTGAATTTCGAAGTAGTATATAATTGTATTAAATTTGAGAGATATGATACATTGTTTTATAAATTTCTTAAAATGGGGGTTACTTGTAATCTGAAAATTGCTTCATGATTGTTAAGATGGTTTTTGATTTAAGAACATTTTTATTTTATTAAATTTTTTTCTTTGTTAATATTTAATAATTTATGGATGTAAAATTAGAGCTTTAAGAATAAAAGAATATTAATATTGAATAGTAATAAAATTGCTGTAAATTTTATAGGTATGAAGAACTCTGTTCATCATTTCTATCCAATATCATCATACTCAACCAGCCATCAGGATAATCTGAAGATGCATATTAAGTCTCACACAAAGAAAAAGTCCTATTCCTGTACACAATGTGATTATAGATGTAATCGTAATTATGATTTAAAAAGACATATGCAGGTTCATACTGGAGAGCGCCCATTTACCTGTTTGTATTGTAATCACAAATTTGCTTTGAAATACAATCTAAGGACGCATATTAAATTAAAGCATACCTAATTCATTCAGAATTTTTTCTTATTGTAATGTGGGCAGAATAATTGGAAGAATAAGGTAATTTGTTTTTTATTTTCGTACTGATATATTCTTTAAAGCTACTTTTGACTAAAGATTTGTATTTGAATTATGTAGCAACCACACATACCATGTAGTTTCAAGTATTGTAATTAATGTGCCATTTTCCACATGTTTTAACTGTCTCACTGAATTTGAAATACAATCAAACCTTAATATTTTAAATTTGGGAGAGTTACAGATAATTCTGGATATTCAAAATTATTTTATTTTTAACGTAGTCAGATTATTAACTATGTTAGAAATTTAAGAAACATATAGGGTATCCTTTAGCATGCACTTACCTCAGCAACAAAAAATAAGATGTTATTACATATTGTGAAAATATTTAATTGCATTTTAAGAAATGAAGAATTTGAGGAGAACAAGTATATAAGCCATATTTTCATAAAAATTTAGATATCCTCATGAAAACTTGTCCTAAGAGGGTCTTTAGCTGCTCAACAAATATTTCTAATAAACAACAAAAAATTGTGGCATTGTGCCTCAAAATTGTTGTTTCCCAAATGAAATATTTATTTTCAATCAACACTGGCATAAACTATACAAAATGCACAATGGCAAACAGTCAAAAGGCAACACATAAACAAAGAATGTTTAAAAGTGATTCAAATTCTAGTGAATGTAACTTTTTCTACCAATAATACAGGATAGAGGTTTTTTTTACGATTGTTCTAATTTTTCATTGAAAAGGAATGTATCAGTAAGTAATTAACATTGGGGCTTATGTCCTTGTTACTGTATTTTTATTGTGGCATGAGACATTTATTACTCAGTGCAATTATTTTTGTATTTTAGTATGCTTTCGATTAGCTTTGAAGACCTATACAGATATTTGAATAGTCAAGTTATATCTTACCATTAAAGGTAAGTAAATTATTACTGGTAACTTAAGTAATGGTTCACATAAAATATGTCGTATTTCACATTTTGCTTGTAGAAAAATAAATTTCCATTGTGGCCAATTTAAGAAAACTGCATTAATATGTACCTCAGAGCTTCTATTTGACTATTTTCAATTCATCTTGGTAGCAGAATATTGTACAAACTGCAGAGTAGGATGACAAGAATGTGTAAATGGTAATAGCAGCTTGAATTTAAAAGTCTATAAATAGAAAGAAACCAGATTTTCCCAGATGTTTTATATTGGAACCAAAGGGTTTAGAGTTTTTGTTGATTTGGGAATATAAAATTTTTGATATAGAGCAGTTAATAATTGATATCAATGTGTAACTTGTAATAAGCTGTGTCTTTTTTGCATTGAAAAAAAAAGATGTGTTAATTTTAACAAAAAAAATTATGAATTATATTTTTTATAAACATGTGTTAATAAATTTATTATTTATTTCATAACAGTATGGTATGCAATTACCAACTATAATGTCATTCTCTGAAATCATCCATCAAACAGCCAATAGCTAATTTCAGGATTTCACCCAAATACTTAAAACAGATTTTCTTGAAACACACCAAATGTAGCTTATGTATCTTGTTCCCCAGAATGCTTCAAATAATCTAATAACAATTGCTGCATATGTAAATTTAATTAATTTTTCAATTAAATTTCAGCAGTTTTTCATTCTGTTGGTTCTATGCTTAGCTAGCAATGTCATAAATAACTTACTAAATATTAAACTAGTTTCCAAATGTAACCAAGCTTTAAGTGTTTAATGTGCCATGCCAGCCTTGATCCAATGTATCTATGTACAATGCTCATTATAGTTGTGTTTCCTTATTTTTAATTTTTACTTCTGGCTGAAATTCTTTATTTTCTTCCTCATATTATTTTTCTAATTACATAGTGGATGGGAAAATATTTTGAGATGAGCATTAAAAAAATTAATTTGGCTAACCCCCCCCCCCCTTAATTAAAAGAATAGAATTGCATAAAGAATTCAGGTTATTAGCCTCCGATGCTATTTCTTTCAGACAAGCTAAAAAGTGTCGTGTCAAAAATTGTGTCCCACTTTTATTTACCTATCATACGTAGTATAGGTAAGTCTTGGAATCGTTTTGAAAATCGAAAAAAAAATTTTGACGGATTTACAAGTTTCATATACTGGAGATTCCGAAAAACATATTTTTAGAAAAAAAAAATTGCTGTCCATCTGTCTGTCTGTAAACGCTCTATCTCACGAACAAATGGAGATAGACACTTAAAATTTTGTATGTACTTAGTAAGTAAGAATAGAACGAAGCCTATTTAATATCAGTAACCTCAATTATTCGGAACTGTTTTTTTCGAACTTGAAAAATCGTTCTGATGAAATGTATGTAAAAATTTTTTATTTTTATTTTTTTTTTTTAAGGAAAGGAAGTAAAAGGCAATAAAATAACACAAATTTTGCATCAAGAACGAAGTTGGTCGGATTAATAGTTGCCGAGATATTTGTAATCCTGTTTTCCACATTCTTCGATTTTTCATGACCTTGTATTTTCTTCAAATTTCAGTTCAAAGATATGTTTTAATTCGAAATGAGATGCTTAATCTGACGCAGTAAACTATTAGTTAATATGATTATTGTTTTTGGAGCTATAAGGATGTTTCTTTTACACAATCCGGTATTACTTGTGTAGTTTGGTATTTTACATAATTTGTCGAAATGGGTTCATCAGCAATTCATTAATGGAGCATTACTATGTATATTAAGAATATTTAAGTATACGTTTAAATTTTGTTTTGGAATTGCAATGCATTTTATAAATAGTTTTCACATATTTTATTTTCACATATTATATAATGCATTTCCATGATGGGTAAGTATTACGGTGGCCCCCAACAACTAGTTTCGTAATCTGGCCGTTAAAACGAGACATTCATACAATTTTATTGTTAAAATGCATTTCCTTTTTCTCAGAGTGTATAAAAAAGCGTTTGAACTAAAGAAAAAATCCGTTTTTGATGAATCTAGTCAATGAAGAAGTAGCACGTCAAATTGTATCTCTTTATTATTCTGCAATTCCAATGTCTCAGAGAGAAATCGCTAATCAATTGGGTATTTCATGCCGTTCTGTTTGCTATTATATTGATAAACACAAGAAAAATGAAGTTAGTTCATTGCATTCTAAACAGGGTTGCCCTTCTAAAAAACCTCTATCTTTTTTTTTTTTTTTTTATTGGAGGCAAAACTGAATTCTGCAATGGCAGAATCTACATTCAACTTGTTATTTTTTTTTTCCTCCAGATATTGAAAAATATGTGATAGCCTTAATGAGGTTTGATTGCATGTCATTTTCATTTTCCACAAAGCTCCTTTGACTTTTATTTAAAAAATAACTATATCTTGTATTGTAATTGATAGCTTAATTATGATCACTTGTTCTAAATATAAATTAAAATGTTTAAACACCTAATATAAATTTGGTTAAAAGTTACTTTTTTGACTTTTCTGGTAACTTTTTTTAAGCAAATTTTAATATTTGACAAAATACAATTTATTGTTATCAGACTTTTTATGATTCTAAAATTTTTGTAGGTTTTATTTTGTATTCAAAAATTAGTATTATAAAAGTCCTAGTTTGTGTCCTAGTTGTATAGCCCCGGTGGGATGGGGTACCTTAATTACTTTCAAAACTTCTTCTTTTTTTTTTTTTTTTTTTTTTTTTTTTTTTTTCAGATTACCCGTTATCTATATGTTTCAGAACAGTATTTTCAAACTTTCTTCTAAAACTTTAAAAGTTAAAAATTACTCAAATTTAGTTTAATCTTTCATAAGATGGACAAGAATCCGGCTCTTAAAATCATATTCGTAATAAAAATAAAATTATTGTTTATTAAAATATAAATTGTAAAGATTTGTACATTCACTTCATTTACTATTAATTAACACATTTTTAAACTATCTTGAATTATATATATGTGTGTGTATATGTTAAGAACTTGTGTTTTGTAATTCTAGAATTATTAAAATTTAAATCAACTATAAATGGAAATTTTAAAAATGCTCAAAAATAACTAAGCATCAGTGTGATTCTAAAGTAGAGAAATAAATTTTCTGGAAAAATTGAAATAGCCAAAAAAAAAAAAAAGGGGGGGGGAGAAAATTCATTTTTATATGGAGGGGGAGGTCATTTTTATATTCAACACCCCAAAAAAACATTCAGTTAATCAGCTATAATGAAATCATGAAAAATGCAGCATAGTAGCACCACCTGTTGTTCAATTTACACCAAAAATTAAACAACATTAATATATATCAAGAACTGACTGTATCTGAAGTTTGGTGAAAAATCATCCTTTAGTTCTTTGATAGAGCTATTACGATAATCATAAATAATGCAACATAGCAGCGTCACCTGTGGAGCAATTTACATCAAAAAGTAATCAGCTCCAGATTGTATCAAGGGTTAACTGAATCTGAAGTTTATGAAAATCTGTACTATAGTTCTTGAGGTAGAGCTAATGTGAAAATTGTGAATATTGCAGCATAGCAGTGCCATCTGTTGGGCAATATACACCAATAATTAAACATCTCAAGTTTATATCAAGGTGTGACTGAATCTAAAATTTTTTAAAGTTATGTGCATCAGTTCTTGAGATAGTGCCCGCAAAATTTTTGTCACATACAGACTTGCAGGGAGACAAACATTTTCCAAAAACTACTAAATCATGTTCAGGACCTTCTAAAACATATAAATCCACTAAAAACCAGAAATCAAAATTTTTCATGAGTTAAAAACTTACTTCTTGTAAAGATGGAAGAAAGTAATAAATGCATGCTTCAAATTTCATGTTAAATTTGCAATTTTACTATTTTCATTAATCGGCACATTACTGAAACAATTTTGCACTTGGATTCATTTTTAACAAGAGAAATTGTATTTAATTATATATCTAGATTTTTTCATATAATCCTGTTTTTGGGAAATTGCAAACTTTTGTGTATATTTGTATAAAATATAAACAAAATTTCTGAATTAGAAATTACTATATTTAGGTTTCTATATTTAAACATCTTTAATAAGGTTCTTCATACATATGTACCACTTGATAAGATTCAGCTGTTATATGGCATGAGATTTTTTTCCTTTCAATCATTGCATTTGTGAAAGATTCAATTTAGAGATTAAAAACTTTTCTGAAATGTCTATCTTCAAGAGAAATTTTGTGAAGGTTCTTGTGTTTTAAAGTAGAAAAAAAATGTAAAGGATCCTTTCAAATCTTCTCAAACAGATTTCTGCTGATTACCCACATTAATGTTTTCATATGAGACACTTAATATAAGTAAAATAAAAAATATCGGAATGTAGCTATTACAAAATTTTCACTATATTAGTTTATAAATGAAATTTCAATTTTTAAAGAATTAAAATATCTGTTACTAAGTTTTTTAGTATATATATTAATAATTTTGTTTGCTTTAATATTAAGTACAACATCTGCAATTCCATTTATCTTTTATTCCTGTTTAGCAATATTATGTAAATTTATTTTTGAGTTTTTCTTAGATTAATTAAATCAAACTGAAATACCTTCAGATATAAGAACAGATTCAATTGAAAAATAAATGTATTATCTTTTTAGATGGTTGTATTGATTGCTTTTAAATTGTCTATTTGAATAAAATTGTAATATGTTTGTTTAGTTGATTCTAAAAATGTTTCTTATGAAAGACATTATTTTATATTTATATTTGAATTCTCATTAGAACAGAGTTTATGTTTTATTTGTTAAATAAACGTTAATAAATCTATTATAAAATGTCTGTGATATTCCTTTTTTCTTCATTGCACTTTTCATCATAAAAGTTTGATAACTTTATTTTTATCATTTTATTTATGATAAATTTGCTCATTGAATGTCCTCACTATGTATAATACTTACTAGTTTTATACTTGTATGATAATTATGTGCCTATTTTATCTCATTGTATATTAGCAAAAACATTATGTAAGGTTTTATTATTTATTTTATTTTATTTATTTATTTTGTGTGAAGTTTTGTATATGACATCTGTGTTTAAATTATGAAGCTATAATTTTTTTAATCAACAAAAGAAATTTTTTCTATGTATTTTTATCAGTTTTTGCAAAGTATTTAATAGAATTTCTGAAATATTCCCTAAGTATTTAAAAAATGCATTCTCTTATTCTGTACAGCTTCTGCAATTTTTAGTTGAATAATATGATGAATAAAGAATGCAACTGATTAAAATTACTATTGTAAATGCAGCATAAATATATTCAAAATTTTTTACTGTTTTTCACTCGCTAAACATACATTAATTACATGTACTAATTTCTTCTTTATCCAAATAAAAATTCACACCCATTAAAATTTTACAGGGCCTACTATGAGAAATAAGGACACTACACTCCATTACTGTTCCTTTTGTACCTATTCAACTCCCTACAAATCATATTTGAAAACTCATATTCGAAGACATACTGGAGATCAACCATTTGCCTGTCCTCATTGTAGTTACAGATTTTTTACCACATCTGATCTAAAGAAACATGTATTGACGCATACTGGAGAAAAACCTTTTGTTTGTTCATATTGTAACTATAGTTGTAATCAGAAATATAATCTGAAAATACATATGAAACGACACACATCTTAACATATTATTTCTTTACAAATGATTTTTTTTTTTTTTTTTTTTGCTACTTTGTTATGTTTTATCTCATTGTGTTCTCTTCACAATGAGCATCCTTATACAATTTTCGATAGTTTAGTATCATTATTTTTAAATAGAATCCCTTGTCTAATTTAATTACAATTTTCTTTAAGTAAACAGGAAATTACTGTTTGAAAATACTAGCAAAAAATATTACGGATTGTACAGACTGTATAAGTCACATGACATTCTTCGCAAAAAAGGTTAAGATGGCCTAGAATACCAAAATGGATGGTTCATTGTCTTAATCATTAAAATATAAGAAAATATTTGTTTTATCTGCATTGAATTAATTGTAGTTCTCACTTTCATTTTAAAAATTGTAAGCTCCCTAAAACCCATACAATTTGAAACTAGAGGTAGTGCAGTTTTTAGAATTTTATATATTTCTGGTCATTGTTTTGCTTACATTCTTTACCCTTTAAGCCTGCCTAACTGTGTTTTTCCATCATACAATATTTTAATTCAAAGGCTGATGTAACACAAAATTGACATTAATGTTAAAGCTACAAATACAGTAGCAGGTATTGTGTGAAAATTACTGTTGTGCCATATTTTAGTCTTAGATATGAAATTAATTTACACTAGAATTTTTAAGTAATAAAATTTTATGTCCTGTTTATCCAGATTTAATAAATAAAAGAGTTTGATTAATTTAAAAAAATGTCTTGATCATAATCACTTCTGATATTAATACATCTTGATTTTTTCAGATATAAATTCATATTCTCTTCCTTATAAATCTTGAGTTTGGTTGGATTAACTAAATTTATGTATTAAAATGCACATTAATATTATAAAAATAAATATTGAAATGCAGAAAAATGAACAGTTACAGTTTACATTTGCAAATATTTTTCAAGGTCTACAATATGATGAATTTTTGCTTTAAATATGCCAATTTATATCACAATCAAAAGTAACATAAATTTGTTTAATAATTAACCACTGTAATTACCAAAAGAGTATAGTTTTAAAAAAAGTTGTGATTGTTGCTGATTTCAATGCTATCTTTTTGCTCCTGCAACTCTAGCTGTAACTTTCATTGTTTATATGTGAAATGATATACAGATTTTAAGCATTCGTGAATTTAAGGGAGTCTACTGTATTAATATTTTGCTCTTTTAATATGATTGTGTTAAGATGTGTTTAATTTTCTTCATTTTCTGTGTATATGTAAATTTAAATAATTAGCAATATTTAAAAAAAAATTGTTATAAAAAAAAGATTAATAATAAAGCTGTATATTTTTAATTCAGTTAATTTTGTGTTTTCTCACTTATATCACCTTTCTTACTTTACAATATTCTGCTGACTTTTTGTTTTCATAAAAAAAAAAAAAAAAAAAAAAAAAAAAAAAAAAAAAAAAACCCCACAAAAACTACAAATTTCAAACTTTGTTTCAAATATTAATAGTGCTTAAGCATTTATTGATTTATTTCAGAAACATTTTTCTAATTTTACTTTGTTTTAAAATGTATAATAAATTTTCCTAAAGATATGTCTGTACTATGGTTTATATATTTTTAAGCCTTAAAAATTATTTTAGTTTCTTGGGCAGTATATAAATAGCAAACCAGAATTATATGCTGCCATATTAACTTTTAGATAATACCCCTTTTAATATTAAATAAACCACTGTATAAACATAGCCTAATATTTGTGTTTAATATCCCTCCTTTTCCATTCCCTCACCCTTCAACACATTTGTTTTATAAAAAACTAGCTGACCCGCCCGGCGTTGCCCGGGTCCGTATTAGCAATATTAAACGAACTTGAAATTTGTATGATTTTATCAATAACTGGAAGCATGCAGAAATGCATTGTCTGAAATACGTCATTTTCATCGTTATAAAGTATTAAAAGGTTCTGAAAAAAAAAGAAAACTTTTAGTAATACAATTTTTAGTTTAAATCAAATGTTTTCAATATTTTATTTAATTTTATTCAAAATGAAAAAAGATTTTCTTAGCAGACGATTTTTTGTGATAAATACATTATCTGTTTTATATTTCTTCTGCTTTATTCCTTTTATTTATAGAGTTCAAAATGAAAAAAGATTTTCTTAGCAGACGATTTTCCTGTGCCTCAATTAATTATCCTCGGAATTCCTTTTATTTATAGAGATTTGATTTTGAAAAGTTTCAATGAACTTCTTAATCCCAAATAAATATCAATCTGTTATTTTTTCTACGCTTAATTTTTTGACTTATATAAATTTTATTTAAATATGTTCTTTTAACCAAGGTTCTAAGAATGCCCTTTTAATTTTTTCTTTTATCATATTGTTTATCATAAAGGCTCATCCAATGTCACTCAAACTGTTTTTCTTGAAATGTTAATGTATAGTACTATGTAGGAATATCATTAATTTCTGTAGCACATTCTCTTCTGGAGAAGATGTGTGCTGGGAGGAATAAGAGATATCTTGCTATACCAGTTTTTATAATCTTTGACCATTAGGGAAAAAAGCTTTGTTGAAAGTTTGAGGATCAAACTCTATTGATTTAATCATGCTCAGCCAGAGTGGGAAAGTTTTGGAAAATTTCTCTTCAATAATACTTTCCTTTTAAAAAGTGTTAGAATATGTTTAGAAACATTGAATAAAAGTTTTATCTGCTATTTGAATTCTGCTATTTCCATGCTCATTTAAAAATAAAATATGCAAGTTTTGCTTAAGTACTGTCATTACTTAATCTTTTAAACAGCAGGTCCAAAACTATGAGCTGCAGGTCCTGTTTTGTTTGTTGGTGAGCAATTGGTGATGGTTAGAAATATATTATTAATTTTATCTCATGTAAAAATAAGACAAACATAACACATTACAACTGGAGAGGGAAAAGTGTAAAGATATATAGATAAAATAACTTTGGGATAATAGTGTTTTTTAAAATTGGCTTCAGGCTAAATTTAATAACTCTGAACCTTAATAATGTCAATAATAATTTCTTAATACATATTTTTTTAAACAATTTCATAAAAGATATTTACTTTTAAATTGTATATTTTTAACAATACATTGAGGAATTTTTCTTTACATAGTATAAAATAAAGCTTGTTTTATTTTTTTTCCCCCTTAACATTAAAATTATTTGTTAGTTTTATAAATGTACTTTGTACAGTAATTGAGTTTTAATATAGAATAGATTGTACAAAAAGCTCTATATACCTATGCATTAGGTGGGTTGCATATCAACAAATTTGGGGAACTGCTTCTCTAAGTGGTATCTGTAATTCCATTTTCTAAAATCAATTTAAATTATAGACAAAATTATGTTTTAGAAAGTTGTTAACATAAGTAATGAAAAAAGTTTTTTTTTCACCAAATTTTGAAGGGAAAACATTAACATAAGTTTTGTGAGGGGGGGGAAAAAAAAAAAAAAAAAAAAAAAAAAAAAAAAAAAAAAAGAGGAATTTTTATCAGATGCTCAGAGGGTTAAATATATCCTCATTGTTTTTATCTACAATGCTGTTACCGGTATATTGTACATATAAAAATACATAATCTTTCATAAAAAGACAATAGTAAGAGAACATAACCTTTTGAGAACTGTTTAAATTAAGATATTTTTATCAAAATATGTGTTATTGTGTTATTTTATGTAATAATTAAAGAATAAAACCCTCAAAATTTTTACGACCATCTTATTCTGATGATGAATTTATAGAGAATGCAATTGATGATCAGTTTATCATTTCATTTCTATTCATTTTGTTCTTATTCAGGTAGCCAATTTTCCAGTTTACAGTCTCATATTATGATACATTCTCCAGAACAACCATTTGCCTGTTCATATTGTGATTTGAAGTTTACAAAGAAAAATGATATGAAGAAGCACATAAGAGTTCACACTGGAGAACGACCTTTTGCTTGTCCCTATTGTGATCACACATGTAGTCGGAAAGATTACCTAGAGAAGCATATAAGGACTCATACTGGAGAAAGACCATACCCTTGTTCATTCTGTGATTACAGGTGTAAACAGAAATATGATCTTACAAGACATATGAAAAAGCATAAAGATTTTTTCTAATGTGTATTTTTTGTTTTCCTTAAAAATGTTAATGTAAAATGTAATGTAAAGGCAAATCAGAGTTTTAATAAATTTTTGTAATTAAAATTTTAACAGAATTGGCATATTTTAATCTTATGCAACAAATGAAAGTAAGATCATATCCAATGGGCTTTCCCCCAAAATAACATTTTTTTGTCTGTCATAATACAAGCTTTTACCATTTTGTAAAAATGGTTTTATTGAAAATAATAAATCATTAGAACTAAAAACATTGTGTGAAATTTTTAATATTTCCCTTTTTCTGTATAATTGAAAATTTATTTAAAAAAACTCTAGTCTTAATTTTTAAATGCATTATTATTAAATGTAAACAAAATAAAATTCACTTGATACATTTTATTCATTGATATAGCTTTTGAAAATTAAAATATATCATCATTATTTTATTTATATCAATTTGTGTTCCATAATGTTTTGTTTGATTATTTTGCTAACCAGAATATATAGGCTTTTCTACTAATATGTGGTAAATTAATTTTTCCTACATTTAATAGATGCGCCATTTCAGCTTAAATTTTGGATTATTAGTATTATTATTGCTATAATTATTTCTATAGATTTAGTGTCATAAGACATTCAGCACGTGGATCTTAATTGTATAAAATTATCAAATGTTTACAAGAACTAGCCACTGCATCTACAGTATAGAGTCTGAAAAAGAGTGCTTTAATGATTATTCAAGGGACAATATTATATAGATTACTGTAGGACATGAAAGACTATCTCAGAAATTAATTTTATGCAAAGAACTTGCTTGATAGCAAATCAGTAGCTTGATAGCAAAGAAAAAATTGAAAGACTAAAAGTAAGATTTATCTCTTTTTTTTTATTATTATGAAAAAAATACAGTCGAGTCTCTATATAACGAAATCCACCGTTCCAGTAAAAAATTCGTTATATAGAGAAATTCGATGTATAGAGAATGATGTTAAAAATCGTATTTAATGTGTGAAATTTTAACAAATATTATTTTTGATCTTAAAAGCTCAAATTTTAGCAAGGAATGAAAAATTGTAGTTAACATTTCCGTCCATTTGAAAGCCTTATGTGCCTCTCATTAATTCCTCGCTTACATGTGTATCAATCCAATTGACACTACTTTGAGAAGGATGTGGAAAGGTGTGTGGGAGGTGGGATGGATTCGTTGGATTTAAAGAACAAGGAGAGAAATAATATTTAAAAAAAAAAAAAAACAGCACTGACGATAAATTAAAAATAAGTGATAGAAAATTTATTCCATATGATTTCGAAGCTTTTTAAAACTGAATAAATTAAGATCAATTTATGAAAAAATTTGTTATATGGAGATAGATATTTCGCTATATAGAGACTGTTTTTAATATAATCATGCGAAAAGGGGACCATTCCTACTAAAAATTCGTTATATAGAGAAATTCGATGTATGGAGTTTCGTTATAGAGAGACTCGACTGTATATTCATTTTCTTTCTTAATTTAAATTTGGGTAAACATGTGCAATATCATTAGCATATAAAATATTATATAATTATGTTTGTTATTGTTTAATATTCTCTTTTTATAATGATATCTATTCAGAATTAATCACTTGAAGAGATTCTCAGCATATTGATAGAAATCTTAAAATTATATCATTAAATCTGTGAATTTTAAAAAAAAATTCATCAAATTTCCACCCAAGAAACATTTATTTGCATTTATAGAAAATCTTATTAAAACACATTTTAATCTGCCTAAAATATCAATACAAACAATTATGATTTCACTGTATACAAATATTTTGTGAGTTTGCAAGTTTTATTTGTGTTAAATGTTCTGCCCTGCCAACTGCTACGAGAAAATTTCAGTTGCTATGATATAAACTATGATGTCACGAAAATTAGTCTAATACAAACTACAATTTTTGCAATAAACAGAAATGCTTTTTACTATTTTTTTCAGTTGCGATTCTTAATCCATGCAGCATATTTTTCAGAGGAGTTCTATTCCAAAACTATAAAAAAACAAATTTAACAAAAGAACAATTTAAAAAATCAGTCATTAGTCCGAAGGTTTGAAAATTAAAAAATGCCCACAGAAAAAAATAAACAAGTTGAATGTAGATTCTGCCATTGCAGAATTAAGTTCCGCCTCCAATTAGAAAAAAAAAAAAATCGATAGAGGTTTTTTAGAAGGGCGACCTCGTTTAGAATGCAATGAACTAACTTTATTTTTCTTGTGTTTATCAATATAATAGCAAACAGAACGGTGTGAAATGCCCAATTGATTAGCAATTTCTCTCTGAGACATTGGAATTCTGGAATAATAAAGAGATGCAATTTGACGTGCTACTTCTTTATTGACTGGATTCATCAAAGACGGATTTTTTCATTAGTTTAAACGTTTTTTTATAGACTCTGAGAAAAAGGAAATGTATTTTAACAATAAAACAAGTGAAATCCCGTTGAATTCGACAAATGAAATGTTTAAAAGACCCAATCGATTTGGTTTAAAAAAAAAAAAAAAGGCAAAAATAATTACATTATTGAATCAATATATAATAAATATATTTCCAAACTTAATGTCAAGTTTGCCAGTTACAATTTTGCATGCAAATATTCGCATATCTTCAGTTAAAATTGTAATTTGGGCCTGCGAAATCCAGAAATTTTATTTTATATGCACTCACAGAAAAATAGTTTTATTAAAAAAAAAACTAATTTCATTTTTACTATGACATTATTTTCACTAACTGAAGTCATCTGAAAGTAAAATCTCAGTGTCCATAATGAAAAGAAATATTGAAATGTAATATCGTCATGAGTAAAAATGCGATGTTTTAAATAGTGACGTCATTTTCTCTTCAAATATTTTTTAAAAGTTACTGTTATTAGTAATATGAAAAAGACATCCATAATAATATTATAATTCCCATTTATCTGGTTGCTGAATGACATCATTTTCCTCATTTGAAATTTTTCTTATTTTGCTTTAGACATTAATTTTTATCATAAATTATTTTCTATTATTTTATTTACATTATTAATATTATTTCTCAGTAAATATATTTTTTTAACTCAATTAGTGCATAATTATACGCAATCATTTTATTGTGGTTAAATTTTATGAAAACAATTAACTTTTTTTCTTTTAAATGCGAGGACATGTTCACTGATGAAATAAAGCTTCTGACTGGTGGAAAGTGATAATGGAAAATAAATTTTTATTATCGAAAGAAAAGCTAAACTGAGTTGCAACCGTTTTGAAGAAATATCATAAAAACAGGGTTGGGTTTTTGATGTCAAAAAGTGGTTTTTGACAGGACATGTCGAAAACCTGTCTAAAAGTATCAAAAACCTTATACACATTTTTTTAAAATCGATTATTAGTGATATTTTATATTAAATAAAGCTAAAAACTGGTTAAATAATAATTTATATATTATGTAAATAATTTTTATTTAGTTATACTATGAGTTGTAATAAAATTATGTATCACAATTTAAATTATATGTCAATTGTAATGTACAGGAAAATAGCTAAAAATATTGAAGCTACTGTACATTTTTCAAAGTACTATTTATGTTTGTATCTTTATTACTATTAAGTGTTCAGTTTGATATAAAAAATTTTATGTCTAATTTATGCTTAAAAAAAAGCTTGTGCAAATCTAAAGTGATCGCTATTCAATGACTGATTATAAGCTCCTTCTGTTTTTATTGATTCTAAATGTTTGTTTTCATACATAGATATAAATCACAATTGCAACACAAATGTTCTTAGAGTAATTAAATTAATTATAATATGAAATCAATATAATTAAGTGTTCTTTAAATCAATATGTTAAAAGAAAGTGTTTTATTAACCATTTATTACCATTGTCAGTTACCCATATATATCTTCATTTTACTATGTCAGTTTCAGTTTAATTCTTTAGAACAATTTGTTTACGTTAAATTTTTCTTTTATGCATTATAAAATAGCCCACCAACCCCTCCTTTTTTTTTTCTTTTTGAGTACATAATTTCAGAAGCGTATTCAGAAGAATATTATTTCAGAAGGAGTATATTATTTCATTATCTGGCGTACAAGACGCATCCAGCAGACAAAGGTGCATTATTAAACGATGAACAAAGGGAAACAGTTTGGACATGGCTGCTTGAAAGAAACCCAGATTTTCTCAGATTTATCATTGCTTTTGAAGCTGAATCTCCACAATACCCTAAAAGTTTCTTCTCAGCTCAAGATGTTCCAGCAGCAGTATGGCGAAAAGGCTTGAAGAAAAACAATATATCAAGTGAATTCATACAGCTCATGCTGCGTTTGCATTCCAGTCCATGTAGCTCAGCCTCAATCGAGCGAATATTTTCAAATTTTGGATTTATCCATTCCAAGTTACAAAACAAACTTGGAGTACAGAAGGCATCAAAACTAGTGTTTTGCTACCGCATGCTTCATGGAAAAAAAGATTTAGAATGGGATTAACATTAAAATAAGATAAAAATAAAAATATGTGTATTATTTATACTATAATTTTATATGTTAAATTACAAGTATTTTCACCATGTACTTTCATTTTTAAAAATTAAAGTATTTAGTAGTTTTATTAGTTTATATTTTTAATGTAACAACTAATAATACTTCTGATTATTCATTATTCTATATTTATAGCTTACAGTTAATTTCTATTTTCTAAGCAACTTGTATTCAAACTGTCAAAAAATTTATTTGAGTGTCTAAAACTAAACATTATGAAAAATTGTAAACTTAATGTTGTTCTAAAAATAATATTAAACAGTTTTTGGACTCAATTTTAGGTTTTTGACACTTACTGTCAAAAACTATGTCAAAAAGGTGTTTTTGACATGGCGGTTAAAACCATGGTTAAATCCAGATAAAACCATCACACTGTCAAAAACTTGCCAACCCTGCATAAAAAGCATTTAAAATTAAAAATAAAACATAAAAATGGAAATAAATTAAAAAATAGCTAAAATGGGCACAACTACAAATAAATAGCTTCCATTTAAAAAATAATTATCAAAATCGGTTGAGTAGAAAATTCAGGGCTGATGACTAAAAAAACAGCCAGGTCCTTTAAATATATAGATTGCATGAATGTCTCGTTTTAATGGCCAGATTATGAAAAAGTAGGCCACAATTTTTGACACGACACTTTTTAGCTTGTCTGAAAGAAATAGCATCGGAGGCTAATAAATCTGAGCTGTAAAATAAACTTCTTAATATAAAATCCCTTTTAAATGAATATTAACCACAAGTAAATCACATTTCTGTAAATATAGATACTGGAATACCCTTCTTTACAATAAAGGGTGTCATTTTTAGATCCTGAGGAGGAGGAGTTCTTAGAGAGGCATCATTTGAAATAGTATGTGGAATTGTAGTATATGCACAGAAAAAAAGCAAAGTCCAATATAATAATAAAATTCTGCGCAGTATTTCCCTTGCAAATAAAAACAAATATAATTAGTCACTGTATAAAATCACTTGTGTCGCTAAGAGTTCAGAAAGAAATTGCAAATTTTGTCAAAAGATGGCATAAAAAAATGACGGATTTCAATAAACTATTGAGGGGAAAATATTGCTAATTTCATCAAAAAGTCGCAAAAACAAGTAGTAAATTTTGTTAATTGGTTTAAAAAAAAAAAAAAAAAAAAAAAAAAAAAAAAAAAAAAAACGCAAATTTTGCCTGTAGAGCATGATAAACTTGTAAATTTCAACATAAATGAGCTCTGAAAAAAAATCAATTATGTCAATTGGTCACTGAAGAAAACATCTTTTCTCAAAGAATTGCAGTAAAAACACATGTTTTGTCAAAGTGTCCTAGAAAGAAAAATATAAATTTTGTCAAAATAAGTAAGAAAATGTGAATTGTTAACAGATTGCAGAATTAAAAATGCAAATTTCAGTAAGAGATCAATAGAAAATGGAAAATTTTGTCCAAAGATTGCAGAAAGAAAACATGAATTCACCAAAGGATCATGATAAAAAACACAAAATTCATCAAAGACTCTTAGTAGAAAATGCGAATTTCTTCAAAAGTTTGCGGTACAAAGAGCAAATCATCGATTATCAGATATCATGAAAAAACAGCCATCCAACCTCCATCCTCCAGATTTATTTCAGTTTTGAGTGCTACGATTTTTCATTTTCAAAGGTTGGCAAGTGTGAGTAAGGAACCATTTATCCGAAAACCAGTTAACAAACTATACAGAATCTTTCAAATTTATCAATTTCAGAATATTAAAAAAAAACCCATGGAGAGCCACTTTCACATCTGCTTTGCTTAATACATACATTGATTGCATACTATTACTTGATGCCAACATCTAGGATTTGAAATGAAATTTAGTTATGTAGTATTTAGCTATTTACTTAGTTATGTAGTTATTTTATTTAATTAAGTGTTGCATGCTGTGATTTTTATACAAGATTGTTGTTTCTAAGAGATCCAATAAATTGCATTCTTTGAAACTTAATCTTTTGATGTTGATTGATCATGTCTCATAATAATGAATAATCTAATAATCAATTTGTTATTAGAAACAATGCCATGGACAGATATGTTCTACAAATCTGATCAAATGGGTATTGCCAACCTACTATCCAGAATACATCCAGACCCAACCATTCTAGATAATTGATTCTGTACTGTATACTACTTTGTGTCTATGAAATATTATTTTAGCTTATTATGACTTATAAAATATAATTACTGTTGATCAGTTCATTAAAAAATGTGCAGTCCATGAAATAATTATGGCCTTTTTATTAATTTTAAGCAAACACAAAAAATATAAGTTACAATTTTATAAAGACACGTGGAATATAAATAATTGTGCTCTACATTATGTACAATGAACATCCAAATTTTGTATGTTGAAAAAATAGACTTATATAAGATTGTACATATTTAAATGATACATAAATTGTGAAATTATTATGACCTCTTTCAACTGAAATGAATATGTATTGCAATCCCCAATGTTAGTTTTTCAAACAAGAAGCCTTTAATTTTGGTTCACCCATATTATAGCAAGTTTCCTTTCGACATGGCAAGGTCTTTCTAAAAAACACTCTTTTAAAATTGTTCTTGAAATTACAATATCAACCATTTTCATAAACTTTTTTGTCTTTATATACCAAACATTTTATATTATAATCAAATCAGGTCACCTTTTTTTTTTTTTTTTTAGACATTTCAAGACATTAAAAGTATATATTTTGAACACAAGAAGTTTCATATATGCCTTTTTTATTAATTAATGTGAAAAAAAAAAATATGAAAAAAAGGACAGGAAAAGGCATTGTTTCTATTGCTCTTTTAGTCATGAAGGAAATCTCTTATATCATTTCAAATTACTTGATATCAAAGATAAAAGTGTCTATTTTAAATATTCAAATGCTATTTCTGGCCTTTTCTTCTTTTCTTTTCTTTTTTTCTTTCAGACTTATAATAAAGGCAATGATAATTGAAGGATTAATTATCTAGTATTGCTAAAATCCAATAGATGGCAGCACTATTTTAAATTGAAATTGTACAATATTTTTAAAAAAGCACGCTAATTCAAAGGAAAATTTGCGTGAAAATACCTTTTTGAAATCATTTTTTTTTTTCAATGTTAGGAATCAAAAGGCACTATTAAAAATTTTCGAGCATATTATGGATTTATTAATCTTTGTCTGTGCAATATTGTTAAGGACGGACCTGTCCTTTAATCATTATTTGAGCATAAATTAGAGGAAAAAATACGATTTTGTAATTTTTTTTAAAGTTTCCAAGTTTTTTTGAAGATGAAGGAATTAAATGATAATTATCAAACTTGGGGATTTCAATCTTCTTATATAATACTGTATCATGCACCAATTTCTCACTTGTTTTATCATTTTTTAAAATTTTTATAATGTTTCAAATTTTCACAAAATTCACAAATTTTCAATTTTAACAACCTATTTAAAATTAATTACGTTGTTACCATATTGCTGTTGCTAAATAAATAAAAAGATAATTATTCAGAGGTTATAAAATTGCAAGCCAAATTCATTTATGTTAAATATTTTTCAAGATATGGAGCTTTAAACTTGCAACATTGGATGATTGCACACATTCCGTTCTACATCACAAGTTTTTTAAAAGTCCAAAACTGCTAAAATAATTTAATTTTTGTCAAGATATTTTGCAGAGCTCTATTTGAATATGAATAAAACCCGTGTATGAAATTTTATTAAAATCGGTTACCATGGGGCCACGACTTTTTTAAAATTTTTGCTCATTTGACGTGGAATTATTCTGAAATTTTTTCTATTCTGAAATTTTTTCATATTATTTTCAAAACTAGTGAAAAATATTTTGGATATTTTTTTTCCCACCTTACTATTTTGATGTCAGTAAGATTAGTGCTGTTGATATTGTTATTTAATTCTGTTTTATCCCCTATTAAGGAAGCCAGTGTTATTTTTGGCGTTTGGACTTCTAATTAAGGGGTAAATTTTTATTAAATATCATAGGTTTGCTTTTGCAAAGTCCAACTTTATATTCTTATCCAGCAAAACTCAAAAGAAAGCAGTAAAAAGAATTTAAAAACTTATTTCAGTATTTAAAATAATTGAGCCTGTCTGTTTAATATAATATAAAGGATATGCTGTCTAATGTAGGGTTGCCAATGCTCCAGAAGATCTAGAGTTTCTTTACAAGTTATTGAAATTCCAGAAATCTGTACATTATATTAATTGTTCTGGAAAACTGCATGCATAGAAAATAGTTTGACCTTTCTAGATTTATTTTATTTTAAATTTAGCTGTTTTTTTATTTATTTTTATTTTATTTTTGTCATTATAATGTATTAGATAAAATTGTGAAAGGCCATAATTATTTCATGCACTGCCTATTTTGAAATTTTTTTGTATTATTTTCAAAACTATTGAAAACTATTTTAGATATTTTTTTCTCCTTTTTACTATTTTGATGTCAGTAAGATTAGTGCTGTTGATATTGTTATTTAATTCTGTTTTATCCCCTATTAAGGAAGCCATTGTTATTTTTGGCATTTGGACTTCTAATTAAGGGGTAAATTTTTATTAGGTATCATAGGTTTGCTTTTGTAAAGTGCAACTTTATATTCTTATCCAGCAGAACTCAAAAGAAAGCAGTAGAAAGAATTAAAAAACTTATTTTAGTATTTAAAATAGTTGAGCCTGTCTGTTTAACCCTCTAAGCGTTTGTCCCGTAATATTCCATACACTAAGCTCCAGGTTTCACTGCAATATAAGCAATGTTTAAGATATTATAATTCTATAAATTTAATGAATTTTCAAAGCATTGAAGAATGATTAAGACTCTCAAGGATTACATTTATATTCCTAAATAAAATTTTCTATGTAATATTGAAAGAATCACATTTTATTAGCATTTAAAACAAAATGCAGAGAAAACATTACAATTTTACCCATTTGCAAGACGCTTGGCGGGTTAATATAATATAAAGGATATGCTGTCTAATGTAGGGTTGCCAATGCTCCAGAAGATCTGGAGTTTCTTTACAAGTTATTGAAATTCCAGAAATCTGTACATTATATTAATTGTTCTGGAAAACTGCATGCATAGAAAATAGTTTGACTTTCTAGATTTATTTTATTTTAAATTTAGCTGTTTTTTCTTCTATTCTGAACATAATAAATTTTTCCATGAAGATCCAGTTTTTGATGCTTAAATTAGCAAAATGCATTACTTTGTCAGTTGTAAGAAATTTTGCCTGTTATTTCCTAGATTACACATTTTTGTCTTTTGTAAATTCCTTTTCTTAGAGGGAAATCATTTTCCTCCTCCCCGATGCTCAATTTAAACTTCTTTTTAATGCAAATTTTAAACTTCTTTTTTAGTGCTTGCTATTACTTGCAACAAAGTCCTCCATCGAGTCCAATAATACAATTTTATCTGAACCTAAACCAATCTCTGTGCCAAGTTGATGGAAGTATTTTTTTATAAATCAGGTTGGATTTTAACTCTTTTGGGTTGATATGATTTTTCAAAAGAAAGTCCTAGATATGGGGTGGGGGGAACTATATTTTTGAATAATAAAAAAACATACGTCTGTCAATTTTTATGAAAAAAAAAGATAAAATTTATATTTTAGATATATTTTAGGACTATTTTTTCATAATTGCATTAAACTATGGATTAATCTTCTATGGGTAAACTATAGATTCACTTCAGGTTCAGGTTTGGTTATTTTAGGTTCATGTCAAAGTTTATCATGTTCTGGACAGTCTTCAAATTGAGGATCTTTTTTCCTTTTTTCCCCCTGCTTTGTGTCAAATATTTATAGTAATTTAGGTAGAATTTTTAATTTTGAGTCTGGCACAACCCAATCTGTGCAAAAATCAAGCGTATATTCATAATTTGAATATTTTTGTTTCAATAAGGCTTTTTTTAAAACCGGGGTTCAATTGTTTTAGATATACAGTCAAACCTTGTTAACATGAACCTGAAGGGGAATGAAATTTATGTTCATGTTATCAGTAGTAAAAAAATATTTTTTAATGATCATTTATATTCAATAAATATTTTTTTTGATAAACAATTAAATCAGTTTTTTAATAAAAATAAAATTTATTATGAAACTTATATACTATACTTATTTTTAATTTTTATTTCGTACCAAACAGTTAATTTACAATAAGCTTAAATGCAATGATAAAGAATACAGCGACAAATGTGCATTTCAAATAGGGTCTAATGAGAGAAAACTTTGTCTCAGTCTTATTTCTATTTGAATTCTACTTTTGAACTGAGACTTGTTTCTATTTTAATAATTAGACTAATAATTATATATATTTTTATCCTTTAATAGAAAACTGTTAAAAGTAATTAAGTAAATAAAAGATGAATGCTATAAATTGCATTTTTTTACAGCATAAATGGTAAAGTATATAACATCAACTTCAATAGATTTATATCAAATAATGAATTATACATTTGTAACTAAATTACGAGAAATTAATTCTATTTACACTCAAAAGACTAAATAATAAAAAAAATAATAATTAGATCCTTACCTTATTTATTTATAACTTATAGGTACCAGAAAAAAAATCAAAATTACACCTGAAAAAAAATCTTATTTGCGACTGTTTTTGGTTTCTGTCAACAGTTCATTTGCAGATATCTTCTAGTTTATCTACAACATCCAGGTACTTGCTAGAATTTTCTGTTTACATCACAAATCTTCATACAATTTTTAATGCATTAAATGCTTCAATACTGGATATATTGTTGTATTCTGAACAGTCACTGCTATCAACTTCCTCTTTTGTTTCAGAATAATAGCGTAAATTAGCACACTTAATTTCCTTAAGTATTTCTTCATCTGTAGCTGTGTCGGATGTCATTATTTCATCGTCCATTGTTACATAATCCTCAAATGTGACATTTTCTGGAAGTATGCCGCGTGCTTTTGGTTCTGAAGGATCAAATTTTATTGTTTCTTCTGTTCGTGAAGGAGTTTCTTTGATAGAAAATCCAGCTTTTTGGAAACAATTTTGGATAGTAGTGACAGAAACTTCTTTCTAGGCAGATTGGAGTACATTTAATGCATCCAACAAGTTTATAGAAAAGGATGTTCTTTGATTGAAACAAGAGACTGTTTGTAGGAGAATTTCTCTTCTATAGTATGCTTTTATGCATTTAATTATCGCTTGATCACATGGTTGTATTTTTGCAGTTGTATTTGGAGGTAAAAACTCAATATGGATTGCTTTGAGTCCGGAAACGCCACAATGAGCGCTGCAATTATCTAAAATTAAACAAATATTTCTGCCATCTCTGTCAAATTTTCTGTCGAGTTTTTTAACCCACTTCTGGAATAACTCTATGGTAATCCACGCCTTTTTGCTCAACTCGTACGTCACTGGTAATGTTTTTATACCTTTAAAAGAGTGAAGTTTTGCAGCCTTTCCAATGACCATCAATGGTAATTTTTCCATTCCAGTCATGTTGCAAGCAATTAAGACGATTAATCTTTCTTTGCTGCATTTTCCACCTGAACATTTCATATACTTTATCGTTAAAGTTCACGAAGGAAGTGCTTTCCAGGATAATGATGTCTCGTCTGCATTAAAAATATCTTCTGCAGCATATTTGCTTAAAATTGATTGAAGTTTATTGATTACAAATTCATTCTCTATTTCATCATTTACTGCAGCCGCTTCCCCACAAATTTTCTTGCAAACTATTCCGTGTCTATCCTTAAATCGTTGAAGCCATCCTGATGAGCCTAAAAAATCTCTTACACCTAAAGCATCGGCGAAAAAATGAGCCTTTTCAAGCAAAATCGCACCAGTGATGAGAAGATTCAGGTTTCTTGCTTCATTCATCCATTTGATTACTGCTGTTTCAACTTCTTCATTATTGGTAACTCTCATTCTTTTTCGACTTGGTTCAAACTTTTTTAGTACATAAGCTGTTTCAATTTTGTCTCTACCTTTTAAAATCATTGATATCGTACTTTTAGCTATTCCCTATTTCTTCGCAATATCAGATTTTAAAAAATTTCTCGAATCTATGTCATGTATTATATCAAGCTTATTTTTCAAACTTAAGGATTGCTGAACTTTGCGACGCATTTTGAGCAACTATACTGTGCACGTGAAAGTCCTTATGAATTAATACAGGTAAACGAAAAAAAAAAAGACTGAATACATGACCTTTCATATGGAAGTTGCAACACCAAACTGTAAATTTTCTATGTTTGAATACAGAAACAATGCATAAAAATACTCCTTTTAAATAGTAACTATCTCTAGTCCTGGTGACATGTAGATGACGACAGTTATTCTACTTTCCATGTGGGATAGATATTTCACAAACTTCTTTCTCATTCGAACAGACGGGAGGCGCCATGTCACGTGACCTACTAGATAACTGATATTAAAACCATTTTTCTTGTTCTTTTAGTTATATTATGTAATGTAAAACTTGAACCCAGTAATAGACTACGTCATTTCTTGATCTTCCAAAAGTGGAAGAAATTAAAATATTGTTTTAAATTTTGAAAAGGAAAGGGTTGCTGAAATATTAATTGTATTTAGAATCTTTTGCTCATGTTAACCGTCTAAATCTCTCATGGGACATCGAGAATTGTTCATATTAAGCAAATTTTCATGTTAAACGTGTTCATGTTAAAAGGAGAAAAACACTGGAATCCCTATTCATTTTGATGGGGACAGTAGGAACTGTTCATGTTAAAAGTAATTCATGTTAAGCGTGTTCACGTTAACGAGGTTCGGCTGTATTATTTGTATTACACATTCTACATTTTGGCATTCAAGTAAATTACTTTAAAATCAAAGTATGGCCTAAAACTTAATACTTTTTTATTCTTACAGTGAGAAACATGGTTATGTATTTGTCACTTGATAATAAGGTTCTAACTGCCGTAAGGAAAAAAAATGATTTTTTGATTCTAGTTGCTTTTGTCAATTTCTAATAGAACTAAATCATTCTCTGTTGCAAGAAAAAGTAAATTAGGTAGGTCTTTTCAATGCACTAATGCCTTCTTAGATACAAATAAACCTTCCAATGCCTAAAAGTTATTATTATTATTATTTTTTTTAAGAAAACAGCTGTTAGAACCTTATTCTCAAGTGACATTTTGTAACTGTCAATATATAGACAGTTTGATTTCAAAATTTGCAAATAAAATCCCTTTGTATTGTAACTATGTCACAAAAATCATTTTTTTTCACTTTAATTAAATATGTACTATGATTTTTAACTTACTTTGTTACTTCTGAAGGATCTTAATAATTCTTATATTTTATATTAGTGTGTTTAATACTGTTAAAAAATGAAATAAATCCTGCTTAATCTTGTAACTTCAGTGACTTTAACCACTCCCATTGAGTTCCTTGTTAACTGAATAAAGGAACAAATGTATACTAATAAAAACATGCTCATACTCCAAATGAATAGTGTTTATAACTTGAAACTTCAGATTGTTTATTCTAAAAATATGTAAAAGGCCAATAATATGTATTGTGTATCATCATATTTGCATTGTGAATCCAACTATTTGCCTCTTGTACACTTTCTGACATAAATCAAATTTGTTTATAAATTCAGTATACTTGTCCATCTGTCTATGCTCTTATCCAACTAGTGTAAATATGCTGAAATTACTGTGTAATTGATATATAATTTTGAGAATTACTGTAGCATATTCAATGTTAAAAATGAAGTGTGTAGCATTTATAGTTCATTTACAGGAATGCCCAAATCATTTTGTAACTGTATAGTTATGGGAAAAAATTGTTTGCAATGTATTTCAATGCTATTAGACTATTTTGAACATATTGAAATTACAGTAGAAAAATTGAAATTACAGTACAGTAGTTTGCTAATCTGAACTAATTGGGGCTAGTACCTATTCTAATTACAAAAACTTGAATTACCTGAAATTCTGATGAAAATGGAAAAAAAAAAAAAAAAAAAAATGATGAATGGTAAAAAAATGTAAGCTATAAATACTCAGTAGTACAGTAAACTTGATCTAATCTGGCCCAACTTAAAAAAATACTTATCTTTGTTTAATCACTCTGGATTTTTGTAATATTCCAGCAGAACTTCAGAATAAGGAATTAGGTAATAACCTGTTACAAATGGTTCAAAATCGTGAATCTATAAATAGCTCAGTCACCAAGTTGACAAGGTAGAGAAGGAAGAGATATCCATAGATAATTTCTGAAATCAAACTGTTGAAAGGAAAAATAATTTTTTATCATCTTGATTAAATACTTTTTGCATTTTAGAAAAATTTTATAGTTACAAACAAACTGATATTCAACATTTCTCTTATGATGGCTTCTACAAAGTAGATTTACAGTGCATGTTTTCATTTTATATTCATGTACATATTTTGTACTTTTACATTATTTAGTATTTTCTTTATTTTATTCAAGCTGTTTAAAAAATAAAAAAACAAGCTTTATTTTCATTTTGTGTGTAATACTTACTTCTAGATGTTATTTCTCACACTTATCCTGTAATCCAGAAAATTCCGTAATCCATCATGCTTCAAGTCCCTAATGAAATAAAATAAATCAAGTCAAAAATAAAATAGATTATGATTAACTAGAATATCATTAGAGCAAGTTTCTGCTGTAATACATATCAATGATGTGCACTTTAAGATGTTTTCTGTAGAATATGGTGTGCATTTATTATTCATTTATAGGGATACACAAAAGTCTTCATTTTAGATTGCCTATGTCTGATCATTGCTGGAAGTGTGTTTTCAGTTCTCATGTGCAGTTTTAAGTTTCGATATTATTTGGATTCTAAATATCATATACAAGACTGTTCAAAAGAATTAGACTGTATTTCTGTTTATTGACTGGAATTTTTAATTGTCTTGCATTTTATTACTGAGCTAAATTTTGTTATCTGTATGATATACACTTTATGGCCAGTAACCCTTTGGTTGCATTGCAAAAAGGCAAATTTTTAATCTCCTTTTCTCTGCAATATGTTTTAAATGCTAAATTAAGATGCTTTTCCTATAGAAGTCCCTCCTGGAGAAAAATGTCTGAATTCAACACTAACCAAATACTTTCAATTTTAGACATTTTGTCAAACATTTAAAAACTTTCTTTCTGGATTTTTCTGAAACTTCAGATTGATAAATATGAGGTCAAACATATTTATAAATGTCGATTTGATAAGGAGGACGATTCGGAGGCCAACAAGAGAAAGTAATAATATTTGGGATCCCCTTGTACATTAAAATTCTCGGAATGAGACATTGCTGCTGAATACAAACTTGTAGATACTTTACAACATAATTCCTTATTTGTATAAAAATAACATATACAGTAGACTCCCTCAAATCTGCACTCCTAAAATCCACAACTCTCTAAAATCCGCACATAATTTATGGATGTAAACAATGAAACACTCAGTTCATATGTTGGTGCAAAATTTGACTTTTTCAGTTTTATATCAATTCCATACATTGTTTAATTTGTAATTTTGTTAATGTTATTGAATTCATGTTTTTACATGAAGAAAGAATAATTTATTTCTGAAAAAAATCAAGGTATTGCAGATATAATTGGTAATCACAATCTTACCAAATATATTATATATTAATCAAGCTTTTTTTAGTTAAGTCTGGTTAAACCTGAAATAAAGCTTTGTTATATTATCCTGATGTGAATTAGTAATGTACCTTTATGAGGCAAGGTCTGTTGAATAATTTAGGAAAAACACATTTAATCTTTATAATGAACTAGCGGACCCGACAGACGTTGTCCTGTCACCGACAGACGTTGTCCTTCCTGGCACCGACTCCAGAAAATCAAATCAATGTACTTAAATATAGTAATACGCAGGATAAACACTACGCTCTTAATTTAAATTCTTATTACAGTAATTTACAGTTTAATTCTTATTCTTATTAATTATTTTTCACTCTTCACATTTTTTGAATTCGGTTCAATTTTTGATAGAAAAGTTTATTTTTCTCTTTTTTGTTAAAAGTTAACGATTTTCTGAAGTCAGTTAATCAAAATTATAATACAGGCTATATTGCTGTAAAGCATACACGTTTGACAGGAGCGGGGTTCGAACACGCGATCTCTTTCTTCGAGAAGCAGAGCTTATATCTGGCACCTTAAACCGCTCGGGCATTCCGTCCGCACTCTATTCATCGAACTTATTCAACACTTTTAATTAGCGAAAAATCACTAACTATTAGTTTTTTCCTGGTTACTAAAAAAGTACGGAATCAAGTTCGATGAAATGTGAATCTAAACCATTCTCGAATCCACTGAAACACACACACAAAATTTCATCAAAATTGGTCCAGTCGTTTAGGAGTTCAGTGACATACACACGCACAGAAGATTTATATATATAAAGATAAGGATTCAAAATTTCAGGTTTTTGCGCCGAAAACATCGCCAAATTAGGAAAATGTGAATTATCTCACGAACTACTGAATTTAAACGAATTTGCTTAGTGCCATTCTATTCAGAATGAAAAAATGCACTAAAATATGTTATCAGTTGAAAAATAAATACAAAAGCTGATTTTTAAGGAGTTTTTTAAAAGTTCGTTCTTTTTTCTACTCATCTTAGGGGTGGAATTTTCGAAAATCCCTTTTTAGCGGCACTCGATGTTATAAGAAGTATTTTTACCCCAATTTTCAAGATTTTTGGTTCGTTTTTTTTTTTTTTTTTTTTTTTTTTTTTTTGTGTGTGTGTACTGTGATTAATACGAAATCCAGACTTTCTTTTATATATATAGATAAGCATAGAAAATTTCAGGTTTTTGCGCCGAAGACATCGGCAAATTAGGAAAATGTGAACTATCTCACGAACTACTGGATTTAAACGAATTTGTTTAGAACCATTCGATTCAGAATGAAAAAATACACTAAAATATGTTATCAGTTGAAAAATATCTACAAAAGCCGATTTTAAAGGAATTTTTTAAAAGTGCGTTCTTTTTTTTACCCTCCTTAGAAGGGGGGGGGGGGAGATTTTCGAAAATCCCTTCTTAGCGGCACTCGATGTTATAAGAAGTATTTTTACCCCGATTTTCAAGATTTTTGATTCGGTAGATTTTTTTCTGCTGTGATTAATACGAAATCCTGACTTTCTTTTATAAGGATTGAAAACTTCAGGTTTTTGATAAATAAGGAATAAATGTTTTGTTTTTGCCTTATTACTAAAAAAATACTGAATCAATTTCGATGAAATGTGAATCTAAACCATTCTCGAATCCACTGGAACACACACACAAAATTTCATTAAAATCGGTCCAGTCGTTTAGGAGGAGTTCAGTGACATACACACGCACAGAAGATTTTTATATATAAAGATAATAAGTATTGGTACTACTTAGTTATCTCGTCAACCATAAAATGATCGCCAAACTATAAGATTAAATGTCAATAATGGGTGATCGTGAATGTCGGATTCAATGACATTAAATACAATACAAAGAATTTTAGAATGTCATTAAATGATTTATTTTGTACTTTTTATTTGTATTTATATTAATATTCTACTAATTTATTTTTTTTTTCTGATTTCAAATAAAAATTATGTCACTATGTAAAATTTGGCTATTAGTATGGCGATTTGTACAATTTGGCGAAATTGGTCGACGGAACCTAAGTACCTAAGTAATTATAAATGTATGGTTGCATATTATAATTAACTTGATTATCCCATCTATCAATTTTGCCAAATTGTACAAATCACCAATCTCATAGCCAAATTATTCATATTGACATAAATTTCATTTTAAATAATGAAAAAACAAATAAATAGGAAAAATATTGATAAAAATACCAATAAAAAGCCGAAATAAAAATCACTTAATGATGTTTTAAACAGGTGTATAATATTTAATGTCATTGGATGCGACATTTACGATCATCCGTTATTGGCATTTAATCTTATAATTTGGCGTTTTTTTTTTTTTTTTTTTTTTTTTTTTTTGTGCTTTACAAATGGTGAAGAATTCCATAACCTGTTTTTTTTCCCCGTCAACCATAAAATGATCGCCAAATTATAAGATTAAATGTCAACAATAGAATGTCATTAAATGATTTATTTTGTACTTTTTATTTGTATTTTTTATTAATATTCTACTAATTAATTGGTTTTTTTTCTGATTTCAAATAAAAATTATGTCAATATGTAAAATTTGGCTATTAGTATGTTGATTTGTACAATTTGGCGAAATTGGTCGACGGAACCTAAATACCTAAGTCTTTATAAATGTATGGTTGCATATTATAATTAACTTGATTATCCCATCTATCTGTTTTGACAAATTGTAATTTGACGATGGTTTTTTTGCGCTTTACAAATGTTGAAAAATTCCATAACTTTTTTTTTTTTTTTTTTTTTGCATTAAATGAACGATATTTTGATTTAATGTAAGGCTAGACATCATTAGAGGCCTTTTACGAAAAAGTCAATGACCAAATCCTAAGACCTGGAGACCAAACTGGTCGCCAGAGCGGAGTACTGAACCAATTTCGATGAAATGTGAATCTAAACCATTCTCGACTCCACCGCAACACACACAAAAAAAAATTCATTAAAATCGGTCCAGCCGTTTAGGAGGAGTTCAGTTACATACACACACGCACAGAAGATTTTTATATATAAAGATAAGCATTGAAAATTTTAGGTTTTTGCGCCGAAGACATCGCCAAATTAGGAAAATGTGAATTATCTCACGAACTACTGGACTTAAACAAATTTGCTTAGTACCGTTCGATTCAGCATGAAAAAATACACTAAAATATGTTATCAGTTGAAAAATAACTACAAAAGCCGATTTTTAAGGATTTTTTTTAAAGTTCGTTCTTTTTTTTACCCCCCTTAGGGGTGGAATTTTCGAAAATCCATTTTTAGCGGCACTCGATGTTATAAGAAGTATTTTTACCCCAATTTTCAAGATTTTTGGTATGATAGATTTTTTTTATGCTATGATTAATACGAAATCCTGACTTCCTTTAATATATATAGCACTTTTAATTAGCAAAAAATCACTAACTATTAGTTTTTGCCTAATTACTAAAAAAGTACTGAATCAATTTCGACGAAATGTGAATCTAAACCATTCTCGAATCTACTGGAACACACACACAAAATTTCATCAAAATCGGTCCAGTCGTTTAGGAGGAGTTCAATTACATACACACGCACAGAAGATTTTTATATATAAAGATATTTAATTGTACATAGATTATTAACTTGACCCTTGGTTTTAGTATTTTAATCATTTTAAAAATTATCTAATTTTTTTTATTATTTTAATTTATTACTTATTTTAATATTTTAGTATATTGTAAGCATTCATTATACTTTTGATTTCATTATTAATTACATTCAAATTACTTTTTAAAAAATATCAACAAAACCATGACCAGAAATTCGCAAAATTCTAAAATCTGCAAAACCTCTGGTCCCAAGCTGTGCGGATTTGAGGGAGTCTACTGTATTCATGAAGATATAATGATCTGCAGATGCATGAAAGATAATAGACTTTTTTACATAATTTAATTGCGAACTCTTTGGAGCAATTCTTAAAAAAAATTCCAGTCAAATATCGTGAAAATTCAGAAAGATATTGGTGATAGGATCGAACTAATTTTTAATTGCTCTCTAAAAGCAGCTGAATCATTAGAGATTTTTCACAAATTATCAATTTTAATAAAAGAATTTTTATCATTTTATTGATGCTTTAGTAGACTACCTGAACAGACTTATTCCATGATAACTAGAATTAGCTAGATAACTAGAAATAACTAGAATGAATATTGAAGTATTTTTTCCAAATCTAGTGATTGATATTCATTAAATACTTTTTCCTAAAAGGCAGTTAATAAAAAATGACAATTTGTTGAAATTTTTTTATCATTTAGCTGCTTTTATTGAGCAACTAAAAGTTGGTTCACTCTATCGACGATATATTTTTTAATTTTTCATGATATTTTACTGAATTTTTTTTATGAGTAGCTCCACAGAGTTTACTATTATGTAAAAAAATTTTGTTATTGTTTGCGCATGCACAGATAAAAATTATTTCAGAAAATATTTGATACATTTATGTTCCAATAGCAGTATATTGTTTCTCATACATTTTGTAGTTGAAAAAAACTGTAAAAAAAATACAGTTTATTTATATATATTTAATTCCTTTAATGGTGTTCCAATTCACCTCACAGGTAGGGGTAAGTAAATCTATTGGGGGGCCCCAATCGGTGCATGTATTAATACGATCTACTAGTACGTCGTCATCCTCAGCCCTTAGTTGTTTGCACTGCTATCTTTTTAATTTATTTTCCGTTTTCAGATTTTTTGTAATGTTCTGGTTGGCAGAATTTATTTCTCTGCAACTTTTCTTAGTAACTTGTGATTTTTAATTTCTTTTATTGTGTGTTTGTTCCAAATCTGTTGGATTGGGGGTTGACTTTTTTGTTTAACTAAGTAAGTTCCTGGCATCTTTAAACTCTTTAAATAATTGGAACAAACAAAATATTGTTATAGTACATATTTATGCATATACTTCCAAATATGACATGAAACTATTACTGTATAGAAAAATAAACCCTGGCAATAAATGTGTTCCGATTCACCCTGTAACTCTGAAACCTGTGATGTTACAAGACATTTTTTTATTTTTTCATTAAGTAGTTTAGAAATACGTGGAATCTGATACAGCATATCGTTTACAGGTTTATCATTAATTGAAATATCCTACTCTTAGGTTTAGAATACGAAATATACTGGAGTTACATACAAAGTTTCGAAGACATTGAAAATATGAGATTTTTGAGGATCCATTTCCAGTTTTTGTATACCCCAGTAGTGGTGCCAATTTAGAAAAACTGAATTTTCCAACTCTCAATGATATTATTTTCTTGTAAAAAAAATTGACAACTAAAAATATCATTGCAGATATTTATACTGAATTTATTTGTATGACTGGAAAATTTCATTCCTACTCACCCCATTTTACAGTAATTTTATGTGTTTATACTGTTGTTCCATTCATGTATTTTTTTATACTTTCATATTACAGTAGACTCTAGATTATCTAATATAACATTATCTAGTAGTGCATTACTCCAGATCCGTATTATAAAAGCATCTGATTACATCTGCTGTTTCTTTTCAAGCTGCCCAATCCATATAAATACCACTTGTTCTGAATCCATATGGTTTATATTGTATTCTGGCTCATCATTCTTGGAATCTTATTGTAAAAAAATTCTATTAATTTTAAATTATTTAATACAATTTACAGTGCATTTAAATAATTGTAATATATTATTTGCTCTTATTAACATTTCATCAGCTTAAAAATTTACTTGATTATATGTTAAAATATTACATATAGCTTTAAATACAGCTACAAACATGCTTAATTCGTCAATGCTCCATGTGCCATGAATTTGGCCAATACGATTGCTGTAACTGATCAAGAACAGTCCAAAAAATGGAATAACACTTATCTTGTCGATGTTATATGTCTGCATTTCACAAAAAATTAGAATTTGTTCTTCAGAAACAAAAAAAAAATTTGATCAAGCTATTAAGGCAAAATTTACATTCATTATTTTTATTGAATATTTTAAAATATTAATATAAAGAAAGTTGCAGAATATTTGGCAGATAAATCTAATTAATTTAAGCCCATTTAATTGCCAAATATAGCAATACAATATTTATAAACTCTAATTGTGTATACAGGGTTACATGCCATAAAATAGCAAATTTTAGATAAAAAATTGAATTTTTTTTTTTTTTACAATTTTTTTTATTACTAGACCAATATATAAATTTCATTTTTTTTTCTGATAAAAATAGAAAAATTTTTTGCAATGGAAGATTAAATATAATTGAGATGTGATGGCTGGCAATTAACTTAATGCCTGACATAATTAAATGTATGATAATCAGGAGTCTATTGTACTAAGGTACCTATTATAATTACAAGAACAAACATTAAATGTTTTATTTTTCAGGAATAGTGCTCTTTTGGGATAGAAAAAATCAAGTGATGGGTTTAAGTAAAAAGATCCTTGTGCATAAATGTCACTTTTGTCAATATACAACTCGCTACTCAACCCACCTCAAAAGACATATATTAATACATACTGGAGAGCGTCCATTTGCTTGTGAACTTTGCACTTATAAATGTAACCAAAAAGAAAGCTTGAAAAAGCATATGTTGACTCATTTGTGAAAAATTCTACATATTTTTGTATCTTTGCTTTAATAAATAATCTATTATAATTGTTATTTAGTAAATTTAAAAATGGTTGTTAACTTTATGTAATGTTTTTAAGTTTGCTTCCTATGCATAATCAGATTTTGTTATTCAAATTTGCTTGAAATAAATATTGAAGAGTTTTCAGTTATCTTGTTAGCCTTCATGTAATAATTCTTGCCACTGACATTTACTAAAAATAATTAGGGTAACATCCCCAGTAATTGGCACATTAAGAAATTGTCATTAAACTTACTTAAATTTTCATTACAAAGAAATAAGCTATTTACTTGTAAATATTTTTAAATCAAAGAATGCATATCTGTGCATCTATTTTGCCCACTAAAAGCAAAAAAAAATTGAAAAAGTATTTTTATAAAAATATACAGTAGACTCCCTCAAATCCGCAAACCAGAAATCCACAACTCTCTAAAATCCGCACATACTTTATGGATGTAAACAATGAAACTTTCAGATTGGATATTTGGACAAAATGTGATTTTTTTAATTTTGTATCAATTCCATATATTTTTTAATTTTTAATTTTCTCAATAATACTCTATTCATGTTTTTTTTTTTTTTTTTTTTTTTTTTTTTTTTTTTTTTTTTTTTTCATGAAGGAAGAAAAATTAAAAAAAAAAAAAAAATCAAGATATTGCTGATATCACTGGTAATCACAATTTTCTTACCAAATATATTTATGCATTAATCAAGATTTTTTGGTTACTAAGCCTGGCTAAACTTTAAAAAAAAAATCCTTATTTTATGATTTTGATGTGAATTAGTAATGTACTTTTATGAGGCAAGTTTTGTTGAATAATTTTGGAAAAATATATTTAATTTTTATAATGAATATTTAATCATACACTATTGATCATTAACTTGATCTTTGCTTTTAATATTTTAATCATTTTGAAAATTATCTAAATTTTTATTATTTTAATTTATTACTTATTTTAACATTTTATTATATTGTAAGTATTCATTATAGTCCTGAATGCACTATTAATTGCACTCAAATTACTGTTTAAAAAACGTAAACAAAGCAATGACCAGAAATCCGCAAAATTCTAAAATCCGCACAACCTCTGATCCCAAGCTGTGCGGATTTGAGGGAGTCTACTGTATTTATAAAAAGTTGCTGAAATCACCAGTAATTGGCACCTAGAGCACCAATGTATGACACCTTGTGATCCAGTAATTGGCATATGTTTATATTTTAAAAAAAATTTACATTTTGCATTGGGTTTAATCGCTTTAAATTAATTTACTGTAGATGAAGATGCCATATTTCAGGTTTTTGAGAGTAAGAAATCAGCATATTAATCTGAAATGTGAACACTTTAAAACAATACAATATACTTACATTAATATCCAGTAATTGTCATGCTGTCCCCAGTAATTGTCATATGAAGCTTTAATGGATTCCAATTACTGATAAAATTTATATTTTCAAATAAAAACAAATGATAAACAAAATTAGTCTATAATTTTAAAAATACTTCCAAAATAAATGGTTTAATCTCAAATTCCTTGCGAATTCCTTGTAATTGGAATAGGTGCCAATTACTCGGAACTAGCAAAATTGAAGCACCATTAATTGGCAATTACCATTAATTCAGAAATCCAAATATTTGTGTCGAAAATACTTTTACACAATTAAAGTAACTCTTTTTAACTAAACAAAACTGTTGTCAATTAAAATTTAAAATATATTTTAAATCAGATAATAATGAATTGAAAAGCATGCCTTCCTTAAGCCAAAGAACAAGAATTTGCAACAAAATGGCTAATTTGATACGAGCCAGATTTGTTTCTCTTTCCTGGGCTCTATTGTCATCTTGTAAAATAAATCAAAGTTATAATCTTTAACGTAAATGAGCATATAACTGATATATGGTCTTGAATTTTTAAAAGACGGGATATAAATCTTTTTTTAGGACATGTTTGTAAAATGTGCCAATCACTGGTGCATGCCAATTACTGGGGGTGTTACCCTATCTAAATTACTTCCTTTCTATCTAAAATTTTAGTTTCCTCTCCTTTTCCTCCTTATCAGCTTGCAAAGTAAAACTTTTTAATTTTTAATTTTCTGCCCTTTCTAAAATTTTCTTCTTTGAAAATTGCAATCTTTCTGCTCCTATCAAAAGAGAATTATCTAGATACAAGGAAAGAAGGGCATTGCCTAGATTTTTACCAAATAATTCTACCTCACACGTATACACACCTACACACAAAAAAGGGAGGGGGAGCTTTAATAGTAATTTTTAAAAAGCCTTTTAAAAATCTTAATATTTTCTTTTTGATTATTCTGAAAAAATGTAGAAAAGTATTTAATTATGTGTAAAATTAGCAGCTTTTCACCTTAATCTGCCTTTAATGTTTGAGTTATGAAGACTGTAACTGTTGTTATTATTATTATTATTATTATTGGCTAAAATATTTAATTTTTATTTTTGTGTGTGTGTGAACTTTTTATTAAATGCATTTTAGCATAAAACATCTTTTATTAATGATCATAAATTAGTATCAAATAAAGTTTTGGTCTGTGAAAATACTTTATCTATTAAATTTCAGCTTGAGATTTCTATTTTCTTGTGTTTAGGATACTAAAGCAACTATTTTGAGCATCAATTAATATTCACAAGCTAATAAAGAGAATGCAATAATGACCATAGTCATTTGCCCAGCATTTTCTGACAACACAACATTGTTGTCAACAAAAGTAGTTTGACTTTACTATGTATTCTTGCTAACACACAATAGATAACCTGTTTCTTAACATACAACCTAAATGAATATGTTTTGTGAAATGTTCTTTTCTTTTGTCTAATATGGCCATAAAGAAGAGGCATTCACCAACTATTCAATCTATATAATCTATATTCAGCCCTAATACCGAATATTTGGCTAAATATCAAAATTTATATTTTCATTCTAGCTAAATATCAAAATATAGGAAAAAAAAAAAACCACTTTAAAAAATATTTTTTAAACTTTACGTAATTTTAATTTTTAACTTTTAAGTTAAAGATATTCAGAATAGTTAAATAAAATCATTTAAATAAAAGAAATTACTTTTGCATTACTTATTTGTTTTTTGGAAAATGATGTTTTTGAAAATTCACTATTAATGAAAACTCATAGGAATGAATGCTATATAAATGCAACTTCTGAAAAAAGTGTCTGGTAATAATCTATTTCTTGCTTTTTCTCAAAACTGGGTAATTCTAAATTAATGTAACAAATTTTCAGGATTGGTGATAGTTATCATGACAATCAGTTTCAGTATAGAGGACCAGGATCATAGTTCACTTGCTCAGTCAAAAAATAAATAAATAAAATAAAATAAAATAAAAGTGTACATGTCACTCCAATCCATATATGGATTTTCATTTGTAATTTTAACAATACTTTCAGCAAACTTATTTTGCTTTCTTTGAAATATGTTAACATGGCGAGAAATACTAGAAATGAACACAGTTGACATTCAGACAACATTGAGTTAGTTGTTCTATTATTCAGAATGAAGCTGACAGTTCATGTACTGGGGTGCCAATCGAAATTCAGTAGCTTCTAAATTATGTTATGCATTTCATACTGAGAAAAGTTAATATGACGAAAATCTTGATAGAATGTTATTCCTTACACCTTGTATTTTTGTTTGAATAAGTAAATTAAAATGCTGAGTTCCTGTATAAAAAATATCTTTATTGATTGCATTATCTTCCCTGAAAGTTTGTTTACAATTTTGGGAACACTCTGTGAAATAATCACTCTCTCCAGACATGCTTTCTAATGCCTTTAAGAATTTTCTTGCTAAAATGAAAAAAGCAACAAGGTTATTCTTGTTAAGTTTAAATCTTTTTAAGTTTTATTAATTAAAATGTTTAAAGACTATTCTTTTTTAAAATTTGTGGCTTCCGGTAATAACCAGGTAAGGCACACTTTTAATATTTTGAGTAATTAACATTTAAAGTTTTCAAAAAGGTATTTTTATCATTACTTTTATAAAACAGATTAGAACTTAATAATTTTCACTACATTTAATAGGATATAAAAACCTCTTTTTGTCAAAATAGTTATGTAGAAATGGTTTTTATTAATTGAGAACCAATTAAAAAATGTAACTTTATCTGGTTATTACTGTTACTTTATGCACTTACCTGATTATTAATGTTTTTTTTTTTTTCAATTTTTAAATGAAAATTTATAGTCGCCCTATGACTTAAAGTATTTGATTTTCATTTTTCAGTACTATGTCAGATGAAAGTACTCTTTTAAAGCTACATTTTCATAAATTATCTCATTTTTTTCAAAAATGTGCCTTACCGGAAGCCACAAGAATAATAACTCTTTTTTTTGGGGGGGGGGGTGGAAATTTACTTTTAATAGATCTTGTTCAGCCAGATGAAATTATCTATGTTATGTGGGATATAAAATTGTTTTAAAATTTAATTTTTTAAGCTTTATCCAAGCAAACTTCAAAACAAGCAGCACTTATGCAAGGCACAGACGATGCCAGATTCTGTGATTATTCCCATCAGTTATTTTTTATTGTAAGTCTTGGCTTATTCCATTTGCATATTTTCTTGATTTAATAAAGCAAAAATTTCTATTTTGAAAAACTGGTGATAAAAGATTAAAAAGCCTGTAAAAGATGCTCATTGTAAAGGGATTAAATCTTGAAATAGATTTTTTTTATAATTATTATTATTCATCTTTTTTTTTTTTTTTTTTTTTTATTATTATTATTATTATTATTATTATTATAAGCTATGTGTTTTAAGCATAAAAATTTTATCATTTAAGAAAAACTTTGACTTGTTGTAAATAAATTGTTCATTTGTGTTTATTCGTTCATGTTTTGTATGCAAGTAACAAAAACTTAGTTTAAAAACTGTTAAGTATTGATTTTATGGTACAGTTGTCATTAATTTTTGTTCCTCAAAGAATATATGTAATTTGACTGAAGAAAATTATTTTCCACTTTCTTTTTATCTACAATTCTGTTTTTTTTTTCTTTTTTTATATTTATTTAAACTTTATTTTATTTGAAAGTTTAATTAAAATTTTATGTTTGATTCATTAATCTTGTTGATATGAGGAAAAATGCATAATAGCATCATGAGACGTCACCACTTAACATTATTTTTCTGTATGATGATTGAATACTTAATGTACATTTGTGTAATATCTTTATTTTTGCTATTTGAATGCTTATGGTAATATTTTTGACAATCTAAATTCAAATATTATCTTATTCAGTCATATAAAAGCTAGAGTAATTTTGTAATTTTATTTTTAAAATAGTTTTTTCTTGTTATTCTTAATGTATGTGCAGTATATTTTATGTGAAAATGTTTTTTTTTTTTTTTTAAATCCTATAATATTAAACTATTTCCTAATGTATTATCTATAAAAACTATTTCATCACAGATGGTTTGGAGTATTGCATGTTATGATTTATAGACAATTCTCAATTTTAATTTTTCAGGACCAATGTTCTTTCATGAAGAACTTAAAAGCCTCAAGGTAGTGAATAAACAAGGCCGCATCCATCAGTGTCAATTTTGTGAATATTCAACTCGTAATTCAGCACATTTGAAATCCCACATATTGACGCATACAGGAGAAAGACCATTTGCTTGTGCACTGTGTAATTATAAGTGTACACAGAAACAAAATTTGAAAAAACACATGTTAAGACACAGATAAACACTTTCGTGCACTTTTTCGATGTTGTTAATATTTTTTAGTGTACTTTAATGTGATAATGACTAAAGTTTGTATAATCATCAGTACCATTCCAAATGATTTTAATAATAATCACCATAATCTGTATATTTTTCTCATGGTAGCCCTTTATTAACTATTCTGAAGTTTAGAAATAGCTCTTCAGTTTAATAATAAAGAAGAAAGGTACAAGTGATTTGTATTTTGATTTGCTTTACCTATAAATTTTCGTATGTTATATCTTCATATTCTCAAAATTTATTAATTATTTTATTTATTTATCTACTTCATTTCAAAAAATGAACTATTCTTGATTACATACTGGTACATAAATATGAAAGTAATGTTTATTTTTTCTGGCTTTAATATAGTAGTTTCAAAATGCAAATTTTCTTTTTTTGAGCAAGTACTACTGAAAGTTTTATAACTCTTAAAATATTATGTGTAAAAACTAATTTATGATTTATTTTAATTTAAAAAGAGTATCATTAAACATATATATCATATCATCAAAAATATACTCTTATTTCAGGGTACCATGCAGGAAATGAAGTTTGGGAACAAACTTTGCATAATTGTTTTTTATTATTCAATTAATGTTGGCAAGTCCACTATCCAAAAACTTTATACTATTATAGACAATAATTATCAGATATCAAAATTTACTAAATAGGTCTCCTATCTCTTCTTATATTTGAGAGTTTTTATAAGTTTTGTTAAGTGTTTTTATGTAGCTGTAGTGTTATTCTTTCTGTTGTTTTCATCCTTTTTTTTTTCCCAATAGTAGTATTTTTTTTTACTGTATCTTTAGTTTTTATGAGAAATCTAATTGAAGTAAAACCAGATTTAATGTTCCATATTTTATTATGTAATAGAAATGCCATTTAAAAGGGTATTTAGTGCTACATTTTAAATTCTTCATTACTCATTATGAATAAGTCTTACAACAACTCATTTATGATGATAAATAAATGGATATGTTTCAAGATAATGAAACTGTAGCAAGTTCTAAATGGAATTATCTAAATTTATGAATAAGAATTGAAATGTGTTTTTATTTTCTTATTTATGTTGATACTTTTGTATTACGCCATTTGGAGATTTCTTTTTCATTTAATATTTATTTGTATTCATCTCAGAATAAAATATGTTCATAAAAATTAGAAGTATGTGTATTTATGATAAGAAATACTCTTTGTTTAAGTCTTTATACAGGATATTCTTCTGTTTTGCTTATAACCTTGCAAACTATTTTTAGAAACAAATCAACCCAATCAACTCAGCTCTTTTTGTGGGACCACCAGTGATCAAAAAATTCTGTCCTAGAAACTGGTAGATAAAAGGTGTCAGATTCAAACCCATTTTTGCCCGTTGGTCTAATCATTCAGAATTTTTATTGATTTTCTTCAAACCTTGGATCTCCACATGTAAATCGAGGTTAGGTTCCCATAGAAAACCTGCACGGAGAACACTCTCCCTAGGGCCTATATCCCTTGTGCATATATGCTGTGCATATGTGCTGTTATAAACCGAACTAACCAGTTTTTTTTTTTTTTCCCCTTTTCAGTAATTATATAATGCTGTTTGTCTTGTCCTTTTTTTTTTTAGCAAGCAATTCTCGATACCAAGGCATATCAATTATAATATTTGCTTTTTAATTTTCAATCAGTATTTAGATAATCTTAATAAACTGACACATAGCTTGCTTACATAGTAATAACTGAATTTTGTTTGAAAAAATTTCATTGGAGAAATTTTTGATGACTCCTTGGAAGCTTTGTGTTTTCACATGCATATTTTTTGCTCTATTAATTTTTGAGAAAAAGTTAGTTATAGCTTCTTGCAAATACTTTCTCAGTGTCAAACACATTTTGTCCTCTCTTTTCTTTTATGTGAATATAAAAAGTTAAAGAGCATGTTAAACTGAGTCAGTTAAAAATTTAGAATTATAAATATTTTAGACATAGCAACATTAATCAAGCATTACTGTAATGATTAGAATTGAGGATTAACACACATTTATTTTTTAAATGGTGGCATAATTTATGAAAAAAAAACTTTTACAAAGATCAATTTTTAATTTATCTTATGTTTATTCTATCATTTGACCGATGGGAAGTTTCCACAATGTGATCTTTCATATTATTTAGTGATATGTTTTTTGATTGATTTTTAATTAACTGCAACTTTTAATCAATTACGTTTTATTGAAATGTTGGTATACTGTGTCAAAAGCTTGTTAAAATACCTTATATGATATCTCATTCATCGTTTACTTTGTGTGTGTATAGAAAATTGATATGTTGCCATCAGAAATAATATGTATGAATGGTCTTGGATGCATTGAAATAAAAATACTTTATATTTTTTAATTCATTAAATTAAAATTATTACTTTAAGAAATATCATTTCCTGTGATTGTGATTAAAGATGCATGCTTAATGTTACTCTGAAATATTAAAAGCTTTTTATTTTATATTTGGAGAATATACCACTATTGCTGCTAAATAAAAAAAAGAGAAATATGAAGGTACATCAAATATAATGGAGACTTTTTAAAAAATATTTATCAAAATTATAACAATGTTATTTTGATAAATAATTTTCAAGAAGATTTTTAAGCATGCTAATCTTAGTATAAGTTTGGCTGTAAAGAGGATGATTAAGTGTTGTCCTGTGAAATTTTAGATTCTTCATGCCTATTATGTTAAGTTTTGCATTGCCTCATAGAAAATGAACTTTTGGATAATAGAGCATTTCTAAGATTGATGTGCAGCTTTAATCTTTCCCATAAACCAGTCTTATTGTGCTTCATTACATATTGTCATTCAAAAAGAAAATTGATGCATAAAATACATTCATAAATCTCAGAAACTATTAGCAAATTTTAAACTGGATCACTTTGTTACCCATTTTTTAATATCCATTTTTAAACATATTGTGATATTTACATGTAGAACATTAAAACACATTAACATTATGTTAACTTGAAAATATGTTTAGTTGCTTAATATTATCATTACATTCATTTGAGATCTCACTATGGTGTCTTTTCCAAATTCTTCATTCTGTCTGTGCCAAATTTCAACATATTTGAATTTTTAATTTATTGAAAGTTTTATAATTATAGTTTGTACAACTGCTCTAGGTTCTTTGTGTTTATTTATAATGCTAGTGACTAAATAAATGAACATAACTATATTATAAAGACCAAACGTATCTGTGCATAACGCATACGTCATTTTGCGAATGACAACTTGAAATTTGAAATGAAATTTCGGTTTTGCAATCTTTGCTACTGCCAATTTTTAAACTTTTAAACCCCCACATTTTCAATTTTACACCATCATATAGGGAAAAAAAATGTGCTTTTAAATGCAATTTGTTTGAAAACTGTATCTTAATTTATTTTTGAAATATTATTAGTTTTTTGTAGTTTTTAGTACTTTTTTGTAATCGTGGCAACAAAAGAACTCCATTTTTTTAAAAAGTAAAATGGGGGGAAAAAAATAAACAGATTAACATATTTTTTTGTTGCCATTTTCTCATAAATGATAAAAAAAAAAAAAAAATTATATTAAAATGCGTGCTATTTTCAAGAATATCGTCTGTTTTAAAACTCTGTGGATTTTGATTTTATTTTGTTTTCATTCATCAAATAAATGATTTTTAGTTAATTTTATCCTATGTGACATCACAGGAATAATGTCTATGATATTTATTGCATAGAGAATATTTCAGAAATTTTTATTTACGCTTAAAAGACAATAGCTTAGTATCTATTTCCAGCTAACAGCAATTGAGACTTCAAATTTTTAATTTAAATGATTTAAAAAAAAATTATCAAATTAAAATTCCATTTAAAAAAAAAGTGAATAAGGATATGAGAGTTGCATGCGTAAGTTTTGAGAGGGTAAAAACGATGTGTTTAGATTTCACAGGGAAAAAATTCTAGGATTAAATCAGTTTAATAAATTTTGCAGTTTTTCCTTTTTCAGGTACCAAGCATAAGAGCCTTAATTGATAACTTTGTCATAATAACAGATCTTTATTCTGTTTTACTGCTTACATTATGATTAAAGTTTAATTTTAATAATTTGGACAATTGAGTTTTATAAAAATAGCATTTTATTAAGTTTAGGTTAAAATGATATATGTATGAGAGTAAAACCAATTAATATTAGATGCATTTTTTATTGTAACTAACTTTATAGGTTTATTATAAGTCAATGAAACAGTTCCTAAATATTTCATTTCGTCGAAACTTGACGTGTTCTACCTTGTGAAGAATAAAAGGCCAAATGATTATACCATAAGCAGTTTATCATGATTGCCATAACAATAAGCAGAAAAAATTTCTGTTAATGTTAAAAACATCTTTCATACAGTAGATTCCCTTAAATCTGCATTTCTAAAATCCACAAATGCCAGGAATCCGCACATTTTTTCAAATATAAACAATGAAATTAAAAATGGCACTGAAGTCAGCGGCTAACACAATACAAATAATTCTTTAAATATATATTTTTTTAAATCCATTTCAACTTCTTACTTTTTTTCATGTCTTTCAATTCAAATTCTGCAGTGTTAAATAATACATTTCTTAGACTTACGATGATCGATATTTAATCGAATTAATCATCATCGTATTGTAGTTGCAGCATAATATAACTTTCAATGGCCATTTAGTAGTGTTTGCAATTCACGTGGCAGGATAATTTTTGCTATATAAAATTATTATTTTAATAGTTCTATTACTATTTTCGTATCCCTGCTAGTGCCGAAACGAATTTAGGATCTACATCCAGTTTACTAATTACGATGATTGATATTTAATCGAAATAATCATTATCATATCGTAATTGCAGTGTAATGTAACTTTTAATGACCATTTGGTAGTGTTTATAATTCGAGGCGCAAGATAATTTTTGCTGTATAATATGAATATTATTTAATTAATCATGCTTTTTTTTTTTATTTAATAACAAAGGCAAATATTTTTCTTTATAAAAAAGATTGATTTTTCCTCAGCATTATTTATATTTAGCATTGCATCTTAATTATTTACTTTATTTTAATATTTTTTTTTTAAATTTTATTATATTTAATTTTTTTGTAATAATAACTTGCTTTTTAAATATTTATTTATTTAAATATTTTACTTAATTATTTTAATGTTTCTATTTATTATGTGCATTGATTACAATGCTTGACTATCAATTTAATTAATGTTTCAAAAATGTAAACAAATCAATGACTAGAAATCCGCAAAATTCTAAAATCCACACAACCCCTGGTCCCAAGCTTTGCGGATTTAAGGGAGTCTATTATATTTCATCCACTTTAATATTTTTATTTTAAATTTAAAATTACTCCAATTCAAATGTAATACATGGAATATCTATTGAGAAATGGGGGGTGGGAGGGGAGTTAGAAATTAAATAAAATTATGCCAAGCTCACTATATTGCATTCATATTTTTTAATTTGCAAATATCTGTGTGAAGTGATATGTTCTAGGTAACAAAATTAGATTTTCATCCAGATACTTTGGATATTATTTCTCATATGTTTATAGTGGCGGTCAAAAGTTTCCGGCCAGTTAGTTTCATTGATTTATTTAACAGAAGGTTTCACCAAAGAAGAAACACAATTGCTTCAAAGGTTAGGAATATGTGCATGACCTCTGAGCACGTATCATTTTGATTGGATACTGAAGACACTTCCTGCAAAGGGACAGAATTCAAAATTTGCGTGTGCAAAAGTTTCTGGCCACTCATCATACTTAAGTTTTTTTCTATCGGTTCTAGTTTTTTTTTTTTTTTTTTTTTTTTTTTTTTTCTTGTGTGTGTGTGTTGTTTGTGACTAAATAAAGTGAATAGCATAGATTAAATTCAAAGATGATGAGTTCAACAATTATTGTTCGTAAATGAGTGATAAATTTGTTGCAAAAGGGCCGATCTTTTCAAGATATCTCGGCAAAGTAATCAATCGAAAAACCAACTGTAAACTCTATTTAAGAAACATGGAAAGATGGCCGTGGCCTTCAAGACTTTCTGAGGTCCGAGAGACTGCAGAAAATGACTATTCTTGTGAAGGGAATTATCAGGAGAAAAACAGCTGATGTCCCACATAAAAATACCTTTGTAATATCTCGCGATTTACGGAATGAAAAAAATTGCTGAAATAAGTCAGTCTACCATGTCAAGAAGATGACGTGATGCAGATGCAGAACTTCATGGAAGAGTTGCTGTTAAAAAAAAATTTCATAGGTAAAAAAAAAAAAAAAAAAAAAAAAAAAAAAAAAAAAACAATGTTCTTGATTTGATTTTTCCAAGGAACACAAAGTCTGGTCAAGTGAAAACTAGAGAAAAGTTCTATTTTTCCATCAATCAAATTTCAAACTTTTTTGGGAGTGATGGCAGATGCTATATCTGATGATATAACAACAAAAGATATGATTCAATATATATTTTCCTATGAAGCATGGTGAAGAATGCGTTATAATGTGGAGAGTATTTTTTTCAAAAAATGTTGATCCGTTATTTGAAATACGCAGCAAGATAAATGGTGTAATGTATAAGGATATTTTGCAAGATTATTTTGTCTTATTAGAGGAAAAATTGTGGTTGCAACTATTTATTTTAACATGATAACGACTTAATGAATGTAAGCAAGCTTAAAAAGCAATGGCTACTGCAAAAAAAAAATTCTGCTTTTGAAATGGCCAGCCCAAATGCCTGGCATGAGTTCAATAGAAAATCTTTGGAAATAAGTTGGCAAACATGTGCAAAGCTATAAATATTCTAACTCAGCCGAAATTTCCCAAAAATTACAAGAAGTGTGGAAAAAATGTAGCATAGACTATCTTCAACCATTGATTGTATCAGTGTCAAGTTGCTGCACCGCAGAACTTATTATTAAAGGTATAGTAATAAAATACTAATTGTAAATATTGTTGATCACTATTATTCTCTATTACAATACCATTTTTTTCGAAACTTGCAAAAGTGGCCAGAAACTTTTGAGAACATGCATTTTCCTTTGCACTTAATTCTGTCAGTTAAATTTATTGATATTTATATGTTATTCCGTAAATAAGTTCCTAACTATAAATGTATAAGTATCACTTTGAGATTCTGCTTCATATGGAAATATTTAAAAATTAACTAAAATTTTTTTGCCTGCCTAAATTTTTGACCGCCACTGTTTATATATATAAAACCATTATACAATACTACTGTTCAACATCTACAATGAATATAGAATAACCCAATATATATATATTAATTTATTCTATATTTAGTTATAAAACTTTCTTTAAGTATATTTTTTCAACTTTAGTATTTTGATTCAAAATAGTAAAGAATATTCAATATGTTCATTTTAGTGATGTGTTTTTTGAAAATATAGTTGTTAAATTTCAATTCATTTTTTAAGAGGCGTCGTAACAAATATTTTAAAATTTTGTTATTAATTTAATTTCTTAAAATAATATATAGATGTAAAGTTTTAATTTTACAGGAATGAAAAATGTTGGTGATGAAGATTGTGCATCAAATAGCATGAAAAGACAGGGCTATTCATGTCCCTACTGCTCATATTCAAATCGCAGACCAGCACATTTGAGGAATCATATTAGGATACATACTGGAGAACGCCCATATGCTTGTGCTCTTTGTGATTATAAGTGTATACAAAAACAAAATCTCAAATCACATATGTTTTCAAAGCATCATCAATAAATTTCATTTTAAAAATTTAAATAACATATATTTTTTAATTTCTTAGTGTGTTATTGCTTTCAAAATTCCAATCATTATTTATTTTTTGGTTAACTTCTTAAAAGTTTTTGGTTTTTAAACTTAAATATGCATGAAAAATTTTGATTTTATAGGAACCAGAAATATTTGGGGTGAAAAATGTGTTTCAAGTAACCTGGAAAAAAAGAATTTTGTATGTCCTTTTTGTCCATACTCAAATCTCAAGCTTGCATACCTGAAAATTCATACTAGGATTCAGCATCAAGATTACCAAGTGCTTCTTCTCTGAGCAATTAATTATTTATGTACATAAAAACATAACTTCCAAAAACCACATATCTTTTTAATGCATTGTTAACAAATTTCCCTTTGTAAAAATAGTCCCCCGCCCCTTACAATTAATGTGTAAGGCTTAAAAATATGATATAAAGTTTTCTTCAAAAAGCGTATAGAGTGGTTTTATTATTTTGTGTGTATGTGTGCATTCTAACATTATACTGTACATAACAAACAATATATATTTTTAACACTGCTGAATTAATGAATGTATTTTTGAAATACAGTAGAAGCCCTTAAATAATGCAGTTTGATTTAGAGCGAATTTGGATTTAACAGAATGGGGGGGTGAGAGAGTATGTCCCCCCCCCCCCCAAAAAAAAAAAAAATTATCAATTTTGTGAAAAATTTTGCATTTAAAATTTCCATGAAACACAATGGACTTGCAGTCTGCAGTTAGTACTATGCATCTCGATATCTCATTTTATGATTTAAATGACTGGATAGAAATTGACAACAGCGAACCAATTTCAGAGGTCATAAAAGATCAGGATATCATTGATGCTGTAATGCATAAAAATGGCAGTGAGCAAGATGATGATGATGAAATTGAAAATGATATGGTATTGAAACATGACGTTTCACATGTTAGTGAACTTATTTCATACTTAATGAAGGTAATTTTTGTCGTTGGAGAGGCAAGGCGATTCAGATTGTGTTTATTTACTCCATCTTACTACAGATACATTATGCCAAAAAGAAACAAAACGCCTCAGTTTGCCAAACAACACTTATAGACTTTGTGAAGATAATGTAAAATTAAGTTTGCGTTCAATGGATGATAAAGTTAATCATACTTCACAAAGTGGATAAGTGTCTTCATCATTTTGTACCATTTCCTTGACACCATTCAGATATATCACGGTTAAGTTTTAACACGGGTATAAAGCATGTCTCCCAACAATTGCATTATATCGGGCTTCTACTGTAGTTAAAATTTCTCATTTTGTATTGTAAATCTGAAAGAATATCTAGTTATATAGATCGGAAAAATATTCACTTTTTTTCTTCTTGTAGTACTAGAATTTCTGCTGGGTCACAATTTAAAATGTAGTTCTCCAACTTTCTTAAAATTATAAAAATGCACACAACCTCTCCTTCCCTTTTTTTGTAAATAGCACCCCGATCTCTCATTAAAAAAAATCTTCCGCACACAATAATGTATAGATTTAATAATTAATCTGTATGCCTGAAAGTTTAAAAAATTTATAGAACATTCTCATATCGTTAGGAAAACACGGGAGGTTATTCAATTATGATTTAAATTATATTTTATTTCATAATCCGTGATATCATTTAGGAACACATTAGTACATAGTACATTATTTATTATTAGTTAAACTGTCTGAACTCTGAGACTTAAATATTCCTGGAAATAATCCAGGATTTGGATTTTTTTTTTTTTTTTTTTTTTTTTTTTCTGTGAGAGGGATTTAGTCTTGGAGACCATACTATCTTTAACTCCCTGACTGCCGAGCAAAAGGGCAAAATTGTAATGTTTTTTTCTCTGCAATTTATTTTAAATGTTAGTAAAAGAGGGATTTTCTATCATGTATAATTTTTGTTTCGTATATGCTTATAAATGAGCCTTGAAAGTATCAATTATAATTTAATTTCTTAAAACTGAATTATATTTGTTGAATTATATTAATTTAAATAACGCTTCAACTGCAGTGAAACATGCAGCCTAGTGAACGGATATATCCAGTCGTGGCAGTAGGGAGGTTAATAGAATATACATGCTCAAATTTATATACTGTATTTTCTTAAAATAGTGTTCCAGTTATTTTATTTTATTTATTTTATTTTTTTTTTTTTTTTTAACTAGGAAACTGGTTTTGCACCTCACAAGATATATTGTCACACTGTGTATAATGTCAAATTAGTTTTTAAAAAAATACAATGTAAAGTTTAATGCATTTAATTAAAATTATGAACTAGAAAACATACAATAAAAAATTTTAAATGTAAATAATTTTTTATTAAATGTGCAATTAATTCCACTATCAGCATTATTTATTTTAACAAGCAGGAAAATGTAATAATACAGCATTAATTAATTAAATTTTATACATCCTAAAATGCATTAAAATTTTTGTCTTCAGTATCACTAGAATAATTTAAAATTTTCAGTTGACAGACTTTGATCAGTGTCTATAAAATCCATTGTACTGATTGTGACATTATCAAAAGTAAAAAGGAATCATGACCTGAAATGCTGAACTGTATTTGAGGTTGGTTGAGCTGTTCCCAAATGCAAGCATGTATATTTTTTTTATTTTGAAAAAAAATTATAACCACAGAATAAAGAATTGATGTCGACTAAGAATGAAGGAGGGAGAAGATAAGAAGAGTTATTTATTATAAGCCATATAAGATGCTCTGAGGTGAATATGGGGAGACAATTGTGATTGGATGCAACATTTGTAAACACACCAATGTTTTTTGCCATGTGAGGCATTGTTTTATTTTTTATTTTACTTTCACAGATATGACAGAAAATCATAAATTATTTTTTTTTTTTTTAAATAGATTTTAAAATAAAGATTGGCAGTAAATTTGGTACTGTTTATAAGTTATGCCTAGTTATTAGATGCATTTTTTTTCCCTCTCAAACCAGGAAAATCTTGTTAAACACAACATTATTTTTGGAAAATACAATATTTATATATTTTTAAATGAAAATCTATCCATACAAACCTAAAGTAAGGGACTTCAGTGTTTTTGGCAGCTTTCATTGAAGTGTGCCATGTAGGCTGCATTCTGATTTGCAAACAAATCTCAAATTTGTGTGATTTTATTTTTAAACAAAAATCTTCTTAAATGATCTAAAGAGCTCCTGTTATAGTTAATGTTCATTTAATTTCTGACCTCACACTTTCAATTTTGATCAAAAGTTCCTGTGAAAAACTTAATTATAGATTAACTATATATTTAATCTATCACTCTTTTCCTCTCTTTATAAAAAATTTGTTTTTAAAAAATTCATAAAATTTGGTCAATTAACTGTGGCATTATTATATAATGACATTTTTGACACAGCGAAAAAAGAAAAAAGTCTTCCCCTCTCATTTCCTATCTTTCACTGTTCATATATTGAAAATAAATCATCAGTGCCTATCCATGCGAAAATGAATAAAAAAATTCAGTTGCTACTCTCTCAAAACACAAAATGATATTTTGAGAGGGGGGGGGGGGGGAATCTGCTACAATTGTAATAAATGACTTCCATAATATATTTTTTTCCTTTCTGAAGTAATAAATATTAATATTTTTTTAAATCAAAGATTCTCTTATAGCCTGAAAGTTATGATTTATATATTTTTTTTTTTCACCCCTGAAAAAGGAATTTAAATCTGCAAAAATATTTAAAAATGTGATATCAATTTTATACTATATTATTTTTATTAAAATGGTAAATATTAATGTCTTTATAAACTAAAAATACTGTTACAACTTTGAAGATAACATAAAAAAAGTTCATAATTTTATTTATTTAAGTCCATAGATGACCTAACGATTGCAATTTCAAAATGCAGAATAAACAGAACATTTGCTTGGCTTTGCTTGATAAACTACAAATACTTCAGGCATGCAAAGAAGCAATTTTAATTATGGTACAGTGGCAAAAGTTAAAATTTGTTCAGTAGGGTTTTTAATTAATATCTGATAATTATTTAAAAATGAAAATTTTAGTCTCAAGTTCACTTGTGCATGTCTTTGTCTATCCTTAACTGAATTTGCAGATCTCTACATGCAGTGGGTTTCCCTAGTCATCATCAACTAAAAAAGACAGACATATACAATATTTCTTTTCATTAATGTAGATATTTAAAAATTAGTATATATTTTTTTCATTGTTTAGCACAATATTTTTTTTTTTTTTCCCCTCCTGAAATGCCTTTTTCTGCTTCAGGAATGTCCTTTTAAGGGGTTAGCCTCTTTTTTTCTTTCTAAGATGAGCACTTTGCTTTAAGAAAGAATTTTTCAACATATTCTTGAAAAATTTCTAGGCTTTAAGCCCTCAAATACAAATTACACATCATGCTGTAATTACTATTATTTCATAATTTAGCCAACAAAAAGTGTTATCTGTAATATTTTTAAGAAGTGTTTTTTATTTTCCTAAGTAATCTTTTATAAATTACATATACATGTATGTACATTTGCATGTATACAAATTTTATACAATCAAAATGTGTTTTACTTTGGTACTTTTCAACAGATTTATTATGAAATGAATATGCATTAATGAAATGTCAATTTATAAATAAGTTGTTTATTTTCAGATAACTTTTTTGTTTACTTTAATATACTTTTGTTTACTGCTACAAATTATGTTTATTTTTAAATTTTTTGTTTAGAGTTTAATAATTTATGCCTTAAGTTATAAAAGAATCATTTGATTTTATAGGAACCAAACGTCCCAGTAATGATCTTGCATCAAGTAACCTGAAAAGACTTTCATGTCCTTTTTGTCCATATTCAAGCCGTAATTTGGCAAATGTAAAATGCCATATTATGTTGAAGCACAGTGAATCAGAAAACCAGAAATATCGTGAATCACAAATCCAGAAGCGTCGTGAATCAGAAAGTCAGAAGCATTCTGAATCAGAAAGTCAGAAGCATTCTGAATCAGAAAGTCAAAAGCATCATGAATCAGAAATTCAGCAGCATCATGAATCAGAAAGTCAGGAGTATCATGAGTCAGAAAGTCAGAAGAATAATGAATTATTTAATCAGAAACACAGTAAATCAGATAGTCAGCTTGATGATTTGGTTGTTGTGGAGCAAAATGAATTTGATAATCAGGAGAATGAAGAATCGGAGACAAGATTTCCATGTCCCTTTTGTTTATATTCAAATCGCAGGGCAGAAAGTCTGAAACTTCATATCAGGCGACAGCATAATGAGCATAGATTGTTTTTTATTGACTAATTTTAAATACTGCAGAAACATTATTTGAAATTTCAAGTATTTTCTAAATATTGTTAGTAAATTTAATTCTGAAAAAAAGTTTAAAAAGTGTTGATATTTTAAAATTTTGTTTTAGTACAATGAAATTTGAGTACAAGATTTATTTTGCAAAAATGAAAATGCTTTTCTAATAAATATGTTAATTTGTAAACTAGAATATTGATAGGAAACAACTTATTATTTAATGTTTTCTTTTTATTCTTTCCTGTTATGCTTATTTTCTGCAAATTTCTTTTCTGTGCACCTATTTTCTTATTTCTAGTTTTGTTTAAAGGGTTGTTTCATTAAAACATCGTGGTCATTAAATTCAATGTTAATCTATAAAAAAAATTGAAAGCTTGATTACTCATTACTTAATATAATTTTTTTTTAATACAGTCTTCACCATCAGAAAGATGTCAGATACCAATGAGATGAATTTTTAAAAATTGTCTCTTTTAAATTTTAAAATTCCTTGTAAACTTTGAAAATTTTACTTGATGAAATTATATCATCAACTATTTAAAATTTAAAAAGATAATTTTTAAAAACATACCTCATTTACATCCAGTGTCTACATTCTGGAATGAAAACTGTATTTTTATATTCATATTATGTAATAAGTAAACACAATTTTAATTTTTCCTTACAGGTTAACATGGGATATAGTGATTGGAAAGTTTCAGTAAAGTAACCCTTTAAGACAAGCAAAACTTTAAAAATGCTAAGCAATCCTGCTTGTTTAGATCTAATTACATTCATTGAACAAACTAATTTAAATACTTTTTTCTTTAATTTTTTTTTTTTTTTTTTGCAAAATATTATTTTTTGAACTTTGGTGTAACTTTTTAAAGGCTACTAATACATTATTGCTTGTAATTTTGTATCGATATCCTACAGGTATCTTTTTAATCTGAAATTAGTGTTGTAACTGATCAGTTTGTTTTTTTCTTTTGCTATTTAATAATGGTTTCTATTTCAGATTCTTATAAAATCAGAAAAATATCTGTATAAGCTTACCTTTTATTAAGAATTGTTTCTTTGATGTGCATAAATTATTTTTCATGTGTTTATCTTTGCTAGTATATGTGTAAAAACATATTAATTTAAAATAGTCAGTATCAGACATTTTGACTGTCCTTTAAACTGAACTTACAGTACATTTATTACAAAGGTCTATTTTATCAATTATTTCATTATGTGATGCTTATTATCATTGTTATTCTTTAGTGTGCTTTTATATTACTATTTTTATTTTGCATAGTTTTAAATCTTAAATAAACATTGAAAGGATTGCATTTGACTAACTAATCAAGTTATGAAAATACTTAATTTTACATGTTCATTTCTGTACAGATAATTTGCTATGCAACTAATTCGAAATTTTCACACACTGAGATGAATGTCACATAATAATTGGAAATAAATAAGAAACATAATTCAGAGCACTAATCATCATCTGTTATTATTATTATGGGCATGTTTAAAATTTCTAACCAGCTTCCCTAGCACACACTCATTTGTTCAGTAAAATATTTCAATTACATGTACATCAGACATGCACAGTTTTTCTACTATTCGGAGATGACTGCTTTTCTTAGGTAAAAATATGCAAATAGAGGCCATTTGTGCAGTTTTTAGATGATTTTGTTTTGCTCAAAATACTTGACTGCTTGCAAAAATTTCTTTTTGCAGAAGTTCTGTTTTTATAATATAAATTATTCATCTGCTACCTGAAATTTTGGCATAAAAGCAAATGGCACTTTTTAAAAAAGTGATAGATCAAAGTCTGTTTCTACTCTTTTTAAAGAGAATTATTTTAATTCACCTGCTATAAAACCACATCAAAGCCATTACTGGTAGAAATTCATTCTTATGCAAGGGTGCCCATATGATTAATTTTAGGGGGGGGGGGGCTGAGGAAAATCTCAACTTCCCCCAAAGCTATCACATATTTTTGTATATATTTAAGATACTTTGTGTTTTTTCGCGACTTTTGAGTTTTTCCTCTCTGAGTTTTGTGACAAAATATGCTTTTTTCATGATCCTTTTAAGAAATATGTGCTTTTTCCTACGAATTTTTGATAAAATTTATGTTTCTTTCCAAATTTTTTGACAAAAATGGCTTTTTTTTTGCAATTTTTTGGTAAAATTTGTGATTTTTTTTGCGAGTCTTGAACAAAATTAGTGTTTTTTTGCGATAGTTTGATGAAATTTGTGTTTTTTCCACGATTTTCGTTTTTTTCTATGCTTTTTGAACAAAATCAGATTTTTTTTGCGATTCTTTGACAAAATTAGAGATCTTTTCGTCATTCTTTGACGAATTTTGTGTTTTTTCTGCAATTCTTTGATGAAATGTGCGTTTCTCTCGCTCTTATTTGACAACATTTGCGTTTATCTGCATTTCTTTGGCAATTCGCATTTTTCCTGTGATCCTTAATCAAAATTCGCACTTTTTTTGCGATCGTCACTGGCAAGGGTTTGCTAAATGACCTTTCTACAGTGAAATTTTTTGGCAGAATGGGAAAATAGCTTCTGCGATTAGATCATTTACCATGACATTCTAACCAGTTCTTGCTTTTCTACAAATCAAGCCACACTCTTGCTTCTAACTCCAAATTCCTAACTTTATAAAACTAAGATAATTCCTTGATTTCTTTTGGGAAAACTTTTTTCCATATTTTTCATTAGACTGAAATAAAATCGCTTTGAATGACGTTTCATTTTGATTTATAAACCTTGACTCAAGAGATATAATTAAAGAGCCTAAATATGGAAAAAAAATGGTGTTCTTTAATATTCTAGAGGAGTGGCCATTTGACGGTTCCAACAGTGAAATTATCTAGTAAACGATCTGCACATTTTGATATTGATTCCTTAAAATTGCAATTTTCTAATAGCTCCATGAAAAATGCTGAAAAATTCTTCTGACTTTATCTGTGCTAAAGAAAAATCTCAAGAAGTTTCTGTCAGTGCTAATAAACCAAATGCAAATGTTAATCTACAAAATGCAATTTATTTACAATTGGCTCTAGATAAAAAGAATATGTAGAAACTATTGTGAGACATACAGTAATCACTACGTTGCAACATCTATATTAAAGACTTGTGAGCGTATTTTTTGTTTTATGTTCGTGCCATTATTTAGAGAGAGATTACAGAGATTTTCTTTGACAGTGGCAAAATGATTAGAAAAATGTAGTATGTCCTTATTACTTTTCTGACTTGTTTCACAAACACTAGAAATATATATATATAATTATAAGAGTGCTTCCCCTAAAAATCTTATCATTTGTTTTATTGCTTTATGCTTCTTATCTCTAGAACTTGATGGAGATCATTTACAAAGTACAACTAAATTCAAACAATGGTATGTCCAATATTTATTTTATTTATGATAAGCAAAAATTCTTTAATGATATTTATAAGAATTATTAAATTTTAATTTGACCAAAATTATTTTGTCTTGTTCTGCTTGACTTCAGATAAAATTTTCGATTTTGGGTTATGTTACAATCAGGGCCTGACTAAGGATATGGGAGGGGGGGGGGGGGCAAGTATAATTCGGGAAGGCCCCCTTTTTTTCTATCGATAGATTTTTTTTTTTTTAATAATGTGGAAGTGGCTAATACTAAACTTCATGTGTATTGTATGTATTAATAATTTTTGTTCTCGATGTAGTTCACATTTGTATACAGGGTATCACAAAAAGATAGTCACAACTTTAAGAAAAAGTACTAGCAAGATAATTGTAAAAAAACAAAAAAAAACAAACAAATGATAGATTAGTTGACAGAAGTATCATTTTGCAAACTTTTTGTTTGATTATCTACATACATAGCATAAAATGGCTAAAAGATAATGTCCCAAATGGGTCATAATTAATGATTTTAACTTCCCATTCCACAACGAAAATGTTAATAAAGAATTTCTTTTGAAAACAATAGAATACTAAGTCGTTATAATAAAACATTAATTATTAATTTTCTAATTTTTTTTTTTTTTTTTTTTTTTTTTTTTTTTTTTTTTCCCCGTATAGATGAATGTGTGCTAAAAGCAAAGTTAGGAAGAAGAACCACTCTTACCTTCCTAAATGTTTGAAAATATATGAAATTTGATCCCCTTTTGGCTAATTTTAATCATTTGTCACTTTTTAGTGAAAATACTAATTACTCTCATGGGGGTCCGTAATGAGGGAGGCCCTGGGCAATATCCTCGCATGCCCCTGCATAAGTCGGGCCCTGTTTACAATCTGACACATTCAGGGTTCTAATCTTTATTAGATTCAGGAAAAGAAATTTTCCAATTAAAAAATAGCACTGTATCATTCACATCTTATTGTTAAATCTGTGTCTAATTTCTCATCGGTTTGTTCACGCAAAATCAGTTTTACCTGTGAAAATGTGTCATGTCTGCAACGACATCCTTCCTTATGCAGAAAAATTATTATACTCTAGTAGGAAAAAAAGCACACAGTAACATCTGCTAAAATAAAAATTGTATAAAATACAATTTGTTTCCTATCTCATGTATTTCCTCTTTGTAAAAAGCAAACTATTCGAGAGGACTAATTTAAATCTTACCAAACCGAACTGGTTTAAATCAGAATCTAGCTTTAAAAGAAAGAAAATTCATAGTTATGAGAAAATAAAAACCACACAATTATACCTCTTTAAATGGAAAACTGTTTAAAACGGAAATTTCTTGCGATGCCTTCTGTACAGGATCAAGTTAGAATTTACATATCTTGCAACTGATTTATATTTTAAAAAAGTATGACAAAACCAAAATTAGGGGGGGGGGGCCTGAAGCCCCACCTTGCCCCCCATATGAGTGTCAATGTTCTTATGGTGCTCTGATAAAAGACAGTAGTAATACATCAGTGATTTTTCATATATCTATCATAAATCTATGCCTTTAAAATTGTATGTAAAGTTAGGTAAGTTTATTAACATTTCATTGTGAAAATATATGTATAGCAATGAATATTTGGAAATAGTGTTGTGAAAATTCAGAATTAGTTAAAAGATATGTTTGTGTTAAACTTTGTATGATTTATTTTTGTGTATATTAAATAGTGAAAAGAAGGTAGCAAAAATTTTTATTCATTTTGTAATACACAAGGCTTATATGCAACGAAATTTTTAAATTCACTAAATAAAGTAACCTCTCACTTATGCACGTTTAAAGGGATTGATTTGAAATTGCTTGTAAATGAGAGCTGCGCATAAATGAGAAAATGTTCTATGTAGTAATTCTTCAAACCCTTTATATATATTATGGGAGAGAAAAACATTTTGAAATGTAAGAATCATGATTAACATTTTATATAAAAAAGAACCCTTATACTTTCACTACAAAATTTAGTTTAAAAAAATTCAAAAACATTAAAATTTCATTTTATATAGAAGAAGGTATATTTAGATTTTAAAAAAATATGTATGTATGTGTATATATATATATAGAGAGAGAGAGAGAGAGAGAGAGCAATTCCATCTCAGCTCAGGCAGGGCATGTCAATTCACTATCACAGATTTTTTTCAAAAAAATACAGTAGTTACAACTAAGTAAAACACAAAATTTCCCAAAAGGATTTTTACCAAAAAAAATTTTTCCTCCGGTTACAGCACTTTCAAGTTTGTGATAAAATTGACAATTTTCAGAAAAACTGAAAAACGCTTCATTTTGAAATGAACACAATACCAAACATATTCAACATATTCAGTCATTTTATTTTTTACAAATAGTTATTAAACTGAATTTTATTTTAGCACAGTTTTAAAAAATATTGTGACATTTTTACTTAATTAAAAAAAATTAGTTTTTAAGTACAAAAAATATAATTATTACTGAATTCAAGATTTTTTTTCAGAATGAAAAAAATATTTTAAAGCTAAGCATTGATGGCAATCCAAAGACCTTTAATGGCAGTTTTAGAGCAAATTTTATTGTAGCCCTAAGGTGCATACAACTTTTGTAATTCAATTTTAAATTATGCAAAATCTTGTAAAATCACTACTTTTGAAGTGCAATTTCTCAAAAACACCATTTTTTAAAAATCTGATAATATGCTCAATAGATACCTTATTAGTTTCTAATAAATACCTTACAAGCAAATCCTGTACTTTTGCTTAGAAAATTTTATATGATTTTTTTGAAAATAACGTGTGTTTTTTTCAAAAAACCAGAAAGTCAAGCTCTTTCTTATTTAACCGAATTTGTAATATGATTAATATTTCAAACTAAAAAATACAACCCTGGTACATAATTATTACTGTTAAAATATAGCTAACCATTTGCTTAAGTTTAAAATTGTATAAAATACAGCCATTAGTAAAATTAAAATTGATCATATGTCATTTCATTCCATACTCATAGATGTATCAAATTCACCTACAGTGTGTTAAATATTTTGTTATGTAGTATTGAATATAATATATTAATATGCAGATATATACATTACAGAAGAATTAGGTACTGAAAATTTCTTGAATTAACTTCAACTCCTTATCATCGAAAGTGTGAAGTTGTGCTGATTGTCCGACTGGAACTGGTTTTTCTATTTTTAGTAGCACATTTTCCAATGGTAATGCACATTCATCTTTTTTTCTTTCCAGATTCTTCTGGCCACTGGAATGCTTTAGTAGGATTATGGGGGTACATGAATGATACTTTAATGTCATGTAGTTCTCGTGATATACCATTGATTTGTCCTATCCACCAATTATTTTCATAAATGCATCCAATGAAATCGCCTTGGAAATCATGTATTGAATATTGTTTTTTTATTTGGCTGGAGGTTTCAACTTTTGTCAATTTTTAATCATTCGTCCCATATAACCTTCATTATTTTCAATCTCCTCAATAATGTTTAGATGTATACCAGCAATAGATCTTACATTGGCATATTCTTTCTCTTTATTAGCTCTATAAGCTTGAATAATCTTTTTGTCTAGATGTAGCAGAATGATATTTTTTAACAGAGAGGAAAGTTCAGCAACAAATCAGACAGAATCTGGGATAGTCTTATTATAACAATTCTGAATAAAAACACCTTCACTAAAATGTTCTATTTTTATACAGCATTAGTAAATGGTAGATTTTAAGATAATAATTGTTAAAAAGAAGTTTAATAAAATAGAAAACTTTCTTCATGTGGATTTTTTTTTAATTAAGAAAATTATTAAAATTTTAAATATAACTGTACTGTTAAAATATATTGTAATAAGTCAGGATCAAAAAATTGGAATTTTTAAATTCAATTAAGTTATTAAAGAAAACTTTTAGTTATATATTACATCTTAGAACATATTATAACATAATCATCATAGAATATCAAAATATATTTTAATAAAAGTGTGAAAATAATGTTTTATAATATTTTCCTCTTAGCAAAAATATACCTGTTCAATAGCAATCTAATTATTGAGTACTAAAAGGAAAGAAAATGAAAAGAAAATTAGATTTTTCTTTTTTTAAAGGGGAGTTTGAATTATTTGCATTTTATGAATAGGAATTTTTGAAGATTAGCTTATATTTATCTGCCATAATTATGTGCATAGTATTAACTTTTCATTAAACAATAGAAATCATATTATTAATTCAGTGAAATAAGAAAGAGCTTGACTTTCTGGTTTTCTGAAAAAACACACAACATGATATTTTCAAAAAATCATATAAAATTTTCTAAGCAAAAGTACAGGATTTGCTTGTAAGGTATTTATTAGAAACTAATAAGATATCTATTGAGCATATTATCGGATTTTTAAAAAATGGTGTTTTTGAGAAATTGCACTTCAAAAGTAGCGATTTTACAAGATTTTGCATAATTTAAAATTGAATTACAATTGTTGTATGCACCTTAGGGTTAAAATAAAATTTGCTCTAAAACTCCCATTAAAGGTCTTTGGTTTGCCATCAATGCTTAGCTTTAAAATATTTTTTTCATTCTGAAAAAAAATCTTGAATACAGTAATAATTATATTTTTTGTCCTTAAAAACTAATTTTTTTTTATTAAGTAAAAATGTCACAATATTTTTTTAAACTGTGCTAAAATAAAATTCAGTTTAATAACTATTTGTAAAAAATAAAATGACTGAATATGTTGAATATGTTTGGTATTGTGTTCATTTCAAAATGAAGCGTTTTTCAGTTTTTCTGAAAATTGTCAATTTTATCACAATCTTGAAAGTGCTGTAACCGGAGAAAAAAAAATTTTTGGTAAAAATCCTTTTGGGAAATTTTGTGTTTTACTTAGTTATAACTACTGTATTTTTTTTTTTTAATCTGTGATGGTGAATTGACGCATATCAATACTGCCTGCCTGAATTGAAATGGAATAGCTCTCTTTCTCTCTCTCTCTCTCTCTCTCTCTATATATATATATACAGATTACTCCTCTTTTAAGAAGTCCCCATTGCTAGTTTGTTTTTGCTTAAGCCATGCTTGCATAACAGCCTTTTCTAATGCGTCAAAGTACATCATTGTATTTAATGTTACATCAGCATTTTGAAGGTAACTTCTCAAAGTGTCTCTGGCTCCTAAAGCAATAACATAAGATGGGACAAATATAGTATCAGTTTCATGATTATCATCACCTTCTCCTTCTTTTTCAGCTGTCACGTCATCAAAAACAGTTTCAGTGTCTATTATTGTTGTTGATGTTGAGTTTTCATAAACATTGACGAAATCTTGCAAAGAAACAGACTCTTGGCTTATGCTGTTCCATTCTTCTTTGTTTATATTCTTAAATAATTGCTGTTGTTGTAGTTTTATCGCAAAGGAATAACTTCAGCAACATTTGAATAAACAAAATATGTTTTATAAAGCAGTTTGAAATTGTTGTGGCTGTTACGATGTTCCAAAAGTAAACCATCAGGTGCATAGCATGCAGAATCCAAATTTTCTTGAATTCCTTTTTCTGCTGTAGTGATATAAACATTTTTCGTAACAGATATGCTGCACTTTAAACTGGCCTTATTATACTGAAACCTAATGACTAGAGTCTGCTAGTACAATATGCAGGGGAAAATATAACTTGTGTATGTGTCAGCAATGGGAGATCTGAAGAGTGTGTGGGCACTTATTCATAAATAGCAGAACTTTTTTTTCTGTATTTTTAGCCATCTTCATATCAAATTCCTTAAAAAATTCTAAAAAAATTCGATGTCATCCAGTCTAGGGTACTACTGGCATAAGAACATAGTAACTTGTTGACATTTTTTTTTTTTTTTTTTTTTTTTAACACTGTGGTTTCTTGTATTTACCAATCACTATTGGTGGTAACTTTTCTGATCCGCCCACATTGTAACATAAAATCACAGTTACTCTTTCTTTACTGTGCTTGACACCACAATATGCTTTTTCCTTAAAATGCAGCATTTTGTTTGGCAAAAGATGATAAAATAATCTGTTGCCTCACAATTTAAAATATTCTTAGCATCAAAGTTCTGAATTAAATTTGGAAGGTCTGTAATCCATTCATTAATAGTTGAATCTGAAACAGTTCAGCTTTCACCAATCATGCAGTAATTTGTCAAACCATGTCTTTTCTTAAATTTTTCTAGCTATCCCCAAGAAGCCGATTTTTTTTTTTTTTTTTTTTTTTTTTTTTTTTTTTTTTTTTTTTCAATTTGTGAATGCAAAGTAAGCTCCTTTTCTTTGAACAACTTAGCTAATAGATAAATTAGAAGTTCTAATTTCTCTGTACTATTAAATTAATGCAATTTATAAAATCTCAAATTTTCCATTCTGAATTTTTAATTGTTCTTCACTTGTGTAGAATATTAGCTGTTCATTTTTTAGATCAAGTCCTTGTTTTTAAAATCTCTCTGGGCATTAATTCTGGCAAATGGAATTTTCGAACTAAAATATATTTTTTACAGTTTAGGATTATTTTCTGCTGTTTATATAACGAATTATTGAATGGTTATTTGAACGAATTTGTTAACTTTCTTTTGCCCTTTTTGCTAAAAAAAAAAAAAGAGTTGGAAAAAAAAAAACAGTTGCTACCTTAAAGACAAGAAGGGAAGGGAACATGTACATTGCTTGATAAAAATGAAAGAGAAAGAAAGAAAGAACCATTAGAACTGGGGGTAAAAGGTTAAAAGTTGAATTGTAACACCCCCTCCACCCTCTCAAGTGTTTTGCAGAATGGTCTTTTGACTTGACATACAATTAAATTTTTTATAGATAAAAAAGGTTTTACAGAAAATTATGCTTTATTTCTGCATATAATTGAGAGAAGCAATTTAAAATGTTGTATAATTTTCTTATTCTTCGTAACAGGACATTTTGAAATTTGTGTATAGCTGAGTGACGTGTATAATTGAGCATCACATAAGTGAAAGGTGATTGTATTTCTTCAGTTATACCTATATTGATTATGTTGCCGAATTTTTAGTCATTATAATTATGTATAAGCTTTTTTACTATGACAATTTTGAAATTACAGAAATATTTGTTAGTATAAGTATTTGTAATGTGTTACAATAAATGATTAATAAATTTTTGAAATTAATTAATACTGCATTTTTATTTTTGTATGTTTTTTAGTATGCATTCATTGTTCTTAAACAATCTCTATTTTAAGGTAATTAGGATATGCTACACAGCTAAAATAACACTAATTTTACTGTATTGTTTTCAGATTTTGATCCCTTTAGTAACTTTAATTTAATAATGAGTATAATTATTATTGCTTTATGAATGTTAACTGCGATACATATCACTTTAATTGAATTTGTATTTAGAAAAAATTAATCCTCAATTTATTCGAAACATACTAAATAAATTTTTTCTTGGCTTTTTCAAAATGCCATTGATGAACATAGATTTAGCCAATCAAATGTTTTTATAATATTTATTATCTATTTCAGGCTTTAGTTATTGGGATGAAAATGAACTATTATGGAAGACTGAAAACAGAAAGGGCGTTACATATCATTTATGTCCTTGTTGTTCCTATTCAACTTGTCGATCATCTCATATGAAAAGACATATACGAATCCATACTGGGGAACGTCCATTTGCTTGTCCTTTTTGTAATTATAGTTGTAATCTAAAAGAAAATCTTAAAAAACATATTTATAATCGGCACAAAGATCAATTTGAGGAATAAATGTTTTGCATTTTATTATTATTATTTTATTATTTTGAGTGTGTTAAAATATGGATGATTTATTTATTTATTTATTTTACATTGAACAACCTGACTAATATAGTGATTCAAACTCTTTCAATGTTTACATGTCCATCTTGCATGCTTCTAAAACATTTATAATTTTTCATGTTTTTCTTTATTTGTGAAGTACAGCAAATTTTTGCTTAATTTTTCTTAAAATAAAAAAATATATGCTAAAAGTGATTACAATAAATATAATGGCATAAAAATACTTACTAGTTTCTTACATACAACTAATGATATTCTTAAGATCAGTATTAATTTTTAAAAAAAATGTTTAATTTTATTACTGTGTGTGTAATGAAGAAGGGGGGGGGGGGAGGGATTAAGTGATGAAGCAAAATTTCAGAAGAAGAGCAGAGAAAAATTGGTTTAGATATATATATATATTTTATTTTAATGTAGAAGAGTTCCAACTCTGATTAATACATAATACAAAAATAAAAGGGCTTTTGTAGATTTTGCACAAAAATAAACACTTTTAAGAATAAAAAATTAATAAGGTCTTTTAAAGCCTATACAAATCCCGTAGTAAATTGTACCACCTTTCAGTAATTTTTATTAATTTTATTTTTTGTTTCATTTGCAAATGTATATTTTCTTTCTGAATTCACAGCTTGGAAAATTTAAATTTTGATAAGTTTATAATTTGCTTACAACTGTGATTCATGTGATAATTGTGAATTATCATTATTTTATATTTTGTTATTATTAATGTGAAATATTTATATAATAAACTTTATTGTTATAGAGATTGAAATGCAGGGTAGTGACAGCAGTGGACAGCTTTCAGTGTTTTTGATTTATAAAGAAATATAACCAATGAAAAAATAGCTTATATATATATATAATTCCCTCTTGCATGTTTTATAATGTAAGTTATTGTTGACACTCTTAATGAAACCAATCATGAAGCAGAAAATAATGTTTCAAAGTTTCACTTCTTATATATTCTTTATTTTCATACAAAATTTGTATGTTTTTGCTTTAATAGTAATAGAAAGCTTTGAATTTTACATACTAAATGGTCATTTACACTTTTTTTCTTCTTTAAGATTTTAAGACTTGTTTTCATTACTGGAATACTCAGTTGGTCAATATTTAGCAATGGATATCCTGAACACCATGTACACATTTTTAAAAATGTAATTTCAGTAATGTACATAGGGTGTAAAATATTTTGACAGAAAACCCAAGAAATCAAATTTAATTTTTAAATTGCTCATTTAGAATGTAATGACACTAAAACTTTTACAAACAGCTGCTTTAATTTTCGTATGGTTAATAAAACTTTCAGTATTTTATTTATTATTTTATATATATATATATATATATATATATATATATATATACAGGGTGATCAGAAAGTCAGTATACATTTCATAAATTAATAATTCACTGAATAATGTAGGTAGAGAGGTAAAAATTGACACACATGCTTGGAATGACATGGGGTTTTATTTAACAAAAAATAAATAAAAAGTTCAAAAAATGGCTGACAGATGGCGCTTCATGTGATAAGAAAATCATTAATTAGCATAACAAATTACGACAAAGCAAAGACGATGTTCTTCAGACCAAATGCTCAACATGTCCACCGTCATTCCTCAACAATAGCTGTAGTCGAGGGACAATGTTGTGCACAGCACTGTACAGCATATCTGAAGTTATGTTGTGAAATTGCCGTAGGATGTTGTCTTTTAGTGTCCCTATTGATGTCGGTCGATCGCGGTAGACTTGCGACTTCATGTAACCCCAGAGCCAAAAATCACACGGAGTGAGATCTGGGGACCTGGGAGGCCATGCATGAGGAAAATGGCGGCTCAGCACGCGATCATCACCAAACGACGTGTGCAAGAGATCTTTCACACGTCTATGAATATGGGGTGGAGCGCCATCCTGCATAAAAATCGTAGTTTCCAGCAGATGTTTATCAGCCAGGCTAGGGATGATGTGATTTTGTAACATATCGGCGTACCTCTCACCTGTCACGGAAACAGTTACAAAACCAGAATCACGACTTTCCTGGAAGAAAAAAGACCCGATAACGGTAGATGTGGTAAATCCATACCACACAGTGACTTTCTCGTCGTGCAATGAAGTTTGCACGAAAGTTCTGGGATTTTCGGTAGCCCAAATTCTGCAGTTGTGGGTGTTGACAGACCCTCGGAGTGTGAAATGGGCTTTGTCGGTCCATAACACGTTAGACAACCAATCGTCTTCTTCTGCCATCTTTTGAAACGCCCACACCGCAAATGCTCTTCGCTGCTCAAAATCGCCGGGTAACAGTTCATGATGCCGCTGGATTTTGAACGGATAGTATCGGAGGGTACGCCTTAGTGCTGCCCAAACAATAACTGTATGGAATGCCAGTGCAACGTGCAACATCACGAGCACTCACTTCTCCATGCGTAGACGAACCTGTTACAACCTCCATTTCGTCCTGAACAGTCTGCGCAACATTAGCACTTGTGGTCGGTCGGCCACTACGGGGTCCATCGTCTAAACAACCTGTGGCTTCGAACTTCGACATCATTCTCTTCACAGCTGCAATTGTCATAGGACCTTTACCCGTTCGAGTACCCTTCGTATGGCGATAAGATTGTAAAGCTGCAGTAGCAGATTCCCCTTTCTGATAGTAGAGCTTCACTAACAATGCCTTCTCTGGTAACGTCAACATGCTGCGATTGTTGGTGCATCTGATTCTCTGTCTCATTTACAGCACCTTTTATACATGATTCTCAGGCAGCGTCACTGACGTTTTGCTGTGCAGCGCCATCTGTCGGCCATTTTTTGAACTTTTTATTTATTTTTTGTTAAATAAAACCCCATGTCATTCCAAGCATGTGTGTCAATTTTTACCTCTCTACCTACATTATTCAGTGAATTATTAATTTATCAAATGTATACTGACTTTCTGATCACCCTGTATATATAACTCTGTTTTGCATATTTTATAATCTAGTAATCGCTAAAACAAATCGGGAAACAGCATATTGATTAAAGAAATAGGGGAAGAGAAACTTTGTAACATATAAAGGAATTTTGTTTTAAGTTATCAATTAAAAAAAAGAAAAAATTATTTGGCGAATTTCAATTTTTCAGTACAAACCTTTCAAGTGTTCATTTACCATACTTTAGTTCTTCATTAACAGCAGTGTTTGCGAAAAAAAAGTATTCAACTGCTTCTCATATTTTAAGGCAACGAATCTCTCAACTGCTCTGCTCAGCAAGCAGAAAACGTTTTGCCACATTTACAAATTCATTTTTTAACCCCTTCGCAACATGAGCCTTTTATGAAATTTTTAATGTTTTTTCACTGGTTTTTGAAAACGGAAATTTGTGCTTATTAAATCGTGAAAATGCTCCGATTAAATAAAGCAAATTTTAAAGTAAAACTTTACTGGTTGGAATAAACAAGAATTCTTAAGCCTTTTTGCGGCACGTATAAGTGTAGCTCATCTCCAAGAGGTTAACAGAAAGATATACATTTGGAGCGCTTGACTATGGAAGTGATTTGGATTGAGTTACAGCAGATTTCAATCATGTGACAAAGATGTTTTTTACACTTTCTTGAGTAGTTATTCTTCTTTCGGGTGGAAATTTGGTTCAAAACACCAACTTTACAATATTTTCTGAAAAATCTTCTGCATTTGCAAAAAAAAAAAACTGGTTGTTTACATATTTTTGGAACAACAACGTCCAATAGTTTCAGGCATTTCAAAATAATAATAAATTAAAACTTATGTCTTAAAAATTTAATTTTTTGGATTTGAATACAGCCTAAAAGCATCAGTAAAGTTCTTTATTTCACAATTTTCTTTTATTCTCCACTTTCAGAATCATCCTCACAATTTTCAGCATTACTTTCAATGGGGATAAACGCACAGATGTCGAATCAGAATTGTGGATAAATAAATGCTTGTTAATTCTGTCATATGCCTCTGTATCAACATGACTGTCTCTCTATTTGATAAGTTCACAGAAATTTGCATTTTCATTTTCATCACAGACTACTTTTTATATGAAATGCAAAAACCAATCCCTTTAATCTCATTTTCAAGTGTCCCTTAAATCGAGTGTCCTTTATTCAGAGGTAAATACATTACGCATTCTATACCAAGGGACTGGGACTGGAAGTTTTGTCTCTTATTTGGAGGTTTCACTGTAGCTTTTAATCAAACTCATGAAGGATATCTATTATTGGCCCATCTAACCTATATAGTATGATTTAATTTTAAATATGAATAAATTTTGCTTTTAAAATATATATATATATTAAAATAATTTTCTTCCATAAGCAAATTAATTTTATATTATAAATGACAATTTTCATATGTTATTTACATTAATTACATTGCAATAAATAATGCATTAAAAAAAATGCAACTTATTTCTAGTGTTGTTTAAACTAAATCTCGAACATAAAGTGGACAAAAACCAAGAGTTCAATTATTACAGATACACATGCATTAAGCTTGTGATTCTGTTGCTGCAATGACCGACCCACAGTAAATAAATGCATTCACAAAATCGAACAGTGCCAACAACACGAGAAGTATCAACAGCAGCAGCGAAAAACGTGCAATGTGCCGATGATAAGCAGTAACCAAACTGAATCATGAGTAAAAGCCGAAATACTGACCTAATCACTTGCAGGTCTGACTTTGGAGAAAAAATGACCTAGACTAGTTTCACTTTCAAACTGGTTTGTGTATTGGAAATGGTGTACAGAGTAAAATTATTTTTCCGAGCTTTCTTGGTAAAAAGCGTTGGAAACATGGCTTAAGGGAGTTAAATTAGGGGAAGAGGAGTTAAGAGATTTTGATCATTTCACTATATCTCTGCAGCAGTTTTAGGTAGGAGCATGAAATTCAGCATAATAAATTTACAAAAATGGTTAAATACATATTTCAGTGATTTTAGAAATTCATCCGCCAAATGGTTTTACATGGAGTTTGAAATTTTAAGAAATTTCTCTATATGAGATGCTGTTTCAGGTAGGAGTATAAATTTCAGCTAAACCAATCTGCTAAGAAAATAGTTAAACACTTATTTCAATAATTTTGACCCCAACATCACCTGTAAACTTTATTATGGAAGATTAGATGGTTAATTTTTTATTTTTTAATTTTTTCACTTTATTTATTATTGTTATTATTAGCAAAATTGTGTATTTTCTGTTGTATGCACCAAAGAAAATGCACATTAGCATTTATAAAACCAATTTTTTTTCCTATGATTGTATCAAAATACCTTCATTTTTTCCTGATTGTCTTTTAAGAATTTATGTGCAGAAATGTACAAAGCTCAATTACTGTGATTCCCATATTGTTGCATTTTTGTTTAATTTACTTGTAAGATAATTGTGGCGAATGTGGGCAGATCCAGATGATTCTGTTAGATCTAAATAAAAAAGAAGGAAAAGTTGGATGTTTCTGATAAATTCACAATACAGGTTATGAAAGAAGAGAAAAAATAAAGTAAATATTTGTTTAAAAGAAAGGAAAAGACAAACTTGAGCCTCATTTGCAAAAGAATTTTTTTTTTTTTTTTTTGGTCATAATAAAAGTTCTAATTTGTTATTTATTTTTAAGTCCTGTTTTATGGTTTTTGTGCTCATAAGCATCATTGGAATTCTTGCATTGTAAGTGTATTTTCAATAAATGTTTTAGATGTTTTAAGTGTTTTTGATTATTTTAAATTTTGTAGACCATTTTTTCAGTGTGTTGTTAAATTAGTGTGTTAGAAACACTTATAACCTTTACACATTTTTTGGTATAATTTCTTTGTATACTTAAATACTAAAGATAATTTTTTAAATACTTTGCTAAAAGGGATTTCTCAATTTTACAGCATTTTTGCTAAATACGATTAAAACTCTTTTTTCTTTTTGCAAAAGTTTTTTTAGTTAAGTTATATTAAAATATTAATATTAACAAACTTTTGAAATTAGATCATATCATTATCCAGAATTAGAAATAAAAACTTCTTTTCATTTCTCAGGAAAATTTCACTGTAACGCAAAATAATTAAATAAATGCATCTATAATTCAAGTATTTACCCCTTTTTAAATAGAAATTTTGGTTCTGATTGCAGTTCTTACTTCAAAGAAGTATTTATTTAGTCATATAACATAAGCAATCATCATTTTACGACAATTTTATACAATTCATTTTTAATATAATAGTGAATTTTTATTGGTTTAAAGCATTTAGAAAAATGCTTTATGCAGAGAAATATTTAAGATTCTCTTTACAGTTAATGTGAACCAGTCTTTCATTTGATAAAAGCATACATCTTTGTTGATTAATTTCATGTATATAAAAGAAAAAAAAAAAAATCCATCAGTAAGGAATTTTTTAAGGAATTCTTTTTTGCCTCTTCATATATTAAAAACATAGTAATAATTTCTTTTAAGTTAAAAGCGACTTTACTTCCAAATCACAGGATGAATAACATACATCAGGATAGAATCAGTATTGCCATTTTTCCCAACTCTTCTCTCTTCTTTGTGCTTGGAGAAAAATTAGCTGTATTTTAGACAAAGCTTAAAATAACAATTCGCCAGTCACCAGAACAGGGTTACTAGTACTTCAGATATTAATTAACTTTGTTTTGTAGTTAGAAGAAAAATATACTTCTTACCTTTCTGAAACAGAGTTTAAACAGTGCTTGAAAGTTTTAAGTACTTTTTGGTCTAAGTTCTTATTTTTATGCTAAACCTGTAAAATTTTCTTAATTTTACTCTTTTATTATTTCTTAATCAAAGGTGAAACTCTTCTGTATTTCAGGCAATTTATATTGTTTTTTAATTATTATTATCTAAATTTCCCCTTTTCTGAAATTTTGCTCCCCCTCCTCTTTTGTTTATTTCTAAAACTTAAAATTGGTAAATTCCTTTATTTTTTAAAAAAAAAATTTGCTGCTGTATTAGCTATTTTATTATAACAATCAATAATCGATCATATAAATTTCATTAAAATTTCGTCTAAATCCCCCTTTCCCCCTCCAAATAAATAAATAAATAAATATATATATATATATATATATATATATATATATTGGCTTCCTCTCTTTTACTCCACTCTCCCAACTGCATACAATATTTAAAATAATTTTTTTTTAAATTTTTAATAATGAAACCTAATAAACTTCCTACCTTCCATAAAATGTCAGCTTCTTCCTATTTGACCCCCCCCCCCCACCACCACCACCACCTTGTGACACACCTATACTCAATTCACAAAGCTAAAAATCTTCAAATTTCTTTCATTTATTAAACTTTCTTTTCTCTATTTGTTACTCTATTGTTACAGAAAATCATACTTTAAATCCCCCTCCCATGAAAAATTGTTTTCTTTCCCTATATTTTTCTTACAAAATAAAACTTAAGTTGCTTCTTTTTTTTTTTTTTTTTTTTTTTTTTTTTGTATTAATTATAAATTATAACTAATGATAAATAAATAGTTTGTTTCTTTTTCTTACAAAAAATAATTGTTCATCTAAATTCCTCCTTTCCCCTTCCCTGCACTATACAAAGTACCGAAAATGTTAAGATGCTGAAGCTTTTTATATTTATTTTCCTGTTTCGTTTGTAATTCTATAGTAATGATAAAAAAATATCTAACAGAATTCTTCCACTCATCTAAAAAAAACTTTGCTTCTCAGCCATTGTTTCCTTTTCACCCCTTTGTTAAAAATTTTTGAATCTCCTTCCTCTTTTCCTTTTTCTCCTGCACACTAAGTTTATGATGCTATACATATAGACATATATATATATATATATTAAATAACTATAAATAATAGCCTTCTAAATTTCTACCCTGCCGCACACCAAAGTCCCCTCTCCCGCCAAAAATTCTACCACTTGAATCTTTAAAAGCCATATTTACGAAAATGAATCATTGTATTAATAAATGCATATTATAATCCAATAGTTTATAGGCCTTTAAGTATTTTTGCTTATGTTCCTTATTTTTATTTAAGGAAATGAGTATGAACCCTGCCTAAGGCAATTTAAAATTTTGCTAAACTGACCAAATAATTTTCCTTTCAAAAATTATTGACTAAAAAAATTTCCTCTACAAAATTTCAAATTTCGTCTGTGGCATCTAGCCAAAATGTCTTAATTTCATCTATAATTTCATGCATATTATGCTCTTCTCATTCTTCTTATCATTACTATAGAATTACAAACAAGGCAGGAAAATAAATATTAAAAGATTCAACATCTTAACACTTTCTGTACTTTGTATAGCACGGGGAAGGGGAGAGGAGGAATTTAGATGAGCAATTATTTTTTGTTACAAAAAGAAACATACTACTTATTTATTTTCTCATTAATTATTTATCATAAATTTTAAGCAATGTCTTAAAAAGGAAATATATGTTACTCACATTAATGTGAAACCTTTCTCTGTTCATGATCTTTTTGCTTTCAATAATTCCCTTTTAAAAATAGTATATTTTAAACTTTTTTTTTTGAACCTGTCTGTTTTGATATTTTAACTTTCTGAAAACTCCTTTTAAACATAGTAATGTACTTGTATCATAATCAGAGAATTCTTGTTGAAAATGACTTTCATTTCAAGACCAGCAATGCTGGAAATAATCACTGAAAGACAAATGAGATAATGATAATGAAATTGATAATGAAAAACACAATTAAAAAGGTGATTATTAAAATGTTATTTGAAGCATAAAATATTATATATTGCAATGCAACATAATTTCAATAGAAGATCCTTTTTTTCTCCCCTTTTAATGAGTATAATAATCTTCCTACCATAGATGAAAATTTAAATTTGTTCTCAAGTTGTAGACTGTAGAATAAAACTGTTTATGCTGACTTTTACAAATTAGAACATATTCATATCCATTTATTTTTATTTTTAATAATATATTTCTGTTTATACAATGGTATATTTTAAAGTAATTTTAGAATGAAACTTAGTGTACATTGTGTCTAATCTTAAATTAAAATAACTATTTAACTGAAATATATTTTTAGTAGTTTTATTTTTTTTTTAATTTGCTTTGCAAAATTATGCTTTAACTTAATTTACACAAAATACAGTAGACTTCCTCAAATCAACAACCCTAAAATCCTCAACTATCTAAAATCTGCACATAGCTTACAGATGTAAACAATGAAACATTCAGTTTAGATATAGCAGCAAAATTTGACATTTTAGTTTTATATCAAATCCATACATATTTTGATTTGTAATTTTTGTTAATATTGAATTAATGTTTTTTTGATGAAGGAGGAATAAATTTATATCTGAAAAAATCAAGATATTGCTCATGGTAATCATAATCTTTTTACCTAAAATATTTATGTATTTATCAAGCTTTTTTTATCATTAAGTCTCGCTAAACCTCAAATTAAACTTATTTTATGATTTTAATGTGAATTAGCAATAGATATTTATGAGGCAAGTTTCATTGAATAATTAGAAAAAATATGTTTTATCTTTGTAATGAATATTTAATCATACATTATTGATTATTAACTTAATCTTTGCTTTTAATATTTTAATTATTTTAAAAATTATCTAATTATTTATTATTTTAGTTCATTACTTATTTTAATTTTTTTTTTTTTTTTTGTAGGCATTTTTATAGTTTTGATTGCATTATTGATTAAATTCAAATTATTGTTTAAAAAAGGTAAACAAAGCAATGACCAGAAATCCACAAAATTCTAGAATCTGCACAGTCTCTAGTCCTAAGCTATGTTGATTTGTGGGAGTCTAGTGTATAATCGTCAATTGTTGCAGTATTTTGTTCCACCATTATTCAATATATCTGTTATTATAAGCTGCCTTTTGTAATTATTTTTTAAGTTGTCATAATACTTATCATTATAGACAGGTTCTTTTTCTTCTTCCTTTTTTTTTTTTTTCCCCTGGCAGGGACAGCGATTTTTATAAATGTTTATTAAAATTCAGAGTTATAAATTTAGAAATATATCAATCAGAATTTCACATTTAAAAAAAAGTTTTATTCTCGCTGTTCCTTGAGGAGGGACCTTGTCGTGGTGCCAGGGCTCCCCTGTGGGGGTCTAACTCCTCCTCCTCTTCTTTTTTCAATTACAGTAAAGTCTGTCTAAGGTTTAATCATTTTAAATTAAGAAAATTTTACATCATACACAGTATTCTGTGTTAGGCAGAGTTTGTTGTATTGAAAGCCATTCTGCAGGACTTTAAAATCTTTCTTCTTCATTTCTGTCTTAAACAGAATGTACCTAAGAGGAGTTTACTGCAGTTTGCACTTTAACTTAAATTGGCTGCTTAATTCTGTATACATATATCCATTTTAAAAATTGAAATTGTAATCAGCATCACATAAATGCTAAAAATAGCTTTTCATACCATATTATTATTTAATGTAAATAAATTATGTCACATTTTCTCATTTTTAGTTAGGTATATACCAGAAATGTTAGTAAATATTAACTCTGTTACTAACATAATTGTGAGATCAAAACTTTTTAGCTGGCAATGTTGTTAAAGAACAATGGATAATGTAACATGTTCATATATACTGGAGTTGGAGTATCTTTATACATTTATATAACCTTTTTTCCTCCCTTTCTTAGACTTATATTTAGTCCTTTTGTATTGACAAGAAAACCTCTTAAGATATAGCTCAAAATATTATAAAAAATTTTGTTTAATCCATGAATCACAAGTGTCTGTTGCACTTCTTTTAATATCTGGTTACCAACCAATACCAGTTTTTCCATATTCTATTTTTAAACCATTTATTCTCTCTTTGTTTGAGATTAGATAATCTGAAAATTTTCATACTAAAATATCAGTTTTTGCACTTAAGTACTTTGTTCTACTTTAAATGGCAGATTATTTTGCCAACTGATATTAATGAGTAACAGTTTGTACCATGTGAAGGTACATATGTCAGTACTTTTATTTATTTATATCAGTACTAAATAATTAAAAAATCTTAAACTTCCGTGTATTTACATATATTTTACTAATACACCATATTTTCATTCATGATATAACAAGATTAGAGATTCAGTTTTGTATTTTGCTTTGAAAAAAAACTTTTTTGAAGTCAAATACAGTCAGCTCTTGTTAATTTGAACTCGTTGGGATCACAAAAAATGTTCGAATTATGGAAAGTATGAAAATAAAACATGTTTAAATGGGTACATTTACAAAGAAATTAATGTTTTAGTGCTTTTTAAATTTATTTCACCTGTTATGATTACAATGTGACTTAATATTAAATTAAAAAATACATAACCAAACTAAGAGATTAGGAACAAGCACAATGGAAAAAGGGGTTGAAGTGTCATTGATGGACAGATGGGGCACTAAGAAAGCGGATATCAAATGCGTGGGATTATATGTATACTAGTTCAGAACAATTCTGACAAAAATGGAAGAATGAAAGCTATTTCAGTGATCTAAAGTCTGTGAGAATGTAAGTAAAAATAAAATATTGGAATTCACGTTGGTTCGAATTAATGTCAACAGAAAATGAGTTTGAATAAAGGAAAATTTTTAACGTTATTCTGCCATTGAAAATTTTGGGACTTCATGTTTAGTTCAAATTAAGCGAAGATTCAATTTATCCGATTTCGAATTAATGAGAGCCGACTGTATATCTAAATTTGTATAAATATATGCAAATTTTCAATCTACTGATGTGGTATTTGTTACATAGTAAGTATGTATTTTGTAGTCATTCTTTTCACAATTTTAGAAATTAATGCCACCTAATATTTGATTTATATTTGTCTAATTTCTGGTTGTCTTTAGAATTGGCACATTTTCAGACTTTTCTTTTTTTAAGGCAATTTTTTTTTTTTTTTGGACAAAATGTCCTTTAAGTAATTTTTTCTTTATTTCTTAATTTTTATTTCATTTGTTGTATTACCAAGTAAAATTTTTTATTAAAATCTTGCAGGAAGCAACCTGTCTCAGAATGTAAATTTTATGTCTGATGTTGTACATAAAAAAAAGCAGACATATCATTTATGTCCTTTTTGTTCGTATTCTACTGATCGAGCTTCAAGTTTGAAAACTCATGTACAGACTCATACTGGAGAACGACCATTTGCTTGCAACATTTGCAACTATAGGACAAATCAAAAGGCTCATCTAAAAAGGCATATAATGACACACAAAAGTTTATTTCACTAATTTTTTAAAATATATTATCAGATTTTTAATACTGTTTATAAAGTTTTATTTCTGTGATAAAAGCAGTTTTAATTCTGTAACTTTTTTAATGTTTTTGTTCCCTAGAATATTCGTAAAATATTTACTTTTATATGACTCTTTACATGCATATTTAATGTTATACCAATCATCTAAGATTTTTGGTTGGTGTGAATACTGAATATTATTTTTAGTTTTATGTGTCATTTGTTCATGTATTCCAGTTTTAATCATTTATAGCTTTTTATCTTTTTAATATGTTGTTTATATATAATGATTTATTTTTATTGTTTTCCAACTTTATTAAGGATTTATGTGTGTTTGTATGGTAACACCAAATTCATATTATTTTGTTTTTCCATGGCTGATATGAAGATAAAACCACACAGCTTATTTGTTGTTCCAAAGTATTTGGGATCTGATGAATCTACTATGGTTCTACGAATTTCTATTATATTCATTTTAATTCATTTTAATTAAATTAATATTAAATTAATAATTTAATTCATATTAATTAAATGATGATGTATATTGTATCACAATTTATATATATAATATGTACAATAGAATCCCACTATTCTGAACTAATTAAGACCAAACACTGTTCTGTTTTGCAAAAATTCTGGAGAGACATATTTCATTAATAATAATCAACATAATGACTTGTTAAGAGATAAATTAAGGGCAGGGATATCTGTTAGTGTCAGCTCTGTACAGCATCACTGGCTCTTATTGAACAGGTTTTGTTATTCCTAGTAATTTGAAATTCACTGTTAATGTATGACAGACTCTTCAATTAAAAACTATAATTTCATAATAATAAATATGCTTTTTCTCCACACCTAATCTAAGTCAATGATGACAAAACAACAGTTAGTTGGTTCTGTGCTCTTCATTAGAAAAAAAAAAAAAAATCACTGACTTTACTTCTTAAGTGTGTGTAAATTAGTTATTTTTTGTGTTTAGCAATGATTTAAAATGATTCTACATAATTACAGAAATGGAGCCCACATGTACTGCAAGTAACTAACTTTCATTCCAATTTGGTTTCAGGCATTTTTATCAAGCTTAGGCTCTGTGTGTCTCTCTATTTAACACCTTGTATAACAATAAATGTATGTTTTTTAAATGAATGAGATTTTAATTTTTCCTATTTTTGAGTTTAAAAAAATACCATATTTACTCGTGTATAATGTGCGAATTTTTTTAAAAAAATTAAGGCAAAATTCGTAGGTTAGCATTATACATGGAATAATTTTTTACTGCTCGAAATAATCATATGATATACATATGAATTAAGAAATGAATTCAAAGAAGACATTAAAAATAGGAAAATCTTATTTAATAGAAGTATTGCTGCATCTTTATTTCACTCCTTGCACTTTTTTATAGAAAAACGCTAATAACGTCATTTAAACACTGATTAGCAATTGTTATTGCCGTCACTCATTCCTATTCTCTGTCATTCACTCCCTACCCGAAATCTAAAAATGCAATTTCACCTTGTTTGTTGGCTTAACGCATCTCTGTTTCACGATTCTTTACTTAAATTCCTTTGGCCATTCATTTATTTGCATTTCAAATTTATGGTGCACATTATATACGAGATTTTAAAAAATCGTCATTTTTCCTTCTAAATTAATGGGTGCACGGTATACACAAGTAAATGCGGTAAAAATTATTTCTGAACTCTGTTCAGAATAGCCGGATTCAAAACTTTTTGTCATAACAAACCATTTTAACAACAAAAATCTGCCATGATGCCATAAAAATAGATCATCCGAAATGAAATATATCATAGTGGAATAACTGAATATATATTAAGAAAAATAGTAAAAGGTATGTAAGAAGTATGAATAAAAATGGAACAAAAATTCAACCTGCAAAACAAACCTGCAAAATTTTCATCAGGAGCACTATAAGAAAAAGAAAAAAACTTGATTTCTGAATGAAAGAAGAATTAAGAAGTAAACACAACTTATAAATCAGAAATGAAATAAAACATATGAAAATTAACAACTGAAATACTATTTTTTTTTTAAAGATGTATATTACAAACTAAAAATGTGATTTATATATATATATATATATATATATATTAAACTCCAGTACAACATGGAACTCCAGTCTAACATTAAGCTGAAGATATTATCATATGTAAAAATTATAAAACATTTTGGTTCACAGTTAAATTTGATTATTGTAATGTTAAAAGAAAAAAAGAAACTCTCTCTCTCTCTCTCTCTCTGTATATATATATATATATGGTTATAGATAGATATAAATATATAAAGACATAAATATACAATAAAATTGAAATCACAAACATAAAAATATAGGATAATAATAATAAATAAATAAATAGATAAACAAATAGGATAAATATATCTATATTTATTTAATCATTATAAAACAAAACAAAGTATCATCAACAAATGTCAATATATAGATTATAAATTAATTTATTCAAATTGAAAATAATGCATAAAAAATTAAAAAATTCTTTGAAAATAGATCCTTATAACAAGTGCAACATTGAGTCGAAAATACCAGTAACATTGGAAAAATGGAAATATTTGTAAAACTAAACAGAATCATCAAGCCCAAATTATCTTGATTTCCACAAATAATGTGTAGGGTTTCATCTTTGCATTACCCATAACAAGCTAAAAAATGCAAAATAAGGCCTATTGCATATATATATACTTGTGTAACTTATAACTTTACAATTTTTAATTATACAATATTTTTTTCTTTTTTATAAAAACTAATGTTACTTTTTTATATACATACTAGCTGATCCGCCCAGTGTTGCCCAAGACCATAGATGTTTTCAAACAAATTGTGAATATTTAAAATCTCCATTCATACTAAAATAGAAAAAAAGTTAAAATTTTATCTGAGTGAACACAGGTATGTATTTCTATTTAGAAAACCATGTTTTGGAAGGATAAAGAGAAATAGACATGGGTTTTAGTTGTTTTGAACCACAAAAATAATGCAGTAATTGAATTATTCTTCGTTATTATTATTAGTAATTGATTATTATTAGTAATTGATTTAATCTTCAATGTGATCTACTTCATGCAAAAGATTCTGAACACATGCACAATGTGTGCTGCACATCTAAACAAACTCTAAGAAAACATAAAAGGAGTAATTACCTAATTTGCTATTTTTTTTTGGATGGTGCCATGGATGGATTTTGAAGATTGGTTGTAAATCAATAAAAAAAAAAAAAACAGAATCATCAAAACGAGAAAAATTAATAAATGTGTGTGCAATTTGTTGCTGGTGAAATTAAGTTGCTGTTTTGAAACACAAAAATAATGCAATAATTGAATTATTTAAAAAAAATTTTCTTCAATGAGACCTACTCCATGCAAAATATTCTGAGCGCATGAATGAAGTGTGTTGCACTTCTGAACAAACCCAAAGACAATATAAAAGAAGTAATTACCTAATTTACTATTTTTTTTTTTTTTTTTTTTTAATGGTGCCATAGATGGATTTTGAAGATTGATTGTAAACAATCAGGAAAAATAAAATCATCATTGCAGGAAAAATTAACAAATGTATGTGCAATTTGCTGCTAGCATTCAGCCGTGAAAAGCAGTCATTAAATCCCATATTTACCGCCTGCTCTCATTCGCTGGCTGCTTCGTCACTGCGGATTAGTGGCTAGCTGCAAATATCCTCTTACCAAGTAAGTTTATAAAAAAAAAAATTTAAATTTAAAAATCCGGCTGTGAAGTGCACTTTTCACTCATAATAAAAATTTCAGAGACCTGGATGTTATAATTTCGGTGTTATCTGCGGTCAGGCAGGCAGACATATCTTATTTTGTATATATAGATAATGCACTCGGTAAAAAAAGTTTTCAAAACTTGTTGTTTGTTAATTTAAGAAGTGCTTCCAAAAAATAAAAATTGAATGAATACACATTTTTTTTAGTTTCTTCATAAATATAAATTGTAAACATTTATTTAAGTTATACTAATCTTTATCACATAATAAATATTACACCATCTTATTATAGATAATTTTATTCTGAAGTGATGATCTTAAGTGAAGTAATTATACCTAGTATGATCTAAAAGTTCGGGGACAAGGTGTAAAAAAACACTTATTGACCATTGGAAACACAAAATCACAAATTTTCCAGTAGGTAGGGTGGGGGACAGCTCATTGTTCCAGGAGGGGGGAATCCCCTAGGCCACCCCTTGAATTTAACACTGACTAAACCAATCTTAGCAGGTAAGGGAGTGTTAGGCACCATTTCAAACAGTTTAACTTTATAAAGTTATCATTAGCTATCGTTGTCGGGAATGGTCGCAGTCCCCGAATTTTCAAATTATACCTTGTATACATCATAAATTAACTTTTGGGTAACATATTTAAAAAGAAAAGAATATATTAAATATATAATATATTCCAAAATTGTGATTATTTATGTGCAAATGCAGATTGAATAAAGGAAGAATCAGTAAAGCATTGGTGATTGTACGTCAAATTTTTAATTCAGTGAGACGTTTAAATTTTTTATGAAAATGCTTTGAATTGTACAGAGATTATAATTAAATTGTCACTATCTTAATGGTATTTGTTTATCTTTCTAATATAAATTGCTTGCTGTTGAGCAGTTATACTAGATGGAACTATTTTTATATCATGTTTTTACACTTAAATTGTGTTTTTTTAATAAATATTTGTTAAGTGTTTTTAAGTTTTAACTATGAGAAAAAACAGTGTGTAAATGAAGACATGGAATTTTAACTTTTTCCTTTCACATTTTATGTAAGTCACATAGAAATAAAAGTCATTAGGTTTGTGATAAAATAGTTTTATAGATTGTTAGCACGTAAAGTATATTTCTATTTTTGTTGATTGTGTATATGTTTTATTTTTCTTTGCCAACATTTTTATGTAAAAAAAATTCTTACAGCTAATTTTCTTTCTTTGTTATTATTTTCTCTGTGTCTTTCAATACTATTTGAAGTACTAATAAAAATTTATCTTTTATAATATTACAGTATAGGATCCATTATCCGGAATTCTAATATACAGAAAAATACCTCCCCCCCCCCCCAAAAAAAAAAAAAAAACAAATATATATATATATATATATATATTTGACAATTTTCTAAATTTGTAAATTTTTATTAAAATTTTGCAGTTTTTGAAATTTTTTTTTTAATGTGTAACGAGTAAAATGGGGTACTTCAGTAGTGGGAGGAAAATGCGTCCACCCCTCCTAATTATAAAATTTTAGTTTAAAATTAATTTGTTATGATTCATTTAAAATGAAAACAATCGTCAGATATTTCACCCCCTACCCCTTACTCTATAAAAATATTATGGCTATGCCATTCTTGAATGTACATGTAATAGCATAGTTCTATTTATTTGCTTTTTTTCAATGGAACTTTCAAAATGGTTAAAAATTGTTATGGAAATTTTTTTCCTGCATATTTAGCAAAATCATCTAAATTTTGTGGGAAAACTTAAAAGTCATTAAATGAGTGCATATGTATAATGACAAATAACAAAGGTAAGTAATGTAAACAAATTACAAGTGTTGCTAATTTTAAAAATGGATGTAACAAAATATTAATTTTGCTGTTTATTTACCTCCATAAAGATGCAAAAGAAAATAATAATAATAATAATGGCAGTAAAATAATTCTGTGCTAATAATTCTAAATTTATTTAAAAAAATAAGATACATTAAAAATATTGATCAAAATTTTTTATGTAAATTATGTAATTATAAATTTTAAAAAAGAGTAGAGCTTGTAGGTATCATATGTTTAGTTACCATTTTATTTATTCATTCATTCATTCATTGTAACCACTGAGTTGTGCATGCATTTTTGTTTAAATAATTTTAAAAAATGCAAAAGTTAAATTTTATTCATATTTTACATGGGATTGTTTAAATTTTGTTACTTTTATGTTTTTGAAAGTTTTAGAGAAAGGAGAAAATGGGGAGGGGGGAGGAGAGATTCCCAATTTCAAGAGGATCTAAAATCCTGAAAATTCCAAAATATAGAAAATTTTCGACCAGAAGATTCTCTATATTAGGTCCTGTATTGTATTTTCTTTGATTTTACTTTACATTGCTATTGTTCAAAGGTAAGACTTAGATTAACTTTTCTTGTGATGAAAAACTAATCTAATTCTCAATTAAAGATATTTTTATATTTCCGTTTTAGTCATATGTCCTTTGCTTGTCCTTTCAGAACATTGTTTCGATTAATTTTTCACTGATGAAAGCTAAAAAAAGTATTGTTTATACCATTTGAGAGTTACATTTGTTTCTTAAATAATTCTAAATCAATAGCTTTTACTCTTTTCCTAATTTCATTTAAGTGTTATATTTATTAATTTGTGTCACTATTATGATTTATGGACATAAATAGAGCATTTCCATTTTTCAGGAATTGTATATTATAACAGATTTAACATGAATGCAGTACATAAGCCATACAGGACGCATCAGTGTCCTCACTGTCCATATTCAAATCGTCGACCAGCTCATCTGAAGAAACATATAATGACTCATACTGGAGAGCGTCCCTTTTCTTGTACACAATGTAACTACAGGTGTACTCAAAAGCATCATTTAATAAGTCATATGTTCAGGAAGCACAAAAGTAACTTAGAAGATGTGTTCCAGTAAATTTATGTCTACCTAATTTCTTTGATGTCTACCTAATTTATGTCTACCTAATTTCTTTAATGAACTGTCTACCTAATTTCTTTGTTTACTCTAGAAAACATGAAATGCAGCAAGTTTGTTTTTTAAATGGTTATTGGTTACAACAGATGAATGGTAACAATGCTGCTTGGATCATAAAAATAAGGTTTTTTTTTTTTAACTATGTTAAAAAAGTATAGAATAAAAATGTATAATATATATTTATACATATTATATGTTTCTGCTGGTGGCAACATCAATGATCTTGAAAACATTTTCAATGATATAGTGAAAGAAAGTTTTTAATGGAAAAAAATGGTACAGGAAGTGCATTATTTAACTATAAACCATATTTTACTCTTTACTTGTAATAATTATCAGCTTAATCAATTCATCTATCTTCATTTGCATTACTGATTGGCCAAGTTATCAAGAGTATATTATCCAGTAAGAGTAGTTCCCAGTCTCTCTCATTCTTGCTGCATTATTTCTTTTAAAATGTGCCTCTGTGTGTAATAGGATGGGCCGAAAAAAACTTTTTTGCTATTTTCGATGATGGCGGGTGCGGAAAAGTGGCCACTGATGGCACTCAGTTCACACAAAAAAATTGTGATTTTTTGGACATTTCCTTACCCTGCCGCAAATGGCTTGAAGTTTTGCAAAAATGCTGGTTTTTGAACATTTTTAGCAAAAACTTTAAAACTATTAAATTAAATTTATTTTGATTGCATTTACTTTAAAAGGCATATTTAATGTACGAAATGTTTAAATAAGTTCTGATAATGCATTATTTAATTCCTATGTGTATTTTAAATTAGCTGATTTTTATAGCTTTTTCGCACATAATAGGCAAAAGTTGTACTTGTTTGAATCGTTCATTAGTTTCTCTCTTATTTATGTCCTATGGTCTTTTTTTTCTTCTGTGTGTCAAAAGTCATATATTTGGGCAATGGACAGCTGTAAACTTCAAAAACATATCTGGAAGGTGAGAAGGGGCTGAAGAAGATTCTAAGTGAACGCAATGACTCATTGTAATGTTGAGGAAGTGTAAGACGAAAAAGAAGAGGAACAAAAATGTCATAAAGGATTCTTATTATTTTTCCATGTTCCGTTTACTGCAACATTTGTTCAGTGTGAATGTGAAACCTTTTCCTAGTGAGAGACATTGCTTTTTGGATCGTTTAATGTGCCATTACAGTGTTTTGTGCGTTTTATTATGATGAACTTAAAAATGGCTAGTATGAAGGGCTAAGGCAATGTAATCACAAGCGACAGCCTTTTGGGGGCACCATGTATATTGAAAGAATTGCAATTGTCAACTTATGCTGATATCATTCTCCACTACTACTGGTTGCTTGAACATGCCGGATTTGTCACAGCAGAGAATAAGAATCTCATCATCGATACAAACAAGATCAGAAGAGAAAAACAGAAATTTGGAAACAAGATACAGGTGAAGAAGTTTTTAAAGGAAGAAAAATTAAAAGCATATTTTTTGATGGTAGAAAGAATAAAACTGTCTTCACAGAAAAAAAAAAAAAAAAAAAAAAAAAAAACAAGTGGCACCGTCAAGAGAAAGGCGGGGAACACTTCACCGTGTTGTCTGAATCCTATTCAAAATACTTGGTCACTTGACACCTCGTTCCAGTCATGGAAAAGAAATAGCAAAATCATTATACTATCTTCTAAGTCAATACAAGTTAGACTTTTCAGCACTTGGGTGTGATGACACCTCTTTTAATACAGGAAAACAAAATGGTGTCATTGCCTGTCATGAAAAAAAAATAGGAAGAGAGCTGCAACATTTCATATGTATTCTTCATACGAATGAACTCCGACTCTGACATCTACTCTCTAAACTTGATAGTGGAACCAGGAGACCTAACACCTTTACTGATCCAATTAATACTAAACTAACAGGGTGTGAAAATTTATGTTTCACTTTGTTTGAGCCTATTTCTGTTTTAGGGACATCAGAAATGGAAAATACTGAAGACTTGAATACCGGTCAAAAGTACTTGTTTGATATTTGTGCAGTGGTTTTAACCGTAGTATATCCTTGGGAACTGGAATACAGAAAACCAGGACCAATTATAAAATCAAGATTGATCACAGCTGCTTGCAGAATTTTGCGCTTGTATGTTAGCAGTTCAAATCCTGATAAAACGTTAAAATATATCACATTCAATACATGATACGAGTTTATATGCCCGTGTGGTTTTCTGTAAGCAAAGGCCAGGTTGTGCGGACTGATCTACACATATGTAGCAGATAGTTAAACTTCCAACGCTTTTACCAGATAACCTAAAGGAGGCAGTGTTTTTAGTCATCTGAACAGATCAATAGTCATCCCGAGAATCTGCTGATAGCAATGGCAACTGATGATAGACTACATATTAGAAAATGACATGGGACAGAATAAAAATGTACCGCAATTTTAAAAAGATAAAAACCAGCATAGTGTGAGATTTTCAAATTCCAAAGCTGAACTTTAAAGCGAAGGAACACTATGAGTGTATCGACTGGGTCGCCGCCGAAATCAGCGAACCTCCTATAACATAAACCTTATCACTAGAAGAAATTGAATAAAATATAATTTCAGGATCCATATTGGATGAATCATTAGTCTGCTTTCCAAGTCACTCCAAGGCTATGGAAAAAGTTGTTAAAATTGTGACAGAAACTGCATCAAATGTATGCAGGAGTGAAGGAAAAGATGCAAAGTTGCAAGTGCGGGAAAAGGCCCCTATATTCATTTCTATGAAGGACTTTGTAACGTAAAAAAAGTATGCATAATGAATATAACATTCTGTGGGTTAGGAGGAGTGGAAAAACTCAGCTTGCAGTTACCTCCTTGTTGTGAGTTCTGAGTTGTTTCATGTTGGTACCGAAAGCAAAACAAGCTAAAATCTGTACATTTTTAAAGAACATAGCACTAAACTAATGCATAATTAGAGATTATTTAAACATTTGACACATTAAATATATCTTTTCAACTAAATACAACCAAAAAAAAAAAAAAATTAATGTAACATTTAAAATTTTTTTACTAAAAAAGTTCAAAAATCAACATTTTTTGCAAAACTTCAAGCCATTTGCAGCAGGGTAAGGATAAGGAATTGTCCAAAAAAACTAAAATTTTTTGTGTGAACTAAGTGCCACCAGTGGCCACTTTTCCACATCCGCCATCGTCGAAAAAAAATAGTTTTTTTCGGCCCACCCTAGTGTGTAATGAACAAAGATTATTTCTTTCAAAATTTTTTTTTCTTTTACTTTTTTATGCAATTTTGCTGTGTATTTTTAAAGAGTTATTTTCTGTTGGATCCATACAGTATAATATCCTTAATCCAGAAACTTCTGCAAGCCGCACATTTCAGTACTTTTATTTGCTTTTATTTTGAATTAGATATAATAGATGATGCCATAGCACATACACTGCTGGTCAAAAGTTTGAGACCACAAAAGTTTAACGTCACAAAATATACATTACGAGAAATGAAATTAATCGAAACATAGATAAATTATGAATTATCCTTTTTAAAATGCATTTTTTAATGGTAAAAATAGCTTAATGTGATTTTTCATTGAAAAATCCTTCTTTGCATTTTATAACTCTTTTTACTAGTATCGGCATACAAGTAATAATTTATAATTTTTTTCTTATGGTATATTGTTCCAGTTTTTATTTAAATTCTTCCACATGTTTATATGTGAGGAGGGTCGTCGATCACTAACATTTCTATGGAGATCTTCCTTAAAAGGAGAAATTCCTTTATCGGATTGAGATTAGAGGAGAGGGGGGAGGGGGGTCTGAGGAAGCCACACAATTTTTTTTAATACATCTTTTCTTCTTTTTGTTCCAAATAACCTCTGCTCAATTTTAAACTATGCTTAAAGTCATTATTTTGTTTCAAAATTAGTCTATCGCCAATGAAACATAGCCTTGATGGAATGGCATTTATTTCGAGAATTGTTTTATATTGTTCCATTTTCATAATTCCTTGTATTCATACCAAATTTACAGTTCCATACCCAGAAAAACAACCCCAGATCATAACACACTCACTGCTGTGCTTCCCAGATGGCACCACAGAAGTTTGCAGCACGTTTTCTCTGGCAGAACGTCGAACAAATATTTTGAACTTGGATTTGTCATCAAAAGAACATTTTAAAAATCTTTTCCTGTTTGATCTCGACAGTTATCTCCCTAGTGGATTCATTTCTTCTCATTCTGCACTTTTAATGGTGGTATTTGGACAGCAATGTGGCCAAAAAAATTAGGATCTCTCAATCGTCTTTCTACAGTAATGAGTGATACAGATTTATATTGAAATTTGTGTACTTAATCACGAATTTCTGGTACTGTTAGGCCTCTATTTTTTTTGCTGGTGATAACAAAAAAATTATCTGTGCTAGAAGGGTTGCTTTAGGTCTTTCCTTACATCGAACTGTTGTGCAATGAACCCATGTTTTTGATAATTTTAACTGAGCGACAATCATACGTTCAGCCTTGCCTTCATTATGTAGAAAAATTATGGCAAACTGTGTTTCAAAGTTGATTTCCTGTTTTTTCACCATTTTTAAGACATTTTGACAGAAGTAACCTCAAAATCAGACTTAAGGGCCCTGTCCTTGCTCAAGGAAACGTTCGTGAGCTAATGCTATTCCTACAGGGAAGCATTTTCCTAATAACTCTTTCGCATTTTGACATTTTTGAATAATTTTTTTTGCATTGGATAGCTGAGGTGCATTCCGAGAGCGCACCTTTTTTACTTTTTAGATTTTGGTCGTAGATTTTTTTTTTAAAAGCACTTTCAGTTTCAAAACCGGTTTTGAAAGTGAAACTAACTTTGTAAAAAATATCTGTAACCAAAATCGAAAAAGTCAAAAAGGTGCGCTGTCGGCATCCACCTCAGCTATCCAATGCAAAAAAAAAATTATTCAAAAATGTCAAAATGCAAAAGAGTTATAATTACAAAAATGCTTCCCCATAGGAATAGCATTAGCTCACGAGCGTTTCCTCGAGCGAGGACAGGGGCCTTAAGAAGAAAGTGTATGATCAACTTCAACAAAATAGTGTATCTTAATGTAAAATACATTAAAAAAAACTAAAGCAATAGTTAAATGAGAGGCCAATTAAAGTAAAACAATAGTTTAAGTGAATATATAAGGAGCATTACATAAATAATGATCATTCTGCCTGACTTGTTCATACTCAACATTTATTGATGTTTGGAAACATTACATTTATTTACCCATTTCTTGATCAATAAACAAAATAATTTATATTTTGGATATTCCACAATGACTATAGGAGATGTACAAGTGCAGTTTTCAAGATATTTTCAAATGTTTTTCGAGTATTTATAGATTTTTTTTTTTTTTTTTTTATTGAAGTAGTCTCAAACCTTTGGTCAGCAGTGTATATAAATGAATTTTAGAAAATAGTTAAGAAAATGAAAAGATTACCTAATAACACTACTTTTTTTTTTTTTTCAATTTAACTCTAAGAACTTTCTAAATTATATGTGTAATTAATATAGGTGTCTTTTTAGATATTAGGTTTTAAAAATTCATGATTAATTGTAATTTCACAATTTTTCTTTTTTCAAAGATAATAAGGTGTCACAAAAAAATTACAAAATTGGATTTTTTAAAATTATTCCTTTTAAGTATTTAACTTGTGACTTACTTTAATATTTATAGTTGCTATATTTTTTATTTTTTATAACATTAGTTTTTATTTCACAGTTTTAAGTATGTTACTGTCATTATAAGGTTGATTTTTAAATTATAATTTTATGTCTTAAATTTCTCACTGTAATTTTTTATTTATTTTTGGTTTTAGAATTTTGTTTTTTGATATTTTTCATGACAAGTGTATTATTCTTTTGATTTGCATTATTTATTTATTCATAAATCATAAATCACAATTTTTTTTTAAAAAATTGTATGTTTGTTGTTTTTAAAATTTACGACAGATGGCAACACTGCATAAAATATAGAATTTTTTTTTTTTTTTAAACATTCGTTTTTGAGCATTTTGAATTAAATTTTCTTAATGTTTTCAATTATCCATTTTCTTCCATTTTTGTATTGCTATATTAATAAGAGATATTAGTATTATTATTAATCTATATGCATTTTACTTACAAAACTTCTGTAATCCAAAATATTCTATAATCTGGATTTGCTGCAATTTTGACGATTCTGGATTAAAGAAGTTATACTGTATATATATATTTTTAATGTGATGTGGGTTGTAATGTATATTTTGCAGAAATTAATTTATTAATAGCTGAAACTGTAAAAAATAATATATTATTTAGATTAATCACATATAACAATTATCGTTCATTTACCAACTTGTGTAAAATATTAATTTGTGGTATGCTGTTATCTTTGTGGTTTGTTATTTTGTTTTCTTTTTTTTTCTGATATAATAAAATAAATTTTAAAAACTTTATTTGAAGCTTATTAAGTGCATTATAACTTTTATGGAACATTGTTGCATATATTATGTAGTAATTCTCAAATGTTTGTTATTTTGAAAATTTACAAAAGCAAACTTGCATCATCATGCAAAAAAATCATGTAAAAATGATAGATCTTGCCTTAACACAATTCTAAATAACATAAGTATCTGTCATTCCAAAAGTCAGATTTATTTTAATTCTCATGATAATATAGTGAAACTTGTCAAAACAGAATTCAATTAGAGCTGGAAAAATTTTATTTTGGATAGAATCTAGAATTATCAACTATTATGAAAATTTCATAGTTTCTACAATTTGGTGCTAAAAACTATGATGCTACAAAAATTGTTCTAAAACTATGATTTTCTACAAAAACCAGAAGCACATTTTTTTCCCCAGTCGTAGATTTTCAGCTTGTGCAGCATATTCTTCAAGAGTGATTCTGTTCCAAACGCTTAATACACACAGTTATGAAAATTTAAAAATTCAGACAGAAGAAAAAGGATAATGAAAAAAAAATCTGGTCCTGAAAACAAATTTAATGTAAAACCCTCTTAATAGGTATTAACATGAGTGAACCATGTTTATGTAAGTATTTATATCAAGAATTTCCTTCCTTAGAAGCAGGGGTGATATTTCAAAAGTTTCTTAAGGGGCACAGTTTAATAGTATGTATTCTTTGCACACAAAAAAGAAAAATCTGGCATAATAAAAAATGTTGTGTGGTATTTCCCCTCTTCCAAATTCTTTCACAGGCTGTGATTCTTCTAATTTTAAATTTCTTGAAAGTGCAATTTTTTTTTTCTTTTAAGAAATTCCTCAAATCAATTTGTGAATCAGTCACAGGAAAAAATGAGAATTTCTTCAAACGATCATAGAAAAATATCATGGATTTCGTCAAAGATATTAGATACAAATAGTTATTTTCTTAAACTGGCCACTGAAAAAAAAAAAAAATCTAGTTTTTGTAAAAAGATTATAGAGAGAAATTATGAATTTTGTCAAGGCATTGCATAAAAAAATAACAAATTTCAGTAAACAATCCAAAAAAATTATATCAAGTTTTATTAAAATGTTGAGGAAACAAGTAGCAAGTTTTAATTAATCATAGAAAACTGTATAGCAAATTTTGAAAATTGCCGTAATAAAATAACCAGAATTTGGACAAATGTATGTATGTGGGGGGAGGAGGGGGGGCTCATCAGTTGTTCACAGAAGAAAATTAATTTCATCAAAAAATCATGGTAGAAACATGAATATCATAAAAAGATAGAAAGATTGTGGATAGAAATCGTGAATTTTGTTGATAGATCCCGAATAAAAAATGCATGAAAATCAAATGATCACAGTAAAGAAACACAAATTTCATCAAAATACAAAATATTGCAGTAAAAAGTTTTGTCAAAAGATTGCAATAGATTGAACAATTATGGAAAGAAATCTCAAATTTTATCAAGTTTAATGAATTTGTCCAGATTGATTGAAATTAAGTACATTTTACAAATGTCAAAAGAATCCTATTAAATGATAACTCTAAAAACCATATAAAATTAATTTACTGAGAAAAAAAATTTCTATATTGAATTGAAAAATCAAAACTAGATTTCTTTTACATATGTCCTGAAATAGTTGCAAAAAATGCCAAAAATTACATGAAAAATTCACATATAATTCAAAAATAATTGTAGGAATTCTGGATTCCTTTTATTAATGTAAAAAATGTGATGTGAAATGCAATGAAAAACTGACTCATGAAGAATTAAAATAAAAGAAACTGTCAAAATCAAAAAAATCCTAACATTGGCTTTGAGATCCATAATTTCAGCTATAAAAATACCTTCCTGCCAAATCTTGCAGTTCTATACTCTCTTCAGGATACATCACACACAGACAAATATCTATATTTATGATTATAATGTCTATATTTATGATTATGATTATATTTATGATATAATTTATATATAATATAATCTGAAAGAGTATACAGAATTACATTTTAAAAAATCAGGTTAAATACAAACCCAACCTGCAGGACTCAGTCCAAACTCAGTCCAAACCAAAAACAATTAAAGTTAAACCAATTTACTGTGTGAAAAACAGTTACCAACCACCCAAGCTCCAGAATTACTTTAACCCTCTAAGTGTTAGGGAAGTATATTCTGTTCCATGTTTCACTGTAACTTAAGCAATATTTAAGATAATGTAATTCTACAGATTTAACGAATTTTCAATACATTTTAGACTGATTAATACTCTCAAGGATTACATTCATATTTGTAATAAAGTTTTTTTTTTCTTTTAATGTTGAAGTAATCATATTTTGAGGAAAAAATATTACAATTTTACCCATTTGCACGACGCTCAGAGGGTTAATTTTGTATGCTACTATTTCTCATTTTCAAAGACTGGTAGGTCTGAAAATTGCAGTTTTTCATACTTAAATTTACTCATGATATATTTTTAATAAAAAGGAATTTGTTTTAAATAATATATAATTAATAAACTGTAAAACTAAATTATTTTTGATGTAAAACATTTGTTATTTTACTATTGGAGTGATTCTTTTTTTTTTAATATGCATCCCCCCCCCCCCAAAAAAAAAAAAAAAAAAAAAAAAAAAAAAATTACAAATCTAGTTTTTAATACAAAGTTATGGTCGAAAATTGTTTTCAAATTTATTTGGGAAAGATTAGATTAAAAACTCTTTTACATTCTTACTTATGCTTATCTGAAATATTAGTAAAAAAAAAAAAAAAAAAATCAAGTTTGTGTAAAATAGAATTTTCTTTCTGTACTTGCAAGAAAATAAAATGAATATAGCTTAATTCTTGTAGAGTATTGTTTAATAACTCTATGTTCCTAATGAAATATTAAATAAATCCTTTCTACAATTTTTCTTACATACTGTAATTAAAATGTTTATTTTTATTTTAAATGGAAAGTTTATTCTTAATTTAAATGTGGTTGTGTTCATTTCATTTCTAGAAAACATTTGGGTGTAAAATTTAATTTGAGAATAGTTAAAAATTAACCTAAAACTTTTTTTTTAAAGGTTTTTAAGAAATAAGTTGAAAAAAAAAGTGGGGAGAATTAATATTTTTTAAGTTAAAAAGACGTAAATGAACGTATTTTGTGCAACTGTTTTTAAAGGGTATTTATAATACTTAAAATATATACATATGTTGCTTAAAATTTTAGCACAATATAGTCTTGTTTAAACATTCTTTAATCTAGCATTTTCTTATATTAGAAAATGTATTTTTTTAAATATTGCATTTATGATCTCTTTATTATATAAAGAGTTATTTAGTTTGCTTGATTTCATTAAAATTTGACTAGTGTTGTACATGGTATAAATATAAGAATGTGATTTTCATTTATTGTTCTCTTTTCTTTTCTTACAAATCCAGTTGTTTTTTGTTGGTGCTTTATTTAGTACAGTGGAATGATGATCAAAGCAATTTACTGTTATCATGCAGTTAAATCTAAATTTCTGACCACTGTTTCTTTTATTTATTTTGAGTACAGATACATAGCCACCAACCTAACAGTTATTTTATTATTATTACTGTAATTTCTGGAAGAAATGGCGCATCGTGAAAAATCACAAAAAAAAATTAAGGAAATGGTTGTAAACGCCACAGGTGAAATTTCCGCGATAATCGCGATTGATGTGCTACACACAAACACATTAATAAGCTGTATTAAGAATGCATAAATATGAAATTATTAATCTAACATTAATAATTTAAATACAAAATTCGAAATTAATATTATTATTTAAATACCGTATTTTCGGGGATAAGCGCCGCGGCGCATACGAGTTTAAAAGTTAAAAATATGCTTAGTGCGGCGCGGCGATTACGGTGATTTTTTTTTCCTTACAGCAATATGTATTAAAGAGGTGATTCTGTTCAGAAAATGTGAAAAGGCAGTCATTAATACAAAAATTTGAAATGTAAAAATATATCGCGAAAATCAACAAATGGTCATAAAAAAAGTCTATTCGCAGAAAAAACAGCTAGCTTCATGAAAGATCGCAGCAAAAACATGTAACTGTTTCTCATTTGCATAGCAAAACATTATCAATGAATCACTTATCAGATTTTCACGATGTCGCCGCAGCTAAATAAACAAACATGTCATGATAACAGGGTTTTTTTTATCCAGTGAGTCAAACAGTGTGCTTTTTGATGGGTATCTATAATATCCTTAAAACTTAATATATTTTTATAAAAATTTGATATTCAGCCTAACTTATCATTACTATTGCCAATTGCTGAAAATTTGAACAAAAACGACTAATTAATAATGAAATTTTTTTTTTTTTCGTTTTTTATAGAGGAAAAAGAGAGTTTTGCTTTAGTTTCATATTTTCAGTTCATTATTTCTTTTTGCTATTCGAACATTTTTTTTCAACGACACAAAACTTTCTGACTTATTCGTGGGATCTTTTTTTTACTTTTTACAGGAATACAATTTGCACAAGAATGCTATGAGGAATGAGTCTATGAAAAATGGAGTCTGGTTACGCTGGGCCCGAACTTGATTTCATTGAGTTTTTTTGGCTGGATGGGACAAGCTTTTAGCATTTCAAACAGGGTTAATATATTTCGTTCGGCTGAATCTGAAAATTTCGGCTCATCCACATTATTTTAAATTTGATGTCTAAATCTTTGGAACAGAAAAAAAAAATATTTTCAGATTTTTTTTTTTTTTTTTTTGAAAGATTATAAAAGAGGGAAAACAACTTCCTGCATTAACTAAGCATTTTCCGTGCCCTTTTGATGCAATTTGCGTTTTTTCGCAATCTTATGTGAAATTTGCATAATTTTTTTGCTGTCTTTTAATGAAATTTGCCATTTTTTCGAGATATTTTGACAAAATTTGCTGTTTTTTGCGATCTTTTGACAAAATTGGCAATTTTTCTTTGAACGATTAACGAAATCAAAATTTGTTTTCGCGACCATTTGTCGGAATTCACGGTACATTTTATGTCCAAAATTTTGGATTTATGACCAATTTTTTTTTTTTTTCAATTTTTGGAAAAATTTAGAAAAAATATCACGCTTGTTTGAAAAACGCTGCATTGGTAGAAACGCCGCATCACTTGAAATTTTATTTTTAAACACGTAAATGCTGCGGCGTTTCTTCCGAAAATTACGGCATTTTTTAATATTTAGAATCTTGACTTTTAACAGTTGCTCTCTGAATTTTAAATAATTTAATCTGGATACTGTAAGGTGATCTGATTTATCTATAGCACTCCAAATGAACTTATGCATCAACATATGGAAATAAAACCAAACAAGTAATAAGTTGAATCTTTAATAAGTTGGCAGCTCTCGTGTCATGCTTGCAATTTTACTAATCTTCTATCAGGTCTATATAGTTTACTTGCGTATTAGCTAAGATTCAAATAAAGCAAGTTATAAGAAGAGCATGGACAAGATATAGAATTTACAGAGCAGTTTATAAGACATGTTGTTCTGTTATGAGACATAATGTTCATTATAGAAGATTTTACAAAATACCAACAATTTTCTTCATTTGTGAAAATGCCAGACTATATATAGATCTTAGCTTATCTTACTTTCCAGATTTATTTTATTTATTTATTTCAATTTTTCTGTATTTAATTTTTTATATATCCTTTCTGAAAACATTGCTTTTGTTTTTTTTTCCCATATTGTTTTTCTGTTATTTTATTCCCTTTTAAAAAATAAGAAATTAATTATTTAAATTGAAGCTTTCATATAGATTCAGTTTTTGTTAAAAAAAATAGACATTTATTTGTTCTTGCCCTATGTATTATCTAATTTTCTGAAACAGGAAATATCATACTTATAAGATGTACATTCTTAGGATTTTTATTTATGTTCTAATAGCAATGTCTGATGTTTTTACTTTAAAAAAATACACGACTCTTACCTTTATTGTTTTTAGTAATTCAGCAGTTTCTCCATTTCTGTATTTGCTCTAACAGAATATTTCTTTTCTATACATAGCTGGATACTTGTTTTCCATTTGTGATATTTCTGGTGCACATAACAATCTGTGCATTTACATAAAATTTAACCAATAACATTCATTTATTGTCCACTATAACATATCAATTTGCATATTATGCTTTTGGAGACTTTACAAACAAACAAATTGAAACTTATAGTGAATGACTTGATATAAATAAATAAAATCCTTAAAATTATTTTCTTTATTTTTTATTTTTGTTTACATTTAATGCCTTGCTTTTGTTCTTTTCTTTTATTACTTTTATTTATGTTTTATTTTTTGTATTTAACTGAGATGTAAGATATTTACAGGCAGAAGCTTTATATTTCTACTATTTAATTATTCAAAATTTCACAAAAGTTTTTTTTAAACTATTCTTACTTTCTGATTTTGACAAAAACTTACCAGAATGGAGTCATTATTGTAAATTTATTATCTTTACATGTTTAGATAGTATTTAGAAGTTTTTGATATGTCCCATTTTAATACATAGTTTAAATTTTTACAGGAATTCAACATTTTTGGAAGGAAAATAACCCAAATAAAAAACATAATCAGAAGTACTGCTGTCCATATTGTTCATATTCAAATCCAAGACCTGCACACTTGAAAACTCATATTATGACACATACTGGTGAACGACCTTTTGCTTGTACAATGTGTAGTTACCGATGTAACCAGAAAACCAACCTCAGAAAACATTTTATGCTGAAACATAAATCAGCTGATATTTGACTTTCCATTGCTATTTATATTAATTTTTTGCTTCTTTCCTATGAAATATTTATATTGTAGAATCCTAATTATCAGAAACATAATAAAAACTTTAGCAAGAGTAAGATTTGCATTTAGCAAAAATAGGATGCGACTATAAAACTCTTATTTGTTGCCGATAAACATTGCCTTTTGCGATATTGAATAAGAAAAGTAATTTAATAATCTATAATATCTGAGATTTAAATGCATTTTAAACATTTTTTTTTTTTATTTTAAATATCAACTCTTAATGTAAAACATTATTCCTTGTAAGAAAATACACAAAAAGTTTGATGTTTAATGCATTTTATTAGTTATTTAACATAAAGCATAATCAGATGGCACTTTTTTTAGTATGTGCATCTATTCTATTGCTAAAAATCTATTACATCTATGATTTAGGGAAGTATTCTTTTGTGAATGCAATAAAAAATAAACTTAAGTGCTCTAATGCAAACATCATTGGTTTCCAAAAATATCAGAAAATGAAGGAAATATAAAAATAATTGTTAAATAGATATTACATGTATGATATTAACCAAATAATTTTCAATTAGCATTTTAAATATTTTGTGTCTAGATTTAAAATTGAATCTGGACCATGAGAAAAAACAAATTACAATATACAGTCGAATCTCTCTATAACGAAACTCTATCCAAGGAATTTCTCTACTTAACGAATTTTTTGTGGAAACGGTCAATTTTTTCATGATTACATTAAAAATAATCTCCATATAGCGAAATATATATCTCCATTTAACGAGTTTTTTTTTCAAAAATGTTTTTTCATATGTTCAGAAAACGCTAAAAAAAAAAATTTGTAGAATAACTTGTTTCTGTTGATTTCTGGTTTATATCTCATAGCTAAATTACTCTACCTTATTCCTTATGTTAAAAAAAAAGGCATTCAACCCTCCTCCCCCCCCCCCCCCCAAGAAAAGCATCCTTTTTGCATGGTCACACTTAACTTTGTTTTAGCCAAGATGAGCATGTGTTCTTGGAAAAGTTTGAAAAATATGCTTGCTACTGGGGCGATTTGCAATTATCACAAAGCATCCTAAAAAATAAAACTATTCCATTGTCATTGTGAAAATGCTGTTCGTTTCTTGGTTTGGATAGTAAGGCAGGAATAAGGAAGGGATAAGGGAGCAATTGCTGAAAAGGTCGTTTTTTCAGCAGGTTTTCATCTACCTAAATTATCTCTCATTAATTTTAGAGTGGATGTTTCTTATCTGCGCCTCGGAGCATTTTTTGTTGTGAGGAATCATTTGAATGAAGAATTGTTATCAAGTGTCATCTATGCTGGTGTTATCGTCTACTGCATCTACATAAAATTGCTTCTACGATAAGCATAACTCTCTTTGATAAAATAATAATTTTGAAAATAATCAATAAGACACTGAAAAAAGAAAGTGGCGAAAATGTTTGAGATTATGGAAAAATTCCGTTAAATATTTCAATAACTTAATTAAACACCTCAAAAACAATTATATTTCAAAATTTAAACATTAAATGAAATTTTTTTTGCCGTTCTCTATTCAGCAAATTTTTTGACTGAACGATGGATTTCGTTATATAGAGACTCGACTCTATATAGATATGTTTAAAAGTTTGGTATGAGCTGATTTTTATTTTAATTCAATTTTCCATTACATTTTAAAATTTTGACTCATATTTTCATGCATTTAAATATTTTTTTATTTAAACATTTTTTTCTTTCATTTAATCATATTTTTACTGTTTTGTATTATATTATTTTTATATTCATATGCCATTATTAATTAAATGTATTTATTTATAAATGTAAAAGTTGTGTGTTCATGTCTTTATTTTCAGTGTGAATAATAATTTTGACATTTAACATGGTTTTCTTGTTTTGTAGCAATATATGGAGAGGGGATAAATACGGTAATTGCTTCATATGTGATTCAACAATTAACCAAATCAGTAAGAACAAACAGATTGAAATTTTTCTGATTGTGGTTGCATCATCAAGTTTCTTCGTAAAATAATTCAAACTGCTTTACATCATTTAAATTATTTCATCTTTCAAAGGGTTAAGGGGAAAAAATTATTACTGTATTTACTGTTATACAAACAAAATATTTAAACTTATTCAGGTTTCAAGAAATATGCTTTTTGCTTCAGTGTATTATTATTATTATTATTATTTTTTTTTCTATCTAAAATCTAAGTACTAAAAATGATTTGTTTGAATATACCGGGTGTCCCAAAAATGACTGATGGATTTTAAAATTCAATAACTTGCAAACGGTGACAGCTTTTTTAAAATTGTTTGCAGGAGTGTTATGTATAAAATCAGGAGTTTTTTTACCGTAATTTATTATTTTAGTTCAAATTTCAAACAATAGATGGCGCTGATGGCAATTGAAGCCCAGGTCGACACCGAAACTGACCTCACTTAGCACTGATCACCAGGCCTTCAATCGCCGTCAGCACTATCTATTGTTTGAAATTCAAACTAAAATAAAAATATTACGGTAAAAAAACTCCTGACATTATACATACACACCTGCAAAAATTTTTTTAATAGCTGTCACCGTTTGCAAGTTATTGAATTTTAAAATCCATCAGTCATTTTTAGGACACCCGATATATGTATACATTGTTGAATACTGAGAAATTTTAATAAAAGATCAAAGAAGTCTGAGAAGATTTACTTTCTTGAAAATTTATTGTTAAAAAGGGAGCGAAAAAAATAGTGACTGAGAGCAGATTTGTCAGTTTCTTTTACTATCAACTAAATTTAAACATGTTTTCAGGGCTTCATTCAGAGATAAGAAGGCATTTGCAATTCTGTGTATCTTCACTCATTCATGATTTTAAATTTCCTGATCATAATATCAAATAAAAATAAACCAGTAGTATATTCAACTATATTTGTTTTCATTTTAGCATCATTCATTTCTTTTCTCATAATTGGTGGCACTTATGAAGGTAAAACACAAATACCGTAGGTGTAACTTACATACAAATCATGTTTGAATAGAAGAAATTGCAATTTTATAAGTCAAATGGTTGAGAATGAAACACAAATCATATTTGTGGTATGCTTTGAAATCAGACAATTTATAGAATCAAATTATTGTCATAAATGTCAACCCATTGTATTTTTTTTTTTTTTTTCTGTTTAATCATACAATGGAATATGTTGTTTTATTTAATCCAATTCTAATACCATAAGTTTTTCATTTTAATATTAGTAATGTTGTGTGTGTACATGTGATAATTAGCCAAGATTTAAAAGTTGTCATAAAGAATTCTAAACATGAAATGTGATGCTGCTGATAGACTTCTTTGACTAAATACATCATAATTTTCATGCATTTCAGATATGTTTAATGCATTGGATGTTCACACATTTTTGTAAAAACTTTGACTTTCTCTGTGATTTAAAATGAAACTAAAACAAACAAACAAAAATATATATATATAGCCTCGATTCTAAACAGGATTTAATTATTGTCTCCATCATAAAAATATTATTTGCTTTAAAACAAGCATGCCAAACACGTAAATAATATTTGTACATACAGGCCCGTAGCCAGGATTTCCTTTCGGGAGGGGCTGAATCTACGAATTCATTTTCTTCTGACAGTAGTAATGGGAATATTTTAAATCATAAATAAACAAATAAACAAGGCTTAACCTACGATATAATCCTGCATAATATACTTGTCAATTCCAAATATTGTTATTTTTTCGATTTCTTTTACAATTTTTAATTTCTAAGAGCTCTTTCAGTACCAGTTCAAAAACCGACAGTATTTTTGAGGTAAAAAAACTTCAAAGAAAAAAATTACAACTAAAATTTTTTGCGATGAACCTCATGATTCTTTATAAGAACGTTTTAAAATTATACCAAAATGCAAGTAATTAATTTTAATGGATTTAAGATACAGGATTAAAATTAGCATACGCGTTTCTTGCTTTTCGAGAGCGCGGTCTTAACCCGGGAGGACGCGCGCAGGGCCTAAAAGACCCGGAGTGCGTATGGTTTTTATAATTGCAACCACAAATTTTTAAAAAGTAATCTTCAACTTATTTAATCGCAAATTTTGTAAGAATTGTCTCCGTCTAAATAAAGCGCCTGCTTTAATTTGATTTTATTGGTGACAAAGTTAAAACCATTCATACCCTGGATAAGCGCGCGTTCTCCCGGGTTAAAATGATTAATCTGTAGATAAAATTAATTACGGATTTTTTATTTTTTCATATAAAAAATAATTGTTACAAATATATGTAATCGTAAAAATTGCATTCGCATTTCACATTCTTTAATTACAAAAGTTATAAATGTAGTATTCATGGTACAATAAATTTTCTAGTGCTACAGAAGCATTACTTCTTCGTGACTTCTTTGCAGCCATGAGGCTGATCACTTTATCAGGATCTATTGTAATATCCCAACGAATGGATATCATCGTAAGGCTGCTCAGTCTCTCATCAGTTGTTGGTAGGTGTTGGTTTCTAACCCAATCTCGCCCATCAGCCTAATCGTTCGAAGTTTGCCTTAATGTTTTTCTAACCTGGTATTTAATTCCATAGTAACGGGCTAGGTTCTTTTTCCACGACTCTTATAGAGGGCGCCTTATTGCATTACAGTACTCTAAAACTTTTGGATCTCTGTATTTCTATCAATACAGAGAATTCGTAAGAATTCTCTAGCACCATACTTCATATTCAACTTTCACTTACGAAATTAACACCTTGTGTTTGAAATATTTAGAGAGATTCTCTAAATTTCCTTTCCAGAATTCTCCAATTCTCTAAATCATTTACTTGAATGAATCTAAAATAATTTCCCGAATTATTGGGGTTTGTGCATTTTTAAAATACTAATCCACTTATCTAACTCAAAGTGCAAACTATTCAAAGCTTTAAATGTCCATGGTTTCATCAGTATTCCTCCTAAAACAGATCGTATTATTTATTTTGGTAACAAGTTCTTCAGTAACCATACCTCAGTATATTTGAATTATTTCATTCTGAATGTCTGGTCTGAAATAAGAAGTAGTATTTCTATGAGAATTTATAACGTTTCAGTTCCTCATCTCCAGGATTTGTTATAAATCTTAAAAGAGTTCTTTGCCTACCGTTCCTTTTATTTGTTCTTTAATGTTAGAGGACCGGTATTATGATTATTTCGTCATAGCATTTCTTGCTCAGCACAAAATAAGATTATTTTGCCTCCTAGAAAACTCTTTAGGAGGAACTGTGAACAACCCCCTAAAAATCCCTACTCAAGAGTATCCATCCTTGCAGTTGATAATAGTACAAAAGACAAAGAAACTTTCCCACGCAAACAGACTACTCTCTGCTAGAGGCTCCGGGGGTCGGGCCAGTAGAATGATTCCGAATTTGCTAACGGGCCGGACCGGCGGAATGAGAACTATTTTTTCAACGGGACGGACCGGCAAAAAAATTGAACGGGTCATAAGGGCCGGGCCGATAAAAAAAATTTAGCGGGTCTGCCGGCCCGTTATAAAGATTCCAACAAAGGCAATAAAATACAAGCTATAGTCAATAACTATGGCTTTAACTAGAAAAAATATAAATGTGCGTTACGAGCCGATACTAGTTTGACAACATCAATAGAGAAATGTATACATATAGTCGAGTCACGCCGAAACTACACTTAAATGTTCTCAAGATTTGTTGGGCAGACAATATGATTTGTAAAAGTATTAATAGCAATAAAAAATTTTTATTAACGAGATCTTTGGAAATATACTTCTTGTTGGTTCTTTAATTTACTACTCAACAATGTAAAGTTGGCACATTTTCTGACAAATTTTAATAATAAAGTTATAAAAGAGACAACCCTGTTTATTGAAGAGATTTGGAATCGAATAGCGTTTTCCATTTTGGTAAATAAGATACTTGTATATACTTGTTGAGATGTAAGAGATTCATTCTTGTTACGTAGTTTCAGATTTTTCTCTCTTCCCATGCTATCGCTTCCAGAAATTTGATTCAAAAAGCTAACTTTGTCTGTGTTTTCTTAAATTTCTTGTATCAAAAAATGGATAACACCATTCGTTTACATAGTTTCTGAATAAAAACACCTGCTAATCTTATGTTTTTCCGAAAAGAAATGAATTCAGAAATGTATCAGAAAGTATCTTTTTTGAGTTTGAGAAAATCTTTAATAAATCATATTGAAATATTTTTATAAATCTACTTTATACCATTCAGCTTCAAACTAGTTGGATGTACCAATGCCAAAACTTTCTTCTATCTCATACGTACATTTTAATATTTTTAAAAAATAGTTACTCATTTTAATGCTTTAATAATTTTAATTCAATATCATACCAACTTTGGTTTTCATCTTAAATTTCTGCATCAGTCAGTTAATATGAGTAAAAACGAATTTCCGTCTCTGCACGAGCCGACAGACAATAAAATGATAGGCAGATTTTTTTTTCAAATTCAGGGAGATCCTACTTGTCTTACCAAAAAATAATCATACACAAAAAATTTAGTTCAGTTCTAGAACTAACTTCAAACACTTTTAGGTGGTGCAATATTGAAATTGGCATAAAATTCTCTTTTGCAGCGTCACCTTCCGGCGGATTTTTTTCAAATTCAGGAAGGACCAACTAGTCATAATCATACACTTACACAAAAAATTTGGTTCAATTCGATGCATAACTTCATATACTTTTGGTCGGTAAAATATTGAAAATGGCAAAAAAATAGCGATTGCAGCGCCCCCTTCCGGCGGATTTTTTTTAAATTCGGGAAGTTACCAACTAGCTATAGTCATACACTTACACAAAAAATTTGGTTCAATTCGATGCATAACTTCATATACTTTTGGTCGGTACAATATTGAAAATGGCACAAAAATTGCGATTGCAGCGCCCCCTATCGGCGAATTTGTTTCAAATTCAGAGAAGACCCACTAGCCATACTCACACACTTACAAAAAAAAAATTGGTTCAATTCGATGCATAACTTCATATACTTTTGGTCGGTACAATATTGAAAATGGCAAAAAAATCGCGATTGCAGCGCTCCCTTCTGGCGGAATATTTCAAAACTGAAGTAGGACCTGCTTGCCACAGCCAAAAACATTCACAAAAAATTGGTTCAATTCTATGCATAACTTTATACACTTTTTCATAGTAGAATGGCGACAGACACACAGACAAACGGACAGACAGACATTTTGTAAAAACATGTTTTTTGGTATCTCCGACTCCTGAAACGTGTAAATCCGTCGAAAACCGGAAGTAAAAAATTTTTCGATTACAATACTTTCTTCTATTGGAGATAGAAGAAAGTAAAAATATGATGTTTTTACTTCTTTTTTTTTTTTCTTTTATTCTAGACCATATTAACTTTTTAAAGAATTTTTATTTGAATTTTGAAAGTAATCATCACTGTTGCTATTGTGTATTTTCTGTAAAATCATCCCATAATATGTATGCAGCATTCCTTAAAAGAATTTTAATTATGTGACAAAAATATGAATTTTTTTTAAACAGAAATTATGTCGGGTATGCCTGTTTTCAATCATTTCTGTACAGACCGGTCTGGAAATTCTGGGCCGTACAGACCTCTACTTTGTGCACAATCTCTTTCGATTGAAGATTCATATATGCAAAAAATTTGATTCAAATTTAATCAGTGTAAAGCCGGGAAACATCGGCCACTATGGCGTTTTTGAAGTTTATTGATACCCTATCGTCTGTCTTCGCACCACTTCTTTTCAAAATTTCCTGTGAATAATTAAAAAAAAAGCCTTTAATGATTAAAAGGTTTTTAAAAATCATTGTTTTTAAAATAATTTTATATCACAAGGGTCTTTTACAATTTTTGGCTCCTTCTTCGGCAAAACATTTTAACTTTCGTCACTCTAAGTATTTATTATATCGTGATATAATGAGTATAGATGAAATTAAATAAGATCATAGCACGAAAGTAAATGTTAAAATGTTACGCCTAAAGTTAAATTATACGCCATACGCGTATTAAATTTATTTTTCCCAAGTCAAATTAATGATATGATACATGCATTACACTTATTGGATTTTACTGTGCATAACATGAAAATTCCGTTTATAACTTTAGCTGAATAAATTTATATTTTTACAACTAAAAATATACGTAGTTCTAATGTAATCGCAGAAATAATAATAATAATAATAATATATATAAAAAAAACAAGAACTTTTTGTCAGTTTTTACTATCATTAGATTTAACTTAAAAAAAAAAATTTCGGGAGGGGCTTCAGCCCCCTTAGCCCCCTCCCTGGCTACGTGCCTGTGTACATACAGTGTCGAACACACTCATTTTATTTGAGGTATATGACTGGACTGCCAACAACTTATGTGTTGCCTGCTAAAACTTTGGCATTGTGGCTGTGTTAAACACAGCCACAATGCCGAAGTTTAGTTGTTGAACACACATATTGAAAATGCACTTTCCACGATAACACTTTACCGATTTTGGCAAACAACAGAAAAATCTGTGTATATCAGTGTTGCCAGTTGAAAAGGCTTTATGCTGTAAATATTTTAGAATAGTAATATTTGCCTTATTTAATGCATCATTGAATAAGGTAAATATCACTTTTCAGAACGCAATTGTTAATAAACCTTGCATGATTTTTTCCCCATTTATTTGTGTTGTGCAAAGTGCATTTTTTATTAGTATGCTCGCATTTTTATTGACATATTCACATACATCACAGGATTTATAAAATACATGCATTAAATTTATCCACCAGTATAAAAAATATAACTAATTGAAGATGAACAACACAGATTTTTTTTCAAAAGGTGATTTACAATGTTGTTATATTAAAAAAAAAAAACTGGTATTTTATGTTTGATATGCAGAAGTTGTTGGAGTTTGGAAACAATATAACATTAAAAGATATACAAAATATAAAGAAAATCGCAAAAATCTGGCCGAGCATTAAAAAGATAAATGTTGGATTTGAAACTGCTTCATCTTTAAAGAAAAAGTGTTTTCACCAAGCCTGTTGAAGATAATACATCCATTTAAAACTCTGTTTATTGGGTTTATTACATTGAATTGTCCAAAAGTCAAAATCATTCACTAAGAAATAGAAGAAATTATGTCTAAAGTAGTTAGAGATTTATAAATATCTTGTGCATAGGTTTTAAATGCTAGAAAGATTTATATATAGGTTGAATAGGCTTATAAAAGGAAAATATGTGCTAAAAAACTTAAGTTGCCTATAAACTTATTATATAGTGCTAATAAAACTTTATGCATTGTGTTTTAGCTTAAACATAATCAATCTAGAAAATATTTTAATGTATGGGTAATAAAGATAAATAGATCTACTTTTCAATGCAAAAAATTGGTAGTTTTCCATCATAAAGTTTTAACTGTTAATTTTAAGTTGTTAAACTTGGTTATTATTTTAATTCTAGATAGTCAAATTATGAATGTAAATTACTAAAATACCATGAATGGATAAATTATTTGCGGTTTATTTCTAAAATATTATGAATGGATAAAGTTTTTGGACTTTTCATTTCAAATTACTAGTCATCTGAGTAAATAGTCATCTGACTCTAAATAAATTTCATTATGTTATTATGCTATTTGAAGTATTAGCATTTCCTAATTAAATTTATTATTGTGTTAAAATAATTTTTAAAAGTTAATGTTACCAGAAATTATAACAAAAATAATCAAAGTTGAAATTTTAAGAATATACTAATTAAGTTTTAAATAATATTAGAATTCAGGTGAAGATATTTGAGTTTAAAGAAATCAATTTACTTCACCTCTAATGATTGATGTTAAAATTGATTAAAGTTTTATTGTTGTTATTTATTATTATTAATTCAACTTGATTTTATATTAGAATGAAAGCATATGGATGTGAGGTTTCCAAATTTTTATCATTATTTATTAGTCAACTGATTTCCTGATTTGTCAATAGGTCATATTTTAGCTGTGATTAGTCGCATATTTTTGTATGACACCTTTGCATATTTACCAGCCCTCCAAATTATTTTCATGTTACTTGAAATAATATTAGCCAGAACGTTTGTTTAATAAATGATATGAAGTAAGTACCACATTGAAATTGGAAACATGTTATTAAACAAATTCTTTTGGCTCATTATATTATTACTTTTCTTTTTTACTTAGGAAAAAAACAGAAGATTCACAGCTATGTCTTTACTATATCAAGATTAACAGGCCAACATATGCAATTAATTTTGAAAATAAATTCAATTTAAAAATTTCCATTCAATTTTGTGGATTTAGTTGATGAAAAGTATTGTTGAGTATCTTTACAAAAATAAGGTAAAATAAACTTCAATTAATAATAAATTTAGTGTTTTGTATGAATATGACTTTAACATAGCTATACTTTGTAAGTACACATTTTATTCTGTGGTATGGTAATATTCTTTTTTCTATGAGGCCTGTGGCTTTGTACAATGCTCAATTTAGCCTTTAGTGATAAACGGATCTGACATGCCTGCTGTAAAATGTCATTTGAAAAAACAATGGATCAGAGGCTGTGTAATGAAATATTCGCATTTGATTATTTTAAAAAAGGGTATGAAAAGCACGAATTTAATATTCTTCTCTAAAAATTAGTGATATAATTAATCAAAAAGAAAATTTAATTAATACTATATTTATTAAAAATAATAATAAAGAAAGTTTACAATTGTCTGAGTGTTCAGAAGTCCTTTTTTAGCACTTTCCAACAAAGTTGAAAAGTGCTTATGCATTCGGTTTGTCTGGCCGTCTGTCCGCGCTCTAACTCCCATAAATATACTCGGATTGCTATGAAATTTTTATACGTTATTGAGATTTACCCTAGCATAAACCCTATTGAAAATGAAGTATCTACCATGATTAGTTTATCAACAGGGCGAATCAAAAGTTTCCCATTACATTACGGCCTATGGGGAAAAATCGTTAATATACTCGGATTGCCATGAAAATTTAGGACGTTATTGACGTTTACCCTAGCACAAATCCTATTGAAAATGAAGTTTCTACCATGATTAGTTTATCTAGAGGACGAATCAAAAGTTTTCCATTACATTATGGCCCATGAAGAAAAATCGTTAATGTACTCGGATTGCTATGAAATTTTAGGACGTTATTGACGTTTACCCTAGCACAAGTCCTATTGAAAATGAAGTTTCTACCTTGATTAGTTTATCTACAAGGCGAATCAAAAGTTTCCTATTACATTACGGCCTATGGGGAAAAATCGTTTCAAAGGAATTTTAAAGGTGTTTTACCCTGTCAAACATATTAAAATATGCATTCTATAAAATATAAGGTGAAAATGTAGCTATTATTCATTTACAGGGCCACACAAAAGAATTCCATTAGATAATGGTAAAAGGAGGAATTGTGTGTGACATATTTTAAATATATTAAGCTTTTTCATGTATAATAAAATTGATATATGTCACTGAAGTTTAATATAAATTATACGCTACTGTCTTGCATAAATTGAAGTACATAGCATTTACAGCGCCATACAAAAGATTTCAAATAGTATATTCTTTCCGAAGTACCGTATATGTGTCCGATGATGGCTGATGGAGGGATGAAATGCATTTTAATTATGATATTCGCGTTTATATTTCGCTAAATATATGCACATTATATGGTGTGTATAAATGTTATAGTTGATATACAGGGCTACCCAAAAGAGCTCACCAACTTTACTGAATATGAGCGTAAATTATTTAAACTTGGTTCTTAAATAAGCTATGCATTTTTATGATGAGCTGCATTCAATTTACTGAGAAATGTTTGCAGAATATAGATAAAGGGACATACAGGGCTACGTAAAGAATTCAGTACATGGACATTTATGAATGATGATTTATGAGAATGTGATTTCAGTTGTTTTAAAAGTGCTTTAGTTTACAATAAATTTTAGTCTAATGCTGACGTGTAATAAAGATACAATGTAAACTACAGGGCTGAACAAAAGTATCCAAGTATGTTTCCATCTAATAGTATGAATTGCTGAAAAAGAAATTTCAAGCTACTGGGTATTTTCTTGCTAAGCTAATTTTCCCATTATATGAACTGACATATGAAATACAGGGCTGTTCTAATGTACTGGAATACATATTTGGGTATATTTGGCTATATTTCCCTAAATAACGAAGCTTTGTTAAAGATTCCATTAAGTGTTGGGAAGTGCTTCATAATCTATGCTTAACGCATGGTTTTTCTTACTTGTTTCTGTGTTACAATATGAATCATTGTGTGATACAAAATTCTGTCACAATCAGAACAGAAATCTGTTTACTTTTCGATTTTTTTTTTCTTTTTTTTTTTTTCTTTTGAGCAGCAAGCTGCATATTGTTTTCCATGTCTGTTTCTTTATGATTTCTGTAAAACGTTTTTTTGTCCATTTGGATGGAAGATCCTTTGGCAATGTCAGAGGATTAAGCTCAGAACCCAGTCGTCCACATCTGAAATTTATTCCAGAATCCAGAGTGATATTTTTCAATAATGCAGTTAAGCAGATGAAGTCTAAATTCTAGTTTTCCTTCTTCATTTTCCTACAGTTGATAACATGTGAAATTTACTATACAATATTAAAACTTTAAAATAAAATTCAGTTACCAAATGTCAAACAATTTCTGCAAAACTCAAAAAAGAAAAAAAAATTAGAACATTGCTAAATATTAAAAAATAGCTAGAATTAAAAGTTTGTGATATTGCTGTAAAACATTGTGACTGGAAATCTGTCATGACAAATAATAAATTGGAGCAAAATGCCAAAAATCACTAAAAACTACATTAATTGTTTGTAAAATTCAAAAATTATATAATGCAAAATTTTCAGATTTGGTACAAAGTTAGAAACAGTATCCCTTTAACAGATGTCATAAAATTGTCATTGAACTCAAAAGACTATTATTAATCTCATTGAAAGTCACAATAAAAAACACTAAAATTAAAAAATAGTAGAGGTCAAAATTTACTATACAATTACCTACAATGTTATAGCAATATCTAAGATGAAAAAAAAAAAAAAAAAAAAAATTCCTGTAAAATTTTCCGCCTTTTTTTTTTTTTTTTTTTTTTTTTTTGATAATTTCAAAAAATTTTAAATTTTTATTCATATAATCTATTTTTTTCCTTAATATTATTACAGCCCATAATGATTTTTGTTTTAAGGTGGATTTGAATTTGTTCCATTTCAGTAGTATGAATTGTGGAAAGTAATGGAATATTTTTTATTCATTCTCTTAATCACAATATCTTTTACTCTGTAAAAAGTGATATTTTCTTTTTTGTTTTTTATTTTTCTGCATTTTCCTTGGAACCTATTTTCTCTTGAGGTTTAGTATTCTGTATGTATCTGTTCAGTATGAAAGTAGTTTATTTATTCCAGCCAAGAGTAATAATTGCCTATCATAAGAACATATCTTTTATGAAGGTAAGATTTAACAGTCTAAAGTTCTTGAGAAGCTTCCAAATCGATGGCAACTTTAATAGTTAAATGTCTTTATATTATTTTCAGAACAACTTGTGCTGAAATGCAGTGCTTGGAATATTCAAATTTCTGAATTGTGTCTGTATCCGTGTATATTATTATTGACCACACATAATAGGAAATTGATTTTCCCAACATAAAATGTTTTACTCCAAATCTAGTTTAAAAGCTCTCATCCACTGTTACATCACACTCATGAATCACAGTTTCACTAAATTTCTTATTGAGATGTTTCAGAACCAGTTACAGTTTTACTAATTTAGGACATTTATAATTTTGTGGGCCAAATACTGCATTATATATTAAAAAAGTAGCATTGCAAAGGAAGGAATAAATGATGGGATATTGTTTTGCCAAAAAAGGGTGTTTAAGCTGGAAGTTTTTTGCTCAAACAATGATCAATTCCAAATTTTTTTACAATTCCTAAGTATATTCAGAGTGTAAAATACATGCATCTCTTCTAAACTTGTTTCTTGCCAAAATTTACTCTGAAAAACTGTTTATAATACTCAAATGGATGCTCTGTGTAACATATTTATTCATCAGTTTCACAATTTTACTAATGATTGAAGAATCAATAAATATTTCATAAAATTATATAGAGCATCAGAAGCATTGCCAACTGGCATTTGCACAGTAAATTTCCAGTAAATTTATGCCAAAGACACAAAATGGACTATTTTGCACATCAACCCCAGTAAAAATTCTGGCTGAACTTAAATCATCATCAGAACTGCGCTCACTGTACTAGTCATCAAAGGAATAATCTTGATTATTAAAAGACAGTTCTCCATCTATATCTAAAATCAGTCCACCATAGAACAAGAAAATATTTTCATTGTTTATTTCATCCTTAATTTGAAAATAAGTATATACATACTAGAACAAAAGTTTCACTTAGCAAAATTCTCACTTCCATTTTAAAGTCTTTGCAGAAAAATCCAGATGAAAAGCAGTTCAGTGACTTAGACAAGCTATGCCTTCTGTTTAAAAATACTGATACTAAATATTCTCTTTACAGAATTAAAAATATAGGCAAACCAAAAAAGAAAAGGAGAAAATATTGATGTTTGTATGCTGTACAGGCAAATCAATTGCAGCCAAATTTGAGTAACCCATACATTGTACGATTAAACTGGTTAAGTGACTAAGAAACATTTTTGCATAAGTTGTGAATTGCAATAATTGAGTTTTTAATACAATAATTTGAAGTAATTGATTAACAAATGAATTTTAAATATGCAATTGTATTAATATACAGAGTGGTTCAAAACTGGAGGAGCAAACAATTAAATGAGATAAAGGACACCTAGATGACTCAAAATCACACAGCAATGCTGAGTCAGAAATGCAATCCTAACAAAATAGAGAGATTGTTAGGGGCTGAATCATTAAGGCACAATACTTCTGGTAAGGGAGTTCTCCGAAGTTTTGTCTATATGCCTGGTTTTTACCATCTACAATTTTTCATGTTTGAGAATACTTTTTGCCAAAGCTGAAATAGCACAACTCCATTATTACCATAAATGTATGACATATGCCTAGTGTATTTCAAAAGATCAGAGATTCCACACAGAGTACATGTTATGAAACGTTAAGATGACCTCATTATTAGGAAAGTCATGACTTTTTAAGTTTATGATCTAGCTGCTAATTTGCTATCTCGATGATTCAACCTCTAATAACCTGACTATCTTATTAGGATACTTTTCTGTTCCTGTATTTCTATGTGATTCTATGTCATCTAGTTGTATACCACGTCCATCTAAACTAAATAATTATATTAGGTTTTAATTTTTTTTTCCTCTGAAAATTTGTTTAAAATAAAGTATGTGGTGGTGGTTTTTAACTCCCTCTGATAAAATAGCGAGCTACATTCATCATGTTACTGTAGTTACCTTATAGTTTTCTCACTACCGCAAAATTTGTACAGTTCCTAAATTTATCTACAAATCAATAATTTACTTTTAGTTAAATGTTTGGTAAAGTTTTAACTAAAAAAATTTAAAAAACTAAAAAATGTAAAGTAAAACACAATCTAAACATTTCCAAAAAACTGGATTCTTATTTTTATACTAAAATTAATATTTTTTGGTAATAAAAATAGAAAATATAATGTAAAATGTCTGTCTCTTAACATTATTCACCAGAGTTTTTTTTTTATTCCTTTTAGGTAAAAAGTTATGTATCTTTAATAAATGCATTATAATTTCTCATTTTGTGTTCCTTTGATTTATTTTTTCTCATGATTTGTGCACTAAAGTGCATCAGCTGTAATGTGCAGTATGTGTTGCAAATGTTATTTCTTTAATGTGTTTTACTAAATCAAATACTTAATTTTTTGAATCTTTCAGGAACAGTATTCTACATGCCTGAAAACAATTTTGCGAAAAATTTAAACGAGCAGGTCAGAACAAGATTACATCAGTGTCAATATTGCTCCTACACCACCCGTAATTCAGCAAATCTAAAACGGCATCTGACCACTCATACTGGTGAACGCCCATTTGCTTGTTCATTTTGCAACTACAGAAGTAACCAGAAAGCAAATCTAAAGACCCATTTAATGTTGAAACATCATAGACCTGTTGACATCTGACTTTCCATACTTACTTCTGTTAAAATTGCTTTAAAGTTATTTATATTCAATTACGTATGTATGTAGTAGATGCCAGAATATCCAAGTTGAATTACCTACAAACCTTCCTTTATGAAAAATTTGAATGTTTCTGCTTTCTTTATTTAAAATAATAAAAATTCTGACTTTTCATATTTTGTACTTATCATTCACTCTGTTTCTCTGGCAAATTTTTGCATAATGTTTGCATGGTATGTAATTTATATCCACTATTTATTTTTAAAGTATCACAAAGTTTGATATTTTCATATATTTGATAATTATATACCGTAATTTCTGGAAGAAACACCACAGCGGAGTAAGCGCCGCATCGCGAAAAATTGCTCAAAAAATTAAGGAAATGGTCGTAAATGCCGCATCGTCGTAAACGCCACAGGTGAAATTTCTGTGGTAATCGCGATTGACGTGCTGAACAGAAACACATAAATAAGCTGCATTAAGAAAACATAAAAATGAAATTATTAATCAGAAATTAATAATTTAAATACAAAATTCGAAATTAACAATATTATTTAAATACCGTATTTTCGGGAATTATTACCGTATGCTGCGGCGCATACGAGTTTAAAAATTAAAAATGTGCTTAGTGCGGCGAGGCAGATACGGTGATATTTTTTCCTTACAGCAATATGTATTAAAGAGATGATTCTGTTCCAAATATTGTGAAAAGGCAGTCATTAATGCAAAAATTTGAAATGTAAAAAAAATATCGCAAATCTCAACAAATGGTCGAAAAAAAAAAAAAAAAGTATTCGCAGAAAAAATAGCTAGCTTCATCAAAAATCGCAGCAAAAGCAAGAATTTTATCAAAGCATCATGGGAAAAAAAAAAATATATCAAAGGGTCGCGGAAAAAAAATAACTGGCTTCATCAAAAGTCGCAGAAAAAAAAAGGGGGCACGAATTCTATCAAACTGTTGGGGGAAAATGCTGATTTTCTAAAGGACCGTGGGGAAATGCAAATTTTGTCAAAAGACTGTTTGAAAAAATTTTATTTCATCAAAGGATCGCTAAAAAAAACGTAACTTTTCTTTATGGATGATGAGATTTCACAACGTCCAAGTTGCCGCAGCTAAATGAACAAACATGTCATGATAACGGGGCTTTTTTATCCAGTGAGTCAAACAGTGAGCTTTTTGATGGGTATCTATAATATTCTTTAAACTTAGTATATTTTGATAAAAATTTGGTATTCAGCTTAATTTATTTTTATTGCCAGTTGCTGAAAATTTGAACAAAATCAATTAATTAATAACGAAAACATTTTTTTTTTTCTTTAAAGAGGAAAAAGAGAGTTTTGCTTCAATTTCATATTTTCAGTTCATTATTTCTTTTTACTCCTCGAACATTTTTTTTCAACAACACAAAACTTTTTGACTTATTCAAGGGATCTTTTTTTTTTTTTTTTTTTTTACTTTTTAAAGGAATACAATTTGCTCAAGAACTCTATGAAAAATGAGTGTGTGAGTTCTATGAAAAATGGAGTCCGGTTACGCCGGGCCCGGACTTGATTTCATTGAGTTTTCTTGGCTGGGTGAAGGCAAACTTTTAGCATTTCAGGCAGGGTTAATACATTTCATTTGGCTGTATCTGAAAATTTCGGCGCATCCACATTATTTTAAATTCGATGTCTAAATCTTTGGAACAGGAAAAAAAAAAGTCAGATTTTTTTTTTTTTTTTTTTTTTTTTTTTTTTTTTTTTTAAGGTTTTAAAAGAACGGGGGAGAGAAGAGGGAAATCTACTTCCTGCATTTTCCCGTTCCCTTTTGATGCAATTTTCATTTTTTCGAAATTTTAAGCAAAATTGGTGTAATATTTTTGCGATCTTTTAATAAAGTTTGCCATTTTTTCGCGATATTTTGACAAATTTTGTGTTTTTTGCAATCCTTTGACAAAATTGGCATTTTTTGATCGATTAACGAAATTGAAAATAATTTGTTTTTGCAACCATTTGTCGGAATTTGCGATACATTTTATGTCCGAAATTTTGGATTTATGATCGATTTTCTTTTTAATCTTCGGAAAAATTCAGAAAAAATATCACGCTTGTTCGAAAAAAAAAAATTTGCACGTAAACGGTGCATCAGTAGAAACGCCGTGTTGCTTGAAATTTTATTTTAAAACACGTAAACGCCGCGGCATTTCTTCCGAAAATTATGGTACAAATATTTTTATGTATAATATTTTTGGCATTTTCAGTCAAAGCAAATGTAAATGATGTTTTTCAACTGTTATTGATTGTGTGTAGTTTAGCTAGGGCATTTTCAGAAAAAAAAAAATTCAAAACTTTGTAAAGATGAGTAGTATAGAATAAAAAAATATGTGGGATAATATTTAGAATAGCCATTGAAAAGCCATTGAAAGATAACTTTTCAAAATTAGATAGTTTATCTACAATTTTATTAGAAAGAATTTTTCCTGGAATTGGTTTAGCTCAGTTTATGCTATACAGCAGGTTAGGAAGTAAAAAATCAGACAAACTTACATTTATGATTAAGTTTTTCAACAAAAAAATTTAAAATGCTGCTGCTTAGAACATAAATTTTTCTTGATCTTTGATACTAAATGTTGTAGTTTGTTTTTTGATGCGTAAAAAGCAAATTGTTTAAATTTCCTCCAAAAGAAATTTCTATTTTCAGTATCTTCAATTTTCCAGTAACAAAAAAAGAAAAAAAAAAGAACAATACATTTAGAATACTGTTTTATTAAATTTTAGGCTAAGTGCAATATGTTTTTATTTCCATCATTAAACTGACTATTTTGAAATTATCGGATGTATATTAAAAATATCAAATATTTTCAAAATATTGGTTATCATAATTTTTACAAATCATTCATGTTTGTAAAAAAAAAAAAAAAAAAAAAAAAAAAAGTTAAATATTTTTTATGTAAATATTAATTAATATAAATTATCAGTAATTTATCTGCGTGATTTTTGAATGCTTTTATTGTACATTTTTGCTTTATTCTTATGAAGCAAAGTGTAATTCTCTTATACTTATATCTAACATTGTTTTTAAACAGCTCTTCGGAAATGATTGGTAAGGTTTTTAGTTATGTATTGTAATTAATTTTATTTTTTATGATAATTGAATAAAAGCAAAATGTTACAATTTTAAAAGAGTATTATATCATGACAAAGATGACGATAAATAACTTTGAGATAATTCTGTATTTTGTTATACTTTATATAAAGAGTGGCTTAAAGATAAAACTAAAAAAGTTCCAAACCTAACAGAGGCTCTATTGCTGATCCAAAACAATGCCATATATTTCATTAATTTTAAAACTGTATTTTTTCTGGATACATTCTTTAATAAATGTGTTTCCTACATAGTAAAAAAGTTTTTCAAAATTTTACTTTAACAGAAGTATTGTTTGTTACTGCTGTTACACTACAGAACTATTTATCCAGAATATTTAGGGTCAGATGTTTTCCAGATAACTGGATGAACATTAAAGCAACATCCATCTGATCAGATTTATAAAATATATGTGGTTGGGATGTTGTTTCTAATTTTGAATCAATTATTAGATTACACAGATCAAAAATATGATTTAAAAAAAAAAAAAAAAACCCAGAATTTGAAAGGAGGTAATATATGGGAATACTTTGCAAATAAAAATTTTCCACTATCACTCTACATAGAATTCAAAATGTTCATTATGCAACTAAATATGCTTTCATTTCAAATTTTAGATGTTGGCATCAACATACCATTGCAACATATATGGTAATACATGTTGTAATGTTTAAAGCAATACATGTGTGAAATTGACATTGTATGGCACATTAAACAAAAAAAAGGTCAATTAAAAATATCATTCTGGATAAATGGATCCATACTGTATATTTATAGTTTGTACCAAAATTAATATTTTTCTTAAGAATTTATCTATACTAATTATTCAAAAGATTTTAGATACATACTTGTAGGTGGGTTGTGTAAAAAAAGATTAGGAAGCGGTGCTTTAAAAACACTTTTATAAGTTGAAATATTCCAAAAAGATTGTTTTTTCCTGATAATTTAAAGCAACTGTGTTAAAAACTACCAATCTTTTAAATATTTATGTTCAAAATTAGGTTTTATGCTGTCTTATTGATAACCTGTTAAATTATATCTAAAAAGTGAGATTATAGTTTTTCTATTTTTATAAATATGATTGTCCAAGTTCTAATCTTGACAAGTCATTTGATGGCATTAAAGATGTTTTCCTATGTGTGAAAGCTGTGTTTATGTTTAGTTACTCATAAATTAATACAATTATTACAATGGGAGAAAAATGCATGATCATGTGATTGAAATCACTTATAACTCGATAGGTAATTTAATTATCATTAAATGGAAAACAAAGTTCAATTTGAAATAGTCAGGCCTTCCAAGTTTATATGTTTCCATTAAAATATGAATTTGTAAATGTGTCAAAACATTTTGCACTTGTTGAGCAGAGAGCAATTGAGATCAGCCTTAAGCAGGGTTCTCACTAGTTTAGATGGGACCAACATTAGCAATTTTATGAATAAGTTCTAAAAAACATTAGCTAAATGAAAACAAAGTTAGAAAATAGATTCTGCATGAAATACTGAAAAATTTATCTTTAACTCCTTATTAAAAAAATTATGTAAAGATATGATTTTTTCTAGCCACCAGAAAGATAACGAAACTTTCTTTTTACTACATAAGATTTTCTCTCAACAAAGAATGTTATATAAGATGTTTCTAAATTGATGATATATTTTTTAAATGTCTGTGACTCTTATTGGGTATTTCTAGTTTTCTGCATTAATCAAATGTTTTATTTTCAATTTTCAGGAACAGTATTCTTTATGGATGAAAATATGTTGAAAAATCTTAAAAGACCAGGTCGTATACATCAGTGTCAGTATTGCAACTACACCACTAATCATTCACCGCATCTAAAGAGACACCTATTAACTCACACTGGTGAACGTCCATATGCTTGTTCATTTTGTAGTTATAGAAGCAACCAGAAAACAAATTTAAAGACACATTTACAGAAACATCATAGACCTTTTGATGTTTGATTTTCCATAAGTACATGTGCTAAATATGTTTTTAACTGTTATTCTTTTTTTATTATGATTACAAAGAACTTGTTAACCATATATGCCTTACTAAAATAAACATCCCTCTTCATTTTTTTTCTTTTTTTTTTATTATGTAACTTAAATTATATAATATATATATATACATATACAGGATTCGTGCTTATCAGGGGAATATGGAATTCAGGGAAAACTCAGATGATAATGCAAAAATTCCAAAACCCAGGAAAATTGGCAAAATGCTTGGCTACTCTGGGAAATTTAGGGTAATTGCTGCTGTTTGTATGCTTTCTGAAGTCATAATGAAATCAAACTAAGACCCTCCTACTATCTTTATGATATATAGAATTTGAAACCAGTCACACTTTACAGATGAAATACATCTGTTATTTTTAATCTGTGTTCTTCTAACATCTAGTGATATCCATGCAGTCACTAAACATGGCTTCTACCATTGTGAGAGTTGAAAACTATTAAAGAAGAATCTAAGAAAAATAAAGTGCACTTTTAAATTGAAATTAACATGCGTAACCTTCATGTTATTCATAATGCTTCTTAATCATATAATAAAGTCTCAAAGTGGAAATTAAATTCTTACAGCAATCTACCAAGGTTTTAGGGAGAGCACCACAAAACATGCAAACTTAGTCGCCGTTATACACAAATTATAGTTTTTCCTTTAATGCTCTGTTCATATTGTTTATATAGATAATGTATAAACCTTATTTTTAAGATGATCTTGTTTGTATTTTTTTTTTATTTTTGAAAGATGGGGGGGGGGGGTGTTAATGATGCTGGTTTAAAAAAATTTCTTTAATTGTTGACATGAAAAAATTATGCACCTTTGAAAATACATCAGGGAATTCTCAGGAGATTTTTCTTGGAAAAAGAGTATGAACCCTGATATATATATATTATTTTTTATAACTGAAGGTAATTGCAAAAGAATTTTTTTGGTCGTATTTTGTAGTCATCAATAATTGTAAATCAAGTTTCATGTGTATATTTGTAAGAACCATTATGAATGAATAGTTAACATTTTAGCAGTTACTATTTTTTTAATGTACTCTGCTGTTACCAATGCTATTATATTTTGACTTATTATATTTCCTTATCTATTTCTAGGTGAATAATTTTTCAAATGAAAGCTTATTATTGAACTTGTTGCTTCTTTTATATGCTGATATATTATTTAAGATCATCATCTTATGAATTCAGAGATGGTTAAAAGCTAGTTTAAAATATTCCTATGGGGAAAAGTTATCTTACTGACACAGTGATAAATCAATAAAATTTTCTTATCTTATTTCAATTCTTATGGATATTATTATTATTTTTTTTTATATAGAATAAAATAAGATTGTGTGTATTGACACACAATCTTGATACTAGTTGTGATACTTGATGATACTAGTTGTAATGACTAAATATTATTAGATATCACATCCCATTTTTTAATTATGTATCCCATTTAGTTATGTTTACATCTTGAATAAATTTAGTTCACTCAGTAGTTTAAAATATTAAGTTTTATTTAATATAATTCAATAATTGTCACCCTGTGTATTTCCTTGTTTTATTAAACAATTAGATACAATATTAACATTTGAAATATAGTTTCTCTGATCATTCATAGGTTGGCATTGTTGTATATTGGGCTTAATACAAATTTTCAAGAGATTTCAAATGTGTGGTTTTGATAAAACCACATACATAATACCTACATAATTTAGTAGATTACAAATCATTGATTTTTTGTTGTAGTTCCAATGTTTATAAGCCATGTATCAAGTAAACAAATTTTGCATGAGAAGAATTTACTTTATAAATGAAGTCAAATAAATATCACATACAAATATGTTACATTTTATTAAATGAAATTTCTGGTTTTAAAATTTTTTGAAATTACTATTAATGGTTTATATGCCAGAAATTGCACTTCATATTTTTGTAATAAATTACAATTGTTGGTTTAAAAAACAAAATTTAGTTTGAGTAGTTTTAACATTTCAAAATATACTTAAAAGCAAAATTACATGCTTATTTGAATATTATAGTTTTTTTGTTGTTTTAGCATTGGAACAGCAGTAATTTGCCTTCATATATGATCAGTTATATAAAGGTGTTGATGCAGATTTTTCTTGAATCTCCATTTTGTAGTAAAAAGAAAAAAAAAAGAGATTCTTTGTAAAATGTATGTATTATATATATTTTTTCTCTTAAATGAATAAACAGATTTTGTCACTTGAATCTGAACTAATCATTCAAATACAAATTTTCTTAATTCCTTCTACTAAAGTTTTCTTTTCTATAGATCTTGTTTTGTTTACAACTTATGCATTTCAGATCCTTGCAAAATAAAAAGAAATAGTTGGGAATTTGTTTTTATGAAATGAAGTTTTATAAAATCGCATATTTTGTTACGATTAATTTTGTGAAAAAACCTCAAAGAAGATCAATTATTTGCCTACATTGACTTTTATATGTATAACAAAGAGCAAAATTAAAGAGAGTATACAGTAATTTTATTTTTGTAAAAATAGGATTTTATAAAGATATAGGTATACCTGACCATGATCCAGATCTGTGATAAGCTTAAATGTACCATATATTGCAGCATGCTCACTCTTGATTTGAGACTGTATGTTTCTGTTTTAGCTATATCACCATGTTATTTGCACCCCCTTTTTTCAAAAAGAAAACTTCTAACTCATGCAGCATGAAAATGCAATAAAAATTTTTAAAAGTAAATTAATTAGTATGAAGCTAAGCAAAATACTAACACATTCAAATTGAAAACATAAGATAATGTAATCTATTAATCTAAGATAATTTAATCTATTTGAATTCTCACAAAGTGTTTGGAATTGTTAGTTTGAAAATTCAGTTGATCATGTCTTCTCTTTATTATTATTTTTTTTTATTACTATTATTTGTTCATTAATGTTGAATTCTTAAATTCTTATCTTTTCTAACCTGTGACGGTTTTATTATTTTTGCATGCAATGTGTAATGCACCTGTAAATTCTAATCAATTTTCTTGTATTTGAAATTTATGTTATACATTACTAGTGGAATGTATAACACTGGAATGTTCAGGAACGTAGTGAAAGGTATATGGGATTATAGACTTTTTGTTCTAGATTTTTTTTAAAAGAAGGTTCGTCTGTTCTCTGTTTTTCAATTAAATATGTAGCACATATCCTAATCATGACTTTCATGACTTTAACATATACATATACACTCTGGGCTTTTTTTATTTTTATTACAGCACTTTATATGTTACCAGAAATCTGTGTTTAATGATTTTATACTTTGAAACTTTTTTTTTTCCAAACAAACCTAAAATGTAGACTGTAGAAGTATACACATACCAAAAAATCCAAAACCTAGTTTCAAGATGCATAACTTCTTATATACATATTCCTTCCTGCCAAATCTCTTAGTGCTACATACAGTGGTCTCTTCAGAACACAACATTCAAACACATAGATTTTGCTCTGCTGTTGCATGCTTGGTGCTTGATAGAAGCTATGTTTATCTGCACTAAAGGGATGCTTGTTCTGCTGGCGAACCAGCTGTTCATGAGTTCCCCCCTCCCTCATCTCTGCTTTTCTGAAAAAAAAACTAGAAAATATGCCAACCTTGACAGTAAAGCAGAGACAGGATTTATGTTAGGGCAACTGTAGGGAGGAGGACAGCATTTGTGCAAGCTTGAGGGTTTTGTTTGAGCTTGTTTCCTGCCCTTTGTAATAAGAAGGGACCTGTGATCAACAGAGCTGGCTAATTCCATGAAAAAGTGTCATGTCTGTCACATACAACGATTTTTTGCTATCAGTATTTTAGAATTGAAAAATGTGACTTATTTTATCGGAAATATTTCATCAGTTGAATAGGGTGAAGCAAACTTTTAAAAAGTAACGGTGGCCAACAAGCATAGAGATTTTTAGCTGTGTGACAGACATGACAAGTTTTCATGGAAATGACCAGCTGTTGAGAGCCTGTTGTCCTTAAGTAGACAGGGAAACCTTGCGCTGGGATGCTACTGTGGGAAAACAAAAAGTTCAAAAGTTGTGGCCAATCGATGTCAATCAACAAAAAAAGCTTCTGCTCTGCCCTTGCCTAGTGCTTTTCTCTGTGCGATTTTTGTTACTCCTCCCTTTGGCAATTTTCGTTGATTTCGCTTTTGCACAGAGTACTGGCAACAACATTAGGGGTATTATCATGAGCAAGTTAGTAGACCTTTAACCAAAGAAGAGAACAAGGATGGGTTTATGTGGTTCTTGTTCTCTCAGGTAGTTTCTCTCTCTAAACAGGTAGAGGCTGTTTTCCATAGGAGTTCTCTTCACTTTCTGCAGCTTCATTGCTCCCTCCTTGCAGAACCCTTGAGGCTTTTGTTGATAGACCTTCTTTGTCTGCTGCTGCCATAGAAAAGGATGTCCCGAGTCTCTTCTGTCTTTGCTCTAAAGGCTTTCAGATTGGTTTTTTTTTTGTCACAATCAATCTATCAGTGTAGGTCAGCGGGTGGACTTCTTATTGTTCTTGAGTGGCTTTTCTTGCTGAACAACATGCTTCCTGGATCCGAGGCAGTCTTTGTTTGTGTTAGGTTAAGGTGGTGAGTTAAAGTGGCTGAATTGTATTGCGTGGGTCCAGTGCATATCTGGGTGAGGAAGCAAGCAGCTAGCTTCTCTGGAGTCCAGCCTTTTGGTTCTTCCATGTGCAGTTGTTGTAACCATTACTGTTGCTAGTGTGCACACAAATTTCTGTCTTTGTTATTATACATAATAAATCACACTCAAAATGCTATGAAAATAGTAATATGAAACAAACTGTAATTTCTAAGTATGTCCAGTCAGCTGATGCAAGAGCAGAAAAAAAGGCTATTTTGAGAACAGAAACAATCCTTTAAACTTAAAATTGCAGTCTAAACAAATAGAAGAACAAATTGCACACTAAAGATCTGCTTCATCTGGTACTATTTGCAGTTTTCCGTACAAAATAATTTTCAGGCTGTGCCTGAAAGTTATTTCAAACATTGCAAATGCAAACATAATGCTTCAGTTTTCTCTGAACTATTGGTTAAATTATGAAATATAGTAGATTCCCTCAAATCTGCACAGCTTGGAACTTCCACTTATGCAGATTTTAGGATTTTGTGTATTTCTGGTCATTGCTTTACCTTTTTAAAAAAGTAATTTGAATGTAATACAAATCAAAGTAACACAATCAGTAACACAATCAAAATTATAATGAATGCTTTTACAATATAGTAAAATATTAAAGTAAAATATTAAAAATTAAAACAGTTCTAAAAATAATAAAAATTTTAAAAATAAATAATTAATAATGCATAAATAAATATATATAATAGAGATGAGATAATATTTTCATGAATTATTCAATGAAATTCGCCTTATAAATGTACACTACTAATTCACATAAAAATTATAAAATAAGCAAGTTTATTTCAGGTTTAGTCAAACTTAATAACCAAAGAAACTTGATTAATCTATACTAATATTATAAAGAGGAAAGATTTGATTGTTTGTTTGTTTGTTTGTTTGAATTGAATAGGCTCCGAAACTACTTGACGGTTTTAAAAAATTCTTTCACCGTTGGAAAGCTACACTATTTCCGGTGAACATAGGCTAATTTTTAATTGATTTATTCAAATATTTTTCTTAATAATTCAAAATTTCATTATTTTTCATACAGATTCCATTAAAAATTTTCTGCTAAAAAATAACCATTTTCTTTCCCGTTGCCAAGAAAATGAAAATATGGAAAAATAATTTATCCTCGGCAATTAATTTTCAGTTAAACAATATCCACGTGAAAAATTAAAATAAAAAAAAATTCAAAGGAAAATAAATATGACGTCATTTATTATATTATCGGAAGTTTTGTTTGCACAGATATCATATACACATCGAGGTAACTAATGGACACTAAATTGATGTTATTTTGCCTGGCATGGTAACCCAACTATTGTTATTTAATTATTGATAAAATGTGTTTTTATTTCCTTTCTCTTCTTTAAAATTATGTAAACTGTTTTGTTCTATACTTATTATTTAAACTTTTTTAAACTAATTGTTATTATTTTTTAAAATAATAGAAAATAATTTAAATATATATATATGAAACTGGTAATTCGAAAACGATGTTTCCGCCAAATTAGTGTAAAAAATTATCGCGCCGACCTCGGCGCGTACATGACAACTGCGCTGTTTTGTTTATGTATTAATGACACTTTTAGATCATAAATACAATTACAGAAAATTAGTCAGATTATATAATTAGAAGTTATTAAATTTATGTTTTTTTATTATTAAACAAACGAAGAAAAGAAAATTTACTATTGCTGCCCGACTGGAGAATTAACCTTGATGTTATTTGATTTTATACTTGATGTTATTTTAAAAAACTATCGAAATGGCGAATTTTTAATTATTTGTTTACGTTTTTTGTTTGTATTATTGCAAACATTTTTCCATTTTTATACACGTATCACCTTGGCGTGATTTTTTTGTATGATGCCAATTTGGAGAACACTCCGTTTTCAAATACCAATTACATTTATATTACTTTTATTTATTTTCTATTATTTTAAAAAGGAAATAATAATAATAAACTAAGTCAATAAATAATTATGGAATAAAACAATTTATATAATTTTAAAAGAGAAAAGAAAAATAATGAAATAGTTTACTCAAAAATAATCAACTATTACCAGATTACCACGTGAGGCATAAAATGGCAATTTATTGCAATCCCGCCAACGGGATCCGTAGATGACACCTGCACCTAAATATTATTGGCAATATTATTGTTTATACAATTTGTTTTTATTATTTGGCAATACTTGCTAATCCCATCGACCAAAAAACTATTGCCAAAGTATAAGATTAAATGTCAATGGATGATCGTAAATGTCATATTCATTTGACATTAAATTTGTTATACGTAATTGTTACGTCATCAGCTAATTTTAATTCGATGTTTGTTTATATTTCTATTAACATTTTAGTAATTTATTGATTCTTTGGTTATTTAAAATAAAAATTACGTCCATTTGTATAATTTGGCGAAATTGATCTGCGGAATAATCAAGTAGTACCCATTATTTGTTTGCATTCTATCTGTATATTTAAATTGTTAGAATTAGCGTACTTATCGGGCCCCCGCCAAGTCATACGCCAAGCAGTCGTTGAATCGATCGTCAGTCGTTGAAAAGATATAATAGTAAGACTAAAACACAGTTTTAGTCTTACTATTATATCTTTTTCATCTGCAGTTATTTCACTATCACCAAAAAAGCAATATTTTAAATGTGTCGGAAAAATCATTATAATGAAAAAATATTTGCAATTAATTTATCATTCATTACAATTTAAAAAAATTGCAAGAAAAATAAATATACTTTAAAATTGATTACGAAAAAAGGTACTTCTAGGTTATCCCGTCGACCAATTTTGCCAAATTATACAAATCGCCAAACTAATAGCCAAATTATACATGTTGACGTACTTTTTATTTTAAATAACAAAAAAAAAACAAATATTCAGTAGAATATTAATAAAAAGTCGAAATAAAAATCACTTAATGACATTTTAAACACGTGAATCACATTTAATGTCATTGAATGTGACATTCACGATCATCCATTATTGGCATTTAATCTTATAGTTTGGCGATAATTTTTTGGTCGACGGGATAACCTAGAAGTACCAGAAAAAAATATACATGAAATCTCGACAACTGAAAATTTTGTTTTTCATAATTATGTCGCAATTTTAATTAACGATAAGCCCTATCAACAGAACTCTGTCAAATATTAAACTATTAGACACTACTTCATTACCCCGTCGAACAAAAAATTATCGTCAAGCTATAAGATTAAATGCCAATAATGGATGATTGTAAATTTCACACTTATTTGAGGACAAACGTGAAATAAGTCTGGTACATTTGTAACAATACCGTTTCTAGCACTTCTAATGTTTGACACTAAAAATCATAATGGAATCGATTACAGAAGGTAGAAAGATTTTATTAGATGCAAATTAAAGATTTATTTTTCTGCAAAATTTAGTCATCAAGATTATTCCCGATTTAACGGCTACATGTTTGCAACTGTTTTATAAAAGGAAGAGGCAGTGAAACTGATGAAATTTTAATGTTATTCAAATAATACAGCTTTAAAACACACTTTTTAGGCTTCATTGTTCTAATAAATATATAAGTGAAACACCCTTCTTCGTCTGCCACCCCCACGGAGGGCACCCCTTTCCTTAGGGCCTATATCCCACGCGTAGATAAATGGCCGTCATAAATACAAACAAACAAAAACTCTTCTTTATCTGTCTATAATTCTTTACATTTTTTACTCTATGTATTCTTGCTGGAACAGATCAAGGTAGATAGGAAACTACAGTAAACCTGCTAGAAGAGGACGTTTATTAAAAAATGTAATGTGAAATGACATTGTATGTAGGCTACCAGAACTACCCATAGTACAAGTTCAGATGTCGGGATTTTAAGAACTAAGAAATGATAATGTATAATCCAAAAGTTAATAGAGTTTGATAATCAATCTCACTAATCATTGCAATGCTCTCTAATGTAATAGTGTGATGATTCAAGAACATTTTGATTCCTGTTGTCATAGCGGTCTCATATTCGTACGAAACTCTACTATAAAGGATAAAATAAAAGAGATGGTGCTTAATTGCCCAAATTTTCGTCAAGACTTACAATAGTACAATATTGCAATGGCGTTGGAATGACTTTCAGCAATACGGAAGGACATTCCAGGGTGGTCTATACTGCTTTAAAATAAAATTATTAAATCACCATTTTGTTTGAGTCAAGGTTCGTTTGCAAATACGGACCAGCGAAGCGGGCATAGCCTGCTAGTACATAAATATATTTAGTAAACAATATCAGCAAATAAGGTAGGTTGGGTAAAGAGATATCAACAAAATCTTAAATTTTCTCAGAAATTTATACTCTCTTTATAAAAAAGCATAAGTTCAGTCACTTTGACAAGAATAGTGTATTAAATTGCATATAGAATTAAATAAGAGCAAAAAAGTTTCATTTTCTCTTGTACATCTGAATTGAAAGTTTCATTGTTTACTTCTTCGATGATGTATAAATTTTAGGTTTTTGTGGATTTTAGAGTTGCAAATTTAAGGGAGTCTTCTGCATTCTATTTATTAAGTAGGTCGATTCTAAAGTATCGAACAGTGATATTTATTCGAGATCATGCAAAACAATCCTTTAACCCTTTAATTCCCATGCTAGAACACGTTCTAGAAATTATGTAGTTCATTTCACACCAGAAAAATTCAATGGCTAATTTCGTTTTATTTAAATACGGTATGTTCTGTTATTGATTAAAGCAAATATTGTGGTTTTAATTTTCTGGTGGGAACTGAATTTTACGAATTAAAATATCTCGGGCAGTTTGGGATCCAGAGGGTTAATGACCCAAAACTTCTGTCCCATTGAACTTTAGTAAATTACTGGTTTTTAAAAAAAAAAAAACTTTTTGTGGACTTTTAATCAGTTAAAATGAAAATACATTTTAGATTTATTCGGCAAAATGTCTTATTACCTGTAGTTGTGCGTTTTTATTGATGTAAAAAGTTTATTAAAATAATGTTTCTGTATAAAAAGTGGAAATGTTAAAAAATAAAATATTGTATAGTTTACAAATTAGTTTTTTGAACAAATTGCTGTAAAGTTTGTTACAATAAATGTTTTTGACAAATAATTGTGTTTATTTATGATTTTTTCCCCCTACTTATGTATATATTTCTGTATTTTAAGAATAGTAATCATTTTTAGCTCTGCGATAAAATGAATAGAAAACATCTTCAGCGGTTTTGATTACCAGAACTTTTTAAATAAATACTGTTGTCACTCAATTATTGCAACATTTCTGCAATTTCAAGTAACTAATACTATTCCATTTCTCCATTTATTTTCTTAAAGTTTTCTCATAAAATTGATCATTTGCAGATTTATTTGTTTGTAATTAATAATTTTGACTTAAAAATAAGTTGACAAGATAAAGTTCCAAAGCCAAGAATTTAGCATATTTTTGCTTTCCATTAAGAAGTTGATCAGAAAAGAATATGCAGCAAAGATTTTTTTTAAAATATTTTTTGCAATGTGTGCTGTTAATATGTTGTACTAAATTGATTAAACATAATGGTTATTTTTGATTTTATAGGAAAAACATTCTTTGTACATGAAAATAACTTGATGACAATTCTGAAGAAACATCATTGTCAATATTGTCAGTACGAAACTTATTATTCAACAAATTTAAAACAGCATATGTTGACACATACTGGTGAACGTCCATTTGCATGTTCATTATGCAGCTACAGATGTAATGTGAAAGCAAACTTAAGAAGACATTTAAAACTGAAACATCATAGATCTGATGGCATTTGACTTTTAATAGTTAGTTATATTAAATTTGTTTTACTCTCTTCTAATCCACATATGTAATTAAATCCTGATACCTAGCCCCAAAATTTAACTTAATTGAAAATTTTGAAAAATTTTCTTTTTAATTTAAATTTAATAAAAATTTTAGTCTGAATTTTTATTTATTTTTTTAATTTAACTAGTATTATTTATTTATGTAATTAATCTATCACAAGAAATTGCATAATATAACATAATTATTATTAATAAATTGTTTTTAGCATATTTTCAGTGTTTTTAATCAGAATTTAGCTTTAGTTTAATTAAAACTTATACATTAAAATAAATGATTTTCTATAATAATAAAAGAGAAGAATGATAGAAAAAAACTAATTTTTTGCAACCATTAAAAATAAAACTTTTTAAAAACTTTAATTGAATTTAATTACGCTAGGGTAATTGTTAAGGGATTGGAGACTCCTGCATAATTTGTGTTTTGTGATTATAATAAAATCTGATTAAATTAACCATATCAGTCTATCACTCTTTGTACATTTATTCCTACCAAAGTGATTGTTATTGTTTCTTATTGATGGCATTGACATAAGCAAAACTAATAGGAAAATATGAGTAGAACAAGATGTATGATCAAGTCCTTTATATTAGAACTAGGCCATTGTAAAGCAATAGCTCCTTTATTATGATACTACATGCAGACATGGCTTTGCTACAATAAAGTAATTTGTAGATTCTTGTTTATCTAAGGATTATTGTTGTGCAATCTTTAAATTATTTTTTGACGTTTCTTAATCAATACTTACCAATTAAACAATAGGTTTACTTACCAATTAAAAAAAAATATATAATCTTTTTCACCTATTTTTTTTAATTACTTTTTTTTATCGCACAGTCCTTTCTCAAAAATAAATAAATAAATAAGATAAAAAATATCTTTGACATGCAATTTGCCTTGCAAGAAGAATATTCAACAAAATTTATAAATTTTTAATAGTGATACAAGTAGAACAGAAAAATAGTTGTCTGTAACAGTCCTGTATAACTGAGTTTTCTTGGGATAATAATTATTCCACTACATTCCAAACATAAGGGAATTGGTTAACTTATTGTAGTCATCTTTTGAAGAAAAGGGGGATTTCCAATGTTAAGCATGCCAATTAAACATTTCTATTTTTTAATATTTATCATGTTTTTAAAAAGTTGGAAATTTAATCACTTGAAAAATATTTTTTGTACAATTTGAAGCAATTAAGTTGTAACTTTTTTTTTTTACATTTCTATGTATTCAAAATTCTTTTTGTCTCCCCCCCCCCTGCCCCCCGCACTAACTAAGTTCATGTGGGTTCATAACATTTAATTTTAAAAATTATTTATAATTGAATTTATTTATTAGATTTATACAAAATAAGTTACACATTCATACTTCTTGATTTATGATACATTTTGTAATTTCTGTTATTAATATCATACAGTACTGTACTTATTTCGTGAAATGTTTTGTATTTATAGGAGTACCATTGTCTGTATATGAAAATCATCTGATGAAAATTCTCAACAAGCCAAGTAATTTACACCAGTGTCAATATTGTAGCTACAATACTCCATATTCAACAGGTCTAAAAAGACATTTACTCACACATACTGGTGAACGTCCATTTGCTTGTTCATTTTGCAGCCACACATGTAACCGGAAATCAAACCTAAGGACACATTTATTGCTAAAACATCATATATCTGATAGCATTTGACTATCTATTGTATTAACTTTGTTTTAAAATTTTATTTTATTATATATATGCTTGCTATTCTTAATATTTAGTACCTTGTCAGTTGAAAGCTTTGATGAGAGTTTTTTCTTTGTTATGTTAAATAGATAATTATTACTTCATAAATTGAGATAGAAATGTGTGTTTGATTTTAAAAGTTTCTGTAAATAAGTTATGACTTATTTTTAAGCATTTCCTTTTCCTTGTTTTTTATGAGTACACTAATAAAACTACAAAATTATTGAAATTTTATTATTAAAAAAAAATAATAATAAATAAAAAAAAAAAAAAACAGAATTTTTGTATAAATGAATTTAAATGAACTTTATATAGGTATAACTTAAGTTATGATTTAAGCTTGCAGTGGTTTGTGATTAATGTTATTGTATATTATATATACTAAATAAAATGTTTATTTTCAATTTTATAGGCACATTTTGTGTATATAAAAAAAACTTGATGAGAAGCCTCAACAAGCTGGGTCATTTACATCAGTGTCAGTATTGTGACTACAAAACTTACTATTCAACACATCTAAAAAACCATATACTTACTCATACTGGTGAACGTCCATTTTCGTGTTCATTTTGCAGCTACAGGAGTAAACAAAAAGTACAATTGCGGCATCATTTAATGTCTAAACATAAGAGATCTGATGACATTTGACTTTCAGTTGTTATTTATGTATCAAGCATTATTATTATTCATAATTGAATCCTGATTATCAATTTGATCAGCGACAAACCATACTTAGTCGAAAAATTTCAAAGTTTGTTTCTTCTTCATGTAATAAATATTTTGAAAATTAGTTTGTTGTTTTTGTCTAAGTGCTTTTCACGTTCTTCTGATCATTTAAGTAAATATTTGTCATAATTTGTATAATCTAAGTTAAGTCAACTTATTGCAATATATTTTGCATACAATAATTAGCTAAAATGTTAAAATACATAAAAACTTTAAAAAAAATAGAAACTGTGATATAACAATGCCTTGATATATCATATATTGCTCAATAGATCCAAACAATCACAAAACTGGCAATAAGTGTAATTCAGTATTTATTTCTAAAGAGCAGTTAAATTTGTGGATAGCAGAGAGAGATAAAATTTAAAAAAATAACATGTAAATATAAGAATGTTCCTTACCTTTATGAAAAATAATCAGCATGATAGATTTCTTGTTTTGAACAGAGCAGGCAGGTGAATTGATCTATATGGATTAGATGAAAGAAAGTATTGAAGGAGATATTGCATGTGATATTTTCCATTGTTTTTTGCAATTCAAAATCGCAGTGAGTACAAAACAATAATATTGTAATTAGGATATTTCAGCAAAGTCAGAGTTTTGATATAATTACTGCAATATTTGATGATATATTGATATAATAACACAGTAGTAACAAAATAAAATTATGTTTTAAAAAACGAGATATTTTTTCTTTAATCGAATTTAAAAAAAAAAAAAAAAAAGTTATTAATCTAATTTACACATAATTGTATCTTTAAGTGTTGAAATGGATTTGTAGTAGTTTATAATTAATGTTGTTGAATAATATATGTACTAAATAAAGTGTTTATTTTCAATTTTGTAGGAGCAACATTATATATGCCTAAAAAAAACTCAGTAGGAAGTCTGAACAAGCGGCAAATTTTACATCAGTGTCAATATTGTGACTATAAAACTAATTATTCAACAAATCTGAAAAAACACATTCTAACACATACTGGTGAACGCCCATTTGCCTGTGCATTTTGCAGTTATAGAAGTAGTCAGAAAACAAATCTAAAGACACATTTACTGATGAAACATCATAGAACTGATGACATTTGATTCTCTGTAATTATTTGTCTTAAAATGTTATTTTATTTTTCTTTCTTATGCAAAATTAAATCCTGATTACATGAAGCTTCTTCAGTCATAAACCTTACATAGTCCAGATATTTTTTGTTTTTGTTTTTTTAATTTTATTTAATATGTAAATATTTTTTTAATTAATCTATATCTTTTTCTGTGTTTCTATACTTTGTTCTTGCAAAGCATTTAAATAAATGAATATTTTTCATTATTTGTTTAGTTAAAGTTTATTAAAACAGTTTACTGCATAATGTTTTGTGAATTAGTATTTTATGATTCATTTGACTTTCATTATTAGGTTTAAAATTAAGTAGTAAAATTGAAATGTTAAAATGAATAAAAGCATAAAAGGCTGTTAGAATATGTGTTCATTGTTTCTGATCATGTCTGTGTTAACATTAAAGATTGGACTTTATGTGATTTTGCATGTGATTTCAAATTTATGATTTTGATTAAGTTACACACATTTGTCATAAAAACAACTTTCTTTAAGTTTCCTCTGATGAAGTCAAGTCTTTGCATCTTTTGTATTATTAAGGTCAATAGCTTAAATCAAAATAAAAAGAATTTGTCTGTGGCAAATGATAAAATTTTATCTGTTAGAACAAAGTCACTTGAAAAATAAATATTTGTCATTGTACATAAAAATTAATTTCCTTTGATGAAGTAGATTGCAGATTATTGCATATCAATGTAATGTAAAAGATTTAAGTCTTAATTACATCCACTAATAACTATATTATAATAATATATATTCTAAAACGAAAAAGTCAAGAACATACACTAAAATATTTATTTGCTTAAAAGATGTCATTTTATTAAAAACACCTTAAAATATATTGCAATTCATATTGCCATGTTTTGACTCATTCATTGAGTCGTTATCAGAATGTATAACAGAAAAATAAACACAAAATTATAAACACAAAGTACATGAAAACTGGGAAAAAATAGCCATTGAATAAAAATAAGTGAAAGCCGTTCCCTACATTTTCAATATCATCTATCTTCCCACCACAGAATAACATTGCAAGTCATCCAGCCACTTAATCCATACATTCGGAATATAAAAAGATAACATATCATTACAAAAACTTAAACCTATTAAATAAATCTCAATGGATTCCCTTATAAATAACTATAAATAAAAATTTCTGTAAAATAATCTACTCTCATTAAAAAGTATGTTAATGCTCTTCCTTTTATTTAGTCTGGACAAAGTAGTATTTTCTCTATCATACTTTACATCCACTATATGGTCTTTATACCTTTTATAAAACTTTTTCTTGTTCATACCTTTATAATGATTTTTGATTTCCCCTCTCTAATTTTTCATTTTAGAATATATAGCATTGTAATATGATTATTGCATAATCATAAAATACATAATAAATTAATACATTAATAAACATAATACATTAATAAAATTATCTTAAAAAATACAGTTCAAAAACAATTTTTTTTTTTTTAATTATTATAGGATCTAAACATTTAGATAAACTAGCAGATATATAGCTTTATGAAAATTAGCTTGGTTCAAACTAACCCAATATGTAATGGTTGATTTAAAAAAATGTGGTATACCACAGAAAGTTTTTGTGTTTGCATAAACATTAAAGTATAGAGTGTTCAAGTTTTATGGGTTTCTTAATGTTATATAGTCTGTTTTATGTTTTCTTGCATTCCTATTTTTAGTTAATTCTTTTTTAGAATTTTTATTTAATTCTTTTTTATAATTTTAATAAAAAATTATAAAGCTTAAGAATTTCTGAGCTCTGCTTTAAAATTCGCTAATTCAAACATGATTCACAAAATAAAAACTTCATGAGTAGAAAAGAAATTTTCTGTTTTATACTTTGCAATAATTAAGTTAAAATGAGAATTTCAAATTTTTTTGTGCAAAGCTTATTTTAACAAAAATTTAGGAATTTTTTTAAAAAATGATAATATAAGCATTATCATTTGCAAAGATAATGTAATTTCAATTTTTAACATTAAATCATAATAAATTATGCAATTTTTTAATAAATATATCATATATTTTAATGCATGTGATCAGTATCGTTTGATACAAATTAAATCAAATGTAAAATACAATATTTTTAGGGAGTTTTCTGTGCAAGTAAAAATAATGTTTAAAAATGATTTTTAAAATCTAAATCCAGAGGAGTAACGCAATCAAGAAATGCACCACTCCTCTGGATTTAGACTTTTTTGAAGCAGTTCATATTAGTAAATTTAAAAACTCCTTGGTTAATGATTTGTCTAGTGTACCTTACATCGCAAATTTCTGGGTGGATTTGTTGTGTCATGATGCTTCTCTTCTGCTTTGATTTCATTGGTTGCTGGAACTTGGATGATCTTTCAGTGGTGTATCTACTAACAAATGGATTTTCAGCTTTCATGCAGTTGGGAGGATTCTGATTTTATACATTCATTTTTACACTGATGATGTGATGCTAATACTCACAAAAATGTATGCGTCTGTTTATGATCAGATTGCTTTATTTGTTGCGTGTTTAAATGTTTATTTTAATGATTAGGTTTCCAGCACAAGTTTTTATTTACTATTTAAGCACTAATTCATTCTATATTTACTTTTAGACACATTGTGTTATTTTTGTGTTTGAATGCAATGTGACTTCCTTTATTATCTGTTTCAGGAGATAAATTTGTTCTTACAAAGTCAAATGATTGTTGTTCCACCCTATTTTTGGTAGTTGGCCCAAAAAGACATCTGTGCATACATACTGATGAACATCCATATGTTTGTTCATTTTGCATCTATGGAAGTAGCCAGAAATCACACTTATAGATACATTTAATGTTGAAATATCATATCTGATAACATTTGAATCTTTCTGTAATCATCCATGTTAACTGGGTATTAAAATATTGTTTTATTCTTTCCTTTTGTATTTATGTAAAATTTAGAATTTTTCTATGAACTAGCCCAAGAATAAACTTTATTAAAAATTTAAGTATTTCTTTTTTATGACTGTTTAGTGTATTATTTATATTTTGCTTTATTGTAGTATTTTTCTTCTATCTAACAAAACATTAAAGGAGCACAGGACCTTTTTAGATTTTCAAAAAATTAATGTTCATTTTTGTTTTAAGCTGATTGTTTTTTTAATTTCTCAACAATGTGCAAAAACATCCCATTCAAAAATTTGCATTATTTCTTGAGTTATAATAATTTATAGATGGTGAGTATGATTGAAGATCTGTAGATATCGAAACTATGAAATATATTTCCTCATGTTAGTAAATTTGAAGATTGTGTGCACTGTTAATTTCAAACTATGTAAGCTACAGTTTTAAAATGTTAAAAAATATATGTTTCTTGATAGTTTGCACACTAAAACAAAAAAAATTAAGATACATTCAAGCCTCAATTTAATGAATCTTGATTTAACAAATTTCTCAAGTTAGCTAATTTCGACAAAAATGGAATAAAAATACTTTGATTTAACAAATGTATAATTATGATTTAACAAATCATTTTCCATGCAAAAAAAGCATTAAAAAATTGAAGAATTTTTAAATATTTATATAAAAGTTTCAATGTCCTTGATTATTAATATTTTATGTATGTATTTTATGGCTCATAATATTAAATCAAAATAAAGCGAACAAACATCTATAAAAGATATCAATCATTTACTTATAAAATTTGAATAAATGAGATTTTTTCTTAATTACAGTTCTTGTAATTTATAGTAGTACATTAATGTATGTATATATATATATTCTTAAAGCAAATGTTTAACAACATTGTTAAAGTGAGCATTGTTCTTCTTATTTATTGCCGTTTGTTCTCTTGCATAAAAGTATTCCTTTGATCCTCTCGATTTAACAAACAATGTTGCTAGTCCCGAATGATTTGTTAAATCAGGGTTCAACTAATATGTATGTTATTTATTGTTTGCACTTGAAATATTTTTTTTTTAAATTGTATTTTATTTTTATTTTGTGCTAAAATTAAATTTTAAACAAAACCTTTTGCCGATATTTTAGTTTTAATGTAGAAATAGATGTGTTTCTATTATATTTTGTTCAAAAATATTCATACTTTTGAATTTTGTCATTCAAACCGCACTTAAAGACTTTAATTCGCACATTTGTAAAATGAATTTTCAAATTTAAGTATTAATTTTGTATATATAACATTTATTTTTCTGCATAGTATAATTAAGAACGTATATTTTTGGCAGAAAGGAAAAAAAAAAAGAAAAAAATCAGAATTGCATATTATTTGTGTTTTGGTACTTTGGAAAAACAGATATCTTTTTTATTTTTTTGAGAAACTTATAGGTTCTATACCCTTTTAACCAATGTATACATACTTTTTTAAGATTTTTGTTTGAGAAAACTTACTGTAAACTTATCTATTAAAATTTATAACTGAAACAAGTCAGATTTCATCTCTATTTTGTAAGTTGGTATCATGAGTTGATATTTAAATAATTATTAATCTTTTATTTTGGGACTCCTATTTTTTTTGTATTATAATATATTAAAATTGTCTATATTCCTTTTATAGGAACACCATTATTTGTACATGAAAATAACTCAATGAGAAGCCTGAACAGGCAGGGTCTTTTACACCAGTGTCAGTATTGTGACTATAAAACTTATTATTCAACAAATCTTAAAAACCACATACTTACTCATACTGGTGAACGCCCATTTGCTTGTTCATTTTGCAGCTACAGAAGTAAGCAGAAAACAAACCTAAAGAGGCATTTGATCCTGAAACATCATCGATCTGATGACATTTGACTTTGTTTTTACTTGTGTGTGTGTTAGTGTTATTTTATTCTTTCTTATACATAATTGAATCCTAATTATTTAATATTTGATCAGCCACAAACTTTACTTAGTCAAAAAAATTTAAGAGTTTGCTTCTTATTAACAGAATAAATATTTTGGAAATCAACCCTTAGTTTTTCTTGTTTTTCTTTCTTCTTTCAAAACATTTAATGTTTGAATAAATGTTATGATTTATATAATGAATTTAAAACAGTTTATTGCATTATATTTTATGTATGTTTCTTTATTGAATCCATTTGCATTCTGCATTTATTATTATTATTATTTTTTTTTAAATATAATATCTAACATATACAGTTTTAATTTTTTAAGGAAAGATTTTCTTTTGATTTTGTTTTGCCTTCAAGCTAATAAATTCCTTAAATTTTTAGATATCTTTAAATCTAATCAAACAAAGTCAAACAGTTGTATTTGTATATAATTAAGAATTGTCGTAAGATGTTGAGTGAAATATAGCATCTAATATAAATTGTCTAAGATCATTTATGAGTTGCTCTTGTTAAAGACTGAGTAGTATTGATACTTTGATGTAGATTTTCATTTGATTTTCAATTTCTAACTTTGATAATGTTATTCATAATTCTGATTTTCAATGTGAATTTCAACAAAATTATTATTATTCTTTATTTATCTATTTTAAAGCATATACAACTATTTAAAAATTCATTTCTTCAATTTCAGTTTTCTTTGTGTTTCTTGAGTCATTGTCATAGAGCCATTGTAAATAACAGGAACATTTTTTCTGCATTAGACAAAATGTTAAAGTTGTATCAAATTCAATGTAACAAATGAGTATGTGATGTTGCACAAAAATATTATTCATACATTAGGGAATTCAAAACAATCTATTGCATACCATTATTACAATGTAGATAATGGTGATCCAAGTTTGAAAAAGTTATGTGAATTAAAGAATTCTTATTTTCTATAAAAATAAACCATAACAAGGTTATACAAAATTTTTCTTAAATGTTTTGCATTATTTTATACTATGCTTTACTAAATGAAATGTTTAATTCAAATTTATTTGTACATAGCATTTTAAGTGATTGAAAATTATAAATGAAAAACATGAAAAGTTAAGTCTTAATTTCAATTTTGAAAGAAACTTCTTATCATTAGCCACATCCATGTTTTTTTATGAGTTTTTGTTTAAAATTTTATTCAATGACTATTACAATTGCAGCATATATGGTTTTTGAAAAACTTGATATCATGTAATATCTTTTTAAATGGTTGATTTTTATATCTTTCAGAGTCATTTTCTTCCTTTATGAACAGAAACTTTATTAAACCTTACTTTGTATCAAAATGCTTTAATGTCTCAGTAGCATTTTTACTGTATCATAATTGATTAAAAATGTTACATTGGACGGTGAAAAGAGCGTATAAAAGTCTAACATAAAAATGAGATGGACTTGAATGTGTGGGAATGTTTGTTGTCTAAAATTAACAAAGCTCTTTCCAATTTCCTTAGATTTTATCTTTTTTTTTTTTTATTTATTTATTTTTTTTTTTTTTTTAGGGTTTTGTACTTAAAAAAGTGAAAACAGAACCATTAAAAGATCACTCCGGTGACTGATTGTCCATCTCACAGCTATTTTACTCATAAACTATGAAATATATGAAAGCTCAAATTCGGGGAAGTAATGAAGACTATTAACCCACATATTTACACAAATTTATTTAATAGTGGGGTATGAAGGCTAATAAGTTATGTGAAAAAAAAAATTCTTTTCTTTGTATTTTGTGTAGGTTATCTTCTGAAAGCTTTTGTTATGCTGAGCTCAAAAATATATTTCTTTTAATTTTAGGTACCATATTTTCGGAGATATCGCTGAAAATATAGTGCAAAAATATGTCCCCCCCTCACCCCATTTAATTCCAAATCTACTAAAATTAAAAGTATGAAAAAATTAGAGGTTAGCAATGTTAGTTTAAACCTTGCAGGAAAACTATAGTGATTACTCTAGTTCGCATAGTTTTTGAGAAAAGCACATTTTTCTGTTACACAAAAATTTCAATTTTGGGCATTGAGCAAAGGTGTTAAGGAGTATTGGAGATACCTATCATAGCAGAAGTATAAACGCATTGATGATAACTATTTTTGAAAAAATTCATTGATAATTAGCCGAGATATTAACCCTCAAAGACAGAGACGATCTTGACATAAATGACAAGGGCAGCGTACTCTGCATACCATCCGCTTTTAAAGTCTAAGCAACAACTTCTAATAATATATATTTGTGTAATTAATATCTAGTAGTAGTATAAAAGCAATAAACTTCACACTATTGCAACATACTAATTTAATCAAAATTAATCCCATAAATCAGGATTTGTACACCAAATCAACTTTGCAAATTTGCGACCTTTCTACACAAGCTCGTTTAGCACAATGCAAAGTTTAAACATTGTACAAAAGTTTTTTGTTAGCTACACTGGGAAAAGAAAAGGTTATTACTACTCAGAATTAGGTTTTATGAAATGTCGAATGAAGTTTAAATATGCACTACCTTTTATTCTTAATATTCAGTTAAGCTCCTTATAAAATATAAGGATGAGATTTAAAAAAAATTGCTATACACAGGGATGCCACTTTTCCGCCGAAAGGCGGATTTCCGCTTTTTTTAATTTTTAAGAATTCTCTTTTTTCGTCAAGCGATCACGAAATAAAATAGCGATTTTCGTCCAACGATCGCGAAAAAAATAGCGATTTTCGTCCTACGTTCGCGAAAAAAATAGCGATTTTCGTCCAACGATCGCAAAATAAAACGAGAATTTTCGTCAAACGATTGCGAAATTACACAGCAATTTTCGTCAAGCGATCGAGAAATACAACAGCTTTTTTCGTCAAGTGATCGCGAAATATAGCAGCGATTTTCGTTAAAAGATCGTGAAATATAACAGCGATTTTCGTTAAAAGATCGCGAAATATAACTGTGATTTTTGTCAAAAGATCGCAAAATAAAACGACTATTTTCATCAAACGGTCGCGATATAAAACAGCAATTTTCATCAAACGATCTCGAAACGAAACGGTGATTTTCGTCAAACGATCTCGAAACGAAACGGTGATTTTCGTCTAATGATCGCGATGTAAAACGACCATTTTCGTCGAACGATCATGATGTAAAACGGCAATTTTCGACGAACGATCACGATGTAAAACGGCGATTTGCGTCAAACGATCGTGATGTAAAACGGTGATTTGCATCAAACGATCGCGAAATAAAACGGCGAGTTTCGTCAAACAATCGCGATGTAAAACGGCGATTTTCGTCAAACGATCGCGAAATAAAACGGCATTTTCCGTCAAACGATCATGAAATAAAACAGCTTTTTTCGTCAAGTGTAAAAAAAAAAAAAAAAAAAAAAATTTGAACAAAATTAAAAAAAACTTGCAAATTTTTGCTATTTACTCCTGGAATAATCATCGAATCTATTGCTGGGTTACTTAAATTGATTTAAAATGATGTGATACATAAAATTCCTCACTGAATTTGTTGCTGGATTAAATTAATTCATATAAAATACAGTAAACTAAAGAAAAGTCATTTTTATTTACTCTTATAAATTAAAAATTTACAAAAAAAATGCAATTTTTTAAAAATTTATTATAAACAATATGATTACAAAATTCATGCATAAATGTTGTGAAAAATGTCGTAAATTTTATTTTACGCATAATTTCCTCTTTTTGGCTATTTTCTGAGTGGCATCCCTGTATACAGAATAACAATATTTGGTAATATTTAGGCTTCATATCTCTTTGAATTTTTATGGTATACTCATTCATACTTTTCTGGTATATACAGTTATAACCAACACTACTTTGTATAGTTTTTACAAAGTCTTATTATTCTTTCAGCAACAATTTTCTTTTAATAATGCAATTAACTTCTTCGGAATGAGAGCACTTTGCTTATTTAATCTTTAACCACTTGTTTTTCAAAACAGGAAATTTTATGTATTTGAATCCTAAAAATGCTTCAATTAGATAAGGTAAACTTTACAATAAAAAATAACTGGTGGAAATAATGAAGGATTCTGGGAATTTTAAATGGGTCATAAACCAGTCACTTGATCCTAAGGGGTTAATAATACATATGGGTGATTCTCAAAATAGGGGATAATTTATGTCTTTCGGCATACAAAAAAAATTGAGGGGCTTTCTGTCATGTTTTTATATTTAGATATGTTTGTCTTAGTATTATTCATTATTTGCACTCAATAATTACTCACTTTTTAGTTAAAAACACAGAACTTAAAATAACAGAATAAATGTGCAAAATGTCATTAGCATGGATGTCCACAGGAGCTGTGCCTTGTATATACTAGCATTTTTCAAGAGTTAATATCATGTTTATAAAAGAAAACAAATGTTATTCTTTCTTTAAATTAATCAAGGAGAGGATTTTTCCAATAAATTTCTTTTTAAAAATAAAATTATACTATATAAAAAAAGAATTAAAGTTTGTCCTCCATATTCTGTTTTCAAAACAAGGTCATACTATAACAGCTGGTTATTAATCAAAATTTCATTTTAACATATGACAATACTTTGAAAATATAAAGTTTCTACATGGCAACAAGTAGCCATTTTATCCCAGCCTGAAAATAGAAGCATGTATTGTATTTTAAGAATAGAAGTTGAATATTAAGCGAGTACATCAATTGTATGTCATTAGAATGGATAATAATTTTCATGTTTATTTTATAGTTAAAATTTTTATTTTACTTATTTGCATAGAACTTTTGTATTTTAAAAAGCCCCAAAAAGGACTATTGCATTGTGATTATATTATGGCTCATAATCTTATTTAAATTAAAATTTGTCGTTAGCATGGACATCAGTGTCATTGGCATGGTTTTTCTGTCCATGCTAAAGACTCCTATGTGCATAAATGTAACTTGTACTTATATTGTATCCTTTTTAAAGTTTAATTTTACATATAAATTTAGGTATTACATTTATTATCCCTAAAATATACATTAAATCTGTCAGAAAATCACTAAGACAGCTTCTTACACTGTTAGTGTCAGAATGTTGTTCATGTAAACAAAGTTTGCTCTTTGGTAATGTTTTTATTCTCCTTATATGTATATATGTAAAAATGGAAACTATTTGTTGAAAAGGAAGGCTAATAAATGTAGAAAAAGATATTTAAACTGGAAAAAAAAAAAAAAAAAAAAAAAAAAATTCTTAATATATTTATTCCATGCAATTTGTTTTGTCATTAGCATGGCTCATAAAATACTAATTATTTTTTTAAGTTAATTTTTAAATATTTAGCTCTGCTGACTACATGTAAAATATACCTAATACTATATCAACAACATCTATTTTTTTCAGAAATTTTGCTAACAGTAATTTTTTTAAGATTTCACTTTCGAAAAAGCCTCCTATTTTGAGAATCACCCATATCTGGAATCCTCTGATTTCAAGTAATACTCGCACTTGACCGTTTTTTTTTTTTTTTAAGTTGGAATGAATGTCCTCTGTTTTTTATTCCTAACTGCATCTATAATTGGCAGAGTTTTCATTTTTTTTAATGCTGTTTTATTTTTCTATTACCAATAATAACAATCTGTGATTTCTGGTTTCATTTTCACGTACAAGATTTGTTATTCTTTCCATATTTACTTTGCTTTTGGAAATACTGTTCTCATCTACCAAAGTTTTTTGGTAACTTTTCTCATTATCAAAGTTTTTTAGCAGAAGAAATTACCGTTCTTTTTCCTCAACTTTTATTGATATTTTTCTAGATCTGTTATGAAATGTGTAACTACGACTTTAGATGTTGACAGTTTTTCATTTGGAATCATATATGGAAATTTTTTTACTTGGAAGTTTGTATATTCCATGTTTATGCTTGGAATTTCTTAACTATTTAAAACAAACTTGGATTTTTTTCTCCTCTCTCCTGTCCAATTTATTCTTAAAATATGTTTCCATTGTTTCGATAGCTGATCTGCCTGTTAGGGAGAAGTTTGATGGAATATTCTGTAATGGGCTACTTCAAGATCTAAATTTAACATCTCAGTCATCATTTTTTTTTTCTTTTGTTCCTTAAGGGCACAATCACCAGTGTTGTATTATAAAGAAGATTTTGGAATTCATGGAATTTGGAAATATTATTCAGTTCTATTTTTAAAAATATGTAGCTCTGAAAGAAAAAATTGTCAATCTTTTAAACAAAATCTTAAAAAACTGTTGTATTTGCTTTAAAAAAAAAAAAAAAAAAAAATCATTTTACTACTTCTTATAAACACATGATGTAAAAGACTTTTTTATCAAAAGAATCACTTAAAATTTTTATTCTAGACTTAACCAAAAAAATCAACTCCGGGAATCACCAAAATTATGCCAGTTAATGTTCTACTATATTATTTGTTACATGTGTCAAAAGTTTTGCATCTGTGTGTGGGAGAGGGGGGGGGGGGGAGTGCTGCATTTGAAATTAAAACTTTTCAGATTATTTGCACCTTTAAGAGAGGTAGAATTTTCAACTGTTACAAAAATAAAAAGGATGAACTTGCATTGCCTTACCAAAAGGTTGAAATTGAAAAAAAGAATTTACATTTCAAAGTTATCCTAGACCATAATAAGTCAGTGATAATAGAAATTGTTTTAAGTAGTATACTGCCATGTGAGGTACTTTAAAAGTATAGCCTCCTTTATTTATTTATTGAATTTATTCTTATTATTTTATTTATTTATTTTATTTTATTTTGTCTATCTATGCAATTTATTAAGTATGAACAACAAACACATTAAACATATGCAACTTATCTAAATCAATATAAAAAAGAAAAAAGGGAATTGGTTGAAAAACAAAGAATAAAGGATCATCTGAAAGGTAAGACACTTGAATGTGAAACTGTTGCTCTAAGGTATATTAAAAAAAAAAAAAAGAAAAAAGAAAAAATTAAGAAGGCTGTAGAACTTTTTTTGAAGCTTGGGGTATACTGAAAAAGGTTGTTGGAGAAGCAGATGAATTAAAAAAGGCAAAAGCTGATCAAACCAGAGACGAGGAAGAAAATGTATGCAGGCACACAAAATAATGGAGAAGAAACAGAGGGTATACTATCATTCAGATAAAAGTTGAGAAAGGAAAATAATGTATGATCATCTTTTCCCTCTTAAAAAGCCTGGAATATAATATATTGATAGCTCCAATTGTAATTTTTTTGCAGTTTATATTCTTAGTTTATAATAATTTTATGATAATAAAATGGCCATACCCCATCCAGGGTCATAATAAATCTATTATGATCTTACCCGGCCTGTTTTTGGTAGGGGATTATTTTTAAAAAATCATATTTATTTTTTCATGTTATTGGAAATAAAAATATGAGATGTTAAAATTCTGATATATAATTTACTTAAAAAGTGCTAAAATATACATTATAAGGTCTATATAAACATAAAACCATCAAAAAGTTAAAAAGCTCTTTTAACTGTAATATAACAGCTGTCATCAAGGAAAAACATTAGAGGAGTGAAAGTTCATTAAAGTTCTGTGCTTATATAACCATAGATGAGCTTAACTCAAAGGAAAGGATGTGGAATGTAAGTTCATGAAGTTCTGTGCTTAAGTAACTCTAAACAAGCCTATTTCAAAGGAAGGGAGATGGAGAGGCGGAGGTGAATATATAATAATTATCTTTCAAAATCATTAGCTACATTTAATATTCCTTACCAGATCTTTCAAATGTAGGATAGTACATTATTGCAAGTATTATTTCTTTGAGTTAAAATTTGCAGCACTTTCTGATTATTGATGTAACGTAATAATTTGAAGTATGGGCTATGATTCTTGCTTTACTGAAATCTATGTCAATGTCTTGTTTCTGGTTTAATCTTGATTGAGCTGTAGAGGGCTTACTATACTTTATATCTGTAATATGTTATTTTAGTCTGTCTTTAAATTTTCTATTGGTCATGTCTATGTACTTATTTTTATTTACTTTGTTTGTTGTCTTTAAAAGATATCATATATATCCCTGAAATTTTGGCATTAGAGATTGGATCTATTTTTCAGTGTGCAAGATCTTTTAATCTGGCTAATGGTTTTGCGATTATGTTGATATTATATTTCCTTAATGCACAGCTAATTCTTTTAAATTATTGAAATTGCAAAATTTGATATTTTTCTTAATGCCATTTTTAGTTAAATCTCTATGTTGAATATCAAAAATTAATTTATTGATACATTGAGGTATGCTGGGACATTTTCTATTGCTTATATTCTTAATAGGGAGTAATTCTGCTTCTAGGTAATTTCTCATACAAAATTCTATGGCTGTGTTTATGTAAAACTTATAAGCTACTATTTTGTATTCAAATGGAGCATTGCTATTGTAGGTTATGGTATTTTTTTAATTATGTCATTTCCAATTAATTTTTCTATCAGTTTTGTGTGTTGTGTGATTTCTTATTTATTCTATATCTAAAATCGGTAAGGATTTTCTTTGTTCAACTCCCTGCATGAACTGTATATTTGAATCCAGGCTATTAGCTGCATTTAAAAATGCATTCAATGTTGGGATACCATGGTACCATGTTAAAAATGTATCATCAATATAATCCATCCATAACTGAGATTCTAAACTGATTTAGATATAATATCTTTCTCAAGTGGTCTTAAATTTCAGTTCTACTAACAATCCTGAAATGGGTAAGCCTGATGGGGCATTATTATATAATAATAATTAAATAATAATTAAAATGTATGTAAATACAGACTTACAACTTCTTCTTTTTATGTGTGTGTGTGACAGATTATACAATAATAAAGTTCAGTGTTTTTTTTTTTTTTTTTTTTTTTTTTTTTAGGAAATGTTTTATGTGATTAAAATAATTAGGAAATGATATTTGTTAAGTTATGAAATGGGCTTGCAATAGTTTGTAATATTTATTACTGAATACTGTACTAAATGAAATATTTCTTTTCAATTTTATAGGAACAACACTTTGTGTATATAAAGAAAAATTGGTGAGAAGTCTGAACAAGCAGGGTAATTTACATCAGTGTCAGTATTGTGACTACAATACTTATTATTCAACGAGTCTTAGAAATCACATACTTACACATACTGGTGAACGTCCATATGCTTGTTCATTTTGCAACTACAGAAGTAATGTGAAATCCAATTTAAAGATCCATGTAAAGCGGAAGCATCATAGATCTGATGGCATTTGACTCTTTGCTGATATATGTATTAATATGTTATTTTAGGCTTTCTTTATGTATAACTTAATCCAGCCTATTTAATACTTGATCAGTCACAAAGCATGCTTGATCCAAAAGTCTGGATCATTTATTTATTATTTTTTTAAATATAAATATTTTAAAAACAATCTTTTTTTTCCCCCTAAGATGTTTTCTTTTTCTTTTTTATGTTAAATCATTAAATAAATTAATATCTATTATCATTTGTTTAATCTGAGTTTATGTGCAGTTTGTTGTGTAACACTTCATGTTTAATATTTGTTAACCCTCTAAGTGTTTGGCACGTAATATTCTGTTCACTAAGCTCCAGGTTTCATTGCAATGTAAGTAGTATTTAAGATAATATAATTCTATAGTTTTAATGAGTTTTCAATGCATTGAAAAATGATTACATTCATATTTGTGAGTAAGATTTTTTTATAATGTTGAAAGAATCATAATTTTTTAGCATTTAAAACAAAATGCAGAGAAAACAACATTAGAGTTTTACAATTCTGCAAGACGCTCAGATTGTTAAGTAAAATATTTTATGATATTTTTGACATCTTTAATTAGGTTTTTCAATTCCAATAAATCAAATTTAAGTATTAAGAATTAAAACAATTGAAATTATATTCTTTTATTAAGCAGTTGGTTGAAATATAAAAATTAATTATCTCTAATTACTCTGAGTTGCTGATGCTAATTTATGATTTCATAAGATCACATACAACTTGAGCTAAAGCAACTATCTTTAAGTCAAACTCTTGTCTTTCTTTATCATTAGGATCTTTGATGTAAATAATAATAAAAGTATACTGTATTCTGGTAATGGGCAAATGGTAAAGTTGTTTGTTTAGAAACAAAATCAATATAAGAAATAACACTTATAACTGTGCACAGAAACAATTTTTATTTGGATGAAGTAAAATTACAAATTCTTCTATAGTCAATTGCATTCAATCTGCAAATTTCATAGTTCATTTAAATATTGAATTTGGGTGAAACATTTGATTGCATTTTTTTTTTAATTGTCTCAAACTGAAACTTCATTCTACCCTTTATTAAAGCTTAAAAATTTTGTCCATCTTATATAATGCTACAAATGATATTTGACATTATCACTTAACTTTACATTTCTTCAAATAACTGCATTAAAATCAGCATTATATTCAATGTGACCACAAATTCTTACAGTATTATTGCTATAAAGCATATTTTTTTTTAAAACAGTCAAGAAAATTCCTTTAGATTCCAAAAGCCAATTTTTTTGCCAAATTTGTCAATATTCTTTCATTTGGGGCAAGCATATATTGAAAATGTTCTATGTATATTTGATTGAATTCTATTTTTAAGAACCTTTTATGAACTCTGATTGGTTGAATCATGTCCTAGCTCATCTCAGCTCTTAGTCGAAATTTTTAGAAAATTCATTTACATTCTGAAAGCCAAAATGTCTTCAAATGTGGCAACATTCTTTCATTTGATTCCAAGTACATCTGTTTTTGCTTTTGTAATCTTGAAAGTCAATTATTTTGCCAAATTTGGCAAACTGCTGCAAACTTTGTACACTTTGTATCCGAAATCTTAATGACTGTTTGAACCTTCAATTCTATTGAAATGCATTAATCTGTAGTGACCCAAAAATGACCCACTAATTTTAATTTTCTTGAACATTTGCTCTAGTGTAGTGTTCTTCTCATACCCATTAATGGTAAGATACGAAATTCAGTCAAAGTTGTTTGAGCCATTTTTAAGATAAAAATTGCATACACACACACACCTAAATACACATACACACAATATTTGTATATAATATAGGATTCCTGAAAGAGATGTGAGATTGGGGGGAGGGGTTATGATATTTTCATTATTATGCATCCTCTTTTTTAAATTTATTTTTCTGCTTTTACCTATTTGTTTTAGCTTCATACTTCTTTTATGTGTAATGTTTGAAATTTTGTTAATTGCAATAATTATATGTGCTATGTTTGTGTTTTCGTCTATCATTAACTCATAGCCTTTTTTTTTTTTTTTTTTAATTGATTGTGAATCAGTTAATGGTTTTTCTAATATAATAAAATATTTGTATAAGAAATTCATTATTTTATGCTTCACTGTAATATGACTGTAATATTAAATTTTGAATAAAGAATTTCAAAAAAAAAAAAAAAATTATTTTCTTTTAAAAAATTTGTCTAAAATAAGCTATATACTATGATATTTTTCAGTTAGAATATGCATTGTAATGTATATTATTCTTATAGGATGGTATACTTTTTAAATCAAATGCTTATTTTCATATTCATAGGAACAATATTCTGTGTGTCTGAAAATCAAGTGGCGAAAACTCTAAACAAGCAGGGTCATTTGCATAAGTGTCAATATTGTGACTACATTACTTCTCATTCAACAAGTCTAAAAAATCACATACTTACTCATACTGGTGAACGTCCATTTGCTTGTTCATTTTGCAGCTACAGAAGTAACCAAAAAGCAAATCTGAGGAGACATTTACTGCTAAAACATCGTAGAACTGATGGAATTTGATTCTCAGTTGTTAACTATTTATTATTTTATTCTTTTATTGTGCTTACATGTAATATTATTTATATCTCTATACAAACTTTGCTAAAAAAATTTAAATTTTGAAAACTGTATTTTTTTTTTTTTTTTCTGTTGTTTTTTCTTTCTAAGTATTTAGCAAATGGTATTTTGTGTATGTGTGTATGCATGTGTCAATTGTGTATAAGAAAAGCTCATTCCATTACTTGTACATTTATTATTTTAAATTAAATGAACTCATTTTTATGTTTTAAAATTTGTCTTTTTCTGGGCCATTGCATCGTCATCATTCTATACCATTGAAACATTATTTCAAGAGTTTGAATACTTCAAAAACGAATGTTCCGTTCCGGAAGTGGTTTTTGGCTCCACCTGGCGAGCGCTTGTAAAAAATAGACAGTTTAGCTGTTGATCATCAAAGCATCAGCACGTATACTCGAATTGTTAATCATCCATACACCCTTTAAGCTATGGAAATTCATTTAAGTTTTATCATTGCATATTAGTTTACCATGTGTGGTTTTGTGTTTTTATATGTGTGTGTATTTGTGCAAGTGTAATTAAAAAACTTTAAAAAGACCATCAAGAATACAGTCCATTCTATTCGACATTGTGGCCCTCTCGCCCGGAGTGAACCATGGAAAAACTAAATAGATTAAAAGGCACGTCAAAGGCTGCCATAACAAGACTAGAGCAGTTTATATCAGAAACTACTGATATTAAAACGACTAATATAAGTATTTTAGAAGTGAAGTTAAAAAAGACGGAATGTCTACAAAACAAGCTCGAAGAGCTCAGAGAGCAGTATTTCGAAATTCAGGATATCACATCGCAACAAGTCCAAGAAATTGATCAAGATATTAATAGTGCTCTCGAGAGATTAGAACAAGTGGAGGTAAGCTTAAAACTTTTATTAGCCTCATTCGAAAATAAATCTCATACTGTTAATGATTATGTATGTGAAACCAAAACAAAAGTTCGCCTCCCAGAAATACCTTTACCTTCTTTCGGAGGTGCTTATTGTGATTTTGCTAATTTTAAAACGCAATTCACTAACTTAATTGTTAATAATGAACAACTTGATGACAATCAGAAATTATTTTACTTAAAGGCTTCTTTAAAAAACGAAGCTAAGCAATTAGAGTCACCTGATGACGATTTTAATTCATTGTTTCAAGCTTTAATACATAGATACGAAAACAAGAGATTATTAATCGATTCGCATATTTCTGCAATTTTAAATTATGAAAAAATGCAAAATGAATCTCCGAAAGAGTTGCGTAATTTTATTGATATTATTAATAAAAACATCAGAGCTCTAAAGGTCTTGGAATATACACAAAATAAATTGTCAGAAAGTGTATTTATAAATATCATTTTGAAGAAATTAGACACCGAATCTCAAAAACAATTCGAATTGTCATTGGAAACAACAAATGTTCCAAGTTTTGATTATTTAATTTCTTTTTTGGAAAAACGTTGTGTTACTTTAGAAGCCATAACGAATGCATCTGGCGCCAACCAGACTTCGAAATCCAAATTCTCCAAGGCGAATTACGCAATAAATAAATCAAAATCATTTCTCATCAATGACAACAAAAATAGAAATAATTTAAAGACCTGCTTTTGTTGCAAATTTGCGTTTCACCCACTTTATAAATGCAATGTTTTTTTAAACAAAAATGTTCAAGAAAGAAAAAGTATTGTAAATAAGAACAAATTGTGCTTGAATTGCTTAAGATTACACCAAGGGAAATGTAATTCTAAATTCGCTTGTAAATTCTGCTCGCAATTACATAATAGCTTATTATGTGAAGAACACGAAATGTTAAAGGGGGTGGAAATAAATAAAACCAAAAATAATGACATGTTGAGAGATAAACAAATAAGTGATTTCGATTCCGAAAAAAGGGAAGCAGCAATAATCGGTACAAATTTGTTTACAGATAACAGAAAAAATTGTGCATTATTAAATACGGCTATAATTTTAGTAAGTGATGTGTTTGGAAATAAAGTTAGATTGCGTGCGGTGATTGACAGCGGATCGTCGATTAACATTTTAAGTAATAGTGCATGCAAGAGATTAAATTTACGACCAAAACCATTCAAGGGAATGATTTCTGGTATTAATGAAACACATCAAGAAATAAGGAAATTAGTCAATGCAGAAATATCAAATGAACAAGGAACATTTTCCAAAGAAATAGAATTCGCTGTTTTGCCAAAAATTACAAACAACATTCCAGTTTCAAAATTAGATTTTTCTAATTTATGTATTCCACAACAAATTAATCTAGCAGATGACAATTTTTATACACCTGGACCAATCGACGCACTGATCGGTAGTCAATTGTTTTTTTCAATTTTAAAGAGTGAACAAATTCGTTTAGCAGATGCTAACTGTATTTTACAAAACACTGAATTTGGATATTTAGTGACAGGGTCGCTCCCACAAAGTAAAATTCAGTCCCATTGTTATCTTTTAACTGAAAATAGTCTAGACAACACTTTACAAAGATTTTTTGAAATAGAATCCTTACCGGGTGATGACAGTAATTCCATTAGAAGCGATGAAGAAAGGTTTTGTGAGGAACACTTTAAAAGAACTTATAAACGAGATCAAACGGGTAGATTTACCGTACAATTACCCATAAAGGAAAATGCTGAAGCATTGTTGGGATTTTCTAAAGAAATTGCAGCGAAAAGATTAACTAATTTATGGAATAAATTAGATAGAAATAAAATGATGTCTGATCTATATATAGAATTTATGAACGAGTATGAAGCTTTGGGTCATATGACTCAAATTGAATCTGAAAGCGGAAAGGGGGTGTCTTACTATATTCCTCACCATGCGATTTATAAACCAGAAAAATTATCCACTCCCCTGAGAGTGGTATTCAACGCTAGTTCAAATACATCTAGCGGTTATTCACTTAATTCAATATTGTTAAATGGGGGAACGGTTCAGCAAGATTTATTTTCTATTATAACTAGATTTCGTACGCACAAGTATGCATTCTGCGCAGACATTAAGAAAATGTACAGACAGATAATGATAGAACCGTTGCAGAGAAATTTACAAAGAATTCTTTGGAAGGTTAGTAAGGACGCTCCGATAAAAGTCTTTGAGCTAAACACGATTACCTATGGGACAGTTTCAGCCCCTTTTTTAGCCACGCGAACGTTAAAGGCTCTTGCTGATGAGGAAAAGACAGATTTCCCTAAAGCCTCCGAAGTCATACTTAACGACATGTATGTCAATGATTGTTTATCTGGTGCCAGTTCCTTACAAGCTGCAAAGGAACTACAATCAGAGTTAATTCAGATCTTGAAAAGGGGAGGGATGGACCTTCACAAATGGGTCGCTAACCATCCTGAATTACTACAAGATGCCGCCATATCAGAATACGCATTTGATGAACACTCTCAGCAGATTTCGGTAAAAACTTTGGGAATGCTTTGGAAACCTCAGATGGACCATTTCATTTTTGAGATTAATATAGAGCCTAAAGATGTTTATACCAAGAGAGATGTTTTGGCTCAAATAGCTAAAATATATGATCCCCTTGGCTTAATTGGCCCAATTATAACCAAAGCTAAGATATTTATGCAACATTTATGGCAATTAAAAATGAATTGGCATGAACAATTGCCTTCTAGCTCACTTCGAGAATGGAAGAATTTTCTTAACAAGCTAAGTGAAATCAATAATCTTACAATTCCACGATATGTTTTGTCAGACAACATTGCAAGTCTAGATTTACATGCATTCTCAGACGCCTCTGGAAAGGCCTATGGAGCAGCCATCTACTTGAGATCTTTCTCCTCAAGTGGGCAATTCAGATCTAATCTTCTATGCAGCAAGTCCCGGGTAGCCCCACTAAAGCCAATGACAATCCCAAGACTTGAACTGTCTGCAGCTCTACTTTTGACAAGGCTAGTTCAGAAAGTGATTGCCACTCTAAAATTAAATATTGAAAGAGTATGGTTCTGGACAGATTCTACAATTGTCCTATTCTGGATTAATGCATCACCCCAAAAACTGAAAACCTTCGTCGCAAACAGGGTTTCCGCGATCCAATCTCTTTCCGAAACTCATCAGTGGAACCATGTTGCCTCAAAATCTAATCCGGCAGACATCATCTCCAGAGGGGCAACAGCAAAGGATCTCATTGACAATGATTTGTGGTGGTTTGGACCAACATTTCTTCAAAGAGAAATTACAGTTCCCAGCCAACTTCCCACTCTCACTGCCTTTGAATGTGAACAAGAAATGAAAGCAGACTTTTCCCTATCCTTACTAACTGTGGAAAAAGATCCGAACATTTTAAACGAACTATTCAAACTGAACAATTTTTTAAAACTAATTAAAATATGTAGTTTTATTTTCAGGTTCATCAACAATTGTAAGAGAAAGGAGAAAACCAAAGGCTTCCTAACATCGGAAGAACTGAAATGCAGTACTTTTTTTTTAATAAGGAAAGCCCAGGAAAGTAAGTTCTCTCCTGAATTGTCAGCATTAAGAAAGGGGCAACCTGTTCCTTCCTGCAGTAAGTTAAAAAGTTTGGACCCATTCATTGATGAAAGTGGAGTCCTTCGCGTTGGTGGTAGATTAATCAACTCTCTCTTGCCCTTTGATGCAAAGCACCAAGTAATTTTACCCAGTGACCACAAGATCACTAAATTAATTTTTGAGTACTTTCATAAAAAGTATTTCCATATAGGTGCTCAGGGACTAGTTCATCAAGTACGCATGAAATATTGGCCCATAAAGGCTAAAAGCATTGCCCGGAAAACAGTGCACAATTGTGTCACATGTTTCAGGCACAATCCCAAGACGTTAGATCAATTGATGGGAGACCTCCCTTCGCAACGCGTAACACCTAATTGCACATTTTTCAATTCAGGCGTAGATTTTTGCGGTCCCTTTCAAATCAAATACAAAAATCAGAGGAAAGGTAATTATTCCAAAAGTTATGTGGCTATATTTATATGTATGGCTACCAAAGCCGTTCATTTAGAAATAGTAAGCGATTTGTCCGCTGCTGCATTCATTGCTGCGCTTAAAAGATTTTGTGCCAGGCGAGGCAAAGTAAATACTCTAACTTCGGATAATGCCACTAATTTTAAAGGTGCGTCAACTGAATTAAATAATTTTAAAAAATTATTGGAAAAACCTAACGAGGAATTATCAAATTTCTTTGCTGAAGAATTCATAACCTGGAAATTTATCCCTCCTCGATCCCCTAATTTTGGTGGTCTTTGGGAAGCTGGTGTTAAGTCCTTCAAACATCACTTGCTCAGAGCAGTAGGTAATAATAAAATCACTTTAGAGGACTTTGAAACTCTAGTGGTCCAAATCGAAGGGATCTTAAACTCTCGGCCTTTATTTCCTCTTTCTGATGACATAAATGAGTTTGAGGTACTTACACCAGGCCATTTTTTAATTGGCAGGCCTATCAGCAGTATTCCAGAGCCTAATGTTATGAATATTTCTGATAATAGATTAACCCATTGGCAGTTAATTTCCAAATATGTTCAATGCATTTGGAAACGTTGGTCTGTTGACTACCTAAATCACTTGCAGCAGCGAGGTAAATGGCAATTTAAAAAGGAAAACATTAAGCTAGGATCCCTAGTATTACTAAAGGAGGAAAATCTACCACCATGTAAATGGGCTCTTGCCCGGATTATTGAAATAATTCCAGGCAAAGACCACAAGGTTCGAGCAGTGAAGGTAAAAACTGCTACTGGTATTTTTTCACGAGGCATTTCTAAAATATGCCTATTGCCCACTAGCGACTGAATTGATGTATCTTTGTATTATTATTATATTATTTTAAAGTAATTATACTCATTGTTTATGTATTAAGTGTTTGTATTTAATGTCATTTTATTGTTAATTAATTATTATCGTATTATGTTTATTGATTGATGAAATATTGCACATTTCATCCCCGGGCGGCATGTTCCGTTCCGGAAGTGGTTTTTGGCTCCACCTGGCGAGCGCTTGTAAAAAATAGACAGTTTAGCTGTTGATCATCAAAGCATCAGCACGTATACTCGAATTGTTAATCATCCATACACCCTTTAAGCTATGGAAATTCATTTAAGTTTTATCATTGCATATTAGTTTACCATGTGTGGTTTTGTGTTTTTATATGTGTGTGTATTTGTGCAAGTGTAATTAAAAAACTTTAAAAAGACCATCAAGAATACAGTCCATTCTATTCGACAACGAATATTTTGCTTATAAATTTGGTAATAAATGAGATAAAATTGATTTTTACATGTACGTCATATTTTATTCTCATACAATAATCACACAATTTTTTTTTTCTCTTTTAATAATTTTTTAGTATTTTTTGTAACTGTTTAACTAAATTTATGTATGTGATGTTTCACCGACTGCAGTATTTCGAGATATGACATAAAAGTTTCAAAGTGACATTGTGTATCCTGACAGTGGGGGTTAAAAGTGACTACAATCAAGAACTTGTAAATATGTACCATTCAGAATTAGACCTGTAGCCTCTGAAGCATTGCATAGGCTGTGTATATTTGTATTTTGCAATAAACTATTATTCACAATTAAAAGAGAGGATGGCAGAGTTTTGAGGTAATGCTCCCTCTACAGTGAATTTCAGTGTGCTAACAATGGCAAAAATGAATTAGAAATTTGACATTAGTGGCAGAGTTTTACAAATGAAGGGAGGATGAAGGACCTGGAAGTTACATTACAAACCAACAAAATTTAGAAGGATTTAGCAAGTAAAATTGCAGTGCTCCAACAATACTGAAATTTACACAGGATTCCCATTATTAAAGTAATCCATTTAATATTTACAGAGAAAATGAAAAGCTGGTTTTTGAAAGAATTTTCTATTCACTTTTAGTGTAAGTAAAGTAATAAAAACAAAGGAAAGGAAAACTTTATTGGAAATCATTTCTTAGACAATTAGGTTTTATTAGCAACTATAGATCATTAAAGTGTCTGTTTAAAATATTTGTAATATTTTTTTCAAATTTATTTGTATTTCAAAGTGATGTATCAATGTTATGAAAATTATTCAAAATATCTCATAAAAGCTTATAATTTTTTATTTTATTTATTTATTTATTTTTTCCCAAGTATAAGTGTTTTAGTTATTAAACAAGGTCATCATCAGGGGATTATGGGATTCAAAGGAAAAACCAGGAGATAAAGTTTTGCTTGTAAAAATAAGAGTAATCTCATATAAATGATCAACTATTTTGGGAAATTCAGGGCAATTGCTGTTGTTTAACATGCTTTATGATATCATAATGAAATCAAGCTGACTTGTTTTCTAATATTATAATATATATTATTGGAAACTGGTCACTCCTTTTTATACATTGAATATAATATATGTTACATTTAATCTGTGTTGCCTTAACATCTGTCCGACTCCATTCAATTACAGACCCACTTTCTAACATCATGAGACTTGATAACAGTTCAAAAGAAGCTTTAGAAAAATAAAAGATATTTTTAAATTTATATTGGCCTTGTAATCTTCATGTTATTCATAATGCTCTTCAAAGAGGTAATAAAATCGCAAAGTGGAAATTAAATTCTTTCAACAGGCTTTCAAGACAGTTCCACAAGATATACATATTTCATCTGTTTTACACAAATTAATGTTTTTCCTTTAAATTTCTGTTTAAGTTGTTTATATAAGTGATGAATTAACTGTGTTTTTCAGCTTATCTTGTTTTATTTTTATTTTGAGGTGGTGGGAGTATCATGTTACTGGTTTAAAAAATGTTGTTAATTGTTGACATAGAAAAATTGTACATTCTGGAAAATATGTCAGGAGAATTTTTTAAAGGAAAATGAACATAAACTCTGTTATAATAAAATTTAAATTTGAATAATTAACAATTTCTTGATACGAGTTATAAAAAATGTTTTATAACACATCTAAAAGCAGTAACCCTTCTGTTCAAAAATATGATACATTGAATTAAAAACACTGAAGATTTAAGCAAGAGAAAGTTATTAATGAATTTAATATGTTCCCAAGAAGTAAGATACAACTTAAATTAAAAATACTTTATATTTTTAATTATATGTGTTCTCAATTAACTCCCTCTACTCAACAACAGTTTATAAATGTGTATCAAGAATTCAGATTAAAATGATTTAGATTTGTATGCCATATTTTCAGATAAGACAACAAAAATCTAGTCAGATATGGCAATCCCAAAACTTTCTTCTACCTCATACATTTTAATACTTCCTGAAAAATGCAGCATATCAGCACCACAGGATAAGTGATTTGCATAAAATTTAATCATCAACAAGTCAACTTCTTACTTAATCTGAAGTTTGATGAATATCCATACATTAAAGATCTGCACGGACTAGGTTCGGGCCAATTTCCATTTACAGTATTTGGGCCTTAATTTGTTTCCTGAAGTATCGTTCCAGGCCGGACCTAACTTATTTTTTCCATACAAAGCCGAGACTAATTTCATTCTTTCTAGTCTTCACAGACCAAAATAATCAGTTCCTGTTGAATCATCGCATATGAAAATCCTTTTCTCGACGTGGCCAAGTCTGTTCATAAATCAGTAAAATTTGGCTTGGTCCAAAAATTTTTGCAAAAAAGGCATATACTTTTAAGTAGTCATTGTTCTACAATTAAACATATGCAAAATGAATGCGATAATACACAAGAAAAAAATATTAAACATTTACACTTGCTAAGAAGGGAATGTATTTTTTTCTTTCCAATGCGATTCCGTCTTAGAAGATTTTACTTTTACCATATACCATTTTTTAGATTTTTATGTCTCCATCACATGGAATATGGATTAATAATACTAAGGATAACTGAAACATTTACATACAACAAATAAAGGTTCATTAAAAGCATAAATATTGCAGCCTATGGGGAAAAAAAAAAGACTAAGATAAGGCCAGATTTTTTATTCTATGGATCAGGCTGGGCTCAGGCCTGAAAATTTTGGCCCGTGCAAACGTCTATCATGCATAGTTTTTGAGATAGAACTGTTGCAGAAATTGTAAAAAATGCACATAGCAGGCCATTTATTGGAGGATTTACAATAAAAAACACTAATTTATATCAGGGGTTAACTGAATCTGAAATTAGTTAAAAATTTGAGCATTAGCTCTTGTGATAGAGCTGCTGCGATTATGAAGTTCATTCATAGTCACAAGCTGATTTCAAGTTCAGAATTGTCAGCAATTTTTTTTTAATCTTTAAAACGAAGGGCTTCATTTGTACCAGAGCCCATGAAAACTCAGCTTTGGTGCTTCTCTGTTTTTAGTAAATATTTAAATATTAGTTGAAATTCATTAAAGCTCATAAACCTGGTGCATTAGCACTTCCGGAAAATCAAAGCCTAAGTTATTTTTTCCTTTCCTTCTTACTTTCAAGTTTTTGTATTCTTTCTGTCAAAATATTTATATGTGACTTAAAATATCACACATGTAGGTAGGTGATCAAGATGAAGCAATCTCAATTTTTATATTACTCTTTGGGCTTAGGCATGTTTGATTTCAATCTTTCTTACATTCAAAATTTCTTTTATTTGTGTATAGAGCAGAAATTGTGTTTTCTATTCTAGCAATTTTTGCAAGGATTAATGGCGTCAATATCAATAGCGAGTTGATATAACATCACTCAAGTGAACAAACAATGAATTTGCTTTCAATTTTTTTTTTTTTTTTTTTTTTTTTTGTACAGTAAGTTAGTCAGCCTTGGACAGTAATTTATTTTTTAATTAAATTATTATTATTTTAGATGTTTAAGTTGAAAAGTATATTTTCTTCTGTCTTTAGTCAATAAACATCGGTTTCAAGCTTTTAGTTTTCTATTGTGTATGAGTATGAAAATAACGTTGTTAATTTTTCTTTTTATTTTACATCATGAATATTGCCCATGCTAAGGCCATGCTCTGCACATTTGGTAAGTCACTTTCATTTGTAAGTAGATATAATTGTCATGTATTGTTATTCTGATAGAAAGCAACCAAACATCTTTTCCTCCTTTTTTATAAAAGCAATCTATAAAATTTTTCTGATAATGGAGTCAAATTTTTAATTGAATCTGATTTTCAGGGACTCATCATGAGTTATTGTTATGTGAGAGGAATTGATTTTAGTTCAAGAGTTGTACCTTTTATAAAAAATTAGAAAAAGTCATTTGATACTTCAGCATATAAATATTAATTTCTTTAAATGTCATTCATTTTTTCATAAAAGGCTCTTTATTAATGTATCCACCAGATTTGATTGTTTAGGGAGAAAAAAATATAAGAATCCTTTAAAGTATGAAATATATTTTTATTTGATACCAAACTTCTCTTTTAATAAATGAAATGAACAAAAATTGCTGCATAATTTAAAAAAAAAAAAAAAAAAAAAAAAAAAAAAAAAAATCTTGTCTAATATTTTCTGAAAATTGCCTTATAAATGTTTTCTTTATAAATTTTGTAGTTGTTTATTTCAATATACCTATATATATGCATAGCTGCAAACTACTCCTTTTTTGTGTTAAAATAATTTTCAAATCATAATTGCTACCTTATTTAATTGCAGAATTCAGTAGTTAATTAATATTAAAACTGGGCAAAGGTTTCTACTCAGAAAATGTGATAACTAAAAATTTGAATAGTTGACAGCTAGGTAAATGTAGATATATATAATAAAAAATATATATCTTTATATATAAAAATCTTCTGTGCGTGTGTATGTAATTGAACTCCTCCTAAACGACTGGACCGATTTTGAAGAAATTGTGAGTGTGCGTTCCAGTTGATTGGAGAATGGTTTAGATTCACATTTCGTCTAAATTGATTCAGTACTTTTTTAGTAATTAGGCAAAAACTAATAGTTAGTGATTTTTCGCTAATTAAAAGTGCTATATATATTAAAGAAAGTCAGGATTTTGTATTAATCATAGCACAAAAAAAATCTACCATACCAAAAATCTTGAAAATTGGGGTAAAAATACTTCTTATAACATCGAGTGCCGCTAAAAAGGGATTTTTGAAAATTCCACCCCTAAGATGAGTAGAAAAAAGAACGAACTTTTAAAAAATTCCTTAAAAATAAGCTTTTGTAGTTATTTTTCAACTGATAACATATTTTAGTGCATTTTTTCATTCTGAATCGAATGGTACTAAGCAAATTTGTTTAAATCCAGTATTTCCTGAGATAAATCACTTTTTCCTAATTTGGCAATGTCTTCGGCGCAAAAACCTCAAATTTTCAATGCTTATCTTTATATATAAAAATCTTCTGTGCGTGTGTATGTCACTGAACTCCTCCTAAACGACTGGACCGATTTTGATGAAATTTTGTGTGTGCGTTCCAGTTGATTCGAGAATGGTTTAGATTCATATTTCGTCGAAATTGATTCAGTATTTTTTTAGTAATTAGGCAAAAACTAATAGTTAGTGATTTTTCGCTAATTAAAAGTGCTATATATTAAAGAAAGTCAGGATTTCGTATTAATCATAGCACAAAAAAATCTACTTAACCAAAAATCTTGAAAATTGGGGTAAAAATACTTCTTATAACATCGAGTGCCGCTAAAAATGGATTTTCGAAAATTCCACCCCTAAGATGAGTAGAAAAAAGAACGAACTTTTAAAAAATTCCATAAAAATCGACTTTTGTAGTTATTTTTCAACTGATAACATATTTTAGTGCATTTTTTCATTCTGAATCGAATGGTACTAAGCAAATTCGTTTAAATCCAGTAGTTCGTGAGATAATTCACATTTTCCTAATTTTGCGATGTCTTTAGCGCAAAAACCTCAAATTTTCAATGCTTATCTTTATATATAAAAATCTTCTGTGCGTGTGTATGTCACTGAACTCCTCTTAAACGACTGGACCGATTTTAATGAAATTTTGTGTGTGTGTTCCAGTGGATTTGAGAATGGTTTAGATTCACATTTCATCGAATTTGATTTTGAGTTTGAGTGAACAATGCTTTGAGGTCTATAGCTACAATGGCTGTTACCTCGAATGATCCATAATGCACAGAAACAAATACAGAACACTTTATTATTACAGGAAATACAGTACATACATTTTTAATACACATCACAGGGACAACAGGGACACCCATGCCGCTAGCTGGACTCGAACCAGGGTCCAGCGGTGTGGGAGGAGCTGATGCTACCAACCACGCCACTGGGTCGGCATCGAATTTGATTCAGTACTTTTTTTGTAATTAGGCAAAAACTAATAAGTGATTTTTCGCTAATTAAAAGTGTTGAATAAGTTCGATGAATGGAGTGTGGACGGAATGATGGAGCGGTCTAAGGCGCCAGATTTAAGCTCAGCTTCTTGAAGAAAGAGATCGTGTGTTCGAATCCCACTGCTGACAAACGTGTATGCTTTACAATAATATTTCCTGTATTATAATTTTGATTAACCGACTTCAGACAATCGTTAACTTTTAACTAAAAAGAGAAAAATAAACTTTTTTATCAAAAATTGAACCGACTACAAAAACTAATGAAGAGTAAAAAATAATTTCCTTACATGATTGTAATAAGAAATTAAATTAAGAGCGTAGTGTTTATTCTGTGTATTACCATATTTACGTACATTTGATTTTCTGGAGTCAGTGCCAAGAAGGACAACGTCTGTCGGGTGCGCTAGTATATATATATTTTACATTTTGTAAATGTGCAAAATATGCAGATTGGAATTATAATGGATGGCATACTGCAGTTGTTAGTACTGTGAAATATTAGGGCTCCAATACTTTTTTTAGTTAGAAATTAAACCTTGTTTAAAAATGTGTTATAGATATCTCGCACTTTTAAATGTAATAATAATAAAAGCATAGTCTGATATTTTTTGTATAATAATAAATCCATCCTGTGTTAGTCAGATACTTAAACATATAAATGAATCCATTGGCTTCTAATGATACTGTCAGGGGTGGGGAATTTTTCCATATTCTTACCAGCCAAGGAATTATTTCACCAGTCCGCAAGATGCAACACACACGCCGTTGAAAATAGTTATGACAAAATCGCACGCGATTACAGACAAAATTACTATTAATACAATGCACTTTCATAATTCTTTTTTCTATAATATTAGGAATTATACATAACAGAGGTAAGATTAATATTAGATAGAACTTAATGCCATATTTACACTGTAATAATTTGGAAAGTTAAAATATCTAGATTAAAAAAGTGTTTCTGATAATGTGCCTATTGCCCACAGTTTTTCAAAAACTAAAAATGCATTCACCTTGTGAGAAAATCCACTCGCCAATGGCGAGCAAAATGATGCATTTCCCCACCCCTGGATATTGTTATAGCTGCACACATCACATCATCATTATCTTCTGATATGCTGTCAATAAGTAACCTATATTTTTTATTGAAATGAAGATGCATTCCTTGATGAAAAACAGATTAGAGTACTAGTTGTGTATGTTATTCACAAAAAGCAAAACAATTTCTTTTAGTTTTGTTTGTGACAGAATACGCTATATTCAATGTGTCACGTCAGCTCATTATATCAAAGCTAATATCATAGTGTATTTACCACACCAATTAAATAAAACACCAACATCTGTAAAAACCAATTTGTCAAATCCTTCCAAGTTTTGTTGGTTTGAAATGTAGTGACCTAGAATACATGAGATTAGTGGATCATGCCATGGAGAACAAAGATTGAAACTCATAAAGTTTAAAATTAAATTATTTATGTTAATGTACTATTATAATCTTGTTAATAAAATTGCTGATTTCTTTGTAGTTTGTGATGTATCATATTCATGATTATAGGTCACCCTATCGATAGATATTGCTATAAAAATTGATATGCATTGTCTTTAATGGTTTGCGATTGTGTTGAATGCTATATGTACTAAATAAAATATTTATTTTCATTTTTATAGGAACGACATTGTATGCACATAAAAATAATTCTTTGCGAAGTTTGAACAAGCAGGGTCATTTACATCAATGTCAATATTGTAACTATAATACGTATTATTCAACAAGTCTTAAAAATCATGTACTTACACATACGGGTGAACGTCCATTTGCTTGTTCATTTTGCAGTTACAGAAGTAAACAGAAACCACATTTAAAGACTCATTTAATGCTGAAACATCATAGATCTGATGGCATTTGACTCTTGGCAGCTGTTTGATAATGTGTTAAATCTTGGGTTTTCTTTACTATGTATAAATAAATCTTGATTATTTAACCCTCTTGTTCCCCTGAGCCTCATATGAGTCTCCTCACTTAAGTGATAAAATGCATTGTTTTAGAAAAGGTCTTCGACTAAATTTTATTTTAAGTGACAATTTTTAAACATCCAACTCTTATTTATGGTATAAATCAAATTTTTAATAAAATTTTAATTCTGCTAATTCAAAGACCGATTTGTGAAAAAAATAAATCTAGAACAAGAGGGTTAAAACTTGATCAGCCACAAACCTTACCCAGTCTTCACAAAATTTGGAAGTTTGTTTCTTTTTTATGTAATAAACATATTTGAAATTAATCTTTATTTTTCTTTGTTGCTGCCTTTTTTCTTGCTTGCAAAGCATTTAATAAATTAATGTATGTTGTCATTTCAGTAATTAGTTAAATAAATCTATTTGTTTCGTAACATTTTGTATAATAATTGTGTTTTATAACACATCATCTGCATTCTTTTATTATTCATTTCAGTGTAATGCTTTGAAATCTAAGTTTTTAGTGAATTTAATGTTTTCACTTATTATAATGAAAATTGTATAAGTAGAAATCTTATTGTGCAATCTTATTTTATTAACATAAATTGGATAACTTATACTGGTACCAAATTTATAAAAAGTGATATTTCATGCATTCTTAAAGAGAGCAAGGTGATGAACTTAGTACTTATAATATTTCATCTCATAATTTCAAATAATTGTCAATTATTAGACTGTCCTAAAAGTTTCTTCCTTTTTTTTTCTCAAGCAATAAACCTTGGAAATTTTGATAAATGTAATATTTTATTGAAAAATGCGTATGCCGATCTGTTGAACAAACCTTCATCTGCCTTTCTAGTTGTCTAATAACATCTTCTTTCCAAAACTTTTTTGATTTGGTGGCAAAATACTTAGCGAAATGATTGTTTATGTCATTCAAAGAGTTTTTTTTTCTTGTAAACAGAATTTTTGAAAGAAAGAAACAAATAGTAATTGGATGGAGCAATGCCCAGAGAGTAAGGTGTGTGGCTCAGAATATTTGAATTAAATGCAAGAAATTTTTTTCCGGCAGTCAAAGATAGATGTAGAATGGAATCATAATAGAAGATAATACCTCGTTTGTTTGCTATTTTGAGGTGTTTCATGGCTATTGCCACTTTCAGTTTGTCTAAGTGCCATTAGTAATTTTCAGAATTGATGATCTGGTTATATTGAAGTTGCTTGCAGTAGATCCAGTTTTGCCAAATTTAGACCAAACCTTTTTTCTGTAAGTCTGGCTTTAGCAACAGGAATGGGACCTTTATCTTGAATGGATCAGAATTATTTGCATTCCTTGTTGTTATAAAGTATCAAACTTTTGTCCACAAGGACCAATCTTTTCTAAAAAAGGATCTCTTTGGTGTTGAAAATGCAATCTACAAAGTTTCTCGCCAACAGGTCATGGGTAAGTTGGCCACTAGCAAGTATTTTTATATTCTATTCACACCAATATTTTAAAAAGCACATTTTGTAGTATTTTTCTTTTGGAAATGTTGTCAAAGTGTAAGTAAAAGTTTTTTATTTTCAGAAAGTGGTGCTAGTTGAATTAAAAAATAGCACATGAATTGTAAAAGAAACTTTTGGGACAATCTTTGACTTGGAAAAACAAATTCCTTGTGTTAGAATGAGATGTTCTGGCGCACTTTCTGTATTCTTCGACCATTGCTCTATTCAATTACTGTTTCTGTTTTCTCTTGAAAATTCTCTTCTGCAAAAAATTAACTTTTAAAAAATCACCTCAGTAAATATTTTGGAACCAAATCAAAAAATTTTTAGAAAGAAGGCATTATAAGACTCCTGGAAATGTAGAAGAAAGTTCACACAACAGAATAGTACAGATATTCTTCAATAAAATCTCATCATTTTCAAAATTTGTTTGGGTTAAAAAAAAGAAGAAATTTTTTGACAACCCAATAAATTAAAATATAGAAAATCTTTATAATGCAAACCAAAAAACACTAGCTTTTGCATTATATAGGTAATTTTATACATCATTAAAACTTGTAAGCATGGCCAAATAGGTCTGGAACATATCAATATAAGTTAGAAAATCTTTATACTGCATTAATGAGCACCACAAGCTGTACAGATTATAAATTTTTACTTAATCTAAATCATTTCATGTATTCTGAAATTACCTTAGAAATACAGTCAAAATATACCTGGACAAAATTATATTGCATATTTAAAAAAATAGAAAAAAAAAGTATGTCTTTAGTGATGGCAATTTTTTTACTAAAAAAATCAGAATTGTGGAGATAAAGATGAACCAATGTTTGAAATTTAATCCTCTAGGGTATAGCAATATTTTAAAAATACGGATTGCTGACTTTTTTTAAGTATAAAATTCTTTGTTTACATTTTAGAACCTGCATGTTACATAGAAAATAGCATTAGTTACATAGAAAATAGCATTATATAGAATTTCAATATTAAGATCTACTGCTCTTTAAAATGCTTTCTTAAAAAATCATTTTATACTAACATAAAAATTAGTCCATAAAATTAAATATTTTGAATTTAGGATATTTTTCCAATTTTTTTAAGCTTGTACAAAACAAATTATGCTTGAAGTTTTTTGTTTGTGATTTTTGCTTCATAGTAACTGATTATTATTTAGCATAATGTTGATTAAGTAAAATTGTTATTTTTAATTCTATAGGAACAACATTCTCTGTACACAAAAATAATTTGGTGAAAATTCCAAACGAAAAGGGCTCCATCCATCATTGTCAGTATTGTCGCTACAAAACTTGCTATTCAACACATCTAAAACAGCACATGCTAACACACACGGGTGAACGTCCATTTGCTTGTTCATTATGCAGCTACAGAAGTAACCAGAAAACAAACCTAAGGAGACATTTCATTCTGAAACATCATAGATATGATGACATTTGACTTTTAATAATTGGTTGAATTAAATCTGCTTTGGTCTTTTAGCTTATTTTTCCATTGCATTTGTTCATATATGTATTTGATCTTAAATATGTGGAAGTTAATTTAGTCGCAAACTTAGTTTTTTCTAAGAATATTTAAAATTCCTCTCATTATAATTTAAAATTAATAAAAAAAATTGTTTTAAATTTCCATCTGTTATGTTTGTTTTGTTTTTTCCTCGATTTAAAATATTGCAGCTATAATTATTTGATGTCATTTATATAGATAGTTCATTGTAACAGAATTTGTATTAAGGACATCTTCAGTTCTCTTGCTTTAAGATTTTTTAATATCAAAGTTTAAACATTAAAGTAAAAGATTTCCAGAAGGAAAAAAAAAATCCCTGAAAAAATAAAACACCAAAAGTATCTATTGAATCTGAAGATATAATTTTGTGTAATTTTATATTTTAAAAAAATTACTGACTTTGCTGAGTGTTCAGCTTTCATCCGAAATTTTGCTTGATTTGTTGTTTTATTCAAAATCTCAAGAAAATCAGATGGGCAATTAGTTAATAGAAGATACATCTTTTCGTAAAATTATTTTTATAAAATCAGATATTTGCCCATTTTTTATTTATAAAAAACGAGGGGAGAGGGAGAGCTTATGTCAGTAAAACAACATAGGATCATGTTGCATAGATAGGAACAAGATAATTGTATTTTTTGAGTCCAATGGATTCTTATGCTACTACATTTAGGAAAATTCATTGCTTTAATGAAGTCATATATGGAAGATCTAATTGATACTATTATACCAACTTCAGATACATTTATTCAGTTTTTAATTGAAAATAAAATTAATGATATAAGGCTTTATTATATTTAATATCGAATGGAATGTTTAGCCATAATTTAATTAAGGGAAAGAAAAAAAAGAGAACAGTGGAATAAAGATCTTGATGTTTATTTACAAGTTTAATGAATCAGGTCACCAATATTTATTGTAGGAAGAAGATCAAAGTTAGTTCAATATAAATTACAGTAGAACCCCGATAATCCGGATCGGGTTTTTCGCTTTTTTTTTCAAGTTTGAGAAGCGATTGGCTAATTTCTTTAACATTAACTTGTTGCAGCATCGTATTCTGAATAATAAAACAAAAAGTTTTTTGCCAATCGCTTCTCAAAGTTGAAAAAAAAAATGAAAAAACCGATCCGGATTATCGGGGTTCTACTGTATGTATCTTCTATATGCATATTGTTATATGCTTATAACAAATAATTTTCAATATGTATCATAATTCATCTAATAAAATCTAAATTTCAGCCTAATAGCACTATTTTATTATAACAAACAGCATTTTATATTACTTAGTACTCTCCACTTAAGAAAAATAAAAAGAAGGAATTTTTAGTTTTCTGCAGTCTCTTATTTGTTGTCAATAGTACTTCTTTTAGATATGTTTGGAAAATTTTAAAACCATAATTTTTTATATTTGTTAATTTTTAAGCTGTTATATATTATTGTTTTAGAAATATGACCTCATAAGTTTTTATGTGTACAGTTTTTGTTTAAATTGCTATAAATGAATTAGACATTTTAGATAAATTTTAGACATTTCTATGAAAAAAAAAAAAAAAAAACTTTACAACTTTAAATTAAAACAGTAATAAGGCTTTAAAAAAATAAGAATTGTAGATTTTTTTTTATTTTCTTTTTAAAATTTGTTAAAAATAAGTTATATAGTGACATTTATTTAACTATGATATACATTGTAGTGTTTATTATTATAATTTGAAAGAAATATTTTCTAAGTCAAATGCTTAATTTCATATTTGTAGGAGCAAAGTTTTCTGTACCTGAAAATCAACTAATGAAAACTCTCAACAAGCAGGGTCGTTTGCATCAGTGTCAATATTGTGACTATAATACTTTTTATTCAACAAGTCTAAAAAGACATCTACGCACACATACTGGTGAACGTCCATTTGCTTGTACATTTTGCAGCTATAGAAGTACTGTAAAATCAAATCTGAAGACACATTTATTGCTGAAACATCATAGATCTGATAGCATTTGACTCTATGTAGCTATTTGTGTTTTTATTTTCTGTATTCTGCTTATTTAGACCTTCATCTATAGTAAACTTTGTAAAAGGAAATTGGAAAAATTCTATTTCATTTTAATTTAAAATGAAAATCTAGAAAATTGATATTTTCTTTTTCCTTTCCTTTATTTTTGTTATTAAAGTTTATGAGAAAACTTTCTTATTTAATAGTCAGTAATTATTATTTATTCACATAAGCCAGGTCATCTGCATATTTACAGATAGTATTATATGCAGACTTTTAACACATTCGCTGCCAGTCACGTGCTAGTGCGTGAAATTCTCAATTATTTAACACAGAGGACGGAGTTATTGGCAGCAAACGTGTTAACCCTTGTGTAATTGGTACTCTTAATTTATTTTGAGATTCCCAATTTTGTGTATCCTACAAATCAAAATTGTCTGTATTCCTTTATCAATCATTTTTTGTTGATTTGTATTTCAGGTCAAGCTTTAAACTTTTATCCTTTTCTATGTCATTATTGTAGAAATATTTCATTATAAATTGAGATACTTCAAAAATTAGTTTCTGATTTATATTTCAATAAATAAATTTGGTAAATCAAAACTATTTTTAAATTCTCTATGTATCGTAATTTCCGAAGATAAGCCGCGGCTTATACGTGTTTAAAAGTTATTTTTTTCCAAGTGCGGCTTATACGGCACTGCGGCCTATACAATGAATTTTTTTTTTTTCCAACCCGGTGTTGCAAGCAAAATATTGCATAAAGCTGCAAAATAGAAAAATTGTAATTTTTCCGAAATCAATAAGGAAAAAGTTAGTGCATTTTCAGAAACTTAGAAATAACATTTGATTTTTAAATTGTGAATAGAAAAATGAAGTATTATTAATTTTTTTAAAGAAATTTTTACAAACAAAATATTTAGATAAGATTTTAAAGAAGAAAAAAAAGGTACTTTTGTTTTTTATGGATTAATTCACAATTCATACTGTCAATTAATATCAATGATACTTCGGGGTGTAATTTAATTGCTCACTTTTTAATAATTCTTTTAAAATATCGAATATAATGCAAATGTAATTTCTATTTTGTGCCTTCGTCAAAATAAATAAATAAATCAATAAATAAAATATTTTTCTTACAAATTGTAGACATATTTACAGTCATAATTCAGTCGCAGTATTATTTCTATATTAAATATTTATGTATTCCTTTCTGTCAGTAAGAAATCTCTTCCCTGTGACGTGTGCAATAAAAGAAGGAATCTCATTTCAATACACACCTGCACGTTCATACCAAAAGAAAGATGTTTCTCTTGTGCATTGTGTAAAAAGAGATTTTCTCAGAATCATATCACTCCAAGTGATTACCCACATAATTGTCCTACAACCGCACTAAGGATCTAGATTATTTTCAGACTTCTAATGCTCTGTAACATTTTCAAATGTAAGGCTTTCTTAAACTATATTGTATTCTTTAATTATGCTTACAAAAAAAGTGTACACGTGGATTCATCAGAATTGTGCTGTTAGGGCCATTTTTGTAACAACATCTATAATAATAACGAAAAATTTAAATGATTTTTTTTAAACTTGCTTTTGATGCAATGAAATCTCGTTTCGCATATCCCTGCGACCAAATCTACGATATCATAGTTCATCTTTTAAGCACTAAAACACATCTTTGAGAGCTTCTTTAGGAAGATTCATTGTTTTTATGAGAAAATGAAAAAATTTCGTCCGATTTTTTTTGTATGTGAATTCTAACACTTGGAAGTTTTATGCATTTACAAACGAAAATATCTTTGTGAATGTATCAGAAAATAAGAAGCTTAAATTTTAGAACAGCCTTTAAAAACTGTGTTTTAATAATATTCGGTTTTCTAGTGTTTTTTGGTATTTTGATATTCTGATTTTCAATGTTTCACAATAATAGCAACAATTTAACTTTGCTCTCAAATCTAAACTAGCTACACTTTTCATATTCATTGTCAATTTTAATTTTTTATAATATGAAAAGGTTTTAGATATTCTTATAAAAGCAGTTCTCAAATAAACGATTTAACAATGGGAACTTTTTTACTACATTTTCTGATTCATTTCTGAATGTAAAAGGATAAAATCGTCAAGTTTAACTATTGAAGCAATTTGGAATCAAAATAATTTCTTCCTTTTTTTTAATAAATTATTTATCAATTTATAAAAGACCTTGATCACGTGATAACAGCTTATCTCCTATAATGCCTTTTATCTTTATGAAAACAATAAAAAAGGTTTTTCAGTTATGTATAGTTTAAGAATACCAACACGTGTGAATTTTGTATGTTTTTATTTCTCGGAAAGTATATTTGAACTGTATATCTAAACAGAAAATTATTCACATGCACATTCATACTAAAGAGAAACCTTTCATGTGTGTGGTGTGTAACAAAGCATTTTCTGAGCAATCTGATTTAAATACCAACTGTTTCCTTCAAACCAACAAGAAACCTGTCTCCTGTGAAGTCTGTAATAGAAATTTTCTCAGAAATTTCATAGCAATACCCACCTCCACATTCATACCACAGAAAGAATTGAATTGTGCAAGAGGGGATTTTGCTAGAAATCTTATTTACATGACGACCAGCTCACCTATACTAAAGAGAAAAAAAAGAGTGTTTTTAAAAAAAATAGGTAAAAGAAAAACATACTTTTTCTTAATCTATTTATTTTTCACCAAAAGTTATTGAAAAATTCATCTTATTTTTAAATTAAATTTTTTTATACATTTCATCGGGAAACAGATTACAGGAATGAAAACTCTTTTTGTGACTTTTCTACTTTTCATCAGTCTCTTACTTTTTTAGCCTATCCACCTTAGGGTCAACATCGCATGAGAAACGACAAATTTTCGACCGATTTCAACAACGATTTCTACAGAACGGCATTTTAGGTGAAGGGTTAAAAGTTTTTTTTTCTATTGTACTTTCAGCTCTAAAATAATGAAATAATGAGAGCGAGAGAACGAATTTTTGTTATAAAATAGTTTTCTCCCTGTCATCCGATCAAGGTCGTGTCGAGATACAAAAGATAGTTGTGGTTAATAAGCACAGTCTCATTTGACGTTTTATCGCCCAACTCGCTGTATAAGTTTTATTTATTAATTTATTTTGTACATTCATTTTTGTTTGAAGTCAGGATTATGGTTCCATGGCAAATTTATATTAATACTTTCCAGCTTGTTGCAAGTGAAAAAGCTTGTACTTTAAATTATATAATTTTAGTAATTTATTTCAATTTTCTTTTTTAATTTTATATTGGGGCATACCTAAAAAGAAAGTGGATTAATTCAGCTTTAGTAAATAAATTACAATATAAATATACATTGGCAAGTTATATTTATTTATTATTTATGAAAAAAAAAATCGTTATATTTATATAATGCGTTTTCGTTTGTTTATCCTTAAATGAATTAGCAAAATTGTTCTATTTAATAGACTTTTTTGTTTGTGCGGTGTATAAGCCGTGGCTTACCTGATGAAAATTGAATTTTTATCTCTTGTTTTTCACTGGTGCGGCTTATCTACCGGAAATTACGGTAGTTCTTTATTTGTTATGTTGTTACAAATGAAATTATTAAAAAAAAAAAAAAAAAAAATTCACAATATTTTATATTCTGTTTTATTATTATTATTTAAATGATCAATATAAATTTCTTATTTTTAACTCTTACTGATTGGCAAAAATATCATATGAGTTGACATTTCTCTAACTGAATGGAAAAGTTTGCAAGCCAGGTACAGGGTGTCCAGCAAATAACACCCTGATTTCAAAATTAAATTTCTCAAAAACAAAAATCGATAGCAGTATGTGGTAAACGGTTTTTTCATTAGGTAAACTGTAAAAATCTTATACAGAAATTTCAAACAGTGAATATTTTGAAAAAATTGCGTTCTGATTGCATAGAATGCTTTGATTTGACATTTTTCTTGTTTTAGATTGCCTGCAGAGAAATAATTTTTCAGCTTACAGTGCAATATTTTAAAGATTTTTCGAAGTAAATTTTTAGAATTCTGAAATTTCAAAAGTTTAATTTCAAGAAACTATGAAATATGGCACTTTAAGCCGAAAAATACAGTCTCTGGGAGCAATCTAAAGCAAGAAAAATGTCAAATCAAAGCATTCTTTGCAATCAGAACACAATCTTTTCAAAATATTTACCGTTCGAAACTTTTGTATAAGATTTTTACAGCTTACTTGATAAACAAACAGTTTACTGCATAATTCTATTGATCTTTGTTTTTGAGAAATTTAATTTTGAAATCAGGGTGTTATTTGCTGGACACCCTGTATATACATAAAACTTCTAGCTTAAACCACCAAGAAGGTTGAGGAATTATGTTACCTGGTTTTTGTACCAGATAGCTGATAAACAAAACATTAGGGGTTTAAGTCAGAGGTCTTGTGTTCGACTCTCGGGCTTTACACTTCTTCACTCAGTTGGAATAACGTCAGTTTGTACCAATATAAGTGTTTAATTGATGATATGAAAATGATTTGATTTGTAATTAATATTATTAAATACCAGTGATTGCCGGTGAACAAAATAAGAGAGAAAGTCTGAGATCAACAATTTCCCCAACAGCATAGAACACGTAAATGAATTTCATATTTGTATTGTTCTTTTTAATAAAACTTATAAAACTATTTTTAAATGAAAATATCTAAGCAAGAAATTTATCATCATCTTATTGAAATATTCCAATTATTATAATTTTGGTTAATATTTTTAAGTTGATAACATTTGCCTGTACATTTAGGACTTTTAAAGGAAAACATCCCAGTATGCAATCTGAGCTTTAAACCTTGTGCATTTTATAAATTAATTTACAAATATTAAAAAAAAATTTAAGTATGTTTCTATCTTTTATCAAGGAAATATAAAATTTAGGAAAAATAGCATATTCTTTACCAGTGGCGCAGCCAGAATTCGATTTTAGCAGGGTTTTGAGTTTCAGATAAAAATATTCGCCGCTTATTTGAATCACTGGTTAATAGAATCAGATAGCAATTTTTTTTTTTTTTTTTTTTTTTTTTTTTTTTTTTTTTTTTAAGTGCGCTTAACAACATGAAGCTTTCCGATTCATTTTTAAAAATACATAATTAAATCACTTTGTTGAATAAAATTTGATTCAACAAAGCAGCGAATTCTGAAAAACACCAAAATGTTTAAATATTAACTTTGGTTTTGATCCATATAAGCGACAATTATAGAAATTTTTCTTAGTTCTGGGAGGGGCTTTAACCCCAAAACCCCTGCCTTGGCTGCGTCACTGTTCTTTACAATTTCTACCAATGGTAAAGTTAAATAAATTCAAAACCTTCAGATGCCATTGACATGTAATATTTCACCCTCTCCCTTGGTGAATTTGTTCTTTTGTATTTAGGATTACATACAGCTGAAACATTTGGATCTATAAAGATATATGAATTATTCTATTATTTGTTATGTGTTATCGTGAAATATTTATTTAAGTATTATATTATGAAAGTTTATTGATATTAATGAACAGTTCAAAATTGGGATTTTAAGTTTTATTTATATTAGAACTATTTTAATTTGACTTTTGTTTGTTTTAAAGAAATTTACATAGAAGGTTTAGCCTCTCTTGCTTCTATTAATGAGTCACCTCTATTATACCCCAATATTATATATACTAAATGAAGTGTTTGCATAAAAATAACTTGCTAATTATAACAAAGAAGGACAGTCTTTCAAATCATTATTAATATTTTGACTGTAATATTCATTATTCAACAAGTCTAAAAGAACACATTTATGACTACTGTTTATATTTTATTATTTAGCACTTAAATAATTTTTTTGTATTACAAATGTTATTTTATAACACTTTCTAATGTAATTAAAAAGTGTTTATGACATTGGCTTGTCTCTCCATTTATCCATCCTTCAACTCTAATAAATATATTTTGATTACCATGAGCTTGGTAATTATTATTGTGGTTCATCTTAGAGCATTCCATATTAAAATGGAATGTGTTTTGATATAATTCACTTATAAAGATACACAAAAGAATTCCATTATATTATGATTTGTTGTTAAAAATCCTTTGCAATGCATTTTAAAGATGTTATTGTTTCAAATCTAATGAAATTGATGTACATTTCTGAGATGTACTGCAAGATACTTACTGTAAAATTTAAAATGTGGAACATTAATTTGTTTATTTACATAAATGCAAAAAGAATTTGGTTACAATACCATACATACTTACCAAATACCCATTAAATAAAAAATAAATAAATAAATAAATAAATAAAAAATTGAAAATTCACTTATTAAATATGTTTTGGCCTTATAGTAGCCATTTAAAATCTACTTGATTTCATTCATTGAACGGAATTTCTGGTTCATAGTATTTTTTTTAAATACAAAAATAAGAAGAAGCAGGATGTTGACAGATATTGCTGCCTATAAGGATGATCTCTGGAAGTGTATTTTTATATGCAATATGTGCTTTTAAGCTTGACCAAAATTTTGTACAGTATATGGTGGATATAAATTTTATAGCTTATGTAAAGAATTTCACAAAAGAATCCATAAGCATTAGTTTGTAAGCACGAGTTGTTAAGAGATATTTTTAATTGTGTTATGCATTTCTCAGTTTAACTACATTTAATGTATACTATAATTGCAGCATATAAATAAATTTTTATATAGATTTACCATTAAAAAATGGATCTATTTCAGTCTATGGATAGAAGTTGTTTGTAATTAATTTTTTTATTACTTGTGGGTCAATCCATTTCAAGTGGTCCAGAAAATATAAAAATGGTAGCTCGACCATTTTTAAAAAATCTGAAATTTTTTGTGCAACAACCCTAACATGGCAGAAGTTCAAAATGACCGTTATTTTAATTTTACTATTTTTTTGTTTGTGCATGGCAGCCATCTTTGTTTCACCGTGTTCAGCTATTTTCTCTGATACTAGGATACACAAAATTGTAAATATCTCGTCTTTTATTTTTCCAATTGAAATGGGGTTTGCAGCATTTTGTTCAGAATAAAATAGGCTAAATGTACAGTTGTAGAATAATTTTGAAAAATAAATTTTTACAGGTGAGATTTTAGCACAAAATTTAAGATTTTTTCCAAAATCTATCCGTTTGCAAGAGGAAATTTTTCATGTAAGGAAAACGGTCAACCTTACACAATTTTTTTCTACAAATAGGTCAAAAGTGCGTATACTCACACACCAAGTCCTAGATCTGGGAGTTGATTTCTCTTTGCGAAGAAAATTCCAAAATTCGTCAAAAATTTCAAAAATCGCACTTTTTAGGCTTTGATATCTCTGGTGGGGCACGAGATAAAAATCTGAAATTCTGGCCTTTGATAGTATTGTGTAGTAGTGTTATGTACAAAAAATTTCAAAAAGGAGATTTGACTACAAGCTGAGATATGACATGGACAATATGTGAAAACAATACTGCCAAACTATTGTAACATAGTTTTTAATTGTTCAACAAGACTGTCAACCTTACACAATTTTTTCTACAAATAGGTCAAAAATGCGTGTACTCATACACCAAGTCCCAGATCTGGGAGCTGATTTCTCTTTGTGAAAAAAATTCCGAAATTCGTCGAAAATTTCAAAAATTGCACTTTTTAGGCTTTGATATCTCTGGTGGAGCACGAGATAAAAATCTGAAAATCTGGCCTTTGATAGTATTGTGTAGTACTGTTATGCACAAAAAATTTCAAGAAGGAGATTTGAATATAAGCTGAGATACGGTGATTAAAAAAAGTTTACTATTACGAGTACATTAGGAGAAATGAGATTAGTCTCTTTTATTGCAATATTTACACAGAAAATATCGTTTGTTGAAAACAGTTAAATAATAAACATTTAATTTACAAAGATACTATGTATGCTCAACAAAGACCTTAACACTATTTACGAGAGATGTTATGAGTTCGATCAGTTACTATTGTCAGTCCATTAGGCTGTTCTTTCTCAAAATTTTATTTGAAGCCACCCATGTCTTGTCATCCCTTGTTAACTTGATTAAAATTCTCTAGGTTTAATAATTGAAACCATGTCAATTCGATCAGTTGCCACCCATTGCCTATAATTTACTTTTCCTGAAATTTGTTCAGAGTAAAATTGTTGCAATAGCATTTCTAGTAGGTTTGTTCATCTGGACAAATAGTGTATTGGCATACATTCTAAATTGTTTAAATCACACCGAAGCATTTGAAGAAGATATTTGTAATTAATATTTAACTTTGTACCATAAAAAAATTTAAAATTTTGGAGGTATGAACAATTACATAGTAGGTTACAATAGTTTGGCAGCATTGTTTTCACATATTGTCCATGTCATATCTCAGCTTGTAGTCAAATCTCCGTCTTGAAATTTTTTGTACATAACACTACTACACAATACTATCAAAGGCCAGAATTTCAGATTTTTATCATGTGCCCCACCAGAGATATCAAACCCTAAAAAGTGCGATTTTTGAAATTTTCAACGAATTTCTGAATTTTTTTTGCAAAGAGAAATCAGCTCTCAGGTCTGGGACTTGGTGTATGAGTACATGCACTTTTGACCTATTTGTAGAAAAAATTGTATAGGGTTGACAATCTTGTTGAACAATTACATAGTAGGTTACAATAGTTTGGCAGTATATTGTTTTCACATATTGTCCATGTCATATCTCAGCTTGTAGTCAAATCTCCTTCTTGAAATTTTTTGTACATAACACTACTACACAATACTATCAAAGGCCAGAATTACAGATTTTTATCTCGCGCCCCACCAGAGATATCAAAGCCTAAAAAGTGCAATTTTTGAAATTTTTGAGGAATTTCGGAATTTTTTTCGCAAAGAGAAATCAACTCCCAGATCTGGGACTTGGCGCATAAGTACACGCACTTTTGACCTATTTGTAGAAAAAATTGTGTAAGGTTGACAGTTTCCCTTGCATGAAAAATTTCCTCTTGCAAACGGATAGATTTTGGAAAAAATCTTAAATTTTGTGCTAAAATTTCACCTGTAAAAATTTATTTTTCAAAATTTTTCTACCACCGTATATTTAGCCTATTTTATTCTGAACAAAATGCCGCAAACCCCATTTCAATTGGGAAAATAAATGACGAGATATTTACAATTTTGTGTATCCTAGTAACTGAGAAAATTGCTGCACACGATGAAACAAAGATGGCCGCCATGCACAAACAAAAATAGTAAAATTAAAATAACGGTCATTTTGAACTTCCATCATTTTAGGGTTGTTGTACAAAAATTTCAGATTTTTTAAAAATAGTCGAGCGACCAGTGCTGGACCACTTGAAATGGATTGACCCTTGTGTTATCTACACTGGTGTCCAAAAGTTAAGCATAATTGGTAATTAAGTAATTATTTTTAAATAATGAAAGAAATATAAATCGAAATGTGGTGAAACTCCAGGTGTGTAAACAAAATAGTACGCGTCATATATTTTCACGAAGAGTTTTCCCCGAAATCAAACAGGGGACCGTCAACAAATTGAAAAAGAACAAAGATCTTTTGGATAACCCTGTCAAAACTAATATAGCAAAAGTGTTCAAACTGCACATTATGATTAATTGGCTTATTGTAATGTACTGTGTTTATTTTTATAAGGATAGCATGTACACTCGTAGAGAAATTAAGGTTTTTATAAAAACAGTCCTAAATTTTTCCAAGTTTTTTGCTTATAATTTGCAGAGTTCTTATTATAAAATAATGTTCTTTTCTGAAAATATGACAAACATCATTGTACATAATACCCTGTCATCAGAATTTAAAAATAATAAAAATTGTATGAAAAATGAGTATGTTTAGTAAATAATTTTTCATTGCGCATGCATCGATATCAAAATGTCATTTGCATATTTTGTTAGCTAAATGTATAGAGCAACTTCTGTAAAAGTTTCAAAAACATAGCTTGAAAATTCTGAAAATAGTTGCCTATAGAATCAATTCAAAATCTGTTATTCCTAAAGGCGGCAAAAAAATCAGGGGTTTTACCTAAATATAGTTGTACGTGCAATATTGTGTAGGCACTAAACAATGGAATATGGATACAGCTTCTCATCTTTTTGCTTCATTTAGGGAATAAAGGATTTTGATCTCATTCTATCAACGATAATTTTCAGAATTTTTAAGCTATGTTTTTGAGACTTTCACAAAAGTTGCTCTATACATTTAACTAACATAATATGCAAATGAAATTTTAATAGCGTTCACGCATGCGCAGTAAAAAATTATTTAGTAAACCTGTTCATTTGTCATACAATTTTTATTATTTTTTAATTCTGATGACAGAGTATTGTGTACAATGATGTTTGTCATTTTTTCAAAAAAGAACATTATTTTATATTAAGAACTCTGCAAATTATAAGCAAAAAATTTAGGATTGTTTTTATAAAAACCTTAATTAGTCTACGAGTATACATGCTATCCTTGTAAAAATTAACACAGTACATTACAATAAGCCAATTAATCATAATGTGCAGTTTGAACACTTTTGCTACATTAGTTTTGACAGGGTTATCCAAAAGATCTTCGTTCTTTTTCAATTTGTTGACGGTCCCCTGTTCGATTTCGGGGAAAACTCTTTGCGAAAATATGTGACGCGTACTATTTTGTTTACACACTTGGAGTATCAGCACATTCCGATTCATATTTCTTTCATTACTTAAAAATAATTACTTAATTACCAATTATGCTTAACTTTTGGACACCAGTGTATTATCTATCTGTATTGCATTTTACCTTAATATGTGGTATGTATAAAAACCTGTAGATCATATACAGAACTGCATAAAAATTTAAGTAAGTTTTTAAATGTATTATGTATTTTCAAGTTAAATTATATTTTAGGAAACTATGTGGTGTGTATAAAAATCTATAGAAAGTACATAAGGTTGCTTAAAAGAACTATAATTCCTTTCTGACAATGGATGCTAATTGTTGAAATTAGGTGTTATGTGTTTTCTAAATTAATTATTTAAATACATTCTTTTACTTTATTAAATAGTGAAGTTTTGGTAAAGTATTTTGGAAATGTTAAGTGTTTGATATCTGTGTGTGATGCATGATTTTTCTTTTCTGTTGTATTTTCATTTTCTCTTCAAGTTAATAATTTGTTAAATCAAAGTTGTTATTCAACTCATTGTTTTTATATTCAGTGACTTAAAAATCATTATCTTACAAATTAAGATAGATTTAGAAAAAGAAAAAAAGGCTAACTTAAAAATTTTCTCTATGAGGACTATTGATTAATATTAACACAGTGATTAAATTTATTAAAATTACATTTTAATATATGATTGAGATTGTTTTCTTTTTAGAGGATAATTTGAAAAAAAAATTTCATATATCCTTATTGGTTATACATGCTGTAATGCATGTTATTGATATAGATATATTTTCTATAAAAAAAAAAAAATAATAATAATAATAAATGATCCATATTTTATAGGAAAAATATTTTGTGTGAACAAAAATTACTTTTTGAAAGGTGAAAGCTGACAAGCTTATTTCCTTCACTTTCAGCATTATAACTACAAATCTTTTTTAACACGCATTTGCATCTGTATTCTACAGTTGTAGAAATAACCAAGAATTTGAACCTGAAGATGCATTTAAAGCTTAAACATTATAGATCTTGTGACATTTGATTCTTTGTTGTCATTTATGGTTAAAGGTTATTTTTTTATGTATAAGGCATAACTATTAATTTCCAGGTACCAATAGTTATTAGAATTGAAAGTTCATTGTTTATTTGACAATGGTATATGCATGGTCATGTATTTTCTATACATGTAGAATTTAAATTATTTTTCCTTTATTTCTTTTTAAATAATATAGATAGTATTTATATTATTGAAAATACTTGTTAGTGAAGAAAAATGATTTTATGAAATAATGAGTGGATGAAGCGTTAAATTACTGATGAATGAGATAATTGAAAAACAATTAATTAATGAGTTAATTTAAATATTTCTGAATAAAACTATAAAATTATCTTTAAAAAGAATTAAGATTTTTTTTTCTTTTCAAAAAAATAGATCAAAATAGGTTGCATATAGATTTTTTAAGTATGGGCTTGCATTGGTTTATGATTGATATTTTTGAATAGTCTATGCACTAAGAAATGATTATTTTCAATTTTATAGGAACAACATTACATGTACTTAAAAAAAACTTGCTGGGAAGCTTGAACAAGCGGAGACTTTTACATCAATGTCAATATTGTAACTACAATACTCCATATTCGACAAATCTAAAACATCACATACTTACTCATACTGGTGAACGTCCATTTGCTTGTTCATTTTGCAGCTACAGAAGTAATGTTAAATCAAACTTAAAGACTCATATAAAGCTGAAGCATCATAAATCTGATGGCATTTGACTGTTGGCAATTATTTGTGTTAAAGGGCTGTGCATTTATAACGTTATCAATGTTTTGGAAATTTTAGACCCCCCCCCCCCTCCTTCTTTTCCAACATCAAACATTATCATCCCTTGAACCTTCCTCCCCCCCCCCCCCCCAATTATGATATCATTATCAATATCTAAAAATTTTTTTTTTTTACTTTTAGAATTTATTTATTTTGTTTGGAGTAATATTTAAAACACTGGTTACATTGGTTATTTGAATATTTTATTGATTCAAATGAAGGGAAATTAATAAAATATCACTTTATATATAAGATCACTTTATACATGAAATATATATAAAATAAATAGTTACTTTTTAAAAGAATTTTATAATAGCTTTTTTGTTACATAATGCATTTAACAGTTGTAGACAGAAATTTTTATCAATGAAACAAGTGAACAACATTCTTTCTCTTTGATTTATTAGTAAACACAAGTTTCATTTCAAATATACTTCACATATGGTTTCTCGAACAGCAATTATACATTCATACATATATGCAGAAGAATAGGAAAGTAAAATGTTGGGGAATTCCGTGTTTTAGAGTTAATTAATTTTATAATAATTTAGTAATTTTAATAATAGTTTTGCATTTTCATAAAAATAAACAACAGACTAAAAAAAAAAAATACTATTTTGTACCAAAAAACATGTTACAAATAAAAAGAGAAAAATTTTGTTAGATCAAAAGTGATATCAATAGACAATTCCCCCCTTCCTCTAGAGATATCTTATGATATCGTCTGCCATCATCCCCCCTAAAATGATGATGTTATATATGCACAGCCCCTAATTTGTTGTCTTATATTTTCATTGTTATAAATCTTGATTATTTAAAACTTAATCGACCACAAACCATTCTTACTCCAGAAGTTTGGAAGGTTTTTTAATATTTTAGAAATTAATCTACATTTTTTCTTAAGTTTGATTCTGTCTCTTCTTTCTTGCAAAACATTTACTTAATGTGCATTTATCCTACATATAGCTTATTTATAATTTGTTGCTTAAATTTTTTGTTTAATAATTGTTAATTAAAGTGTTTTGTGATGCAATTGACATCTATAATTTGGTTTATATTTAAAGATCATTATCAATAAAAGGGTTTGTTTAGAAAAAAGACTTTAAGAATATTTATTGAAATTATATTATCTTATTTTATTAAGGAATCTAGAAAAATATAACATTTGATTTAAATGTCTCTAATTCATGAGTTATTGTTGAACATTAGGTGTGATGTTGATTTTATTGATTTCCAGTTTCAGATTCTAATAATGCTGACAATTGTCTTTGAGCAAGTGTAACAATTTTTGAATTGGTTTGCACTGTAACAGCACAGAAGGTAGAGTTGACTAAGAAATGCCGAAGTCGACACTAAGGAATAACTCATTCTTCTCTTTTTAAAATTTATTTCACACGTTAAACACCCACGAAGACGATCATGACACAAAATAACAAAAAATTGAATAGCATTTTTATATCACATATTCCATAACAAAACAGAAAACAACGCTACACCATCTCACTACACAAATCTAGGCTGACACCACTCAACTAAGAATTGTTCTTTTTTGGAAAGTTCTTTACATTCTCTTAGGACGAGTAGCGCCATCTACCGTAGGCTTAGGAATTAAGCTCTTTGGAATTAAGTTCTTTACAGCACAAAGCTTAATAGTTACCTTTAGGTGTCATAAAGGATATTGGAGAAAGTGGAGAAAGAATAAGATAAATAATTTTTACTAATTGGAGAAAAATAATTTATATATCAAACTGAAAATTTCAGAGCATAAGTAGAAAAATATTTTGATCAGTGTATAATTTGCAATCAAAACATCATTTTTGTTATTATTAGCAAAAAGCTAATTGCACCCAGATATTTTCATACAAAATCTAAGAAAGAATAAGGACTTGATATTAGCTAAAAATTTATCAATAAAGTAATCGTTTTTATCAATCAATTGATCTCCTAACATCATTTCAGAAAGGAACAGTTAAGATTTTTTGCTGAGTGGAAAACAAATAAATAAATAAATAAAACTATGTAAGATAACAATTTGAAAATTTCAGAGGATAAGTAGAAAAATATTTTACAATATTTTTCTACTATAATATATTCTACTATGATATATATATAGTAGATATAACATATCTACCATGATATATATTACAATTAGGATGATCTGTGTATAAATTAAAAAAAAAATGATTGGGATTTTTCTTGTTAGAAAAAAAACTTATCCCTCAGGTATTTACTTACAAAATCCAAAAATGTGAATGAATTAAGATCTCAAAGAAAACTTAAAACAATGCTATCTATTTGACTTATTGATTTAGGCCATTTAAACAATTAAATATATAAATATCATATATACAACTTTGCAACAGGCTTTGCTTACTGGGGATTAATGTGAAATTAATGATGCACAAAGAATTTGCTTTAAATGTAATATTATCAAATTTAGAGAAGAAGATACTTTTTGGTATTTAGTTATGCACCTTGAAGCAAAATATGAAAAAAATTTTATTGCAATTTTTAGTACTTATTCTTGTTTTGAGGCGATTTTTCTACATAAATAAAAAGAATCTTTTTCAATATTTTATTCAATATAGTAAGATTTATCAATTTTTTAATAAAGTTTATTTGGAATCTATGCAGAATTTTTTTTCAGTTTTTTTTATTTTATTTTGCAGTGATTTTTTTATCATAATAAAAAAAAATTTTCTTTTCAAACTTTTAGCCTTAATATAGTGCATTTTGTCTTGTACAATTTTTTAATTTTAGCAACTTTTAGAGATTATTTTTGTTCTGTGCTGATTTTTCGTCACTCATAAAAGAATTCTCATTACAATGTTTTGTCTCATTATGTTAAATTTCATCCTCTTCTAATTTTTGAACATCTCACATTCTTTTAAACCCTGCAACGATTTTTTTTTTTTTTTTGTTTCAGAAAAAGGATTTGGTTTTAAATATTTATCTTAATATAGTAAATTTTATTCTTTGCAACTTTTGAATTTTTATTTTCCATGCAATTTTCGATAATTTTTCAAGGTCTGCACCAATTTTTTGACATTGAAAAACTATATTCTGTTTCAAACTTTTAGGATGATGTAGTAAATTTTGTCTTTTATGATTTTTGAATTTTAGCTTTTTTTAGATTTTTTTTTCCTTTTGTATCGATTTATAATTCTCAGAGATTTTTTCATATGAGTGAGTATATTTTCAAAGAATATAAATACAATTTCAAATGCAAACTTCAAAAGAATAACAGAATTCTTGCTTATTTTACAACCTTTTGTTTAGTTACACAAATACAAATGGACCATCATAATTAGAAATTTAATTTTTCTTCTTTTCTTTAGAGTGTTCGTTTTCCAAGGATTCCAGTTTTAATCTTCTAGCAGAAGCTTTAAAGTAAATTCTGTTTTCTTTTCTATAAAGTTTCTTCAGATTTGATTTAGTAATTTTCGAAATTTTTGCAAAATTCTTTGTGAGATAGTATTTTTTTTTTTTTTTTTTTTTTCTTTTCCTACTCTCAGAGATTTTTTAACATTCATAAAAGAAGTTCTGTTCTAGTTTAGCTGAATGTACTAATTTTTGCCTTTGCTATTATTATTATTTTGAATTTTCATGATTTGTTGCAATTTTTTCACATAAAAGGTAAAAGGAATCCAGTTTCAGTCTTCTTACCCAATATATAAATTTTTTCTCTTTTCAGTCACTGAAGTTTATTCAAAATTTAAGTGGCAATTTTTAAATTTTCCAGGATTTTTTTGTGATTTTTAAAATTGCTTAATGTTTTTTTTTTCTTTGCAAGGACCTGGGCAATGTCAAACGGAACAACTGGTTTATTATAAATTACTGTAAATATGCTAAATAATTCTTCCAGGGCTAATTGATTAAATTTAAGTACATTCAGCCCTTTTTTTACATGCAGTTTAAAAACAAATGAGACCATTATATATATAATATGATATATTAGTCCTTCATTGTGTTTGTTCTAATTGTGTTATGTATAAATTTAACATTCATTTCTACTTTTCAAAAAATATTATGTTGTAGAAGAAATTGCTGTTATTAAGGCTTCACATAGAGTCGACAACAAACTGAAACCAAAACTACCATTGTGTTGTTTCAATGTTTAAAATAATGAATAATCAGTAAAATTTGTATTGCATATAATTTTTCTTTAAATTAAGTTATTTATTAAATATATTAAACCATTGTAGCATTATGTTTTTCTTTTCCATTGTAATTTTTGTTTTACCTAATACAGTAGAGGACCTATTATCCGAAATCGTCGGGACCGAGGGCTTTCCAGATTTTGGAATTTTCTGGATTTCGGGTCCGTTCGAAACTCGACACTCCCCACCCCCCACCCCCCCCCCCCAAAAAAAATACGGAAAATTTAAAAATAATAACAAAATTATAGCACTGCCATCTAGAATATGAATGAAAAGTGTGTTGTATGAGAAGTCTGTGGGAAAAAAACACCAAGCTACAACTTTGACTCTTGTACTATACAAAGTTTCAAATCCGGACATCAAAAATTCAGAGCTGTTCAAAATCCGGACGTTTTGCTAACTGGCTTTATATATATATATATTACAGTAAAATACCGTTAATCTGCAGTCCCAAATGTGACGAAAAATCGTTAAATAATTAGAGGGGGTCGCTTACACAGGATTTTTCCGCGAACGTTTCACAAAATTTGCATTTTTTGCGAGATATTTGCAGGAATTTTTCGCGATATTTGACGAGATTTGCAAGGTTTTATCACGATATTTGACGAAATTTGCAGGTTTTTATTGTGATATTTGATGAATTTTCAGTTTTTTTTTGCGATACTCGAAAAAATTTGCGTTCTTTTAATGGGGATGAATCATGATGAAATGAATGAATCATGAATTTTGATACTTGAAGCAACACTTGAAAAAAATTGCATTTTTTTTTAAACATAAATTCTGACGAAAAAACGCAGAAAAAAGGTGAATTTTGTAAAAAAAAAAAAAAAAGGCAAAAAGCATGAAATCTATTAAAAAATCTCGAAAAAACGCACATTTAATCAAAGATTCATGATTCATTCATTTCATCATGATTCAACCCATTCTCAATCGCCTTCATTTCCAGATTTCGGGTCCTTCCGGATTTCGGAATTCCGGATAACAGGTCCTCTACTGTATCTCAAATCTCTTTTAACTTCTATATTTAATTGATCAAAAGAACATAAAATGTGCTTTCAATTTAAGATTGACCAAAACTTATTATTATTTTTTTTCTTTTCTTTCTTTCTTTTTTTGAAAAGACAGGGGGAAGGGGGATCTATGTTCTTTAGAAATAATTTTCAGGCATGAAATATTTTAATCTGTTGAGACATAATGTAACTATAAATTATTTGTTTTCTACAATGAAGTTACATTCAGAAATATATAATATGACTTCATTAAAATTTGAAGAATAAAGAGAAATCAGCACAGTTACCACAATTGGTGATCTTTATCAATTGGCAAAAGTTTGATATCCTCTGTATATTTATAGTTGATAGTATGAGGTGAGAATAATGTTTGAATAATTAATATTCAGTCACAATAAATGGGAATAAATGATGGGATGTGAATTGCACAACTTAAGACTAATTTATTGATGGATTAAAGTAACAAAATGAACTGCAATTTAGTAAAACACTTTTTTTTTCATAAGATGAAATTTTTTCTTAAAAATTTGCCTTATTTTGACTACTTTATTTCCTGTATCATACTGAAATCTTCAAGATCACAAGCCAACTTATGGAAGTATTGTAGTCTTCATTTTGAGACTTTCCTATTAATGCATCATAATGTTTCAAATTGGGTTTATTTCTTTGTAATTTAATTTTTGTTAATGCTCATTTCAGTTGATATTTTAAAAATTTAATTATTTTTAGATCACATTTTTAGAATCATATTACTGTCACTATTTTAAAAATCACCACTATGTAAGTTGAGATATCTGTGAAATGAGTGTTCGATTTTAAAATTTTTGCTGTAGATGATTTAAGAGCTAACTTTAAGCATTGAGGTATGTTATTAAAATTTAATATTCTGTTAAAAGTTTAGACATTTTTTTTTAACCAGAAAATGTTACATGTAGATGGTTTTTAAGTTAGGAAATTGGGATTACATTGGTTTGTGATTAATATTGTATGAATATTATATACTAAATGTTTTTCTTTTTTTAATTTTATAGGAACAACAATTTGTGTGTACAAAAATAATTTGATGAGAAGTCAAAATAAGCAGTGTCATTTACATCAGTGTCAGTATTGTGATTACAAAACTCCTTATTCAACACATCTAAAAACCCACATACTTAAACATACTGGTGAACGTCCATTTGCTTGTTCATTTTGCAACTACAGAAGTAATGTGAAGTCAAACTTAAAGACACATGTAAAGTTGAAGCATCTCAGATCTGATGGCATTTGACTTTCTGTAGTCATTTGTGTTACTTGCATTTTCTTTTTTACTTATATTTGAATCCTGATTATCCCATACTTGATCCTGTACTATATAGTGTAAGAGGGCCGAAGGTGTAATCACCTTGGGCCCAAATTTTTTTAAGAATGTCAAAATATTGCTGCATTTTATACAACAAATTTTTGTTATAAAACAGCATAATAATTTCAAAGAATTTTACAACCCTAGTATTTAATGTTTGATAATATATCAGATGTTTCACATACTGATCAAATGTTCCAAATAATTTGCTATATGCATAATGGATAGACAGAATTCATAGTAAAAGGGTCAATTATAGATTCCATTCAGTTAAATGGGAAATCAGCTAATGAAATTATAGGATAAATGTCTGATAATTTTCTAACAATTAACAGCTATGAGTAATGCTATCAAGATTCTGCAACTATAGCTGGATTCTTGAATGGTGTTTAGAAACAGATGTAAATTCCAAATCTATGTTTGTGCTATGTAATAATCATTCCCTTAATCTTATTGGAGTACATGCAGCTAATGTTGAAACAAAGTCTGTGAATTTTTTGATATTGTTGAAAATTTATACACTTTTCTTAAACTCTACACACATGTGGAAGCGTTTTTAAATAACATATGTTAATAAAAAGAGAAACCTGTGAAACCAAGAGAGATATATATATAGCATGTTAGTTTGTATTATGACATATTCTCTTTCCAGTTTCTTCATATTTAGATCATCATTCTTCCTGATATTAATAATATGCAGATATATGTACAACAAAAAAGATTTTCACTTAATTGGTGTGTAGAAAAGCTAAAAGAATTCATTCTTTTTTGTGTGGAAAAGCATGATTCTATAATCCTAGAAACAATTGAGCAATGCAAAAAAAAGTCTGTGCGATGCAAAAAATTTTATGTTTTTACATAAAAAAGAGATTGGTAGAAAAAAAGTGTCAGGTGTAAATCATACATAAAAATGGGTAAAAAGTAGCACTTTTTGCTTAAATTTAATTCAAGAAACACTAACAGAAAAGTTGATAGGCTATAAGCTGGGAAAAAATAAATAAAAAATACAATACAATACAAATTAATATGCTTAATAAGTTATTTGCTTTCCTGCAAATTCAAATGTTTTTAATTACAGAAAAAGATAATGCAATTGTTTAACAAATTCTATTTTCATGCAAGAAATATTCCAACCTAAATGTTGTAATTGTGAGTACTTACTGATTGTGTATTAGATGGAATAGTGTTTTATTTAAAGATTGTTCATCAGGTAGTGAGGATCTCTACATGGATTTGCTACACTGTGGAATTAAGTGGAAGTTACAAGAAAGTTTAACATTGTTGTATCATTGAGAATTATTTTAACAATTACTTATTCAAAGCTAGTTGTTAAAAAAGTTTCTAAACAATTAAAGCTAATCAAGACATGTCATTGTTCAATGACGATTCAGAAAAGATAAAATAACTCTGCAATACTGTCTATTAAAAGATATTTGCATGTAAATTTTGAAGTGTATTTGACTCTTTTGCAAGAATAAATCTATGAAATTTTAAATACATAAATGGAATATCAAAACTCAGTAGAATAAATTAAATAATTGGAATTTGCTGGTAAGACTAATATTTAATTTGTTCTGTTTTAACTATTATTAGAATGCTTTAGTATTTTTATTGGAAGTGATTTAGGTTGTAAAGTTTATGTATCTGACAGCTGATTTTCTGTGGTGCAGATTCAGTGAATCTATTTAGTGGAAAAAATGAATATGTAAGTTTATTTTGTATATTTTTTATATATACTCATTCAATGATTACATTGTAGTGAGGAGATTTTCAAAATTTAATAATCTACAAATAGTATTAATTTAAAATTTTTCTTGCCCATTATACATAAGTATGTGCTTTTTGTAAAAGTATCTATTGTATTGCTTATGCAATATATTATACAGTGTTTCTAAATACTAATTAGCATTAATTTTTGCATTTTATTGCAAGATATGCACCTAGTTTTTTGCATTGATTTAGTATTACATTCTATTTTAATATGTACTTTTTTTTGCTTTATATTTTTCTTTCTAATTAAAACATTAGTCTTCAGATAATTATAGATAAAAGATGTTGTAATTTTTAAATAAATACGAATAGATACAAACAAACAACTTTAATATTTCCTACATGGTCATCAAGCAAAATTATTTAAGAAATAAGATTTATTAAAAATGATCTATCAAAATTTTTTATGTAAATTATGTAGCTGAAAAAAAAAAAAGTTAGTATATTTGTTATCCATTTCATTTTTTTTTTTTTTTTTTTTTTTTTTTTTTTTTTTATTCATTGTTATCATTGAATAATGCAATAATTTTTGTTTACATAATTAAAAAAAAAAAAAAAAAAATTCAAAACATAAATTTTATTCAGATTCTATATGATGTTGTTTTAATTTTGTTATTTTTATGTTTTTTAAAAATCACAATTTCAGAGGGAAGGAGGGGTGAGTTCCAAATTTTGGAAGTACCCGAAATCCAGAGAGCCCTCAGTCCTGATTATTCTGGATAATAGGTCCTCAACTGTATAACAGAATACTTTTGATTATCCCTGCAATCAAATTATACATCCGATTTTCATAAAATTTGAAATGATTCAACAAAATTATGTAACAATTATACATTTTAAATTTCAAATGATTCAGTTGGGTAGTTTTTGCTCTGTTTTATGCAGACAGACATGCAGACTGAACAATGACTGTAGGTGCTATATATTTATTTAAATATAAACGCACCTAAAAAAGGAGTCCTTGTAAAGAAATAGGAAAAAGAGAAACATAGAACTTTTTCTTAATCGATTTATTTTTCATCAAAAGATAATGGATAATTCATTTTATTTTCAAATCAATATATTTTATTTCATCGAGAAACATATTAAGGGATTATTATCTGCCTTTTGGTGAAGGTATGATGAGAAGTGACAAATTTTCGGCTTATTTCAACAATCATTTGTACAAAACATCACTCTGGGAGAAGGGTTAAAAGATTTTTTTTTTCTTTGTCCCACTTTCAGCTTGAAAAATAATGAAGTAATGAGAACGAGAGAATGAATTTCAGAAACAGGAGTTCTAAAATAGTTTTCTCTCTGTCATCTGACCTTTAGGTGAAGGTCGCATCGAGATACAAAAGGTAGTTGTGATTTAAAAGCACAGCCTTTTTTTCATCTTATCACCCGACAAACTGTTTAAATTTTATTTTTTTATTTATTTTTTACATTTGTTTACATTTCAAGTCACAATCATTGCTCCATGGAAAATTTATATTACTTCTTCTACGTTTATTACAACTGAAAAAGCTTATTTAAATAAACTTTTAGCTATTTATTTTGTTTTTTATTTTTCAATTGTATACTGGGTCATATCTTAAAAGGAAAGAGATTAATTCATCATAAGTAAATAAATTACAATGTAAATAAATATTGCCAAATTATATTTATTATCCATTAAAAATATTTGTTTAGTTTAAATGTATTCAACAAATGCATTTTCATTTGTTTTGCATTAAATTAATTAGCAAAATTATTCAATGTAAATAGATTATGCATTTGAGTTTGTGTTGCTTATACACCAGTGCGGCTTATCTACCAGATATTATAGTAATTTAGATAATTTTATGCAAACAAACCATTTACATAAATATTACTTACAATTATGAATAACGTGACACAAAAGATAAATCAATTTATTGAAATAAATACATTTCAATGCATAATATAAATTCAGTGAAAATTATACATTTAGCAATGAATTAGAAAATTAAAAGTATTTTTTAAATCTGTAAATACATTTTACCCCCCCCCCCCCAAAAAAAAAAAAAAAAAAATTATAAAAACAAACTTTTTAAAGCCACATAAGGGTATCAGTTAAATTTTATATCATATCGTTTAAAACTCATATTTTGAATTTATGAGTGATGTGTGTGAAAAAGCATCACCGAATAAAGTTTTATATGTCTATTTATGTTGAAGGTAACTTATGCACATGCTATTATAAATAGAACAAAAATAACATGATGAAATAATTAATACAATAATGTATTTTTCAATTAATCACATGGCCTCACTCAAAATTTTATATCATTATTTTCAAAATCCTTATTTTAAATTCTTAGAGTCATAAGCTAAACACAGCTGTATCAAAACTTTTAACCTGTTAAGGGTTTTTGCATTGAATTTTATATAGGGTATTTCTTATTATTATTTACCAATACATAATAACTATTAGTTTTAGAGATGTAGTTCCAGTTAAAAAAAAAAAAAAAAAATACATTTTGTCCTCCAATAAAAATTGAAATATTTTTTAAAAATTATGACAATTATATTTACTAACAGTTTCCTGTGTCAGATTAAGTGTCTCTGGAAAATATGATTACAAATATTTTGTCAATTAATTATCTGATCGACTTCATTCTTTATGCAAAATGAATTTTTCGAGAATACAGAAAAATAAATAAATAATAATAATAAATAAATAGTTCCAGATAAATCAGGTTATTGAAATTCAATAGACATCTTCTCATTATTGCATACTAAGACGTACCAGATTTCAAGTCTGTCTCAATTTGTTCAGGAGATAGAGCATTTACAGACACGGACACACAGATAGGCAAATGACATTTTTTTATTTATTTATTTATTTTACACACACAGATAACACAGCTTTTTTTTTTTTTTTTTTTTTAATTGTTTTTCGGAATCTTCAGTGCCTGAAGCATGTAAATCTGTCCTTTTTTTAAATGATTGCAAGATTTACCTTTATTCTGATGGATAAATAATATATAAATTTAAAATTGAATTTAATAAATGCAAGACAGATAGATGCTTCAAATAATTAGGATTCTTCCCTATAGTAAATACAATATCAATCCTGGATTCTTCTTCTTTCAAGTCAAAATTATTAGTAGCTTAAATATTTTTGCATATAATTGCTAAGACACATCATCTTATAAATTGAGGATCATGGCATTTTAAGGTGATATTAATTTAAAATGCTTCCTCATTATAAAATTTATAGTTTTAATATAGACACTAAAATTAATTTATAGTATAGTAAAGTGTCAAATTTATAATGTTAAAGTTCGTGATTTTTTTTCTTTTTAAAAAATGTATCCGAACAAATTGCACAACAGAATTTATAGTGCTGATATTCTTTTTAATGTCTGTAATTAATATTATTTGGCTCTATATTGATGAATCAAGATGTTTATTTTTTATTTTATAGGAACAACATTCCGCATTTGTGAAAATGACTTTAGGAAAATTCTGAACAAGCAGAGCTGTGTACATCAATGCCAATACTGTCCCTACACAACTTCTAACTCGGTAAATCTAACAAGACATCTACTCACACATACTGGTGAACGTCCATTTGCTTGTTTATTATGTAGCTACAGAAGTAACCAGAAAACCAATTTAAAGAGACATATAATCCTGAAACATTGTAGATCTGATGGCATTTGATTTATTACAGTTAGTTGTGTTACATTTGTTTTATCTGTTAACTTATCTTTCCATTACATATATCTATGTATGTAGTTGAATCCTGATTATCTGGAACTTTATTGGTCTCAAATTGTGTTTTGTCAAAGTTTTTTTATTGTCTTATTTTAATTTGAAAGCAATAAAAGTTTTGCAAAACTTGATTTAAATTTTTGTTTTTTTGTCTATAACAATATTATACTGTTCTTTGTAAAATTATTCTTACTAAATAAATCATTATCCTTAAGTTTAATTGGTGGTAGTGATAAAAGTAAAAATTGATAAGAAGTTGCCAGCAGCTAAAGACCATGTCATGTTTTTCGAAACAAAATCTTTGTATAAGAATTAAGTTTTCCACTTTTTTCATTGATTTTTAGATTTTTTAAAAACAAATATTTCTATTTTTTTTTTAAATATTAGTTTTAGAATTCAACTGTAATTATGTTTTTTGAAATAATTTTCTTATAAGCTTTACTAAAATGCCTTTTTGAGCAGGGGGGATGGGGTTGTGTTTTTACTTTCTTTAACCATTTTAAACAATATTATTAAAAAATAAAGTTCAAAATAAGAAAAAAACAACAAATTATGATATGCAGTGTAGCACAAAAAAACTGCATCACCTGTGAAAAAACAGATAAAGTGTACAAGTAATGTGTTTTCTGTTTATGTTTCATCTAAAGATAATGTTTTTACACTAAAATGAAACCTGTAGTATTGATATGCCATTAAAATTGGTTTCTTCGACTGCATAATTATGCTGAATAATTTCTGAAATGTATCCTATTTTATAAAATCATGGAACAGTGTAATTAACCATAAATGTTGTAAATAACAAATTTTACATAACTGCAGTCATGTTACATGCATGTGGATATGATTATATGCAAAATGATCGCTTTAATAATTTTTAGATCATTCATGAGTGGTAATAACAGCATTACAGTAGTCGACCATGAAAAAAAATCAACTTCTGGATGTAATTGTGCCCAATTTCATGGTATCAAAGCCTAATAATGCTTCCCTTTAGTTCAATCTTGATAGCCTGCTTCTTTATAACAGTTTTAGGACTCATTAAAAGTCGAAAATTTTGAATTGGATTAAGATCAGTACTATTCTCTGGCAAGTTGATAGCTTTCTTTTTGTGGGTTTTTTTATGTTGTAAAGATAAAAACTTGCAAATTATGATACAACAAACTCATTTTTTGAATAAATTAGGTTCTATTACCAATTTTGCCATATCAGAGGTTACTAAATCTTAAAAAATACATTTTTTTGCCATTATTTCAAATAATTGGTTTTAAACACTCCTTGAAGATGACAGGGAAAACGGATGTTTTAGTAGCAATTTTAGTCATCATATCCCTCTGCTAGATATGTTTTTCCAGACTATTTGGATCACTAGGAATTCCACAGTCAGTGATATGCAGTCTTGATGATCTCTTTCTCTTTTTTTTGTCTCCAAACAAATAACTTGCTGTCCAATTCATGAAGGTTGAGTTAGATTTGTTCAAAACAACTATTGAGCCCTACTGAGTGCTTGTCGATGAAACTTGTTTTTGCATCTAAGTCAATCACTTTGGCATATTATTTTTGTAAAAGTGCTATTGTATGTAAAATTTTCAAACAACAAAAATTGCCATTTTTTTTTAAAGCATTTTATTGGCTATTCCAGAAAAGATTTAACAATTGTCAGTTTTCCAAGCATTTGATTGGCTATTACTGGTGACTCACTCTGTTTCAGGCATAAAAAATGCTCTGACAGAACAGAATCATGCACTTTCCAATGACTCACTTGGACGAGCCATAGGATAACATGGAGACATTTGGAATTTGAAGCATTGAACCAGCATTGCTCAGCTTTCGTTGATTAAAGTTAAAACATTTAAAATTCTGCCAATTTGTGTATTCTTTTATTTTTAGTTTCATTTTTATTTTAATAAACTATTGTGTTTCACGGATTTGTATTCTTCATTGGATGTGGGAGAGAGATTCATTCATTCACATGTTTTAAATTTATTGCATTCCTTTTTATTTGTTTTATGACCATTCTATTTTTAAGAGTTGTTTATTTATAAATTTTTGCAATCATAATAATTTTAAATAGTACATTTTTGTACTTTTATATATCCTTGTTTTCAAAACATCACCACATAAATCTTGGCTTCCACACCATAAATCCTCATAAATCACATGCTTTTTGTATAGTTTTCTGTAATTAACAAATATATATATATTTAAGACCTTTTTTCCCAATACTAACATAGTATATATGATAATTTTTTTATTTATTTATTTAAAATTTGTTGAATTCCTCTTTGAAAATTCATTTTAAATAAATTTCATTGTGACCTTTTATGAAATGCGATATTTTCATTAGCATTATTGGATTTTACATGTACTAAGATAAATGCTTATTTTCATATTCATAGGAACAAGATCCTGTATGACTGAATATCACCCAGTGAAAATTGCAAAAAAGCAGGGATTGCATCAATGTCAATACTGTGATTACAGTACTTATTATTCAACAAGTTTAAAAAGACACTTATGCACTCATACCGGTGAACGTCCATTTGCTTGTTCATTTTGCAGCTATAGATGTAGTCAGAAAACACACTTAAAGTCACATTTGTTAGTAAAACATGACAGATCTGATGTTATTTGATGTATTTACCACTATGTATTAAAATGTTATTTTATTCTTTGTTTCTCTCTTTCTATATATATATGTATATAGTATTCTGGTCTTGATCATTAACAAACTTTACTAAATATCTGATATCTTCCCACCTTTTATTTAAAAAAAAAAAAAAATCAAAATTTATATTTGCATTTTCTTCTAATGTTTTTACTTTTTTTTCATTATTGTCTCACAATGTTTTAACCTAATGGATATATATTGCGTGTGTGTAAAAAAGTTTGCTGTTTATTGTGTTAATTATAATTAATATTAATTGAAACAAGTATGTAATATCTGCATGTTTGCATTTAATGAGTTGATATTAACTTTTTTTTTTTTTTTAACAATTAATATTTTCCCTTTTAGACTGTCATTTTTTTTTCATGTATTCTAACTTTTCCAATTGTCTTCATCTTCCTTTGTCATTCATTTTGAGTGCACTTTTATTGCCATTACTGTCTTAACCCTTCAAGCGTCCTACAGGATTTTATATGTAAGTTTAATGATTCATAAAATAATAGTTACATAAAGTATTGATATGAAGATTTGTATTTTACAATCTTAGATGAGGGTTGCCACGCCACCTGGAGAACCAGGAAAACACAGGGAATTTTAAATCTCCTCCCAAAACAGGGAAAATTCAGGGAATTTTTTAAAAAATCTGGAAAACACGGGGAATTTGGTAATGGCAAATTATAACATTTCTAATTAGCCTTCATACACGCATATATTTTTTCGCACTTAACATGGAATAAATTCGTTGCAGCATAGGGAAAATACAGGGAATTTTTTTTCAAGATTAGAGTGGCAACCCTGTAGATATTTATTTATCATATGCAATTAAAAAAATAATATCGTTTTTATGTTAAATAAGCCTTTGAATCTAAAAACTATGTGATGGGAAAACCTGGTTAGGCTGCTTAAAGGGTTAAAATGGAATCCTTTTGCATACTTTTTCTTTAGAAACATCACCTAATAAGTTGAGATATCTGAAAAATGAATATTTGATTTGATAATTTTCTGAAAATGAATTAAGAAATAATTTCAATTATTCCTGTGCACATTTTTTTTTCATTTATATTAATACAGCAATAAAACTAAAACATTATATTCAAATAATGTTTCTGATTTTTTTCTTTTATGTTTAAGGTGTTATTAATATAAGTTACTTAAAAACTTTCTCCAATGATGGTTTAAAACTTGCAGTGATCTGTATTTTATATTATTGAATATTCTATCCAATAAGTAAAGTATTCATTTTTCAATTTTATAGGAACAACATTCTATGTACATAAAAATAACTTGGCAAGAAGTCTGAACAAGCAGGGTCATTTACATCAGTGTCAATATTGTGACTATAATACTTATTATTCAACAAGTCTAAAAAAGCATATACTTACACACACTGGTGAACGGCCATTCGCTTGTTCATTTTGCAGCTACAGAAGTAACCAGAAAACAAACCTAAAGAAACATTTGATGTTGAAACATAAATCTGTTGGCATTTGACTTTTCTTAGTTTTTACATTTATTTAATACAGTTATTTTATTCTTTCATTCTGTATGTGTGTAACATTATGATTGTTTGGAATTTGACATGCATCAAATTTTAGTAAATCCTATAAGTGTTATCCCTTTTTTTTTTAATAACATTTATTTTGAATACAATTATTGTTATTTTGAAAGAGTAAATGTGATTGTTTTAAATTAGCATGCCCATTCCTGCTATCTATTCAACATTTCAGGATGTTAGTAAAAGAAATATCTATTTGTGTTTTTAATTGTGTATAAATTATTTGTTATTATTGAATAAAATTTTTGGAAAGAAACTTTATTCTGTTTTGATCTCAGAAAATGATTAGTGAATGTACAGTGAAATAAACAGATTTCTTTTCATAGAGGGTAAAATATCTTTTAAAAAATTGGGAGAAAATAGCTTTTTGTAGGTTTTGTCAAGCTCTACTTGGATATTTAGGAATATAATAAAACTTTTTAAAGATAAATGTAAAATAATTAATAATATTTTATTTATTAATTCTCTAAACCATTTGTTTTTATTCATAACAAAATTAAAGATATGAATGATATTAAATTTGGTAACTTATATTTCTAATTCTAATAATTTTGTTTATTTTAACTTAATTATAATTGTGGCAACAGTATTGAAAAAATGCAAAATAAGTCAAATATTTAAGTATACTTTATTTTGTATCTCTACTGTAAAAAAATTCATGAACTTTATTTATGGAGTTATCTCTTCTTAATCTCAGATTTACAATAACCTTTCTTTGTCAAAATTAAATGCATTTAGTTTAATTCTTTAGTGTCTCCCATCTCTCATGATAAATTCATTTTTTAAATGCATCAAATTAATTATCTATGTCAGAATTGAAAAGTTTAAAGACAAAGTCATTGAAAAGTTACTTTCCCCTAATTTTATTTATGATGGATTTTTGCTTTTTTAATTTTTATGAATCTGGGATTTTTATGAAATCATGCAAACCATGATCTTTGATAAATGATTGTGAAGTCAAACTGCAGTTTTCGACAAACGATCATGAAAACAAATTGTGACTTTCACCAGTTGATCGCGAAATAAAAAGCAACAATTTTTGTCAAATGAACATGAAATAAAACGATGATTTTTGTTAAATGATTGTGGAACAGTGATTTTCATCATATAATAATTAAATCGAACTAAAATTTTTGTCAAATGATTGCAATATCAGACAGCTATTTTTGTCAAATGATCGTCATATGAAACAACTATTTTTGCCAAATGATCAGGCTATTGGTGATTTTCACCAAATAATTGCGATATCAAACTGCAATTTTCGCCAAACAATTGTAAAATAAAAGTGTGATTTTTTTTTTTTTTTCAAACAATCGCAAAAACAACTACTAGCAAAATTTTGGTACTAGCTCATGGAATAAAATATTGAAGTTAATCAATTGATCACAGAAAAAATTGCAAATTTCTCCATCCAGTGATTTAAAAGATCATATAAAATCATATATTAATCCTTTACAGAAAAAAAATTGTGAATTTGTCAATTGATTGCATAAAAAAGAAAATTTTGTCAGTCATTTGTGGGGGAAAATGATGGTTGTGAAATTATTCCCAAAATTTACAATTTTTTTGTACATAGGAATTAAAAAAAAAAAAAATCCTTAATGATTTAGTCAGGGCTGTATAATCAGTAGGCAAAAAATGGCCAATTCTGACTCTAATCTGGAATACTTATTGTTACTTGTTGGTTAAAATAATGATGTAATGTAAGAAAAGTATAGCTAAAATCTCACAGTTTTGACATATTCTTTTTAGAGCTTCGAAATAATAATAATAAATATCTTTACCATTTTATTAATTTTACAATTTCGTGCCATCAAACCTGAAAATTCTAACTATCAAAGTCTAAAGAACATAAAGTGAAAATTTTACTATTTTGGATTTGCAGACTGAGAAAAAAAAAGTGAAATTATTATCATTTAGTTATTACTTTGCTGCATCGTCCAGATTAAAAAGATTTCTATGGAACAAAAAGAAATAAAGATGGAAATTTTATTATTTTTGAAATAATTCATATTCTGTTAATTTAAGTAGGAAAAAAAAATACATTTTTTGAAAGAAATTTACAATTATGGATTTACTCCAGGTTCTGGAAACTTGAAAAATTCAAAAGGTGAAAGGTAACAAAATTTCACTATTTTATTGTTATTTTGGGTACTGCCAATTCAGAAAAAAAAAAAAAAAAAGAATTGCAATGTCATCTTATTTTGATTTTGCTACTTATAAGTAAATAAAAGAAGATTATTTTAGATTTTTGATTATATAGGCCAGACTGAAAAAAATTGTGGGGGGAAGCTTCTACTACAGTGCTATACTGGGTTTGTAGTTATTTTGCCTACAAAAAATAGAACACATTTATAACTTTCTCATTAATTCCGGTAAAAGATTTGCGTGATCTGAAATTCTACAGCCCATCTGCTAAAACATTCATCTGTGCCTTTGTGTTTATTCTCACCCCAATCATGCTCATTGTAAATTGTTTCTGTTTTTTTGGCATAGTTTCATTCTTTCAATTTTGTTAGGCTTATCAGCCTGTTGTTTTTATCAATGTGATCTGATCTTAATATTGTGTAATTCTACTTACACAGCCTGCTTTTAAAACAGCCTTCATTTTCTGGGCCTTGGGTTCTTGCATACCTTTGTACCTTGAATTCTATCCATAAACCCTTTAAATATGAGGTGAAATACTTATATATGTACTAAATGTAAAACATCTACTGCAGTTATGAATTAATAGACATTTTACATTTAGTATATAAGTATTAGTATATAAGTTCATCTATTCTGTACACTGGTACTAACATGTATTTATTCTGTACCTATCCTTGTACCTATGTTGTACACTGCAGCAAATTGTTCATCTTTAACATGAGTAGTCTGATATAGTCAATAAATAACAATAATAATTGATTTTTATAGATTTAAAATTGCATATGATTTGTTTAATTTCACTTCAAAATGTGTACCAAAAAAAATCTGGAGTCAGAGTGGGTTTATTTTTAAGCAACTGACTCACTCTTTTTCTCAAAAATGACTGTGAATTATCAAGCTCTGTATTTAGTTCTAGCAAAAAATGCAACAAGATTTATAATGTTAGATTTTGTTCTTTCAACAATATGAATGTCAGAAATAAGTTAAAATTAATTTTATTAAAATCTGAAATTAAAAGAAGACCTTTCAATATATCTTGCATGTATGTTTTTTATTTTGATCTTTATAAGCATTTTTTTATCATTCTAATAGCAAAATTTATCCCTAGACAAATTGAATCTGTTGTTGGGTCTCCTCAGTTGATTTAAAATGATGCAATATAAAATTCTTCACTGGGCTCATTGCATCTTTGCTTGGTTACCTCAATTGATATAAAATACTGTGAACTAAAGAAAAATGATGTTTATTTACTCATATAAGTTTTCATGCGCAATGAATTAACAGCATATTTCAAACTGTTTGGCAGACGTGTTTAGAAAGATACAAAATTTAAAAGTTTACAAAAAAAAAGTGATTTTTTTTTTTTTTTTTTTTTTTTTTTTTTTTTTTTTTTATGTTGTTATATGTCATAAATTTTACCTACATGTAATTTCCTCTTTTTTATTATTTTCTGAGTGGTATTCTGATCATGAAAAATTATTGCATCTTTATCAATTAATTGAAAACTGTGTCACTTATTGAAAAAGGTAATTTGAATCAATTAAATTATTAAATGTAAAAATGAATCTCATCAAAACACATAAATATAAAAGAATGACAAATTCATTAACTGTTCCGCTAATTAAAAAAGTGAGATCTAACTGAAAACGAAGTTCTTTCGAAGTCTTTTAAATCATAGGTCTTGCCATGCATAACATTCTTCAATTGCTTAAAAGGATTTGTTGTTATTTGCTAGTTGCTACTCAATAAGGCAATTTGGTAAATTTTCACTCACCAACATTAATCTTTGTGTCTGAGTGCAATTTAGTATGTCATTAGTATTAGACATTATTGTACTTACCCTATGAATGTCTGTATGTTATTTGTGATGTATTGATGATTTGAATGCAGGCATTATTTGTGTTTATATGTGTGTTTTAAAATATGTTAAAGTCAAAGTATTGATAAGTTAAGAAAATGATTAAGTTCAGATTACCAAGTAATTAAATTTGAATAAGAGAAAACTTGACAAGTGACTCTATTGAATAGCAAATAACATAACATATCATTTTAAGCAATTGAACAATGTTAAGCAAGACAGAAGCTATGATTTAAGGAATTTCGAAAGAACTTAATTTCCAGTTAGATTTCACTTCTTTTATTAGAGAAACCATTAAAAACTAGGCATTCTTTCCCATTTATGTTTTTGATTTTTTATCATTTTTTGTCAAATAAGTAGGTATTTGTTTCCTTTTTGAAATAAATAGGCTTAATGTTACCTTTTTTTAATATTAATTAGTCTCACAATTTTTTACTGCATTTATGCTTTTTTTTTTTTTTTTTTTTTTTTTTTTTTTTTTTTTTTTTGCTTTTTCCAGTTATATTTGTAATCATATTTTCCACACTCTTTGATTTTTCATGACCTTCTGTTTCATACAAATTTCAATTTAAAGATATATTTTAATTGGAAATGAGATGCTTAATCCGATGTAGTAAACTGTTAGTAAATTTGATTATCATTTTTGGAGTTATAAAGATGTTTCTTTTATGCAGTTTGGTATTACTTGATATCCCGTTGACCAAAATAATGTCACCGATTTTTAACTTAGTGATATATTGCCAAATTGGCAATAAAAATAACTTGTGAAATGTGACGTCAAAATAGACTCTCATTGTAATCCAATAATTCGTCTTCTAACCAACCATTAATGTTTAATGTAATAATTTCTGATTTTTTTTCTATTCACAAATCCAATATCATATCTCCACACCAAATTTCAACTTTCTAAGTCAGCTGGAAATAGTAAAACATTGTGAGTGAGTCAGTCAGTCAGCAATAAAAATAGTGATTTTCGGATATCAGATTCTCATGAACTCAAAGAGGTTTTTTTTTTCAAATTTATAAGATTTGGTAATTAGAAGATGGTCTTACAAGACATGCAAAATTGAAAGTATGTAAATGAAACAGATTTTAAGTTATGGGGGGGGGGGGGTCGAATGTGGCCTGAAATTGCTTGTGTAATATAAACCACGGACAGTGTGTCATCTTTTTCGCTTTGCGAACTTAGCTGACACAATGCCATGTGTCTAGATCTTAAAGAGCTTTTTAAATATTTTTAAAATTTTAGTTTATTATTACATTTCTTCTATCTTTACAAGAAGAGACTATTGGATTCATAAAAGTTTATGAATTCCAGTTTTCGACAAATTTACATGCATTATGGGATCAGAGAATTGCAAAAACATGTTTTTACAAGATGTCTGTCTGTGAGTCTGTTTTTTGTCTGTGACATAAATTTTGTAAGTGCTCTATCTTAAGAACTAATGCATGGAATTTAATAAAAATTTATATTGATGTTGATTAGTTTTTGGTGTAAATCATTCAACATGTGGCTCCTGCTGTAATGTATTTTTTACATTTCCCATAATAGCTCCATCTCAGGAAATAACGCATGGATTTTCATCAAACTTTCTATTAAGTTAATCCCTCATATGAACTGGTTCTGTTTAGGTTTTCATGTCAATTGCCCAACAAGTGGTGCTATTATGCTAAATTTTTCCAATTTCTGCAATAGATCTCTAGAACTAATGCACAAATTTCAGATTCAGGTATAGCTTGATTAATGTTATTGCTGATTGTTTTAATGTAAATCACCCAACAGGTGGCTCTTTCATGTTACATTTTTCCGATATCCTTAGTAATTCTATTTTAAAAACTAATGCATGGAATTTCATGCCTTTAGAATCCTCATGATGGGCATAAATTGTAACTTAATTTTGGTGCTGTAGCAGTAAATTTTGAAGTATTAACATGCATGAGATAGGAGAAAGTTTTGGGGTTGCCACATCTGACTAGTTTTTATTAAATGGATCTAAAAAAAAAGTATTTATTCCACACAACAATGTGAATATTTTTGGCACATTCACAGGGTCTGATTTAAAAATAGGGTGGTAGCTGAGCCATGGACTTGAGATCTATAGTTGTAGTGAGTCCTAAACTTGTTAAGCATTTTTTTTATAGCTCATATTTTAAATCTATTTCATCCATGTACTGATTATATCACTTCGATAATTTCTGTTCAAGGTGCCTATTTTGACTACATTTTTTTTAAAGATTCTTCGCCTTTATGAAAAAAAAAAATAGGAAATTATATTAGATTTCACAATGTCTGAATAAGAATATCTGTTAATTTTCTATGTAAATAAAGGAAATCAATGATGTGTCAGAAAATAGATATTTTGAGTTTGAAAACAGCTTTAATATTAAGCATAAAAGTCTCAGCTATCTGGATTTCTTGAAGCTAGAAAGTATATAAGATTATAAAAATTTTATTACTATCACCCAGATGGTATATTAATTCATTTTGATTTTCTCACCATGTGGACACTGGCTTCTGTTGTTAGTGCTATTGCTGAAATGTTTATTTTCAATGCCAGCAGATGCAGATTTATGTCAGACATTCATCATTACATTAGATCACATTGTATACTATTTATTCTATAATAATAAAAATATAGATTAATGTAAAAAATCAAAAAGTTGGCAAATATCATTTGGCCCAGAATTGCTTATTTTCACATCATACAAACACATAATACACATAAAAAAACATACAGTATCTGTATGTTGAAACATACAACCAGCAGGATGCTGTATTTATATGCTGACAGAATTTGGTATGAATTAGAATGCTGTAGTTAAACTAATGTATGTGTATGTGTGTCTGCCATAGCCTGCTAACAAATAACTAAATTCAAAATTGTATCATATATAGTAAAACTTCTAAATAACTAACTCCTCACTGCTGCAAAATTTGTCTGCTATTTGAAAAGTAAAAGCATACAAATATGTAAGTGTTGGAGACTGAATAAAAGTTTGCTAAGTAAAGATATCCATCATGGAAGTTATATTATATTCAAAACTTATTTTGTAAATTGGGAAATAAAATTTAAGTAATTTTTATTCTTCATTTATTTTGGGATTCTTAGAAATATTTATCCAAAATTTAGATTATCTGTTTTGCCTTACTATGAGTTTTTGGTAAATTCTTCCAACTGAACTTGTTTTAAAGACATAATATATGATACATGAAAATAAATGCCAAATGTTTTTCTATAAATTATACTTTTTTATACTAATGCAGATATGTAAAATAAATTTTTTTTAAATGTAGAAATAAAGATTTTTTCTCCTGAAGTTTATATATTTAACAGGGTATTTATTAAATGATTAGTAGCTATGATAATATCTCTATTATTATTGAATTTTATGTTTACTAATCAAAACATTAATTTTTAATTTTCTAGGATCAGTATTCTATATGGATGAAAATAATTTCAGGAAAAAACGAGGTCGTATACATCAGTGTCAATTTTGTGATTACAACACTAACAATTTACCACACCTGAAAAGACACCTACGAACACATACTGGTGAACGTCCATTTGCATGTACATTTTGCAACTACAGATGCAATCAGAAAGCTAACCTAAAGAAGCATGTAGTGCTGAAACATCATAGATCTGATGAAATTTAATTTTTCATTGCAAAAAATCTGAAAATTAATAGTTTTCTTTGTTTATATATTATTTTACAAAGCATTTAACAAATTTGTGTAATTAGTCTTTATTAATAAAATTAGCATCATTGTCATTTTTTATGCATAATTATTTTTAAGATTTGGATTATCCTTGTAATTTGCAGTTGTATTAAGAGTTGGCAATTAACATTTGAATATTGTCATATATCATTAACTTGCTCCCCACCCTCCCCTTCCTGTTTTGTAAACAATTTTTTTTTCATTCAACATTTTTTTTCCACATCAGAAATATGTGCCAGTTTTAAATATGATATCCCCAAGCCTCAGGAGATAGTATTCAGGGGCCCACTAAGGGAGGGAGAAGCCTCTCCCCCCACACCAAACATTCAAATTTTTTTACACTTGGCACATTTGTTTACGATTTTAATAAGAACTACAATATACCTAAACTCATAGATCTGACGAAAGTTACAACCCTAATTCGGAATATTATTAAACTTTTTATAAATAAGATCTATATTGCATTTTCTATTTGTAGTAACTTGGCAAAATTATGAAACTGGTTGGCAAATTTGTTAAATTTTCCTCTCTTTTAATCGTATCTCTGATACATTTTTTAACTATGGTATATTTGGCAAAATTACAAAACTAATTGACAAAATCACTTAAAAAATTATAAATTATAGAACACTGTTACACTTCGCAAAGTTACAAACTTCATTGGCAAATTTGTTTATGACTTTAATGAGAACAACACATTTTTTATTTCTCATAGACTTGGCAAAATTTACAAATCTAATTGGGAATATTAGTAAACTGTTTACAAATAAGATCTATATTACATTTTCTAATTGTGGTAAATTGGCAATATGCTAGAAATTTGGTGAGAATTATTTATTTTTGTTTCTCAACTAGTTGGCAAACTTTAAAATTTCATTTGACAATTTAATGTTATCTCCGCCCCCAAAAAATCATGGAAAAAGATGAAACCTGTCAAAAAAAACACATTTCATCAAAAAATTAAAAAAAAAAAAAAATTGACAAAGAATTACAGAAAAAAAAAAAAAAAAAATCCACATTTCAATCAAGAATCATAGAAAAAAAAATGCATTTTTTTTTTTTTTTTTTTTTCAAAAACTGTGAAAACTCTATGTACATTTTGTCAAATTTCCTACTAATCCACTGTCAAATTTCCACAGTATCAAAAAACCCACTAATTTTGTGAAGAGATTACTAAAAAATCCTGTGTAAGCTCTTTTTCTGATTACTTTAAGATTTTTCATCAAGTCTCGGATTAATATTTATGATAATTTTGGGATTTCATTTTTTATTTATCTTAATTTTCACTTTGTCTGTATAACTTACTTATTAGCAACTGTTTGTTTATTTCTTTAATTGAAGTCTAAAAGGTTTTATTTTACATACCATTTCTTTAGAAATTCTAGTTGATAAAATGGAGGTATCTAGTAATTTGAGTGTTTGATGTGCTTTTATTCATATGTATTATCTCATCCCCAAAGAATTTTGATGCAGATTTTATTAAGGTTGGGCATAATGATGTAGATAACCAAAAATTTATAGATATAAAATGTAACAGAAAATAATGCTTCTATTTAGTGAAACTTATTTCTGATAGTGAAACAAGAAATGTTGTTGAAAATGTGCATCAGAAAAGTTCTTGTATGACTATTTTGTTTAATTCCATTATATTTTAATGTATTGAATTAAGTAATGATATCTGCGGTACGGTTCATATCAGGAAAATATATTCTGATGTTGGCATAAAACAATCAAATCATCAGCTTTCTAAACATTCTAAATTAGAATTCTAGCTTCAATAATTTTCTTAGTTTCATATAAGAATTCTTAACAGGAAAAATTTAACAGGAAGTCTTAAAATTTTCAGAATTTTTTTATAAATAAGAAAGGATGCTTTAATTATTATTATTATTTTTAAAATTATCTATATTTAAATATTTATAAAAACACAAAACTTGGTGCAAATGCAAAATGTTTAGCATCAACTTTTCTTGGAAGAGAAAAAATTCACAAATACTGATTGAATTTAAAAAATTAGGAAATGTACTATTTTTTATTTTACATTGGTAATGAAATTATTAACTGAGTGTTATTTATTAAATGGTGATGTATTTTGTGGTTTCTGCATTTATAATTATTGTATGTTTTATTTACTGAACCAAATGCTTCTTTTAAATAACGCAGAAAAAGTTTGTACAAATGTAAATTCTGAAAAAGTATCATACTTTCAGGAATAAGCGCCATAGCACATACGAGTTTAGCACTTAAAAATATGCTTACTGCAGCACTGCTGCTGAAGTGGCAGATGTGGTGAATTTTTTTTTCTCCCTTGTGGCGATGTGCATTACAGAAATGATTGTGTTATGAAATTTTCTGAAAATTGTGAAAAATTAGTCAGTAGAAAAATTCAAAATATAAAAAAAATCACAAATTTCGACAGTCGCAAAAAAAAAAAAAAAAAAAAAAAAAAAATTGTCAGTCATTTGCAGAAAAAAAAGCTAGCTTCATCAAAATAAAAGCGAGAATTTTATAAAACGATCGGATAAGAAAAAAATGTGGATTTATCAAGGAGAAAAAACACAAAATTTATTAATGGATCGTAAAAAAACATGGAATTCATCAAAAGATTGTATGAAAAGATAGTATTTCGTCTGAAGATGAAGGAAAAAACAAAGTATTTCATTGAAAAGTCATAAAAATATATATATATATATATTCACCAAAGGACTGTGAAAGAAATTTTTGTAGGTGTGGCACGTATTTCTGAAAATACAGCACTCTTATAGTTGTTTATAGCATAAAAAATCCAGATACATTTTTGGTGAATATCAATTTCTTTATTAATTTTGTAACTACAGAAATTCTGAAAAGAAAACACTGAAGAAATATTCTGTAAATAATCATAGATATGATGACATTTGGATATTGTGATTTAGTTATTCATGCCAAAATTTTTTATAACTTAAACTTTTTATTACTCATTAAAAGCTGCAAGAACATCACTGTGCTTTAAAAATATATATATGTACTTATTAGTAATCAGCTGAAACCAGGAATTATTTGCATGTTAACATATTATAATTTATGAGGTAAGTATGTCTTGCTATTTACAAGGGAACTGTTTTTGGTGCAGTTGACATTTATCAATGAACCTGGTGCGTTAAAGTCCTACATTACAAAATTTGAGAATCAATAATTATTACTATTTATTTATTGTTAAAATCATATTTTTTTTATTTTACAGCAGCATAACTTTTTCAACATGCAAATTAACCACTTATCAGGTTATTAACATGGAAGTTTTTTAATGAAAAGCATTTAAAAATGCAAATTAGTCAATAAAAAGTATAAAATATTGAAAAAAGTTTTAAAATTTCATCAAGAATCTATAAATTTATAACATTATATTCACTTTTCTAGCAGGAAGAAAATCTGCTTTTTTTTTTAAGCATCTTTTTGGAAACCCTGATCAAATGCTGCTTGTCATGTGTGAGCAATAATTTGGACTTCACTAGAAATGATAACATCCAGTCTAATTAGACACAGTAAATTTTCTAAATTATATAAAAATATTAATTTATAATTACTTTTACTAAAAGATCTAACATTTCACATTAAACATTTGAAACAATATTCCATCTGACTTCAAAAGAAAATAGTTTGCTTATTTTATGTTTCATTAAAAGCTAATTTTCAGTCATCTTGAAATTTTTTAACAGAAATGTATTTTATTTCTTATATAATTACCGTCAGCATAGAAACAAAAAAAACTCCATTTCTTGTTTTTTATGCTATCAGTTACCAAACGAATCATAAACTGATTTAATTCTAATACGTTCCACCTAAAAATTTGTAGTACCATATTTGGTATCTCAACTCATTTTTGGCATGAAATAAACTAATAAAAATGCAATAATAAAAAATATACATATCATATGATTTTAACAGAGAAATTTTTATCGGTTCTCTAACTTTTATTTATAAAGCTACAAAATGCACCAGGTCTCGATTCTAGATGCAAGCCACTCCAAAAGTTGTTCCCAGGGCCGTAGCTAAGGGGGTGATACAGGCAACTTAGCCTCTCTCCCCCCTTCCCGCTAAAAAATTTTGAGCCTCCCCTGGAAAACATTTTGAGGTCACTTAATGAATTTATGTTTCGAAAATCCAAATGAATTTCTGTTCAAAAATCTAATTTAGTTTTGAGGCCCTTTAATAGTTTTGCAGAAATACTAAATTGTAACTAAAATAAGTGTTTCAACACTCGTTCCTCCTGCTTGTACTTATGAAGCTAACATAATGTTTAATATTGCACTATTTATATACTGAAATTTTTCATCATCATATTTTTTTTCTTAGCATAAAATGAAATTATTACAACAGTTTTTAATAAGAAGCATAGTGTGAATTAGTAGTAGTAATAGTGTAGTCATAGTGTGTAAACCTACAGTGTGAATACATATTAATTTATCTTTCTGTGTCTGATAAAGAGAGAGAAAATATGACCCCCCCCCCTTACATTTTCTTGAGCCTCCCCTATTATTCACTTCTAGCTACAGCCCTGGTTGTTCTTTTGTTAGTATGTGAATAATTAATACTATTCTCTTTGAAGGCTTATTGCCAAAAATAAACTATTGATTTCCCATTTTTAATTATGATTTACTAAAGCTCACTCAAGTTACCCTTGGGCTGAAAGAACTTTGTCTCAATCTTGTACTAAATCATACAAATTGCTTAATGCAAAACAAAATCCCACTCAAAATACTATTTTTGAACAATGAACATTCTAGAATCCAGTGATTTATATTGAAAGATTTAACATGCATACTGTTATTTAAATTGTTGTTGTTCTTTTAATGTACATTTCCAAATATTAATTCCTCTCCCCCAGCTGATTTTTGGTATGTGTGTTAATAGACATTGCCTTACAAACACATGATTGCTATTTTACAATAGTTTAGTTAAACACAAATTTAAAAGCTTGTGCAAAGCTATTTTCAAAGCATTGGAATTATCATTGTGCACAATGATAATTTTATAAAACTGTGTAAAAGCAAAATTCATTTCTCTCAAAATGTTAATCAAGATAAAACACACATGCTTGTTAATTGATAAATGTATTACAATATTTGTAATTAATAATGTTTCATGTTATATTGATTAAGAAAAATGTTTGTTTTTAATTTTATAGGAACAGCATTTTATGTACATGAAAATAACTTGACGAAAATTCTGAACAAGCAGGGCTGTATACATCAGTGTCAATATTGTCACTACAAGACTTATTATTCAACACATCTCAAAAAACACGTACTCACACATACTGGTGAACGCCCATTCGCTTGTGCATTTTGCAACTACAGATGTAGCCAGAAAACAAACCTAAAGAAGCATGTAATGCTGAAACATAGATCTGATGGCATTTGACTCTGTTTATTTATTTATGTTAAGTTTGATTTAAATCTCATATTATTACTTTATTATTAAATGTATATATGTAAAAAAAAAATCTTTATTATTTACAACTTTGTCAGCCCAAAGCCTGATTAAAATGTGAACCATCATCCTATCTCTCTTTATTTTAGAGATCCCAACTTTGATATATGCTATTTGATTTTTTTGTCACTATCTAGAAATATTGTTACTTAAGGTATTGTTGTCTGATCTATGTTTGAGATTTGTGTGTCAAATTTTTAATTAGTTTTTTGACTATGTGTTGATTAGAATTAATATTTCAAAGGATTGGGATGTTAAAGACACTATAAAGATTAGATATATTAAAATATTAAATCAGACAGTTTTATATATATTGCAAAGCGAAAATATGTTCATGAATAATGCTGACATCTTATCAATGATGGTAATGACCTAAATAATAAATTTCATTTTATCATTTTTTTTTCTTCTAAAAATTGTATAATTTCAATTTTTATATTGTCAATTATTTTATTTATTTTTAAGTACTATAATTTTCAAACAAGGATTTTTTATGGTTTAAAAAATATTTTTCAAGTATTAATTTTTAAAAATCTGCTTTGGAAATGAACTTGATAATAGCAGATTAACCCATTTACATTTAAAACAATATAAATATTTCAGTATTTGTATGTTTCCATGCAATATTCAATAACTAAATTACCAAACAAAATTAAGACTTAACAAATAATTAATTATATAACTAAAATATAAATTTTAACATACATCTAATCTAATTACATGCTTAAATACTGAAACAATTAAAAAGGTTGTTTGTACAATTCTTATGAAATTTTTCACATCTAAATTTACTGTTATCTTCTCCTATATTAATTTTTTACAGAAATTTAGACTACAACGAAACTGTATTCTAGTATTAAACCAATTGCTGCTTTCTTTTCAAATTTCTCATTTGCATTAGTTTGACATGAGCATGCAAGTGTTTTTGTGCCACTAGCATAGGCTGTTAATGCTGCTTAGAGTCAATTATAAATCATCAAATTTTTAAGATATGCTAATATTGAATGCAGATTTACTGATTCGAATAAAGCTGCTATCAGATTCACCAACATTTCGCAAGACTTTTGAGCCAACACTTAATTTCCTCCAACTTTCTGCGAAATATCCTCCCAATACCCAGTGTGATAGCAAACAGCAATGTCTCCCCAACTTTTTTCCACAGTTCTAAAAAAGTCTGGGCTAGCCTAGATTTTTCATCCAACATCGAACATTTCAACGAATCAGAGATAAGCGATTGATACGAATAGGAGATAAATATTAATGACGGGTACTAGTAGGACTGGTTTTCCCTTGGGTTTTCCAGCTTTTCCTCCAACTTTTTAAAAGACAATTGTAACCCTTTTCTCTCTTTGAACGGGAAAATGTTGGGGTTAAAATCTGCTGAAAAGTTTGTTGCGCCTAAAGTCCGTGAATCTGATAACAGCTTTAGGTGACTGGTATAAGTGAATGAGAGATCAAAATATTTACTATTGTCTGCTCTTTTAATTTTCCACTGTTAATGTTAATGGGATGCTTTAGATGTTTATCCATTTAAATCTTATTTTTATAATTAACCACTTAACCAGCAATGGGTATGGGGAAACAGTGCTTTAACCCTCGACTTATCCTGGGGCAGCCTTTGAAGTGGTTAAGCAGACTATTTGGTTACTAAAAGAATCCCCTTTAATTTAATTTTATTATTCTTTCTGAATTGTGAAGCGTATTTGTATGTAGAGCATGTGCAGGTTTTTTTAGGTGTGTGTGAAAAAGTCCATAGTACCTTTCAGAAAGAAAATTCAAACACATGAAATGAATGACATTTCCCAATTTGATGTACACACATTGCATTGTGTTGCTTTTAACTAAATATGTTAATTTTCAGATTCTGTAAGTATTGCATCCACATAATCAGTAAAATAGTTGATTATTTATGCCATCAAGAAAAATTGTTAGCATTCATTATTAGGGTTGATATGTCAGCTGGATATGTTAAGTGAGCAAAATTAATTTTGATCATGCAAGCTTAAGACAGAAAATGCATTCCAATTCCATCAAAACATGAAAATCTGATATTACTGCTTTTCTTTTCTTATTTAAAATTCATATCTTTTTTAAATTAAATGTTATTAAAAACTGATTTTCCTGTAAAATAATGAAATTGCATGAAAAAATGGAAGAATTATTTTACATAATATTTATGTAATGGAATCTATTCATCTTTATTTCATTTTAAATAATCATTTTCGCACAAAGAAAAATTAGTAAGTTTCAACAACATTTGGATGTTGAATTCCAATTGCATTAAGTTATAGCATGGCTGAACAAATAGATAAATGTATTTTTTTAAAACTAGTGTTAAAATTTTTTTAAATCTTTAGATTATATATGAAATTAAACAAGAATTGTTTTATTTACTTTACTGAAAATGATTTTTTTAAATCATTCTACATTGTCATTTGGGTATAAAATAATATCGCTTGTATATGTCCTATTAATATTATGTTGTTCATCTGAAAATTTTGTAAACTTTCTGGCTGAATTCGACTAAATATCAAAATAAACATTTTTATTTTTTTTCTTTCTGAAAAATTGGTTCTTCAAGATTTGTCAGAAACTGCAATTTCATAACCAAGAATACCCATATTAATTTTTGCATTACAAAAAAAGGTTTCTTATGTATATATATCACATTCATTACCAGAATTTGCACTGTTTGTGTTTTTATTACCTTGCAAGAAGTTGAATGTTTCTTGTGCGATAAATCTCTCTACCAGTTGCATTTTACAATTTTCTTCATTTTGTTGCCCATAAAAATTCAGTTTTTAATCTATATTGTTTAAAAATTTATATATAAAGCATACAGTCTAGAATTTCTATGGAGTCTGACACCATGATTTTTGGATTTGAAATCATCTATTTAATATTTAAAACTCAGATTTTGTATGCATCTTGTTTAATAGCAATTTTTGTAATATTTTTCTGTGATTAAAAAAAAAGTAAAATCTTTTTTTAAAACTTCATATTAAAACTGTATACACCTTAATAAAATGAAATCATTATTTTAAATTCTTAGATTTAAATTGTAAACTCAACTTTCAATAACTCAGGCAATATGGTTGAAATTATTCATACTCAACATATTATAGGTAAACTTGTGGTAGAAAAATTCATTGTATGATACATTAATGAAACTATGAAAAAAAAAGAATGAAAAGTATTTTTTTTTTTTTTCTATTGACCCAAACAAGAATATTTTCACACAGTCACCTAATTTCACATCTATTGCACTTTTTGGCTGATCACTGTGAAGAGAAAGAAAATAGCATTTTGTACAATGTATACAAGCCTAACAAAGCTGTCTAAATCATATTCCTGTACCGATAGGTTTTTAATTTTTTTTCTTTTCATTCATTCTTTTTTGCTGAGGTAGGCACTATAATAAAAATATGATGGAATTTATTGTTTTACAAACAAACATTGCATTGGCTTCCTATAATGTAATTCAATAAAACAACACATACATTATGTTTATGCCTTATGATTTAAAAGATTTTCAATTAAGAAAAAAAATTTCTTTCAAAGATTGCTTAGATGTTCATCATCTACTGGGTTAAAGCCATGATGTTTGCACATCACATGTGCTATTCACCAGCTCTGATTACAACACTTTTTCTAGTTTAAAAGATATGATAATTTTGCTAAAAACTTGTACTTGTGTAAGAAAAGCCTTACACATAATATTTCATCTAGACTTAATGACAAAGGCTATTATTATTGTTATATTTTATGCCCTGAAGACACTTTAAAGTGCCATTAAAATAACATAAAATTTATTTAATTGATCAATTAATAGTAATGCATTTTACAATGAGCTATAGCTATTTTACCTCATTCCAAAAGCATTATTGATTGAACAAAGCAAATATATTTTTAACAGAGTGATTTCTTTTTCATTTGCATATCTTCAGCTTTCTTGACATTGAAAGATTGTGGGTAAAAAGTTTTAATTCAGAATCATTCCTATATTTATATTATAACAGCATTATATTTGTACATTACTGAAAATATATATATATATATATAATTTGAGTGAAATTATGAATATTGCACAAATACTTATGAATACAAATTTAATTAATTACCAAAATCCATCTAAAATTTACTAAGTGATTGCATAAATCTTCTAATGTTGTCTAAAAAATTCACAAAAAATTCTTTATAAGATAAAATTTCCATGAATTCATAATTTGTGACATAAAGGGTTAATTAAATCATCTGCATGCATATAACTGGCATCATATGTTAGTTATTTTTTCTTTTTATTTATTTATTTTTAATGGCATATTCTGTTGTATATTGCACGCTGGTGTATAATTCATATCTAAAATTAAGAGTTCATTTTCCAACTTTTGGGCATTTACTCCATGTAACATCCACTTCCTTCATTTATAAAAAAATTTCATGAGATTTATAGTAAAAATAATAATACAGATTATATAGAAGATTTAAAAGCATAATAATTAGTAATGGGAAAATTTCAGTTTTCATGATCATCTGTTTTTCTTATTTGTTAATATGATGTGTTAATTTTAAAACCAACATATAATGCGCATATCAAAAGTGTGTGGTATACACAGTAGGTAATTTAATGCCTTTGTGTCCAATGCTGAAAAACATAATCACATAAGTTTAGATAAATGGTTAATTAATTTTATGTTTTGAGATAATGAGTTAAAAAACTTTTTTAATACTTCTGATTAAATTATTATTTACTCAATTATAAATCTATAACTTTAAATTTTAGAATTTATAATATTTTTTTCTACTTTTTTTAAATCAAAATATGTAACATAATATTTCTTAAATTACATGTGTGGTATTATCTAAAATTTATGTTATTGAATATAATTACTAAACAACTTACAATTACTAAATACAATTTTTAGTATAAATTACAATATCATTACTAATTCAAATATCAATATTAATTTTTCAGAACACTAACTTATATGATGAAAATAAGATGCACCATTGTAATACATATTGGTGTCCATTCTGGAATTATGGAAGTATAGAAACATACCTACAAGTGCATATTAATGTTAAAACTTAAAAATTTTGAATTTTGTATATATTTTTACTATTGAAATGTTGCAAATTTGATGGGGCTTGATTCTTCATAATTATTTATGTTAAGTTTATTTGGAAATGTTTCTTTAGTTTTTATTTTTGAATATATAATAACTAGAATATTCAATTTTCTGAGCTTAGTTGAAAATCTTGATCAGTGAAATTTTTTAAAAACTTATTAATATTTTTTTGTTTTTAGGTACTATTTAGTTTTCTATATTTTTCTTCTTTAAAAGTCATTAATGAAGTATCTGATAAATGAGTTAGAAAATTAATTTTTAATGCTTCTGCATAAACACAACAATAAATCTATAAATCAGAATTAGCAAAGCATTGCAATAAAAAAATTAATTTTAAGTTATTTCATGTTTAATTTTGTATTTTTTCCTAAAGCTTTTATGAAATAATTTTTTCATTTGTGTAACTACAGCTTATAAGGAAAAAGGTTTGAAAAATTAGGTTTCTCAAGAAATAAAAAGTTTATTATTTTAAATTAGATCTTAAATTATTATTTCTCTTTAATATCTGTGATTATTATTATTATTTGTTATGTTTGCTAAACCAAATACTTGATTTTCAATTTTTCAGATACATATGTGAATGAAAACAACGCAGTGAGAAAACAAGGTCGTATACATCAGTGTCAGTTTTGTCATTACACCTCTTGTTATACAACAAATCTTAAAAAACACTTGCTCACCCATACTGGCGAACGCCCATTTGCTTGTTCACTTTGTAGCTACAGAAGCAGCCAAAAAACAAACTTAAAGAAACATTTAATGATGAAACATCATAAATAACTTTTCACAGCTACTTGTGTTAAATATTTTTTCATGTATTTTTATTTATTTATTATTATTTTTTTTAATGTAATTACCAGCTTGATTATTTAGAATGTGAACTTTGTTTAAAGCTGTTGAATAATTTGTGTTAAATGTATTTTGTAATGATAGGCCAACATACACCAAATTAATTGCAGGCTTTTGAAAATGAACAATTAAAATATCAGTCGGCCAGGAAGGAAAGGTTTAAAAGAACTGCTGGCAGTGCAAGTAACTTATGAGAGAAAAAGTACCTGTGAACAGCCAGTGTGTTGATGGACAAATTTGAAAATAATAATAATTATTATTATAACATTTATCCAGTAGCATTTATTTCTTTCAGGTTTGATTTGTGTTCTTTTTGCAAAAGTTGTTTTTATTCTGTAGCATTTTTGTTTTTATGTGTTAATTGTAATGTTTGTTTTGATACATGTTGTATTTTACAAAATAAAAATTTTCCAGGAACAATGTTCTATCTGGCAGAAAATAACTCAGTGAAAGTTCTAAAAAAGACGGGTCGCTTACATCAGTGTCCAACATGTCATTACACCACTCGTCATTCAGCTCACCTGAAACGACACATCCTCATACATACTGGTGAACGTCCATTTGCTTGTTCATTTTGCAGCTACAGAAGTAATGTGAAGTCAAACTTAAAGACACATATAAAGTTGAAGCATCATAGAACTGATGTCATCTGAAGCATTTGATGCTCTGTTGTTATTTGTTTTAATGTGTTGTCTTAAGTTTTCCTTATTATCTAGATTTGAAACCTGATTATCATATACATAGTATAGGAGCTGCCAGAGGTTTCATTACCTCAGGTGCAAAATATTTAAAGGTGCCAACATATTGCTGCATTTTATGAAACAAATTTTCCTTATAAAGCAACATAAAGAATTTCAAAGAAATTTGCAGTCCTAGTATTATATATTTGATAATACACCAGATATTTCACATACTGATCAAATGCCCCAAGTAATTCACTATGTCATATTGAAAATTCAGAAATCCTAGTTACTCACTTATAGCTTCCATTCATTTAAATGGGAAATCAGCTAATGAAACTACAGAACAAATATTTGACAAGTTTCAAGCAAGAACTGCTATATGCAAAGGTATGATAATATTGTAACTATGCTAGACTCAAGTCATTTTCAGAAATACATTCTTGATGTGAATCCTAAAGCCATGTTTGTACTATGTAACAATCACTCATTTAATATTGCTGGTGTGCATACAGTTAATGTTTAAGCAAAGTCTATGAATTTTTTTGTGCTGTGAAAAAAAAAATTATGTATTTTTCTCAACTTTATGTTGGTGGGACATTTTTTGAACATCCTTCACTATTAATCTGAGAATACTTTCTTATTAGATGTCATGATTTAGAAAAATATTATGCAGCAAAATCGAATGCAGATTAATTATACTTCATATATACATAAAAATATAACAAATCTTAAAAAAAATGCATAATTTTAAAATTCATTTTATTTGTTGTGCCTTAAAAATATGTAAAGATTATTAACATATTTCTCATAGCTTGCAATATTAACTCAATCTTTTTTAGTTAAAGTGATAATGATTGTTTTAAGAATAACATTTATCATGAATGATCTTGTTCTTACAAAGAACAATGTGAGAAACCTCACAATTCTGTAGATTTCTGTTTTTGCTTTTATGTTAGTAATAATTATAATGTTTGTTTCAATATTTGATGTATTTAACAAAATAAAATTTTTTCAGGAACAGTATTCTATGTGGCTGAAAATAATTCTGTGAAAGTTCTCAAAAAGCTGGGGCGCTTACATCAATGTCAAGCATGCCATTACACCACTCATAATTCAGCTCATCTGAAAAGACACATCCTCACACATACTGGAGAACGTCCATTTGCCTGTTCATTTTGCAGTTACAGAAGTAGCCAGAAAACAAACCTGAAAATGCACCTGATGTTAAGGCATAAAACTAAAAACTTTTGATTTTATGTTATAGTTTATGCTTCAGTGAATAATTTATATGGATTTTTTTAATTAATTGTGTTGGGTTTTATGGAACTAAAATTTAATTTTATTTAAAAGGTGAAAGACATCTATGGATGCCCTTAATTATTACTTGTTGGTTTTCAAGCCAAATTCTAGTTCTTGTTTAGCCATTTAAAGGAAGTATTTTTAAGAGTGTCCCCCATCAATTTAAGTTATGTTATAATATCTGAAATTTTTCCCTTGCAACATTCAACTTTGAATAATTAATTTTATCCTTGCATTGAAATATCCAGGGAAAAACTTTTTCTAAAAATTGTAGGATTTGGCTAGTTAAGACCTATTTTGTTTATCTAGACTTGATTATTATGTCCTAATTCATGATGAAAACAATGGTACTTTTGTTTACTTTCATTATCTCTGTATTTTCAACAAATTATAGTCCCCCCCTCCAATATATATATATGTATACACTGGTGTGCAAAATTTAAGGACGAGTCCCAAAATGCCAATTTCAAGGGATTTTCAAGCGATAATTTTCACGTGAATATTCAAAAGGAAGTAGTATAAATTGAATAATTACTATCCCTGCATAACAGCCAGTCCATATAACATCTCATTCAGGTCACACATGGTCACAAGAGTCACAGCCACTACGGCGAAACAAAACATTGGAAATTCCATACGTCTCTTTTATGAGTCTCAAATTACTACTATATGTGAATCCACTGACAGGTCACTGCGACTGCTGCTTTGTGTTGAGTCACCAGGTGATTTTACAGTGTCATTTTATTGAGACTCTCATGTGACTGTCATTTGGAGACTCAATTTCATAGTCATTGTGAATGTTGCATTATGATAAATCACCAATGAATGTCACATTAAAGTCACATGGCGACTTTCTGTCACAAGACTTTGTCAAATGGTGACAGAGACCTTTCTGTGAAGTAGCTATTGTGAAAAGTGGTGAAAAGTAACCATGTGACTTTAATGGGACAATATTTTGTAATTTATCATAATGCAACGCTCACGATGACTTTGAAATTGAGTCACCAGATGAGAGGTCGCTCGAGAGTCTCAATGAAATGACATTGTGAAGTCACCTGCTGACTCATCACAGAGCAGTAGTCACAAAGACCTGTCAGTGGAGTCACATATAGTAGTCATTTGAGACTCATAAAAGAAACGTTTGGAATTTCCAATTTTTTGTTTCGCCGTAGTGGCTGTGACTCTTGTGACCATGTGTGACCTGAATGAGATGTTATATGGACTGGCTGTTATGTAGGGATAGTAATTATTCGAATTATACTACTTCCTTTTGAATATTCGCGTGAAAATTATCGCTTGAAAATCCCTTGAAAATTGGCATTTTGGGACTTGTCCTTAAATTTTGCACACTAGTGTATATACATGCTATATAATCTGTTTAAAAAATAACTAGAAACTCTATAAAAGGTGAATTTATCTATAATTTTAATTTTATAGCACCTATAGTACATTAAAATTTTTATAATATAGAGTTTATATGACTTTTTATCATAATAAAATATGTTATGAAGCTAATTTTAATATGTTGATATGTATTGTTGATATTTACTTTGATGTATGTTGATATTTACAAAATCGTTGTTTTTAAAATGAGAAATTCGGTCTAATACCAGTCACTTTCAATTTGCTGTATTTTGCAGAAATAAAAATCATAAAACAAAAATAAAATACTCAGATTACTTAAAGGTGTTTTTTATTAACAAAACCTAGTACAGTAGACTCCCTCAAATCCGCAAACCAGAAATCCGCAACTCTCTAAAATCTGCACATATTTTATGGATGTAAACAATGAAACTTTCAGTTTGGATATTGGGAGAAAATTGATTTTTTTTTTAGTTTTGTATTAATTCCATATATTTTTTTATTTGTAATTTTCTTAATAATACTCTATTCGTGTTTCTTTCATGAATGAATAATAAATTTTTTTAGAAAAAATTCAAGATATTCCAGATATCACTGGTAATTACAATCTTTTTACCAAATATATTTATGCATTAATAAAGATTTTTTGGTTATTAAGCCTGGCTAAACTTGAAAAAAAAAATCCTTATTTTATGATTTTGATGTGAATTAATAATGTACTTTTATGAAGCAAGTTTTGTTGAATAATTTTGAAAAAATATATTTAATCTTTATAATGTATATTTAATCATACACTATTGATTATTAACTTGACCATTGCTATTAGTACTTTAATCATTTTTTAAATTATCTAATTTTTTATTATTTTAGTTTATTACTTATTTTAATATTTTATTATATTGTAAGCATTCATTATAGTTCCGATTGCACCACTAATTGCACTCAGATTACTGTTTAAAAAATGTAAACAAAGCAATGACCAGAAATCCGCAAAATTCTAAAATCCGCACAACCTCTGGTCCCAAGCTGTGCGGATTTGAGGGAGTCTACTGTACTTTCAAGCATGTCATGCTCATCATCAGGGTTAAAACAACAAAAGAGTAGAAGTCGAAGGCTGAGTTCTTTTATATGAAGTGGACTGATCCAAAGATAACGTAAAAAATAAAAATACAATAATAAAAAACACCTTTAAGTAATCTGTGTATTTTATTTTTGTTTTATGTATAAATAAGGTGAATTAAAGGATTCGACATATGTGATATGTTATATCATTTTAATCTTATGAAATAAAAATCATTTGATAATACTGTAAAGTCCCATTAATTTGCCCCTCCAAACACGACAGAAAATCATAAAATAATCTGAAAGGGTGCTTACACTATATTAAATTTGTAGTATATGACATCTATGTGTGGTGGTGGTAGTGGTGGTGGTGGTGGTAGGAAAATGCTAATGGCCAATCATTGCAAAGTATGCATTATTTTAATAAAGTGAGAAAAAAAATATATGTATATATAAAAAAAAATTACATACAGTGAAATACAAAAATATAGCACCCTGTTGGTTTCTATGCTTAATTAGTTATTGATAAATCATATATTAAATATTCAATAATTTCAAATGTAATTTCATTGCTGAAAATTAATTGGAAAATTAATTAAATTGTACATGTGTTCACTGATGCTGGGTTTGTTTGTGTCTTATGTTATGCCTCAGAATTGTGTGCTCATGAAGACTATTCCATCTTGTATTGCAGTGCAGCCTTATTAATGTGTAGGTGTCAAAAATGCCAAACTGGACATCATCCTTGTAGCTTAAATGGTAGAACACTTGGAGTGTTATTCTAAGGGTTCTAGGTTCAGTCCCCGGCTTGGTCATTTTTCACCCTATTGATTTCTACACTTAGTTAGCAAGTGATAAATGACATATTAAATATTCAAATAGTATAACTTACTGATTAACAGTGATTTCAGAAGCTTTGAAACTGGAATGAATAATTTATTTATTGTAAGTTGTGATATTTATTTAGTATTTATAGAAATAAATCATAAGTCACAAAAATAACAATTATAACATAAAAAGTATTGCAAATGAAACTAATTTTTATTAATGAATGAAACATTTCCCAGATTTTTAAAATGAAAAACATTGCTGTCACAAAGATAGCAGAAAATATGCTACAAATTAGTCTTTGGCACTATTTACTGATCAGTCAATCGATAATTTTTTTGTGATTAGTTTCCATAATAACTTTAATTACAACTATAAATTCTTTGATAAAATAAATAAGATCGTTTTTGAATCAAAACATTTCACACACAACATTAAATACATTTTTTAACTTATTGCTTGAGAAACTTTCACTATCGATATTTTTATTGCCTTCGTATCGCCATGGAGATAAATATGTAACAAAACTAATGTTTGGTTATATTGCTTTTTCAGATCAGCAACAATTAATGTTCTTTGTTATTTGTCAGGGGAACAAAAAAGAATACTCAGATATAAAATTTTTGGTGTCAGTTTTGATGTGCACATTGCAATTTTTTTTTTTTTTTGGAAAGGAGGGGGAGGGGGGGTCACTTTTTGGGAATTTTTTAATTTTCCAATTCGTTTTCAAAGTGGGAGGGGAGGGCACTTAATCGGAAAGGGCAGATTAATAGGATTTTACTGTATTGTTCAAAAAATGGTTTTATCTGGTACTACATGCTTTATGCCTAGTGTTGTATTTTTTACATCATGCATTTAAAAATAGGCACTGTGTTAGCCCTGTAGAAAGGGCATTAAATATTTCTTTTTAATTCTGGTATACTTATTTTCCTAAAGAAAAAAAAATATTTTTATTCAATATTATCTAGTTATATATATATATATATATATAATATATTTATCTATATATACATATAGAATATATCATAAGTTCATGCAAATCTTAAAAATATATAATTTAAAAGAAGTAAAGATCAGAGGAAAATTTTTGATTTGCACAAACATAAGGGGACATTAGATTTTTTTTTTTTTTTTTCCGTGTATAAAAAAAAAAATCTATACATATTTCTAATAAAACTGAAAGAAGGTGCTCACACTTCATATTGAGATATATTTTATGTAATTCAGGTTAGTAATGAAACATCTGGCTGGAAATGGATTCGTCATTCAATCTCGGCAGCATGCTACCTTTACCAGATCAAGTGTTGGTGTTAAAACTATTCTACAACGATGGTGAATCCATAATTATTGCATTACAAAAGTTTTGTATAGAGAAAACACTGAAGATGCAAAAAAGGACTAGTTCATTGAAAGGAATACTGAATTTAGTATGATTTTTGAGAAGATGCAATTTTTTTAGAATCATCCACATTCTTATTGGGCACTTTCATTGAAGACCGAGTGATAAATCAAAGTTGTAAGTTTGGATGGCTTTCAGGAATTCCAGACTTATCCTCAGCATGATGAACATCTTTTATTATCTATATAATAAAAGCCTAAGTCATATGACTGTTATCAATAGTTCTGGGCTACACGCTTCACTTTTTAGCACACAAGCTATCATAGCCTGAGAGCTTATGTGCCCGTCCGTTCTGTATGTATGTATGTATGTACGTTCATTCATTCGTTCGTGCTTAACGCGATAACTCATGATAAAAATGTCTGATCGACTTGAACTTTTGTATATAGGTATATCCTGATAAGACGCTTCCCTGATTAGTTTTTGGAGTTCATTTGATATGTATAAGAGGGGGAAATGGGGGCTCATGCCCCTCCCCTTAATTAAAATAAATGGGTTTTTCATGCAAAATTATCAGTTTTCGTTCAAAATTTAGATATAGGATCATTCTGATGAGGCACCTTCGTGATTGGTATTAGGTGTTCATTGGATAAGTATAAACAGGGGGAATTCCCCTCCCCTTAATTTATATAAATGGGTTTTTCATGCAGAATTATCAGATTTCACTTAAATCTCAGAATAGTTTTGGAAGTTTTATGGTTAAGTTTAAAAGAGGGGGATAACTCCGCTTAAATTATATAAATGGGTTTTTATTAAGAATTTTCCGATTTGCTCTGAATTTTTGATATAGATTTTTTATATGATAATGGATGTTCCTGATTAGTTTAGGGAGTTCAATGATTAAGTATAAAAAGGAGAAAGGGGAGAAATGCCCCTCCCCTTTATTTATTTATTTTTTTTTTTTTTTTTGGAAGGGGGACAGAATTATTTCTTGAAAATATAAGGCTGTAATGTACAATTAGTATGCATAGCCTGTGAGCTCAGTGCCACCAGTTTAACTAGGCAATATTCTTTTTATTATATGTTATACAGCCAATTTTCGATTTTATTATTAACAGTCGCAAGTCATCAAATATTGTACAGATTATTATTATCAATTACAAAGCATTTGTCTGTCATCAACAGCTTGCCGTGATGACCACTTTGCCTTTCATATGCCAAGCAGCCAGTTTTAATCAAATTTTTTTTTTCGGATAAAACTGTATGTAAAATCACACTTTTATAGAGATTGTTGGAAAAAAGTAATATTTGAGGGATGTGTTATTGAAGTATATATATTTGAAATTATTTCAGTGAAAGTTAAATTAACAACCCAATATTTCTTTCTACCCCCCCCCCCCCTAAAGAAAAAGATTCGTTCTTCAATGAGTAAAGAAAAAAAAAAAAAAAAAAACACTAATTTATGGAGGTAATAATTCGCATAGCAAGTTCTCCAACTATGAGTTTTGCCATGCAAAATAATTTGAGCATGTAATCTGTCATATATTATTTTTATATGGATTTAATATCAATTGCATGCAGAAATATACCTTAAAGGAATAATACATTCATCTTACTAAAAGAACTAGTTTAACGACGAACACATTATTTACAGCAGACGATCACAACATACACAGGATTGGCATAGAATAAAATTGCCACTTACACATAAAAACATTCTATTTACATTTTGCTTTAGCTGCGGTTACAGTTAAATACACCACATCTCCTCCATTCCAAAACTTCTATTAGTCCAATCACTTGGGAGGTTTCCAGATTCTAGTGGATCGGCAAACTGGTTATGGTGTTGAAATTGAACCACAGACACTGAGTTGAGCATGCTCTGGTGTAGGAATTGAGACTGGCATTGTATCAGACGTGTGCGACTCCATACTGATCTGTGATTGTGCTAACTCTACACTGGTTGTAGGAGCATCAGCATCTTGCACAGGAATGGCAGGTTGTGCAAACAATTGTTGGAACTTGCATTCTTTTTCCCCTATGTCTCCTCCATCCCATATTTGATCTACATGTCTATGCCACACTTGGCCATTTACATTGACAGTGAAATGTAGTTGTCCATGTTTTGTAATGACTTTTCCAAACCTTTATCTCTTGTCTCTTTACCGGTAATTTCGTACAACGACATTGTCAGCAATTTGGAATCGCCTATTCGAGAATTCATAAGTTCCTTTACAAACTTTTTCTTCCACTCTCCTCTTAAGATCAGGACACAGCAGATCGTTTCTCATCCGAATCTCTCTCTTCAACATAAGCAAGGCTGAACTATGAAGTGTAGTGAGGTCTGAAGTTTTTCTGTATTGCATAATGAACATATTTAATTTTTGTTGTATTGTGCCACCATAATTTTGCATAGCTCTTAAAGATTGTTTGATTATAAAGACTAGATGGTTTAAATGGCACAGTGGTTTTGTGTTTAATGCCATTATTTCGCATAAACATATCAAATTCAAATGATGTGGACTGTTGTCACTTACCAGCATCAGTGGCAATCCAAATCTTGCAAAACAATCTCTTAAGCATTTGATTGTTTTAGTTGCTTTGGTGGATTTTATTGGATAAATTACCACCAACCACTTGAAATGGGCATCTACTTTGATCAGGAACCTATGTTCTAAGATAGGTACAGCAAAGTCTATGTGAATACGTTGCCACAGTGCACTAGGGTGCTCCCAGCAATGCACCTTTACTCTCTGTGGATCGGTTTTGTATCAAGCACAGTTTACACAGTTCTTTGAGGATTTTTCTATATCTTTATCGATGTTCTTCCAATAAACATGGTATTATTTATTATTATTTTATATATATATATATATATAAATAAATATTGTGACTTTTAACTGATTTAGTTTTAAATGAAAGTTGTGTATTTTAAATAAAATAAATAAGTGAATGGAAGGATTATAATGGGTACTACTTGGTTATCTCGTTGACAAAAAAAAGCTATCACCAAACTAAAAGATTAAATATCAATAATGGATGATAAAAAGTCGTAAATGTAGCATTTACTTGACATTAAACACAATACACATGTTTGTTACGTCAGAAAGTGATTTTTTACGGAACTTTGTATTTCTATTAATGTTTTATTAATTTATTTGTTCGTTCATTATTTAAAATAAAATTATGTAAGTTTGTATAATTTCGTGAAATAGGTCCATAGGATAGTCAGATAGTACCTTATATTTTAAATGAAATTAGTGAAATTAAAAAAAATGCAGGGAAAACATTGTTTGGCAATTTATCCCCTGTGTCCAGCTAAGATAAATATACCGAATTCTTGATTTCTCTACCAGATTCTTCTGATTTGGCAAAGGGTTGAACAAGTAGATTAAATTATGAATAAAAATAACTTAAATAAAATGTTTAGCTTATGTAAGGATGACCAAAATGGTCGCAAGTTTGTTTTATAATAAATGCACAGTTTTGTAATAAATGCATACTGTGATTTGTTTCAATATCTGTTTGTGTTTATCTCATTGCATAAAACATCTCAGTATGACATGTGAGTGCTCACTTTTGGTTACTTTAGAAATCTGGATATTTTTTCCAGATGTGCAAGGGGGAAAAAAAATGTTCCTCTGATCATACTTGTTCGAATCGAAAAATTTTCCAAGCATTAATTTTTTTATTATGAATTGCACAAACTTATGACGCACCCTATGTTAATGAAATTGTTAAAAATATTTAAAAGATGAATGTTATGTTTTTTACTTTTTGTTATTCTAAAACAGTTTTTTAAAATTTCCTGTCATACTTGTTTAAATTTTGCATTTGCCATTTATTATACAGGGTTATTACAAATAAATCATCGGGTTTTGATACTTTACTACATGCAAACTAGGAAACATATATGTTTCTGTGATAACTCAAACAAGAGGGCATTAACTATAATTTTGCACTGTGTATGTGTCATTTGTGTCTGGTTGCCATGGTTGCTGAGCAAACATCTTATTCAAAATGGCGACTGGAGAGCAGAAAGCGTTTTGTGTACTAGTACTTTCAAAGTGTGAATCATTTATAACTGTTCTGAAAGCATTCTGAAAAGCATACCAATGCAACCCAACAAAGCATTCAGCACTGGTATCGACAGTTCGGTTGTTTATGTAAAGGCAAAAGTTCTGGCAGACCAAGCGTTACTGAAGAAACAGTGAACCGAGTTAGAGAGAGTTTCATGCATAATCCCCCCAAAAAATGAACTGACAACGAATTGAAGTTGAAAGACTGTGTTCGTGACCATGGACGTCAATCTTGTATACTTTTGCTTTATTTTCATGTATAACTCATTATTGTAACCTGAATATGTTCCGAAATAAACGCTTTGGAAATCCAATGATTCTTTTGTAATAACCCTGTATTATGGAAATAAATAGTCCATCCTTTTATGATGCAATGCCTATTTATTGCATATAGACATGTGTATCAGAGATAAGGTATAGATCATATAAAAGTTAAGAAATGTTATAATACTTTTAATAATGAGTGTTTTGTACAGTAAAGATTCAATAAAGTTAAAAATCTCTATTAATTCATATGCTAAACATGTGTCCTGTCACAGTATGGGCTTTATTATAAAGGTAAGTGTTATATTATACTTGGTAATGTTTGTAAATTATTATCATATATTTTAATGTTGCCCTTTTGGTGAAGATATGTGTTATTAATATGATTACTGTAGTATGATACTGAAAATTTCATTTGAAAGATTATTTGAGCATCTTTTTTTTTTTTTTTTTTTTTTTTTTATTATTATTATTATGCTATAAAATTTTTATTGGGTTTTTTGACTTAGGATTAGGTGAATATTATTATTGTTTCTATTATTAATGTATAATACCGGTGAATATTTGTCAAAACTATGTTAAAGATATTGATTTTCATCCAGTTTATATTTTGTGTTCATATAATTTTTTTTCTGTACATTATTAATAAATTGTTAAATAAATTTCCTTATTTTATTATTTTTTTTATTATGTAATTTTTCTTTAATAACAAAAGGAGATAGAAATTTGATTACCAGTAAAAATAATAAAGTACTATTACTTATTTTTGATGCCATAAAATATAAATAATTATTGACAACATTAATTACATACATTATAATAATTACATTATAATTATTTATTTTTAATAATTATGAAAATATATATTGAACAATTCCTTTCTTCTTCTAAGTTATAACATTTCACAAATCTGTTACTACAGTAGAACCTCAATTAATGAAGGTTTCTGTTAACCAAACTGATAGCAATGTCTGATTTTTTTTCCTTTTGCTTTCTTTCCTTTTTTTCCCTCCTTGAACCTTTAAAAACACCTCACTTTTTAATTAACTATCCATGCTACTGGTTCTGTCAGATATCTACATAGACTCATGCTTGGCCGAGACCCATATCCAGCCTGACAGAATTAGGAAAATTTTTTCAACTGGCCGTGCCGATCAAAAATTGAAAGAGGTACTGGGCCTGGCTGATAAAAAATTAAGCAGACCTGAAGTTCCAATATAAAAATCTAAGCCATGCCTAAAATATAAGCCATTTTCAGTGAATTTGACTTTTGCTTGCATAACTATAAATGTGCGTCACAAGCCGATGCTAGTTTGGCAACATCAATACAGAAATGCCACATGTCCAGTGTACAGATTGGCATTGGACAGTTACATGGTGTCTGATCAGTGTGTAATTCTTTCATCAGACTCATGCCAAGCCGAGATCAAATTTGCATTTTTGTTCTCTGGATGGGTAGGGCAGGTGGTATATTTAGTAAAAATATTGATGTAATAAGCTTCTGTTAATAAAATCTTTGGAAATGTTAAATTTGCGAGCACCGCAAGATTCTAGTAACCGAAAATTCTGATATTCAAGGCACAAGCAGTTTCAATTAACTCAGATAATTGGGGTTGCACTGTATTTGTCTTTATAAAAGTTTTTTTTTTTTTTTAATTTATTTAAATGATAGTTTACCATCTTGTGTCAAGAATAAGTTAAAAAATGTTTGTGATGCATAATTGCAAATACAAATATTACGCATACAATATTCTTTTTTTTTTTTTTTTTTTTTTTTTTTTTTTTTTTTAAGCATTAAAGTTTTTATTTTAAAAAATGTTTTTTATTTTTAAATATTTTTGTATTTTTAAAAGTTTTTTACAAAAAATATATTTTTGTAAATGCCTTTGTCATATTCTTTAAAATTTACTTCATTTATAATATTATATTCACAAATACTTATTTGTAAATTTTTCTGAGCTAAAGTTGTAAAAATTAGGTAATTAAGTGTAATTGAAAGGATTTAAAATTAAAAATAGCCTTTTATTTGTTAAGATAAAAGTTTTAGGTATGTATCTGTCATAGAGACTTTGACTAGAGAAGGAAATTTTCTACACATTTTGTTTCTTACATTCATTTTTTTTTAAATTATTCCATGAAACTTGCCTCATAAAAATATCCTACTAATTCTCACAAAAATCATAAAACAGTAAGTTTTATTTCAGGTTTATCCAGACTTAACCAAAAAAGCTTGATTAATACATAAATATACAGTACTACTTATATACACACACACTCAGTGTAAGTCAAAAGAAATAACCCAATTTCAAATATTTACTACACAAAATGTAGTCAATATATTTATACAAAACGGACTTACATGTACATGCATTGTAATCGAGTTTTGAACACAATTCTTACAAATGTTCAATATGAACTCTTTTTATTATACAGCATACATGGTGAGTCATAACTATTGAAACAATAGGCTATCTCCTTAAATATTGCTCCTAGACCCATACTTCCAGTTGCAAAAAGTCATAAAAAAAGGTGAAATTTCTGATAACATGAGTTGCAATTCCATAGGGGGTCTATTTCAAAAAATAAGAAAATTAAATTTTTATACGGCCCCCGTAAGGCAAAATTCCCAATTAAGAAATTATTCCTTATCCATTCCTAAATTGAATAAAAAAAATTTCATCTAAAAACCTGACTGAGGTATTAAAATCCAAAATTCTCCAAAATTCATGACATACACCACTTTACCAAGCCTGTAAAAAAAGAGTTTTTCGCTCATTTTCAAAGCAAGTGAGGGATTGTCCATTATTAAATGTCGATTTAGGAGAGTGCCTCTCATTTAGACATAACAAAGCAGTGTATTGAATTAAATCTAAGCTTGTTTTCAAAATATGTTGATAGTCTGCACTGGAGGTCTGCATGGATCGAAATATCTAGGTCCAGTCCCAAACTGACCCATAGGGGAAAAAGTTCGGCCTGGCCTGAAAAAATGTTAAAATCATAACCCAGACCGGTCTGGAAAATAGTTTAAATCTTAGCCCAGCTCAGCTGCAAATTTCTACATAGTTTTACTTACCCATCATACGTAGTATAGGGTAAGTCTTGCAATCGTTTTGAAAATCGAAAAAAAAAATTTTGACGTATTTACACGTTTTAGACACTGGAGATTTCGAAAAATATATTTTTAGAAAAAAAAATTTGCCGTCCGTCTGTCTGTCTGTAAACACTCTATCTCACGAACAAATTTTGTATGTACTTAGTATGTAAGAATGGGATGAATCCTATTGAATATCAGCAACCTCAATTATCCAGAACTATTTTTTCCGGATTCTCGAAAAATTCGTTCTGATGAAAGGTACATAAAAATTTTCGAATTTTTTTATTTTAAGGAATGCATGTAAAAGGCAATAAAAAAAACACAAATTTTACATAAAGAACAATATCGGATTATTTGTTGTCGAGATATTTGTAATCCTGTTTTCCACATTCTTCGATTTTTCATGATCCTCTATTTCATTCAAATTTCAATTCAGAGGTATATTTTAATTGAAAATGAGACGCTTAATCCGACGTAGCAAACTGTTAGTTAATATGATTATTATTTTTGGAGTTATAAGGATGTTTCTTTTACGTAGTTTGGTACTTCTTGAGTAGTTTGGCGTTTTATATAATTTGTTGAAATTGGTGCATCAGCAATTCATTAATAGAGTATTACTATGTGTATAAATAACATTTAAATTTAGTTTTGGAATTGAAATACATTGTATAAATAGTTTTCACATATTTTATTTTCATATGCATATAAATGATGGGTAAGTATTACGGTGGCCTCCAACGACTAGTTTTACTTTGGTGTAGGAAAAAATTGTTTTGTATGGAAGAGTTCTGACCAAAAACTCCTTTTTATAGCTTTTCATTTTTTATATTTATACTTTTTATAATTAAAGAAGTGCCAAAAGCTGTAATATATATATATATTATCAATAAATCTCTATTTATATGTAAATGTTTCACTTATATTTTAATATCGATAATCCATATCCCATGCGTTGGAGACTTTGAAAAAAATTATACAGTAAAACCTTTTTAAGACTGAATCACATAGGAAAGAAAAAATACATTATAGATAGATGCTCTCCCTAGGAGGTGTAATTGGAGTTTAGTTTTTTTCTCAGGTATCGTATTTATTTTGCATGGATCAACATATTTTCCATTTAAGACAGAATTCCATCATAGGCAGTTTTTTTTTCACTGGTTTTATTGTACTTAATTTTATAGCCTTTGAATATACCATTGTTTAAAAAAATAAATTTTAAAGGTTTTTTTTTTTGTAAAATAAAGATTGTAAAATATGTGTTTTTCGTAAAAAATTTTGATAGCCGAATTTTATTTATTTTATGCACATATTAAACCAGTCAGAGAAAATGGATTTAATATGGGTTTTGTCGAGACCGGGATTAAAAGGTTTGTCCAGTGTACAGCTAGGAAGAAGGAAGCAGTCCTCTTCTTTATGAAAAGTACATTAGGTTTGGCCTGATGAGTCTTCAGAAAAAATTAATGTCTCAGTCCTGGCCCAGCCTGGAAAAGAATACAGATTTTTTAACAGCCTCTCCAGGACAATAAAAAGCCTGAAGTTGTCAGAGCTAAATAATAATAATAATAATAATAATAATAATAAAAAGACTTAATCCGCATCTTAGAAAAAACATTCTTTTAAATAACTAATGGACAATTAAACAATACACTTCATTTTTCTGCATAATGAATTTTTCCCCCTATTTCTTGTTTTTAAATTATTAAATGTTAAGAATTTTTAAAGGAAAAAAGAACTTGAAACATGTCATTTTTTATTTTTTACATTAGCTTTGTTTTGGCCAATTTGAAAAAATAATTACTTTTGAAAATATGATTTTTTTTAAGTTATATTATTTTTTCAATAAATATTTTTAAAAATTTTAAAATTAATATTAAAAAACAAAAATTCTAGAACAAAACTAAAACCAGATTTTCATCTTCAATTAAATGGAAAGAAATTAAAATCTGATAAATACTGTTACGTGTTATTACGATTTTTATTTATCCCATTTAAACCAGTACTAACCACATGAAACTTTTATAAATTATATGAGAAATTTTAGGATATGATTTTCTTAGCAAATTATAAGGCTAACCATCATGAAAAAAGAAAAAAATCCAAACTCTAACTCAAAAAATAGATTTTTTACGCGTTCCCTAGAACTGTTAAAGTAACATTGTTTTTTGAATTGCACACATTTCTATTTGTGTCTAATCCCTTAAAACCTGTTGAATTTTTTAAACGGCTATAACTTTGCGAGTTTTGAAGATATGAAGATGGAACTTTTTGTATCTTATTCAGGACTGAATAAGGAAAATTTTCCTAATAGGAATTTTTATCCTACGGGGGCCGTATAAAAATTTAATTTTCGTATTTTTTCAACTAGACGCCCGCATGGAGTTGCAATTTATCTCATCAAAACTTTAACCTTTTTTTATGAATTTTTGCAATTGGAAGTATGGGTCTAAAGGCAATATTTAAGGAGATAGCCTATTGTTTCGATATTTATGACTCATCCTGTATATCAAGTCTGTAATGTAATTCTTGCCAAATCATGTGCAGCATATTTGTACCAATGTTAATAATAACAACTGCAATACGTGCTTTCATGCTCTCAGAACCTGGTAATACTTGCATACAATCCTTTACGAACCCTCACAAAAAAACCTGCACATGGTGTTAGTTTTGGGGATCATGATAATCAAGGAAACAGTGCTTTGTGTATGGCAGATACAAATTCTACTACTATCCATAACTTGTGTTTATTACTTTTTACAATGTGTACATTTTTAATAAATATATTGATTTCATTTTACATACAAATTATTTTGATTTACTGTGTGTATTTTACATCTAAGAAATAACTAATTACTTCTTTTAATGCTGTGTTTGAAGAATTATTCTTTATACTTTTGATTTTCCAGCATGTAATGTTTTTCATTATTCCATGAAAGAATTTGAAAAACAAAACAAAAATCAATGTTGTGTAACTATTATTGGAGGCTATTATTGTTTTATATAAAAGATATTGAACAATTGACTGATGAAAATAGCTTATATTTTTCAGAATGTATTTTTTAAATAATTACTATTTTTATGCTGTATAAACTGCATTAAATTTGCTAAATTATTACTTTTTGAAAAATTTTCTTTTAATTTCTCAAATTATATGAATGTCTTAGCTATAAAATACATTATTTGCACAACAAAAGCATGGTTTTAAATTTTTTAGGAGCAATGTTTATTTGGAAAGAAAATAATCCAGTAAAGACTGTGACTAAACAAGGCCGTATACATCAATGTCAGTTATGCCAATATTCAACTTATAATTCAGGTCATCTGAAAAGACATGCATTGACCCACACAGGCGAACGTCCATTTGTATGCCCTGTCTGTAACCAGAGGTTTACTTTGAAAGAAAATTTGAAGAAACATCTAGTGCTAAAACATGATAAATATTTTGTTGTTTAACAATAATTTTACCATCTGTCTTTGCTTTTGATTTTTTTTTTCCAATTTAATATGAATAATTGTAATATTTATTTCATCTTATTTTATTTTTATGTAATTAAATGATTTTAATTCTTTGTAATATATTTCATTTGAAGAATGGAATGTAAATTTAAATCCTGTTCAGTCCATTGTAGGTGTTACTGAACATCATATTTCATCTGACTATCCCCACATTATTCAGACCTATTGGGCAGTTACCTAATTGCAAATATGCTTCTTTTAAATAAAAATATTTGATGGATAGATCTGTCAATTAAATAAATCTAATGAAACAGTCCTGTGAACATATGTAATGCCAAGTATCGTCGCCCCGGACGTAGAAATTTAGGAGGCGCCAAATTTATACTACGTTATTTTTGGCCTTTCACAAGAAAAAGTTGGGATGTGGGGCACCAAATTGCAATTTTGCCCCAGGCATAGTTTTTTTTTTCGCTTGCCTCTGTGATGATGAATGCAGCATACATGGATACAAGACTTTTAGTCTCAATATTAATTTCAATTTCAGAGTTTTTGATTGATAGTAAATTCTGCTTTACGTGCTTAAATAATAACAGTTTTACTGTCAAAAGTTTTTTACTTTCTTTTAAAACAAGAGATAAATTTTCATCCATAATACAAATGTAGAGGTTTTGTAGCCCATTCCATTTGGTTATTTCTAATATTTAGAAAAATTTTCAAACTTAACTTGGATGGATTTCTTCCATCCATGACTCTATAACTTTTGAATTACAAATCTCTGTATATTCTGTATTTCTCAAATAAAGCTCTGCCCTGCAGAGTGTATGCACTGCTTTGATTCCAATCCTTCCTCCCCCCCCCTTTTTTTTAAATAATTACTATAACATTTCATTGATCCTCTCACTGACAAGCCCATGTTAATACATTTAGTAAGCTCCAGGTTTCACTGTAGTAGTAAACAATATTTAAATTAAGATAATTTTATTGTTTTAATGAATTTTTAATTCAATGAACAATGATTAATACTCTCAAGGATCACAATTTTTTTCTTAATAAATGTTTTTGTTTAATGTTGAAAAAAACATCTTTTTTAGCATTTAAAACAAAATGCAAAGAAAACAACAGTTCAGTTTTGCTCTTTTGAAAGACTGTCAGAGGGTTAATCTGTCCTTCCCAAAAACTCTCCCAGCATTTTGTAAACAAATTCAATATTTTCCCACAAATTCTCAAGAAAGCCCCCCTTCCCCCTGATTAAACAAATGTTAATCCTTTTGCTCATTCTTTCGATTTGACAAATTGTAGGTTGAAGTTCAGAACTTGCCATTATCATGAAAATCTGATTTTCGGTCATCAAAAATGCGTTTTAAGAGTGGTGAATGATGGTTCATATTTTTAAAATTAGAATTTATTTTAAAATAGATTTTGGTGTTTAACCCTCTCACTTCCTTGAGCCTCATATAAAGCTCCGAACTTAAATGATAAAATGCATTGTTTTAGAAAAGGTTTTTGACTAAATTTTATTTTGAGTGACGATTTTTAAATTTTTAGGTCCTGTTTATTGTAAAAATCAAATTTTTACTGTAAAAAAATAAAAAATAAAATAAATTTATATAATCAGCTAATTCAAAGATCAATTTGTAAGAGATAAATTGGGAACAAAAGGGTTAAAATAGAAAAGTACTAAATTTAAAAAAATGTAGGTAGTTTTTCCAAATTTCTAAAAGTTTTGTCAATGTAAAGTTATAAAAATGATCCAAAAAAGAACACACATCCGATTGTAGACATTTTCCACAGGAGTGATACAATTTTAGGATTTCAAGGGTAGTTCCTTTTTCATACTTCTCAGGTTTTGGTATTTAATTATATTGGTTAATTAACAAAATATAAAAAATCTTTTGTATCATGGCAGGCTTTGGACTACCCTTATACACATTTTCAGATTTCTACATGCGGTAGATTTTGATAGCCATTGCAGACATTAAATGGACAAACAACTTTTATTTTTCATTGGTATAGATCTAATCATTATAATGCATAATGTTATCTCCTTTCCTAAATTTATACAAAATGTATATTAATTGTTAAATAACGCACAGCAATTTCTGGAAATTATTTTTTTTAAGTTGCTTATTTAGATATATATGAAAATTGAAATTTTTTTTTTAATATTCTGTTAGTGTTGAAAGTGTTTCACGATAGATATCTGATACATGATTTTTTATTCTTGTTTGTTTTAATAATGGCCTGTAATTAAGTCATCCTTGTGTTATCTAAGCTAAGTGTCTCAAATTTTATTGTAGTAGTTTTTAATTTTTTTTTTTCTTTTTAGTTTAAACTTTTTTTTCTGATATTTACTAAATCTGAATCAAACTACATTAGACAGCATTGTGTAGAACAGTACCAACAGTGTTCTTGCTGACATTTGACCAACATTAATAATTTGGCTAATTAAAAATAAAAAACATTCGCCAAATGAAAAAAGTATCAGCAAAATAGATTCGCTGTGCAGCACAAAAAAATTATCTTTAATCCTTTAATGTACCTCCTTTTTTTCAATATAGTTTTTATAACTGTGACAGCGATTGTTATTATTAATCTAATTTCAACTATCCGCTACAAATATAAAAAATATGTATATACGCATATGGATGAAAAACGAGAAAAAAAGGAAAAATCGAGCACTAGCAATTTGGCAAATCTAATCGCTTGTTTACTCACCAAATGAAGAATTTAGTCTCAATTTGGCGCATTGGTGAGCGACAGCAAGAACACTGAGTACCAGTATATATAAAATGATAAATTACAAAACATAATAATTTTCAAACTGCTTATTCCTAGCATTTATTGTTTAAAAGCTACTTGAAATGTTTTATGATTTATGTATATTTGAGATTAATGAAAGTTTATATAATAAAATAAGCATTTTGAACTATCAGAACTTAGCATATTCTAAAAAATATCTTTTGCATATTCACAGTTTTCTACAAAATATCAGTTCTTTCCAATATTTGGTATCTTTCTTCATATTCAATAACATATAAAGGATTTGAAAGTTTATCATTAGGTATTTTCATGTCAATTGGCTTAGAAGTTCCTACTCAACTGACTTTATTTTTTATGTAATTGCTACAGGACATAGAAGCTCTAAAGATACATATCTGAAAATTGTTAGAGCCTTAAGTATTATAGTAGGATGACCAAAATCTTTCTGTAAATTTCACTACATCACAAACACAGAAATATTAATAAATCGGTGATTTACTGCTCATGGTACAAGGCAGTTTATTTATTTAAAATAGGTGATGTGGTACAACTTTTTGTGCTAAATCGCATATTTGCAGTATTAAAGATCACAAATCAATACCCTCCTTCATTAATCATTACTTGACCTCAAAATAGGTCATAAGACCCACCTCGATGAATTTTACTTTTACTTATTTCACATATGATTTTCTTATTCTTTCAATACTGCTGTGTTCTCAGTCTTTTAGAGACATTTTTAGAGTCAATTTTTACAACAAATATATTGTTGTTAATCATATAAAGTGAATGTTTTGTTCTATTTTTCTTTGGCTAAAGAGGCCCAAAATAAAACAAGAGTTTTCTTTTAGTTATAATGTGTTTCTTTCAGTGGTGAAAATGGTAATAAAATCAAAATTGCTCCTTTAAAAAAAAAAGGGGGGGTCCACGAGTGCTTGCCGCACGACCTTTCGATCCTCTCTCCTTGTGGTCTTTCTGGTCGCTCCAGACCTGGTTCTCCGTACATGGGTACCTTCTCGTGTCCACTGCTCCCAACATTTTCTAACGACACACTCCAAATGATCCACCTGGCCAGCAACACGGCGTTTCGACCAGCCTGCAGTTTTCATCCTGATGATCAGGCCTCTCTCAAACTCTCTTAACTGTGAGAAATGTCTTCTAGCATGTTTACCTGGCATGCTTCGCTTACCAAAATCTTCCTTCAATCAGCAGGTAATCGTCAAGTTTATGAATCTTCGATTTTGCGCTGGCTTATATAGCACCCTCTTCCTGATTGTAGCGCCATCTCGGCGTGTATGAGCATGCGTATTGGCACAAAACTTGGATCATTTACATATCACATTATGCTGTACTTATTTGCAAAGTTTCGTGATTGTACATAGCTTTCTTCTTGGGTTGCTATTTTCAATGTTCCTGAGTGTAAATATGAAATCTAAAAATTAATAGGCTGTATCAAAAAATGCCTTTTTTAAGTTATTTTATAAAAAAAATTATGTGCATTTAAATTCAAAATAATTACATAGGTTCTGCAATACATTTTGTTTTTTACTGTTAATAAAATAAAAGAGTTATATTTTTAAAAAAATGTTTTATTATGATTTATTTTTATTATTTGTTTTAACAAAAATCGTTTTTGGATCACTAATTTGTAAATTTTCTAAACAGTTTATTTCATTGTTTACATTCATAAAGTATGGTGAATTATAGAAAATTTTAGATTATGGGTGTGCGGAATATAGAACTTTGACCAGAACCTATTTAAACCAGTTTTACAATTTTAAATTGTGAATTTGAGCAAGATATTTGAAAAAGAATGTCCCCATCGACTTAAGAGCCCACAATAGTCACAGAAAAATTACGCAAAAAGACCCAGATGATTATGTAAAGTCTATGGGAGCGTTCTTTTCTAATATCTCGCTCAAATTTTAATGTTTTTACATGATTTTTTTTGCATAGGCTAGCTTAGGACGATCTACAACCGGGTTAGTTTTTACTTTTTCGATTTTGGTTTCAGATTTTTTTTTAAAAATTACTTTAATTTTCAAAACCGGTTTAAACCGGTTCTGGAACTGAAACTATCATAATATAAAAAATATATAACCAAAATTGAAAAAATAAAAACTAGCCCGGTTGTGTATCGTCCTGAACTATTTTATGCAAAAAAAATCATGTCAAAATATTAAAATTTGAACGAGATATTAGACAAGAACGCTCCCATAGACTTTACATAATCATCCGGGTCTTTTTGTGTACTTTTCCTGTGATTATTGTGTGCTCTTAACATTATCTTCCGGGTCTTTTTCAGTGACTAGTGTGGGGCCTTAACTATACTATATTTCTAATTCTAGCAGTCTGCAGGTGTCCAAGTTGACCTATAATGCATGTTTTTTACAATTGTATCAAAATTGAAGTAGGTTGAACAGAAACAATGTCCAACATTTAATAGACCATTTAACATTGAATGATCCCTTATGCACCCCCTCAAGTTCTAATCAAGTTGTACATGGATAAAACTTTTCAGATGATTTCATTTATATATAAATTTTTATTGTTATTATTATTATTATTTTGTGTCAAAGTTTATATATGAAAAACCTATTAAAATAACTTCTTCCTTTTGTATATTATTTTAGAGTGAAATTGTAATTTAACAGTTTGTATAACATTAACCTTTTTGCACTGACAAAAATTTCAAACTGTCTGTAATTTTAGAAAACATTAGTTTGCATTTTTCATTAATAAAAATGTAATTTTTGCTGAAAATAAATTTTATAGTTTGATACTTCATTACATTTCATATAGGAATCATATTATATTTTATTATTATTAAATTGCCAACAAATAAAGTTATATTCAGTTGAAGTTACTTTATCCCAAATCATGCTAGTATGAATTGTGCAAGGGCTGACCTTAAATAAACACCCCATTCTTAATAATATTCAAATATTGTTATAAGCAGAATATAAAATTGTGAATTGATTATTGTTTATTAAAATATTGACAATTTTCCTTAATACCAAGAATAAGCAAAATTAAAATATGGAAAAAAAAGTATTTGGTTATGGTCTTTTATAGTTAGTACCTACAATTTTTCTTTATTAGTACACATTCAACAAAGTAATGCATATATTCAGTTTAAGTTATGATTTTTTATGTTTACAATCTACTGTTTAAAAATATTGCAATGTTAGCTGTCCTGCAAAAATGAAATTTTTTGTAAATCCATGGCAAATTATTTATAAAAATATTACCTCACTTTGTGCTTTTGAAATGAATCAAAGTATGACTGTATTATATCTTGAATATTTATTATTTTACAAGAAGATAGGCTCTGTAATTAAACCTCTGCCTTTTACCTTATTATTATATTTATTTGAATAATAATTTTTAAAAAAGAGAGATAAATTTTCATAACTTATAAGTAAAACATAGAAACTTTTATGACACTATTACCCTTGGTGTGTACATGTATAAATTTGGATCTAATTTTAGTTCTGATGGCTTTGATATTTTTATTAAGAATCATTATATCATTTGATTTCAGGAATGAAATATTTGTGATTTTGCACTCAACTGTAAGATGTCAATGTTATGCAAACAATCTAGGCTAACTACTAAAATAATGATTTTACATTAACTGTTTTCTATACTTGATAGCAAAAAAATTTTTCTCTTGCATTTTAGATTTATAATTTTCTGTCCTGTTTTGAGGAAAATGTATTGATGATATCATGTTTGTTATTAATTATATGAACATGTTTTGTTATACAAAATCTAACATGAAATTTTAATTCTCAATGTCATACAGATTTTTTGTGACGATCTATATGTTGATTCTGTACCATTTCTTATCAGATTTAAATAAAAATTTTAATTTTACAGGAACTTCTAATTTATGGGACAATAATAATGGTTTGAAGATAATGAAAAAACAAGGTTCCAAATTTCATGCATGTCCTGTATGTTCATACACATCTTATTCTTCATCACATGTCAAAAGACATTTTCTCATTCATACTGGACAGCGTCCGTTTTCTTGTACTGTATGTTCTTTTAACTGTAACCAGAAAGAAATTCTTAAAAGGCATATGTTGAGTCAACATGGTGTTAAATTTACTTAATTTCTCATTTAATGAAATATATTTTGTCATTATGCAGTGGCCACACAAATAAATATTCATTAACTGAAGTATTTGATTAATGTACTTAGTATTAAAGATTTTACTAAAATTATTTATATAAGATCTGTTTTGTTTATTTTTGTAGTTGAAATATTTTCTAATACATTGAAATCTAGAAATATACTATACAGTGAATAGGAATAGTGATAAATAATTTTTTAATAATAAGTATTTTATAACACTTCATGTAAAAGGTATTAATTTCAATTAAAAGAAAAAAGAAACTGAAAGAGGGTATATAGGTTTTATCAGAGAAATTTCAGAAATTGCTCCATGAGTAGTAGATAATGGTTTGAAAAATTTTTTTAATCTCTTAAAGAGATGAATAAAATATGTCACAAAACATCATAGACCAATAAAATTAGCTCAGAAAATAGCCACACTAACTGATAATTTGCTGAAAACTGGAAATTATTTTAATCATTGTGCATCACATCCAAATAAAAAGATTTGAAATTTGTCTTTTTTTTTTCTTTCTTTCTTTCTTTCTTTTAGCTTTAGAACTATGGAAACCTCAAAATTTTCAGACTTTTTCAGTATTTCACAGATAACTCAAAAGCAATTCATATTTCAGAAAAATTCTTATCCATAATTTGTAGAGCACAATCATAAATTGTGTGTTGTTTGAGTACCATAGACTGAAAATTCAACCAATAATGAGGTATAATAAATCAAAAAAGTGCATTTTTCCAATTTTTTCTTAAATTGTTTTTTTTTTTTTTTTTTTTTTTTTTTTTACTCTCAGCAACTCAAAATGTGCCCCATATAACAAAACCAAAAATACTTACACTTATATTTTCATTTGTGATTACAATTTTGAAACCTTAAAGACCAAGTACTATAGTAGAACTATTATTATTATAAATATTTAAATGTAAACTACAGTATGAAACCATTTAATCAAAAAAGTGACATTGTATATTCAAGCTTGAATCATTTGTATAATTTGAGGACAACATCTAGTATTTGAAATGGAAACATATTTAGTTTATCTTGGATGTTTTAATTTTTATGCAGAGGAAACAGAAGAATTTTTCTATTTTTGATATTTCTTGCACCTGATTTTTAATTTAAGTAATCTAATAATTTAAAATCAGAAATAATGTCATAACTACAAATGTTCCACAAAACTTATCAAATGGATGATGCTTTAATGCCCAACAAGTTATCTGGACAGGGCCATAGTTTAGGGGGTGCTATGGTTGGTTTCTCTCCCCCCCCCTCCCCCCTGGAAAAGATTCCAAGGTCACTGAATGATTTTATTTTCCAAAAATCCAAATGAAATTCTATTCAAAAATCTAATTTAGTTTTGAGGACCTTTCACACTTTTGCAAAAATACTAAATTGTTACTAAAATAAGTGTTTCAACACTTGCTTATCCTGTTTGCACATATGAAGCTAACATGATGTTTAATATTGCACTAGTTATGCACTTGAACTTTTCATCATCCTATTACTGTTTTAGTTTAAAATGAACTTATTACAACAGTTTAATGAGAAACATAGTAACTACAGTGTGAATATGCACTAATTTATCTTTCTGCTTGATAGAAAATATGAGCCTCTTCTATGTTTTCTTGACCTCCTCCCCTATTATTTACTTCTAGCTACGGCCCAGTATCTGGATAACATCTGACCCCAACCATTCCCAATAAATGGTTTGAACCATGTATATTATGTCAGCAAGCTCCTTATACTGCACATAATGTTTCATATATGGCTGATAAATTACACAATATTGGTTTAAATAGATTTGCTAAATCGACAGAGGGTACAAAAATTTAGTTTCAACATTTTAACTAATTTTGCTTTTTGAGTTTCTAAAATAATGCTTTTTTGAGTTTCTAAAATAATGCTTTTTTGTTAAATGCAATGCTAAAGTTATCTAAAACTTGTTTTATAAATTTGCTGTTTCTATCTCATTTATGATGATCATGGAGTATGTATTGAGAATTTTGCCAAACTCCAAATGGAACTGATAAATTGAGAAATATTCAAACACTTTGCCACTGAGCCAAAGAATAATATCTAAAAAACAAAATTACTTTTTTTCTTCCAAAATACCCAATGATCACTTGGCATGTAGTGTCATCTATAACTTTTCAAATATTTATTTTATTTTATTTTATTTTTTTATTTTATTTTATTTATTTATTTTGTGCCATGGATGGAAGCTAATTTGGCTAGAGAAAAAGTTTTTAAGTTAACTCCTTATCAATTAAAAAAATATTAAGTTAGAACTTAATTAAAAAATTTTAATTAGTTATTATTGAAAAAATTAAAATTGTTTAAACATTAGTGAAATGAATGTTTTGTTTTGCATACAGGGATATCCACATTGGAGACTTGTAAAAAATCTTTTTTCCAGGAGAATGACCCAAAAGATGTTTGTAGACTGTAAATAAATATGCAGGGCTGTGCAAAGAACTGGATACATTGCTTTTTATAGATGCTAATTACAAGAAGTGTGTTTTTAGTTGTGTTATTCATTTTTTATCTGAATTGAATCTTTGCTTAATATGTGATGTGTATAAAAATCTGCAGATGACATACTGAACTGTACAAAAAGAGAACTAAGTAAGAGAGACTAGGGCAAGTTTTCCAACGTTTTATAATTTTATTTTTGTATTTTTCATTTTTATCAATATTGAGATCTACTGGATATTATTGCTTTCTCTAGAAACTGGGTACAATTATTTTTCAAAAAACTAAATGTAATTTTTAACAGAAAATGGTTAGGTCTGATCATGTTTCATTGGAAAATGTTCCTCTATGCAGGGCATTTTCTTTCCACACTACAAAAAATGTGCAGAGGCAAATTTTTCAATTATACTTTAAATAGTAAAACATATGTAATAAATCTTAATGTTAATTAACAAGTATTTTTATTGTAAATTAAATGCACAGTAATATAAAAAAAAAGTTTTAATGTACTTTATATTTATAGATGAAGGTTTAAGCAGCTTTCTGGCCAGGACTAGATTTTGTTCTTTCTCACCTGATCTGATTCTCTGATTCTTTTTGCAGTTTCTCTTTTTTTTAGATGAATCTTCTTTATCCATTTTCAGTTGATTTTTAACATGAAAATCAGTCAGTATCGATGACTTTGCATTTTTTTTCCAGGCTATGTGAGCCTTTGCTAAAGGCCTAACACTATCTGGTGTAGGCAAAATTGTTTGGGTATAAGGAACGTCTTCTTCTTATGCAATAGAAAAAGTTTCAGTAAAACAACTTCTTTGGAACTGCTAGCTTGCATTAGTATAGAAGAATTAAATACTTTCTATGGGTTTGGGCAGAGAGGAAGGGGGTGGGAGACAATCAATTATTGAAGAAATTTTGAAATCTTTTCAGGATTGTTGGTGCTTTCAAGATTGGGTTTGGAAGGAGCTGGCCTGTCAAACAAGCAGGATGGCATAAAATCAGAATATGCAAATACAGTAGAGTCCCTCAAATCCGCACTCCTAAAATCCGCACATATTTTACGGATGTAAACAATGAAACATTCAGTTCAGATGTAGGTGCAAAATTTGACTTTTTTAGTTTTAGAACAATTCCATATATTTTTTAATTTGTAATTTTTGTTAAGGTTATTGAATTCATGATTTTTCATGAAGAAAGAATAATTTATTTCTGAAAAAATAAAGATATTGCTAATATTATTGGTAATCATAATCTTACCAAAATATATTTATATATGAATCAAGCTTTTTTAGTTATTAAGTCTGGCTAAACCTGAAATAAAACTTCAATAATTTACGATCTTGATGTGAATTAGTAATGTGCCTTTATGAGGCAAGTTTCATTGAATAATTTAGGAAAAACATATTTCATCTTTATAATGAATATTTAATTGTACATTATTGATTATTAATTTGACCTTTGCTTTTAATATTTTTATCATTTTAAAAACTATCTAAATTTTTATTATTTTAGTTTATCACTTATTTTAATATTTTAACATATTGTAAGTACTCATTATACTTATGATTCCATTATTAATTACATTCAAATTACTTTTTTAAAAATGTAAACAAAGCAATGACCAGAAATCTGCAAAATTCTAAAATCCGCAAAATCTCTGGTCCCAAGCTGTGCGGATTTGAGGGAGTCTACTGTATTTCAGGATTCAGTAGGAAAATTCCTGAATGTTTTAAACCCGCAATAATGTTGTCTCGTGTTAACACCAGTGACACATTTCTAAGCATTGTTAATTTGTTTTTTGAGGGATCTATACACATTGCAATCTCAGTATTGTAGCTTATGACTACAAAGGCATAATTAACATAAATTGGATTCTTTAAATGAACCCATTTTTAAAAATAATTAACATTTTATTATATTTTTTAATTTAGTTTTATTGAAATAAGCAAATGAGTTCATAGTATATATGGTTATTTGGCCAATTTTATTACACAATAAATGCATTTTTGATACTATAAAACTAGCTAATTTAGAACTAGGCACATTTTCCAGCAAGAAATATGTTAGAAAACATTTGCTGTATGCTATTTGAAAACCTGCCCCTTTCCCATGCTTGAACTTATACATTACCTGTATGAATAAAGCTGTCAGTTTTTTGATAAACAAATGCATAGTTACATGAAGAAAGAAACTGTTTTTTAATGCAAGCAATGTCAAAACAGTTAGTTTAATGCTAGTACATATATTTTACATACTAGCAGCCGCTATTAAACGCTTAACTTTTATAGATGGTGTGTGCAATGTTGTCACTTCAGCAGCTCATTAAAAAACTGAAGTGAATTAAAAAACTTGCCCCTATGAGAAATGTGCCTTGGTCTCTCCTATCTTTCTACATTTTGGTGCAAATTTTCAACAGCATTATGCATTTTATAATTGAACTGAATTATGAGAATATGTAAAAATCCATTGATTCCATATAAGGTGCACAAAAGAATTAGAAAACCTTTCTGACTATCAATGATAGTTGCTGTTGTGTTGTGTGTTGCCTAACTAATTTAATTATGTTCTTTAACCTTTTCAAAATTTTGTTACAGTAATCTAAGTGTTAGGAAATGTTTCATAATCTATGCTTGATTTTTCTTTTAATTTATTTTTCTAAATCTCATTATTAAATATTCGATCAGCAAATTACATTACAGAATTCATCTTAAAATGATTTGTTATTTAAAATCTATATTTATTAAGTTCTTTTCAAGATCTTCAGATACAAATATGTAATTTTTTAAATATCTCAAAATCATTAAATAGTTTTTCAAATTTTTATTTATGCTGATGTTAATTTCTAACAATATAAACATTGTAAAAGATTCTGGAAAATTTTTTGTACTTTTTACAGCTATAATTAAATATTTCTGGCTGGTTTACTGATTTCACAATGATGTATTTATATTTTAAGTTATAATTTCAGTTCTTGGAAAATAAAATTGAATTTGTTTCTTATCAGTGTTTTCTTGTTATAATATGAAATAACACTAATATTCATAATTTTGTTTTATTCATGTGTTACTTATGAATTTTTATTTTCACTTTCTGTTGCCTCTATTATTATTGAAATATATATATTATATTTCTATTCTTATTGAAAATTATTTATTTGTTTTTATAAATCATGAAATTTCAAATTCATGTACAATATCAATGTAAGAATTATGCATTATTAGTCCAAGGTCCCAGAGCCCCCAAACGTTACTTATTTTCTCACAAGTAAAATGTATTGGATAAAGTATTGTTAGTATGTGCTATGAGCATAGTGATACCTGCTAGCTTGGACCGACGGCCAATTTACGGCTACCAGGTACCAAAGGTAGGTAAAAACACTGCGAACTTTTCTTATTTTCTCAGTCTTGATTTTTATATATGATGCTCAGGGAACTATTTCAATGCTTTATGTAAGCTCCCAGACCAATTGCATGGGCCAAACATCTTCCCAGACATACATAAAGTGTCTGAATACCAATATGCTCACACATACACAGCTCATATTCAAAATATTAGAATAATTACTTTTCTTTTACAATTTGAAAATATTGTTTGGTAATGTAATATCTTCTAATGCAAAAATGGAAATGATATTTTTATTAAGAACTTATTGTCGATTAAACTTATTTGTTATCTTAAAATTAATATCATTTTTAAAAGATTAATTTTAAAAAATATTTTTTGCAAAGTGAAAATATTAGAATATTTATTCAAGTAATTCAAAATATTGGAATATTTCAAATTAATTCCCCTTTAAGTATTACCAATTCATAACTGACATTCAATAAAAAACATTGATTAAATTCAGATGATTTTATTTAAAACAGTATTCTTTTTTCAGTTTATTTGCTTTATCATCTTAAAATGGATTACTTTGGTAAATTGAGCTGAATGTGCTTCTTTTGTATGTCTGGGAAGATGTTTGGCCCATGCATTTGGTCTGGGAGCTTACGTAAAGTATTGAAATAGTTCCCTGAGCATCATATATAAAAATCAAGACTGAGAAAATAAGAAAAGTTCGTTGTGTTTTTACCTATCTTTGCTACCTGGTACCCGTAAATTGGCCATTGGTCCAAGCTAGCAGGTATCACTACACTCATAGCACGTACTAACACTACTTTATCCAATACGTTTTACTTCTGAGAAAATAAGCAACGTCTGGGAGCCCTGGGATCTTGCTCTATATGTAGTAATTATGATTAATTGTTATGATTGCTGTTTGTAATATTCATTATTGAAATAAAGTTTTTATTTTGTAGGTGTACTGTCTCTTATGTATTGGATTATTGCAAGGAGAATTGAAGATGAAAAATCACTGTTTTTGCTTTTTGTTCTTGCTCAGTATCTCACATAAAAAGAATCTGATGGGTCATTCTCTAAAACTAGGACAATTGTTGTAACCAGAGTTCATTGCACGCAAAAATTTAATTTTTTGTTACATTTTGTTGCATTTTTGCATGCAATATCAGAACTATTCATTCTATGTGTAAAAACATGATTTTAATTATTCATTATTTTTAGGTGCATTCGTAATTATATAATACGTAGCACCTATAGTGGTCGTTCAGTCCATCCGTCTGTCTGTACGCATATAACAACGCAAAAACTACCCAACCAAATCGTTTGAAATTTAAAATACATAATTATTACATAATTTTGTCGAGTCATTTCAAATTTTGTGAGAATCGGATGGATAGATTAATTACAGGGACGATCAAAAGTATTACATTACATTACGGTCAATGGGGAAAAAAGTTTCAAATGCATTTTAATCGTTTGAAATTTAAAATACGCAATTATTATGTAATTCTGTCGAGTTATTTCAAATTTTTTGATAATCGTGTGCATAGATCAATTACAGGGGCAATCAAAAGTATTCAATTACATTATGGTCAATGGGGAAAAAATTTCAAATATATTCTATATGTTTGAAATTTAAAATACATAATTATTACATAACTTTTTCGAGTTATTTCAAATTTTATGAAACTCGGATGCATAGATCAATTACAGGGGCAATCAAAAGTATTCCATTACATTACGGTCAATGGGGAAAAAAGTTTCAAATGCATTTTAATCATTTAAAATTTAAAATACGCAATTATTACATAATTCTGTCAAGTTATTTCAAATTTTTTGATAATTGTGTGCATAGATCAATTACAGGGGCAATCAAAAGTATTCAATTACATTATGGTCAATGGGGGAAAAGTTTCAAGTATATTCTATACGTTTGAAATTTAAAATACATAATTATTACATAATTTTTTCGAGTTATTTAAAATTTTATGAAAATCGGATGCATAGATCAATTACAGGGGCAATCAAAACTATTCCATTACATTACGGTCAATGGGAAAAAATGTTTCAAATGCATTTTTATCATGTTACACTCATGCGAACTTAATAAAATTTATATGCAACTATAAAGTACATATTATAATGTACATCTTACATAATTTGTGGTGCAAAGAACATTTGTTATTGATTTACAAGGCCACACAAAAGTATTCCATTACATAATGGTATAGGGAGAACATTGTTTGATGAGCGTTTTAATTGTAATTCACTATTTACAATTTTATGAGATTGATATATGAAAGTAATATTTTAAAAACTTCGTTATCGTTCGAACGCACCTAATTTGCTATGCTTCACGTGCAATTTCCAACTTGTTTTATTTAATTTTAAAAGGTTCATAAATAAAACACTCAGCTTTAACTTAAATGTATTTTTTTCCCTTCTACTTTGCATAGGTGAGACAGTGAGCTTTTTATGATGAGCAAAATATTTTTTGTGTCAATTTTGTTTTTTCTGTGTCTGCATAAAAGGTAAGCAAGATTTGTATCAACTCCATGTCTGTGTTTTAATTAACATAAACTCCTATAGGTGACAGCACTGTAGTCTTTGTTTGCTATTTAGTTGTAGAAAAAATGTCATATTGTTATTTTTTCAACACATGAGTGGATAGCTGCTGATTTTTGATTTTTACTAATCAAAAAGGTTATATATATATATATATATATATATATATATAACATCAACTTCATAAATATTCCAGCAATTTAAAGTGTGTGTATAATTAAAAATAAAATATCTATTTTAGTATATTTGTTAGATTTACCTTTTTAAGTATTTTTCAAACCAGTGCTCATTAGATTAAAATTATGAAAATTAGGTTGGTATAAAGTTATTTTGAACTCCATGGACATAATTTCATGCAGTAAGATTACCAGACATTTGATATCAGTATCCATGGACTTGGGAGCTTTAATTTTGAATTAAATTAATTTAAAATTGCTCTTTAGTTTTATTTATTTTATGTAATACAAAATAGACACATATATATCAAAGTTAAATTATAAGCCTATAAGTATTCTATTTAAAATAAGCTGTGTATTTTTAGAACAAAAGTATATTTCTTCATAATTAAAACTGCATAACTAAGACTACTTACAAAACTATTAAATGTTGTTTACTTATATATTTACTATGGGGGTATTAATATTTCATTTTAGATTTTTTTTATATTATTATTAGTATTATTTCGATAAAAGAAAATTGCAATTTTGTTTAAAATTTATAATATTTATTGAAATTTGAAAATAATTTTTCATTATTTTTATACTTTTATTTCATTTCAAGCAAGGGAGTAAGAAAAATAAGAAAGAAATTGAGAAAAGGCTTCTACAAAGAGAGGAAGAAAGGAACAGGCTAGAAAGCAGCTAATTAAAAATTATCCTTTATTTTATGAGATGGTTCACATTTGTAAATTTGTTATGATTTTTTTATTGAAAAGAATAAAGTGATTTACTTTCAATGCAATACTTTTTTATTATAAATGGTAAGATTTGAATGGAATTTTAAGTAAGTATTATTAACTAATCTCATTGACATTAAGTTATTTATTTGACCAAAACAGCATGATGATTTTTGATGATGATATTTTTATATTTTACATACCTATAATAGTTGTCATAGTTTTTAGAATATTTGAGAATTTGTTTTTACCTTTTTTTTCATGATGAAATTGTCTTAGTTTTGAAGAGTGATCCTGAAATGTCTCCACAAGTTGGAATTTCCCAGCTAGATCCAGTTCGAACAAAAAATATCTCTGGCCTGACAATGACCCCTTTTAAAAACTAAAAGTTCAGCCCAGGCCTGAACCATTTGTATTTTTGAAGTTCATGGCCCTGTCCATGTTAAAACTAGTGAATACACAAACCCAATTAATACAAAAATTAATGAAAAGAGCAATAACCCTATTTCTTTAAAAAATGTCAGTTTTTTTTTTTTTTTTTTTTTTTTTTTTCACCTACAATAACGATTTTTTTTTTCTAGTATACTTCATACATATTTATAGGAAAATTTAACACAGATTGCTATGTTTTAGATTACTATATGTTCATAATCCATAGAATACAAAATAGCATCTGTACCAGACAGGCACGCAAACCATATATTATTTGATTTATTAGCACTGGTTCAGACACAAAGCAATTACTGCTGTATGCTGGACATGTTAAATTTCTGTACTGAGGTCAATACTTCATTGGTTTGTGCATCATATTCATACTTATGCTAAATATTTCTCAGTCACATCCATTGATAATTGTTTACATTTTACTAGCTTAGCTTGATCCCTTTAAAGTTTGTGTTTGGCAAATTCTTTTAGCAGCTTAGACCGGCCTGTTAAAAAAATTGTCTTTTATATGCTGGCCTGATTGATTGGAAATTATCCCTTTATTTTGCTGATATGAGATTCAGGCCAAGCCCCACGCCCAAATCCTTGCAAACCTCTAACCCTGATACATCATCAAGCTTGTCTAAAAGTTTGCATGGTTTTCTAGATACAAATATTGAGTAAAATATATACCATATATTCCTTTATATTAAATGTTACTAAACTTTCAGGTTTTTATCTTTTTTGCATTTTGAATCTAGGAAAAAAAGTGACCGGAAAAAAAGTTATCGGAAAAAAAGTGACATAAACTTTAAAAGCGGAAAAAAGTGACATGGAAAAAAAGTGATGCAGAAAAAAAGTTACCGAAAAAAAAGTGACAAAGAATTGATTTTGGGGATTCATTGCTTAAGTATGAAGGGGGATCGGGGAGGGGGGCTCATAGTTTAGGTAAATGGGCTTTTCATGCTGCATTAACTGTTTTGATTCAATTTTTGGATATACGTTCATCCTGAAAAGACGCTTGCCTGATTAGTTTTGGGAAGGTACGATTACTCCCCTCCCCCCATCCTCAATTAGATGAATGGGTTTTTATCCAGAATTGTCCAACGTGTGTCAAATTTGCATATAGGTTCTTTTCGATAAGGCTTATATATAGTATATAATGCCTGAAGAGATTTCGGAGCTCTAATGGTTAAGTATAGATAGGGAATGGGGGATAACCTTTCTAAAATTAAATTAATAACTTTTTACGCATAATTATCCGATTTGCTTAGAATTTTGGACATAGGTTCATTATGATAAGACGTATCTTTGATTAGTTATGGGGTTCTTCTGCTTATTATAAAGGGGGGGGGCGAGCAATTATATCCCCCTTAAACTAGAAAAATAGGTTTTTATGCAGAATTATCCCATGTTTTTCAAATTTTAAATATAGGTTCTTTCTGATAAGGTGGATCTCTGAGTAGTGTTAAGGATTTAATATCTAAGTATAGAAGGGGAATAGAATATCACCCACCTTAAATTAAATTACTTTTTATGCAGAATTATCAAATTTGCTTCAAATTTTGGATTTTCGAACCATTATGATAAGGCGTATTCCTGATTACATATGGGGTTATTTTGCCAATTAAAAATTGGGGCGGGTGATTATTCCCCCCCCCCCCTTAAATTAGATAAATTGTTTTTTATGCTCACTTATCCGATATATTTCATATTTTGGATATATGTTGTTTCTCATAAAGTGAATCCCGGAATAATTTTAAAGGTTTAATGGTTAAGTAAACACTGGGGGAACGGATGATACCCCCCCCCCCCTTAAATTAATAAATGGCTTTTTATGCAGAATTATCTGATTTGATTCAAATTTTGATTGGGCGTTCATTATATTAAGGCGAAGTCCTGATTAATTGTGGGTTATCCCCCGTTCATCGCTCTATACTTAGCCATTAAACCCTTAAAACTATTCAGGGATTGACTTTATCAGGAAGAACCTATATCCAAAATTTGAAATACGTTGAATAGTTGTGAAAGAAAAAAAAACAATTCATTTTATTTAAAGAGTGGAGGATTAATCGCCCGCTTCCCCTATTTATTTATCAAAAGAACCCCATAATTAATCAGAGATTCGCCTTCTTATAATGAATATACATCCAAAATTTGAAGCAAATCTGATTATTCTGCGTAAAAAGCCATTTATTTAATTTATGGGGGTTTATCCCCCGTTCCCCCTCTATACATAGCCATTAAACCCATAAAACTGTTCAGGAATTCACTTTATGAGAAAGATCCTATATACAAAATTTGAAATACATCGGATAAGGTTGCATAATTTTTTGAAATCTAATTTAAGGCGGGTATAGTAATCACCCGCCCTTTTTTTAATTACCAATAGAACTCCATAACTAATCAGAAATACGTCTTATCATAATGAACCCATGTCCAAAATTCGAAGCAAATCGGATAATTCTGCTTATAAAAAGCCATTTATTTAATTTAAGAGGGGTTTCCTCCATCTCCCCTTTATACTTAGCCATTAAATCCTTAAAACTATTCCGGAATTCACCTTACCAGAAAAAACCTATATTTAAAATTGAAATACATGGGATAATTCTACTTAAAAACATACTTATCTAGTTTGAGGGGGAGAATTGCTCGTTCCCCCCCTTTATAATAAGCAGGAGAACCCATAACTAATCTAAGATACGTCTTATCATAATGAACTTATGTCCAAAATTTTAAGCAAATCGGATGATTATGCGTAAAAAGCCATTAATTTAATTTAAGAAAGGTTATCTCCCGTCTCTATACTTAACCCTTAAACTCTTAGAATCTCTTCAGGCATTTTATACTATACATAATCCTTATCGAAAAGATCCTATATGCAAATTTGACACACGTTGGATAATTCTGCGTAAAAACCCATTCATCTAATTGAGGACGGATGGGGGGGGGGGGCAATCGTCCCTTCCCAAAACTAATCAGGAAAGCGTCTTTCAGGATGAACGTATATCCAAAAATTGAACCAAAACAGTTAATTCAGCATGAAAAACCCATTTACCTAAACCATGAGCCCCCCCCTCCCCCCCCGATCCCCCTTTCATACTTAACCAATGAATCCCCAAAATCAATTCCTTGTCACTTTTTTTCTGGTAATTTTTTTTCCTTGTCACTTTTTTCCCGTGTCACTTTTTTTCCGGTCACTTTTTTCCATTTACCTTGCATTTTTAGGTATATTTGCCTCATAATGTGCATACTTTTTTTTTGCAAAAAAGCCTTCATTAGATAAGTAGTAGAAATAAAATGATGATTATTGTAAAGTATAACTAATACTTTTCATGTAATCTGATATCAATTTTTTTTCCCTTTAAGTAATATGTTTAGTAAGTTGGTCTTAGTTTTTATTGTTATCCTTTTTTTAACCTTAATTTTTAAATTTTCATTTTAATAGCTAGTGTATGAAGTGAATCTGTAGTATTTTTAAGAATTTTCTTGTATCAAAAGTACATGTTATGTGCCGTAATATGAAGATTGTCAAATTTTTATATTTTGACATACATTGTGCTGTCATAATATAAAAAATTATTATATATTATGACTTATATTATTCTGTCGTACTAATTAGTTTTGCTATAGTTGTTGTTTGATGTATATTTAACATTTGAATTTTATTTCAATAAACAGCATCAGCAGTGTATTTGCAAAGTATGTGTTACATTACAACATACTTTTTTATTTCTAAAAAGTAAAAATTTATTATGTTAATTTTATTAATATTTATCATTGTTTTAAATTTTATTTGATACTAAACTTGATTTAACTGATACTAAGTTTCTTAATTTGCTTAGATTAAAATCCTGATTTAACATTAATCAAGGGACCATAAAGGAATGGAACTATATGCAAAAAACATTAAACTGGAGTAGACAAAAATACACACTGAACATTGTAGAGATTTCACTATGGAGGACTGTATTTATTGATTCTTAATAATTCAAATTAATGACTATGTTAGTGTTGTTTTTTCTTTAAATATTACGCCCTCTGTTTGAATGCTTTACAATTTTTGATGGATGTACTGATGTACATATCCAAACATAGGTTTCACAACACCCACAAAGGGAATTTTTCCCTTCTCACTAGGATAAATTTCACAGTGACCCATCATCCTTTCTATTTTACAAAGATAACTAACTTATTTTTTTAAGAACATAAAGATTAAATATACCATCTTCCTTGAAACTTTAAAGAAGGTTAAAAAAAAAAAAAAAAAAAAAAAACCACTAATTTATAATGTGCACAATAATAATTACATTGGGCATAAATACACCTTATTCTTACTTCTCGTTACATGTCTATATTTAGTCTTTACTGTCACAACACAAACTTTTTAACCAATTCCTGGAAAAAGTTCAGTAATATGTCCAAGTGTCGTCCACTGCAATGGTGCTGAATTGTTCATGTGAACAAGTACCAAATCTCCATTCTTGAGATTGGGTGTCGATTTCCACCATTTCAAATGCAGTCACATTTAATTACTCTTTGGACAAACCGTCCCAGAATTGGTTAAGACATTTTTGAATAAGACATCATTTTTCACTAAGACACACGTTTTTTGTTAATTGCAAAGGTTCAGTAAGTTGGTGAATAGGATTGCCAATCAGGAAATGTTCTGACATCAAGACACTGGAATCTGATGATAATACAGTGAGAGATATGAAATTTCAACAAACCTGTATTTAAAGTGAAAAGGTGTAAACTTTTTCAAAACTAAAAGTATGGAGTTAGATACTTTGGTTAACATTTGGTTAGCACTTTTAACTGCTGCTTCCTACAAACCTCCAAAATGTGGTGTATATGGAAGAATTGAGAACCATTCAATGTTTTTCCTCGAGCAGAAATTAGTATAAATTATCATTGTTTCTTTTCTTCCACGATTCATTTACAGAATTCTCGTTTTATCGTCATCCTTTGATGAAATTTATGTTTTTTCCACGATCCTTTGACGAAATTTGCATTTTTTTCATGATCATATAATAAAATTCACGTTTTTTTTTTTTTTTTTTCTGTGATCTTTTAAGAAATTTGCATCGTTTCCATGATTCTTTGGTAAATTTTCTGCGTATTTTTTGAAAAAATCAGTATTTCTTTTTGCATCATTTGACGAAATTTGTCTTTTTCCGCAATCTTTTGAAACAACTTGTGGGTTTGTGAACCTACAATGAAATTTACAATTTTTTTTTTTTTTTTTTAATGAATCATTAAAGAAATTCTTCTTTTTTCATGATCTAATGACAAAAATTCATGTTTTTCCACAGTTATTTAATGGAATTTGTGTTTCTTTCTGTGATCCTTTGAAGAAACTCACATTTTTTGCACAAATCTTTGGCAAAATTCTTGTTTCTTTTCTTCAGTCCTTTGAAGAAATTAGCATTTCTTTTTGCAGTCCTTTAAAAAATTTGTGTTCTCACGATCCTATGAAGATTTTGCTGCATTTTATGATCCTTTGAAATAATTCATGTTTTTTTTTCTCAATCCGTTGATGAAATCGGCGATTTTTTCTGTAAATAATTGACAAAATAGATTTTTTTTTCAATTATTTGTCCAATTTTGCGAAATATTTCATCTCTTAAAATTTTTGATGGATGGCTTCATTTTTTTAAAATTTTCCAAACAAAATGTCTAACAAATGTTAAAAAAAAAAAAAAAAAAAAAAAAAAAAGGCATCAAATTTGACGACTGAAAATAATTTTGTAGTCATCAAATGCAATTATTTAGTTGCATTTTATGACCGCAAATGACCACTAAATTAGAATATTGGCAATCTGTTTTTGGATTCCAGCTAATACTTCAAACCTTCACATCATTTTCAGAATCAATAAGAATCATTTGCTGTTCATTTGATAATTCTTCAACAATTGTAGGAATATTTGATTGCAATTTTCTCAGATTAAATCCTCCTTTTTTCATCATTTTTTTAAGTGTATCAACAAGTTCAACTGCTTCTTTCTCCAATGTATCTCTAGATAAGATAGCATAGAAGTCATTCAAAATAGCATGGGAGACTAAATGTTAATTACTCTCTTCGTCTAACACCAGCTGCTGCATTGCTCTTATAGGGAGAAATGGAGTGCATAAGTGACTGTGATCAGTTTAAGTACTCGATCTTCAGAAGCATTTCTCCAAAGAATTCACTGATAGTCTACAATCAATCACAAAAATCTATATAAACTAATAAAATTATAACAATATAACATAATACTAATATTTTGAAAAGAAAAAAATAATTAATAAATATTTCAGGCATTAATTGATGTTCATTAATTTTTTATTATTGTTATTTCATTATAATTTAACAAAATAGTGCAAATTTCGATATTGTATTGTGTCAAAAGTCTAATTAAGATTATTTATACTTTATTTATGCATAACTAAGTGCTCAAAATTAAAAATTAATGCTTTGTAGGATCTTACTTGGAATCTGTAACTGCTTGCATTCTTTTTGGCATTGACAAAACAAAATTTTTAGTCAAATTGGGAGTAACATTCAACCAAACAGGTTGTATTGAGATCTTCAAAATTTTTTTAATTGAAAATGTGTATTGTTGCATTCGACGATAAGTTCATCCCAAATGTGCTGAAAAAGTGATTCTCATGGCTTTCAAAAAACTTTTTCATCAAGTGGCCAATAGGACTTTTTTTCAAAAATGAAAAGTGAAAAGATTTAAGTTGTTGGAGCACCATCTTGTACAGTCAGTAAAATAAGTTTCTTACTGGAAGTGATCAAACTATTCTTTTGTTCAGCATTCAAGATGTCACTTTCTGACCATGGGTTCTCCAGTTTAAACCTTGTTGTGGCACATCTCCTTCATTGGTGACCTTGGACAAACACACACACACACACACACACACAAACTTCACCATCTTTGCTCTAGACCAAAAAATAGCAGCACTGACACCTCCCCCCCCCCCTGCAAGCAAAGCCTGTGAAGCACTCACAGCACACAACCAACAACCAAAGCCTGTGACATGCTGACATCACACAACCAGCAACCAAAGTCTATGACATGTTCACGGCACACAACCAGCAATCAAAGCCTATGAAATGGTCACAGCACACAACCAACATTCAAAGCCTCTGAAATACTCACAGAATTCAAACTCTGATAACAAAGCCTATCAAGCTGCACATCATCGCAGAGACACATGCATTCTTCAGCATCACTCTGGTAACCGCCAGGATAACATGATTGACAATTGATTGTCCAACATTAACATGGCGATGATCACTGGGGATGAAATACTGTTGCGGCACCGTCTTGCACTGTCAGTAAAAAGAATTTCTCACAGTAAACGATTGAGCTCACCTTTTGCTCGGCACTTAAGATCTCACTTTCTGACCTTGGTTTCTCCAGCTCGAACCTTGTCAGGGCACATCTCCTTCAAAGTATTTGGTAAAAGCAAGAAATGCTCAAAAAACAAGAAGACAAACCAAAATGCAGCCAATGAGAAGCTTCATCAAAATTGGAGGATTTCTTCAACTGCTTTATTCCAGTTGTAGAAGCAAAGTATAGAGACATCTCTTGCAAAAAACAAAATAATATAAGATAAGTCACTGGCACAGAACAAATGAGCTAGTCTTTTGTTCTGAATTATGATACTCGCAAATTTTGTATCTCCAGTTTTAAAATCAGCTGTTTAATAAAGTTATAAAAAGAATATTGCCCAGTTAAACTGATGGCATTGAGCTCACAGGCTACGCATACTAATTGTACATTACAGTTTTATGTTTTCAAGGGTTAATTCCTTTCGAAAAAAAATTAAGAAGAGAAAACAGCTCTCCCCTTTCTCCTTTTTTATACTTAATCATTAAACCTCCTAAACTATCAAGTACATGCTTTATCATATTAAAAAATCTATATCCAAAATTCAGAGCAAATCGGATAATTCTTAATAAAAACCCATTTAGCATTTATATAATTTAAGAGGAGTTATTCCCCTCTTTTATTCTTATCCATTAAACTTCCAAAACTATTCAGAGAATTGAACGAAATCTGACAATTCTGATTGAAAAATCCATTTATACAAATTAAGGGGAGGGGCATTAGAACCCACGTCCCCCCTGTTTATACTTATTCAATGAACACCTAATAACAGCCACGGACTCGCCTCATCAGAATGATCCTATATCTAAATTTTCAACGAAAACTGTTAATTTTGCATGAAAATCCCGTTTATATCAATTAAGGGGAGGGGCATGTGCCCCCCCTTCCCCCTGTTTATACTTATTCAATGAACACCTAATAACAGTCACGGAATCGCCTCATCAGAATGATCCTATATCTAAATTTTGAACGAAAACTGTTAATTCTGCATGAAAATCCCGTTTATATCAATTAAGGGGAGGCATGAGCCCCCCCGTTCCCTCTGTTTATACTTATTCAATGTACACCTAATAACAGTCACGGAATTGCCTCATCAGAATGATCCTATATCTAAATTTTGAACGAAAACTGTTAATTCTGCATGAAAATCCCGTTTATATCAATTAAGGGGGGGGGGGGCATGAGACCCCGTTCTCCCTGTTTATACTTATTCAATGAATACCTAATAACAGTCACGGAATCGCCTCATCAGAATGATCCTATATCTAAATTTTGAACGAAAACTGTTAATTCTGCATGGAAATCTCTTTTATATCAATGGGGGGGGGGCATGAGCCCCCCGTTCCCCCTCTTATACATATTGAATGAACTCCAAAAACTAATCAGGGAAGCGCCTTATCAAGATATACCTATATACAAAATTTCAAGTGGATCCGATATTTTTATCATGAGTTATCGCGTTACGCACGAACATACGAACGTACATACAGAACGGACGGGCACATAAGCTCTCAGGCTATGATAGCCTGTGAGCTAAAAACTTTCGGAACAACTGGGATTTTCTAAAATGGCAAATACTGTATAAATCATTTTGATGAAAATGGATTTTTATACATTGAAAGAACAACATTTGAAACTTTTTTTAATTGAAACTATGTCTCTAAAACTATTTAAAATTAAATTATGTTTTATTAAACATTGCTTTGAACTCTATCCATCTGTTATAATTTTAATTTTCAATACTATTGTGAATCTCTATATTTACAAATTTCTTAAATTGAAACTTCATTATCTCTCCTTTACTAAGTTTGTTTTCAATAGTTCCTATATTTTTTTCTTTTGGGTTTATTGCAGATAACATTTAGTATTTCTCCTGAGTTATTAATATTGAGTCTGTAAAAAAACATTTCATTAAAAATTTTTAAATCCCTCTGTTATTGACAATGGGTGAATTCTTGTAAAATTTTACTACAAGGTTTGTTTAGAAGAAAGGTTTTTTAGAAAATTTGTTCAAAGTCAAGTATTTTTAGTTTATAAAGTACCATCTATTGTACTATCAATAATACAGCATTTATGAAGTTATATCTGCTTAAATAGTATATACATTTATTTATATTTTATAAATTTAATTAATAGATTTATTGTGTATATTTAGACATTTTTAATATTTTTCACTAAAATTTATCAAGCAGTTTAAATTAGATAAATTTTTACACATTGAAGCATTATTTATTTTATTTAAATTTTTCTGAATAAGTATGTAATGACCTTTTGTTACATTATTATTTATTTTCAGAACAGAATAATGATGATTTATGAAAATATTAAATATACTTACTTCAAATTATCTGAAATTCAACTATCCAACACACTGAGTTAACAGATGCATACCCTCCCCCCTGGTTATACAATGGCATAGGTTATCCAACATAACTTCAGTCCTATATGTGTTTGAATAATTGAAAGTATATTTTATTATATTTTGGGAGTATGAAGACCTTTCTGTTGAAAGTAATTTTAGAAAGAATATGATGCTCTTGATACGATACCTATTATGCACAAATATAAAGCAATATCAGTGAGTAGAAAATTCACATTGAATTGTATTTCTAATATTACCTTTTTATCAAGAATTTTCTTAAGATTATCTCCAAATTTTTAATTTTTTTCTTTGCATAACTTAATAAATGTTGCTTTTTTTCTTATGTAATGAAATCAAAAATTAAGCATTTTTGTATCCTTGTACATCTATAAAATGACTTGAATCACACTTTTATTGATTTCTGTTTTGTCTTGTTAAAAATTTGTAATCTTTTTAATTTTTCAACAACTTCCAATTCAATGTCCAATTTTATTCTTCCAATTTTATATGAGATGATAATTATCAAATATGTTACTTAAGATTAATAATTTTGCATCAGTGATTTTTAAACACATTATCTATAAAAGTTTTGACAATATTGAAGTTTTAGATTATGATGCAATATTTTTCTATTCCCTCAAAAATTTTGTAGTAATATTAATTTATCTTTTGGTGAATGAAAACAGTTTCTTGTTTTTCATCTTTTCATGATGTTTTCTTTTTATTTTTTTTTTTCTTTGTTTCACTTATTTTCTTATTTTTGGTGTTGTTAATGATGGATCAACTGCACCAATTATGTTAAATTGATTTTTTTTAACAAAAAATGTCCCAAACTGCACTAACAAGGAGACTTTGTAATCACAGATTTTGATTATTTTAATATGTGTTGTTGGGCAGAGACCCCTTAACCTCAAGTTCAATGGATTTTATACAACACTTCATAGTTTTTGAGAAACAGGGATAATTTTGAAAAGAAAGGATATGTTTAATCGTAGCTCAGTTGATATGACATTTGTTCAATGTCCCGTGGGCCTGGGTTTGATACCAGGACACACTGCATTTGTTTTTCTTATTTTTTGTTTTATGAATATATTTGTAATTCTTTGAAAATCTTAGTATTATACCTTAACTACATAGTTAATAACATTAATTTAGCATTTTCGATTTTTAAACCATGATTTTTCTACTTTTAAAGAGATTTTTTTTAAATCGTCTATTATTGAATAATAAAAATTCCAAACTGGTGGCAAAATCTATTGTGGTACCCTCTGTTTATGATAAAATACAACATATTCAATTAAAATAAAACTAAAAGAAAGAAGAAGAAAAATCTGAAAGCAAAATGATTCAAAGAGGAAGTATACATATAACAAAATTAAAAATAATAATAATAATATGCAAAAATAGGGAATAATTTAATTCTTATGCTAATTTTCAATATAATTATATTTGTTACTTTAAAAATAGAGTAATATTATAATCATACTGACTTCCTTTGTTAAAGCAATACATAAATGATGTTTCTTTAAAATCACAAATTGACACAATTGTTCAATATCTTTGCATCAAGGAATAACGTATTAAATACATTTTAAAAATGATTTATAAAGATAACAGTTTTGGATCTATTTATGATGTTGTATGTAACTATTTAGTAAAAATAAAAAAGTGCATAGGTTAAATTTAGAATTTGCATACAATATAATTTTAAGTTGACAATGAGATTGTTAAATTATAAGTATATTTATAAACATAGAAAAACAAATATAGTGCATCTTGCTATTGAAACCAGGCCTGCTGGACATTGAGGAAATGCCATACAAACTGATCTAGGATCAATCATAGCTTTTCTTTTCAAAGTAAGTATTTAAGTTGTACTATAATATTAGACATCCCTTGTTTCTATAGAACTAAGAAGCAATGTATAATCTCGTCAGTCCTAATGTTATCTGGAGGAGACACTAAAGAATGTAGTGTATATGACACCATTTTTTTTTTCTATTTTATTCCTCAATCAAATTACAAAATTAACTTTTTTTTTTTCATTTATTTTACAAATTATTTTTTCCGATTACTTGATATAAAATCTTAACGAATTACATGTAGGGAAATACAGTATGTTTGCTTATGAAACAGAATAGTTGTAATGGTCTAGAACAGCCATACTCAACCTTTTTTTCACGCAGGTCACAAACATAAGTTTCCAATTCTAAGTGGGCCACAATACATTTATAAAAAGGTTACAAAAGAAAAAAAAAAACAGTAATTGAAACAACATAAGTAGTCTAACAATGCAATATGACAATATTAATGTTATGACTAGGTATTTCACTGAAGAAAGACCACCAAAATATTTAACACCACTCTTTTCAAATAATAAATTTCTGTAGATTTCTGTTGAAAATGCTGTAGAAATGCGCCACGAAGCTTTTTGTTTGAAATTGATACTGAAAAATGTTTTATGCTACTAAAACCATTGATAAACATTTCTGCGATAAAAATTTAACACTAAAAAGTAGCTATTAGCTATATAATAGATATGAAACTTATTGTTACAATGCTGAATTACCAAGGAGAATTTTCTTTATTAAATCCAAGTTTTTCTCTATGCAAAATAATAACAATAATTCTGAAAATATATAGTGAAAATTTAATTTGGCATGTCGTTTGTTTATCGTTGCAGATTAAAAAAAGTGCAAATTAGTAGTAAAACATGTGTAAGACAATTAGTAAACGAACTTTTGACTAAGAAAACAGTATTCAACATAATTTTCAGGTAAAATTTTTCCTGTTAGATAATTATATATTATCTTCCCATAAAAATATATAAAGCAACACTGAAGATCATAACTACTTTTTTATTTGCATCTCAATTAATTGTGAAAATATAGATTAATGATTATGTGCCTTAGGCTGCAAATTAAATGTTGCCAGGCCACATGTGGCTGGCCCGCTGGTTGAGTATGACTGGTCTAAAAGTTATTTTTATTAACTTACTTTTCTATGTCAACTTTATTTATTTTTATGATTGTTTTAGATGTGGATGTGTTTTGTAGTTAAACGTAATTTGACCAAGCAGTATAAATTAATTTAGTTATTTTTTATTATTACATTTTAATTTAGACTATCTTGGATTAGAATTTAAACATATCTTAGTTTTATTAAGTATATAATGGAATGAGTTTTTCATGAGGATTAAAAATTTAAATATGCTATTTATTAAAATAGTTCAGTTTAGCAATTTTAGCAGTTTATAAATTGAAAATAAAATTGTTTTGATTATGGGTATTTTTATGAGTATATATTATTTAGATATAAAAATAGCATATTCATGACTTACTGTCAGTCAGTGTTCTTCACTAATATTTTTCTAGAATCAATATATTTAAAAATGTATTTTAAATAAATATAAGAAATTTGCTTGAATTGCAAAATGGTGTTAAATTAAAATTCTACTAAAACTTCCCCACTGTACATTTTTTACAACTTTTGTTATTGGTTGTATTGATGTTTTATTTTTTTAGTTTCATTTCAGGATCTAATAATTGCATTATAAATTTAACCCTTTACTGCACAAATTGTTTTTTGGTTATCAAAGAAAATTTATGAAATCACTATTCATCAAACTTTATAAATTGCTTTTATGTCTCTCAATAACTTAATGTACCATGAAAGTGTGATAAATTAAGTAAATGCTTGTTACATTATTGACTTGTTATTCAGCTAGTTATAGCACTGTTATATATTATTTTATTTTCATAGCATTGCAAAATCTTGACAAAAAAAGGCTGTTGTATGGTTGTGTAACTTTTTTATTAGAAATAATCTTTATTTATATTAAAAATATATCATAAATCTAATTAAATGATTCTGAATCTTGAATACACAAAAAGCTTCTTATCAACCAAAATTTATGGTAAAAAAGAATTCAGAAAATATTGCTACAATTGGGCTGTTTAAACCAACTTTTGGTGCATAGTAATTTAAAAAAATCATCATCAAGCAGCTGCTATTCCAAATGTATCCTATATATAAAAAACACTAGTGCAAGTATCATGCCTGTATGCTCTAAAATGTGTTCTAGGATGTGTTGAAGGAAATAGGAGAGGAAGGGTAGAGTGAAAATGCTTTTAAATAATTTTAAATTTGCTGTTTACTTTGCTTTATTTACTATTTATTAAGATATGTTTTAGCAGATAATTTTCAGTATTCTGTATTAAAAAATTTGTATAATCATGGATTTTTATTTACAAAATCGAAAATTATATTAGAACAAAATTTTTCTCAGTCCCATGTGATTCTGTCTTAGTAGGTTTGATTATATAGCAAATGTATTACCGTTATGATACAATCCTTTTTATAGTGGAATTTTCCCATTTCTTGCGATTCCCTTTTAGAAACTTTTACTTAATCGCAGATCCGTCTGAAATGATAAGTTTTGATATACCACTGACTAATTATACTTCATCTCACAAAAACTATTCAATTATCTTGTCTGATCATTCAATGGTAATTTATTGTAATTTTTGGCAGAACTGAGGCTGAATTTATAATTAAATGTTATCCTTTAATCTAACAGTAACAACTAAATATTTATTTATTTATTTATTTTATATAAATTATGGTTTTGAAAATGGAAATACCCTACACTAACTATTCTGTTGCCAAGAAAAAAAATGATTATGATTAAAAAAAATAACATTTTGTGTATATAAGGGTTAAATTTTCTTTTTTAATCATGTTTTTTTTTCATCTTTTTTTTATTTTTTATATTTTTTTTCTTCTAGTTGTGATTAATTCAACCCGACATCAAGGAAGAACTATGCATTTTTGTAGCTTTTGTCCATATTCATCTTATTTATTGGGAAACCTTAAAAAGCATGTGCATATTCACACTGGAGAACGCCCTTTTAAATGCCCTATGTGTAACTACCGAAGCAGCCAAAAAGAAAACTTGAAAAAACACTTAGTACTACATAGCAGACCTGTTGATATTACAGGAAATTTTTTATGAACATCTTGTACATTATATTAGAGTTCAATGTTTATTGTCAATGCTTGCTATAAAGTATTAAGATCCTTGTTATATGCATCCATTATTCATGTCAGATGTATGATAATTTACTTTGTGTTTAGCTATATGTAAGTGTATTTATGTAGAAAAATGTGTGCAGCTCATCAAAAAAGTACTTAAGTTTTAAAGATTCAAGAAGGAATAATTGAATAAAGAAAGAGAGATAGAAAGGAAAAGTTACAAATTTGGAAATATATTTACTCTTTATCATAGAAACAATTTTAAAAATACATTTTCTCTCAAAAGTGAACTGTGTTTTAGACAGAATGTTGATTTAGAAGTTACCACAGGTCTAAAGACATGGAATATTTTGAACTAGCAAGTAATTTCTTTTTACTTTAATAACTTATGCAGAATTCTACGGATCCTAATTTTAGAATCAAGATTATATTCAAGTTAACGTACAACATCTCTCATAGCTGGCAGTTTTTTTTTTTTTTTTTTTTTTTTTTTTTTTTTTTTTCTGTAAAGTGTCTGATGTAATTTAAATAGCATAAAAGATGTTCATAGTATAACATTACAAATTTCAAAAATTTGAATAGTTTCAAAAAATTATGATGAATTCTTTTTTATGAATTTTGCAATCTAATGTAGGATTGTTTTATATTTTGTGTTATAGTTAAATAATTTTAGTAAATAGTAATCTTGCAGTTTTGTACTTAAAAATGAAATGTAACTTTACTTGAAAAGGAAAATATTACATTTGAGCAGATATGGAAATAACTACACCAAAAAATAATGCCAAGAATAAAAAATAAATACACGTATTGTAATTTCAATGATATTATTAACTTTTTCTTTTGCTTATTATTCATTTCTTCAGTAATATTGGGTCTTGATGTATATATAGGGTTCAATATCTTTTCAACGATTGACCTTTAATTTCTCAACCATTGGTCATAGGCATAAATTCCAATTACAAAAATGTGTCAAATGAGGTAAATATTCATGTTGTAAAATTGTTAAAGGTAAAAATTCAATTTTATAAAAATATTATTAAATCTAAATTTTTGTGTGGTCCTTCAGTCCATATAACTATATTTAGTAAAAGATCATAATAGATATAACGCAAAAAGTTTGACACCTGTAGAACAAAAATTGATGCACTCATTAAATTTCAAAGTTTGAGATTTTTACATATAGTTATGTCTCATTGAGGGATCAGTTAAAAGAGGAATTAAAGTAATTGGAGATCGAAATCAAGGTGCAATATCCTTTTTTATAGTGAAACCACCTTTAGCTAGTATCGCTCAATCGGTGTATCACCAAAGAGGATTAATTTATCTAAAAAAATTTTAGATAACTGATTTTTAGGGGTCATATACTATGAGGAAAAGGAAATATTGAAAAAGATACTGGCTACAGAAAAGTAAATATAAATTTTTTGTTTTATCAAAAAACAGTTTATTTTAAAAAAATGAATACATCAAATGCCGAAATCTATTAAAGATATTGCTCAATTTTTTCTCCATTGGTGGTAGTTCACAATTGAACAGCACTGGTCCTGGACACGTTGAAGCATATCAGGTGTAACTGTACGACAAGCATGTATGATGTGCTGCTTCAGATCAACTACAGAAGTAAGCTCAGTCGTATACTCCTGTGCTTTGATGTAACCCTAAAGGTAGAAGTGCATGGGAGTCAAGTCCAGTGAATGCATGGCCACTCTACCGTATCTATGATCTGTTGACCCAATTCAATGGTTAGATACAAACAGCATTCATTTTTTTAATGTAAATTTTTATGTATTTTATATAAATTTTTATTATTTTAAAGTAGGGGAGAGTGGGGATACTTGAGCATAGGGGATACTTGAGCCACCCCTATTATCTCTACAGTTGGTCAATTTTTCTTTCTAAAACTGCCAATATGATAACATATTTATAGTTCTGAACATGTAAAAAAGAAATCACACATCTTGGTACCATTTTGAAAATATAGTGATTAATAGTTGTCTTTTCCCTATCTGAAGTAAATATTTGGGTGCATGGCTTTTTTGTTTTTTTGTAATCAAAGTTTTGTTTAAAGTTGCAACTATATACATACATTCAATAAGCATAATTTCAATTGTATTTTGAGTCTAAAATAGTTCTAATAGCTGCATGCTTTATTTAGTAAAACTCTGGGAAACAAAAATAGTGGTAGTGGGGATACTTGAGCCATGCCTCAACCATCCCCACTAGAAATTAAACATGGGTGAAACAAACAAAAAATAAAATTACATCCTTATATTCACTAATAGATACTTTTCTGGATAAAAGGGAGAATAATTTTTCATTTTATTTTTTTTTTTCTTAAAAAAATAACGACCTAAAAATGTTTAATATTGTATATTTTTTAAATGGAAATATCTATTTTATTTTTCATTTTGACTAACAAAATAGCCTGTCTAGATAAATGTAAACATAGTTTTCAATTTAAATTTCATTAAATTCAAATAACTTTTTAAAACGGTTTTACAGGCTATAATCTCTGACACTTTAATTAGTCCAACATATTAAAATATTTATTTTTTAATATGACGTATTAAGATTAAAATTTTATATTGAAATCGTAACCTCTGTTGCTGTAACTTTTTTTTTAAACTAAGAAAATTGAAGAAAAATTGTTAAAAAGAGCGCACAAAAAACAAGAAAAGCAACAAAAATCCCAGTTCAAACTTACCTGCATGGAGCCAAAAAGGAAGACAAAATCTTTTCCTGTGAAATCAAAAAAGTGTTTGAAGTAGTAGAGTGATACATCTGGCTTAAATTCCGACAGCTACTAAATTAAAAGCATGAGTTTGACAATATCATTAGAGGAAAATTCTGTCAATGATGGTGATGATTTGAAAAGAAAACCTTCTATTGATGGTTGGTTACTAATAAAATATGCCAGAAAGAAAACTGTAAAAATATTTGTTGGATAAGTGCTTAATATTTTGAAAATGAAATTTGCACGAAGAATTGCCGATTCCAAATTTAAATGGCTCTGAACTGAGGATGTTTCTACCGTCGTTATAACTCAAGTTGAAATTATCCTCCGACAACCAGTTTTAACGACAAAAAATGATCGTATTAATAGCTTTGTTTTCTCAATCGGCTTTGAAGGACTTTACGTTTCATAATTTATCATTCTGTAAAATGTTTGTGCAAAAATAAAGCGAAAAAAATTACTTTTGTAGGTATTTTTCCTTAGTGGCTCAAGTATCCCCGCCATGGGGATACTTGAGCCACGATGTAAAACAAAGAATAAACATTTATTATACATAGAAAAATAGTTCAAAATTAATTGAAAGTGGTTTTTAGTTGAAGAAAAAATATCAAATTTTCATTTTCAATATTTTATTTTATTCTAAAAAAATATAAAAAATTTAAAAAAATTAAAATTCAAAAAATGGCTCAAGTATCCCCATCTTCCCCTAATTTAAAAATTTTCTGATATGATAAAATATTGATATTTACTTTTCTGTTTAATTTCAATACCTCATTTTTCGTTTTATATACAACCCCAAAAAGTCAGAAATTTTTTTTAGATGAAATAACTTTATTTGGTACTGGCTAAAGATAATTTCACAATAAAAAAGACATTGCACCCCGAGTTTGATCTCTAATTATTTTAATTTCATCTTTTAACTGATCCCTCAATGAAAGACAAAATTATGTGTAAAAATCTCAAACTTTGAAATTTAATAATTGAGTCAATTTTTGTTGCACAGAAGTCAAACATTTTGTGTTATATCTGATATGATATGTGTAAACTTTTACTAAATGTAATTAAAGGGTCTGGGGAACCATACAAAAAGTTAGATTTCATAATTTTTATAAAATTGATTTTTTTACTTTGAACAATGCCACAACATGAATATTTACCTCATTTGAAACATTTTTGTAATTAGAACTATATGTCTCCGACTTACAGTTGAGAAATTTTAGGTCTGCGATATATAACATATTGCACCTGTATATTCATATATACTATTTTTATGCATATTTGTTTTATTTATTTATTTATTTATTTATTTATTTTACTTAATATTTTCATTTTTAAAATTGTTCTAGTTTTTGAAAATTTGAGCAGTTTATTCTTTTGAAGTTATAGATATTGGCATATAAATATATCTATAGATATTTTTAATAAATACATCGCCTGAATTTGATTTTTTTTATAAAAGAGAATATTCTTCTGGCTTCCATATCATTGATCTCAAACAATGGTATTCAAAGTTTGGCTAAAGAGATAAGATGCTTCCAGATCTAAGAATGTAAATTCATGGATAATGTGTGAGTTGAGAACATATTTATTGATTCTAATGATTGCTTGCAATAATACATTGATTTTGCATATTTTATTCAGAAAGAGCTCATTATTTCATTTTAAATCTCCTCAAAAGTTAAAAGTTTCAAGGATGATATGGGGAATTTTTCAAATGTAAAGACTGTATAGTTTTGAAATTGTTTTTCTTTCACTGCCTCTTTTGTTAAGTTGCTATATATAGCTATTTATTTAGTTTAGAATCCCTGAGTGTAATTCATTTTAATGTTATGTTATTTAAGTAAAGTGTAAATATATAAAAATGTGTAGCATAGATTTGATGCACTTGTTTTGAATGAACTTGCTGAAATACGTTTACAGTAGAACCTCGATCCATCGTTTTTCAAGGGGTGTGTGAAAAAAACAATGAATGTGGATTAACTTAACAATGTTTATGCATTACTATTGCATGCAATGTATACAGTATACTGATAAATATTAATTTATTGCTTACTAAACTGCAAAACAAATAACTCAGAGTTATAGAAAATTTATATTTATTTTAAAAAATCAATAATTTTGTTTGGTTTTTCGCTCATTTTTTTAAATTAAAAAATAAATTTTCAAGATATGCAACATTTTTCTGTAATTTCAAATGTATTCATTTTCTGTAATTTCATACTATTTCAAATGCCATAATTGCATCAGACAGAGTTGACACTTGTGGCTCAGCTTCATCGGCATGAACATTATCACCTGATTCTTCACCATTATTTTAATTTTTTACATTATCACATATTTCTTCTATGTTTAGGACACCACATGTCACAACATCTTGATCAATAGAAACGTTATCGCATTATGCTATATATAACACTCTTCATCAGTATTATTGTCGCCATCATCAACACAAACAACACAAATGAGTTATTTTAGGATAAAAGAAGTAATTCCAGTTTGTATGTCATATGGATCCACATGATTTTCAATTTCATTTCGGTGAGGAGAAAAATTTTATAATAATGACTGCAGGAAAATGACTTTTTGGAGAACGATGCTTGCGGGTTTTGTTAAAATTATTTAAGTAAATTTATGCCAGGATCATAAAAAGAAAATGATGAATGCAGAAACGATAGATTGGGTTTCACTGTGTTAGAGCTTCACTTTGAATTTCTTTTTCCCCCCTCTCAAAATTTTGTTCTTTAATTTGTTATAATAAATACATTAATGTCAAGAAATCAGCAGATTATATGCAGATTTTATATACTTGAAACTGATTGAGCACATAAAATCAAAATATATCTTTGACTTTTCTATGCATATTTAAAAAATGTATGTATTATAAAAACTTTAACATTTTATAAGTAAATTATAAACATGTTATATTTCTTAGCTTATAGATTTCATTGTAAGATATTTATCCATTCCATTGTAGAAAAACTGTACACCAGATTGTAAATATTGGCCAAAAAGATTTAAAATTGTTAGAAATAGATTTGAAAATAATTAATAGCTATAAACATTGTAGTCATTCATATTAAGATTGGATTGGTGTATGACTATATGTTACTTTTTGTTGAAAATATTTTCATTACATCATTGATTTTAAATTTTACATGGAAGACCCTGTTAATTTTATGAAAATGTATCTTGATACAGTGCAGCATAGTAGTTCACCTAAAGCCTTTGGGAGTAAATGAAATTTTGATGTATGAAAAATTTGTTTTATACAAAACTTTTTTTTTCTATTTAGAGAAGATATGCTCATCTTTTAATAAAATAATAATATTTCTCTCCATTCTAAGCTTAGTTTTTCTCAAAATCATATGCATAGGAAATGATTTCAATTGTTATTGCAAAGCTGTGCATCTATTATTTTTAAAAACTGTATTTTGACAGCGTTTTTTTTTTTTTTTTTTCCTAATTTAATATGCACATTTCAATAAATTGGTTAGCATATCCTTGAGTGAAATGTCCCCCCCCCCTCTTTAAAAAAATATAAACTTTTATCCCCCCCCCCCCAAAAAAAAAAACCTTTAAAAATAAAATTTTGGAAAATACAGTTACACTTTATTAATTTGTTCCCATGTATTAATTTTTGTAATTTAAAAAAAATTAAAATCATACTTATTTCAAATTAAATTTTAAGAAATTTAAAGTATAAATTATTGAACAAGTTCAGATTTTGATTAATTTTGACATTTAAAATAAATTGGAACATTATATGTTTTAAACTGTTTGTAATGTTTTTCAACTCACTGGAATGTTTGGATTTTTACAGATTTGTTTCTTTATTTTATGAAGAGATTTTTCCAAAAATCATTTTGACTTGCTACTATATTTCAAAATATTAGTATGTCTAACACAATTAATTGCTATACTTAATTCGTTAATTGAACTATTTTCAGCAAATAACTTATTTTTATTTATTTTTTTATTTTTTAAAGTAGATTATCCAGAAAATGTTAAAGATTTTTCAGTTAGCCAAATACAGTATTGCCTTTGTTACTGATGTAAGGTAACTATTGGGAACCTTACTTTGAGAAATCAGTTGAAATTACTTAAGATACAGAACAGTTAAGACTTTAAAAAGACCTATCTAGTATCAGTAATCTTCAGGCATGAAAGAGTTCCTCTTAAAGGAAGAATTCCACCCTTTTATATTTGACATTCTCTGAATTGATGCAAAAATGCAAAGAAAATTTTGGAGGGGGGGGGGGGCTGGAATATTTAAATATGAGACATTTTGCCCACTGCATATCTTGGAATTTTTTCTTGCATTGCTATGCAAAGGAGACATAAAAAGAAAGATGGGCTTACATCATATAAGCGTCTGAAAATTGTGTAAATTAAGTTATTCAAAGTGTCTTTCCAGAATGAAATTTTTCTTTGACTTTAAAAATTCTAAGTGAAAGGAAGTTTCTTTTTGGAGTAGAATACTTTGTGCTATATTTACCACATTTTTGGGTAATTTTTGCAATACTTTTTTCAAGATTTTTTTTTTTTTTTTTTTTTTTTTTCTGAAGTAAAGATTAATTTAATAGATGTTTTCTTTTGAAAAAAAGTTTGGGGTGGGGTATTTCACAGCTGAAGCATTCAGAATAATATTTGTTTTGGAAAATTAATGGCTGTAGTTCACATATGTTGATCAGACATACTTGGATTTACTCCTTTAGCATTGTTAGTATTCCCTGAGTTAAAAATAAAATTTAGCAATCATCTGCACAGTTACATTTAGTTTTGTATAACATGGATCATATGGGTTCCATTGTTTTCCAGGTGAAATACCAGCAATTTTATATAGAAAAATATAGCTCAAAAACATAAAAATTTCATCATATTTAATAAGAGATTTTCTATAAGAAAATAATGGTGTTTGGTTGGACCAAAGAATTTCCGGGTCATGAAATTCCAGGACCTGTATGAGCCCGTATGATCATGTCTTAAAATGAGCCTTAAATTACAAGAATTTAGCACTGTTACATACATGGGGAAAAAAATCCACCTTTTTTCTTATTTCCTACTTACATGCCTGAATTTTACTATGCAACACTATTTGATCTTATTTATTACAAATGTCTGTTCTTGTATGTTTCATTTCCAGAGTGATATTATTGTTTAAAGATTTGATAAAATGTTTAGTCTTTCAGCTGTTGTCTGTATTTATATTTATAATATGTTATCATGTTAATAAAACTAATTTTAAATTTCTAAACGTATGTAACCATATAGTTATGCTCATATTGTCAGAAATGTATGAGTTCAATCACATATCAAATGTTAATTAAAATATTTGTACTGTTGCTTGCTGTTTTCTTTTTTAAACTGTAAAAAGTGATATAAGAGATTTTATTTTATTTTTAAAACTATATATATATAGTATGCATTTATCATTAATAAATTTTGAAATGTTATTTTTTATGTTGCAAAAAGTAATTTGTGATAATGTTTTTATTCTTATAGAATGAATTTTTTAATCCTTGATTTCGATCAGATCATATTATGCAAGCTGCACAATTATTCAACTTATTTTCTAGCATAATTTTATTTATTAATTAAAATTTATTTTTCTTACATATAAAATATGTTTGATTTGCTTTTATAAGCCTTAGCCTTTTTTTGCTATTTTGTTAAAAATTGATCAGATCTCGAAATTTGTTATAGTAGGAGAAATAATTTTAAGAGCACCTAAGAGGAAATGTTATGAATTTCTAATTTCATACAGTTTAAGCATTTAAACTTAAATTCTTTGTCATTTCTACTGAGTTAATATAATGTTAGTAGTGTTATAGTTATCTCTCCAGAGCTATTTTGCTATGTGGGCAACTAACCAACTGATTTTAATTTGCCAGAATGCTAAGATTTTATCTCATTTTTTATGCAAATCATATTTATTTTGTACAGTGGTCTTTTTTATGTCACTTTATGAAATCTTTATATCTTACTCATGCACAAGCTGTCACTCAAATGTTTGCTTCTACTAACATTGAAGACAGAATGTTATAAGTTAATAGTTGTAACTTAGACTACTTATAAATCCAAAGTGGCTATTTTCTGACACACTCTCAGCATCACTTTTATCCATACACAGGAAATTTGTGAGTAATTTTTTTTTTCCAAAATTCTAAAAAAATCAAAGTATGTGTGTGGTTTTTTTTTCTTTTATAAATGCAAAGCATTTTTTCAGATAATGTAAATTGGGTTTGTAAATTATGTCAAATTTGGCATTTTGATCCAATTTTCAAGATATAGCAGTTGAGGGGATGTCATCATCAGAGTGCAATCAGTTATAACTCGAAATGTAATTTATGAAAAATAAAAATCAGTATTCAATTCCAAATCCTACAATAGTCAATTTTGCACAAATGAGTAAAATTAATGCTTTTACATAAAATGTCTCCATGAATGTGTCAGACAGATTCAAGTTGTTTAGTGGAGCAAATAAATTTTAAAACAATTTCAATGTAGGTGCTGTTGTGTTTTAGTGTGTTTTCTATTTTCATACATTTATTTTTTATTAACAGAAAATGTCAAATTACAGCAATATATGTATTCATTTCAATCCCATTATTTTGTGTTACTTTTCTAATTTGTTACTATATTATTTCATTGCTTGATAATTTATTTTCAACTCTGTTGTTTTAGTACATATCCATTTTTTTTTTCATTTTTCCCACAATACAAAATTAAATAATAAGCAAATATTCTAAATAAGCCACAGCATTATTAACCATCAAGTTGAATTTATAATTTTAGCAACCATTTCCAGAATTGCCAACCTCCGGCTTTTGTTAATTCATGAAAACGCACTTTGAACCAGAAAATTTATTTAATTAGAAGTGTCTAGTATTAACTCAGAACGTCATTTGAAATTTACTTAATTTCGTTGACTCAATCAATTTCTGGTTAGAGGTATAAATGTTTGATTTTTAAAAAGCCGGAGGTTGGCATGTCTGCATTTCATTAACTTTGTGGACTTATATCATCATTAATAATCTTTATTGGTTTTTATTTCGCTATTGATTTCTAAACATGTACAATTTTAAAGTAGTAATTTTAATTTTGTTTACTGAGAAAATTTATTCTAAATACAAAATCATAATCATGGCATAAATTCTGGTAATGGTGCAACAAAATTTCTGAAACTGAAATTATTCTTCAAATAACTTCTTATTATGCAAAGTTGAGATATGGTTATAAATTGTCATAAAAGAAATATAGAAGGAGAAAATCCTTCAAATAAAATTGCTTCAAATGTTAGTTTTTTTTTTTTTTTTTTTTTTCAAATGATCTAAATGTTTTTAATTTACACAACTGCTCTGCTCAACAAATTATATATCAAATACAAATTACATGTCAAATGTCAAATGACAAACATAAAATTTTAACATTGAAATTTTAAGTTTGTTAAAGTAAATGTTTTATCCTTGACTACTTGGAAAACCACGGATTTCTAAATAATTTTCTGCTAATCTGGAAAAAGTACATATTGTAAATCTATCCGTAAAGAAATATAACATATGTACTATGCCATCGATAGATAACATTTAGAAATAAGAACTCAAATAATTTTTTCACCTCGGTAAATTTCATTGGTTTAATTTTTTTAAAAAGCATAATTATACATGTCATGAATCTTGATGCAGACTTTTAATAAGATAGTTAAAAAAATATTTTGCCAAATAAAAGTAGTATTAACTCAAGAGAAACCTAAAATCAAAATGCTTTAAACTTACTATGAAGAAATAGCCTTATGAAAAAGTTCATGTAATTGAATGAACTGAGTTTTAAAAAATTATTACAGTAAAACATGTTGATGAAATTGCAAGGGACCTGAGAAAAATTTGGATTTAAGAAGGCTTTTGTTTTGTAGTTATATGGTTTTCTTTCTGTCAGAGCATAATATTCTTGCATTTAAGGCATGATTCTATTGTAGATACGTCTTTTTTTGCATGTTTTACTGTATTAAGTTATTAATTACTTCAACTTATTTCAATAAAAATTAATTTCACGATCATTTCATAGTTACATAAAGTTTTAGCTTATGTTATGATTATTTCTTATCTGTTGATCTCATGTCCTATTCTTTTTTAGTTGTAATAAACTCAACAAGACAAAGGGGAAGAACTATGCATTTTTGCGGTTTTTGCAATTACTCTTCACATTTGTTGGGGAACCTTAAAAAACATTTGCGTACTCATTCTGGAGAACGTCCTTTCAAATGCCAAGTCTGTAATTACAAGAGTAGTCAAAAAGAAAACTTGAAAAAACATATGATGTTACATAGACGATAAGCATTTAATTGATAGGACTTACTTGAAGGACTTAAATTTTTTACAGCATTCCTTTTCCTTAAGGCTTAATTTATTCATTATTTTGTTATTTTATTTCATGTGCAGTATTTCATTTTATTTAAAAATCTTATGTTTATTTATGAAAAGTTAAATTATTGACTTTTTCTTTACTTTTTGAAACTGTTTTTACAGCAAGATGCTGAAAAATACCTTCATATATACTAATAATTTTGTTAAGAAAGATTCTAAAATATGAGTATAGCTGCATTTTAATTTTTGACTTTAGAACTAAAGATTAGTTCTCAAGTGACCAGTTTTCTTCAAAGATATGTTATTTGTTTAACTTTGTATTGCTTAAAAATTAGTTATTTCTTTTTATGTAGAAGAAAAATTGTAATTTTTGCGTCTTTTTGCTCCATATTTACTTTTATTATAAAATAATTAAATCCATTTAAAACTTTTATGCAACTTTGCTGAAGTTTAAAAAAAGTACATTTTTATCATTTTTTGAAAGTAAATGTTGAGTATAATTTTCATAAACTAAATATACTGGTTTTAATATATTCCATCAATTTAATATATTATTTAGTTTCTTCCCCTTGCCTTTCAAATTACCCATTAAAAGCAGTCTTCTTTTATTCCTTTTTCTTTTGTTAATCATGAATTATTGTGTTTATTATTTATTTATCTTATTTTATTTTACTTTTGCACAAGCAGTGTCTATGGTTGACATGTAAATCAGTCAGGAATTTTGAACCAGTGATATAAACAGTATATTAAAATCTGTATTTATAACTGTACAAAATTTTTGCACTCCAGTTATTGATCGATTGTTTATTTTTTTGCTTTTGTATTTATAAAAGATGCTTGTTATTGTTAAAATTGTATGTTACTTAATTTGTGGATATTAGTTTTTTATCTATTTAATAATTATCTTGTAAAATTGTGATAATTTCTATAAATCAGTTAATTTTATTTTTTGTATTATATAATTGTTATTATTGTTTTAGCTTTCATTTTATTTAGAAAGTGTAAATAACTTTATTCTGTAATTTTCTTTACATTACTTCTTTTTATTTTTTTATTTTAACTTGCATATACATTCCAGAAATGAGTTCTCATAAAATGTGATATTTTTGTATTTTTGTTCTCTCTACCTTTTGCTTGTTTTCTCTGTTATAACATGGCACAATATTTGATATTTTTTTACTTTTTGATGTGTATATAGTTTTAGTTTAGTTAAAACTGATTGCATTGTATCATGTGGCAATATTTTCTAATGTTTAAATATTTTTTTGATTTTTTATATTACAATGTATTTTTACATATTTTGTTTATCATATTCCCTAGATAGGAGAAATCTTTGAATTATAGACACTTGTTGAGTTAGAAATTTTTTGTATCATTGACTTTATATATTTTTTCTAGCATTAAAATGTTATGTATAGCTATCTCATGTTTGTTTATTTTTTTCTGTATTGATCATTTTTGTTATCAATACTTTATTTTCTTTAAATTGTCTTCCGATTTACATAAGAATTAAAAACAGATATTTGCAAAATTTGACACAGTATTAATCCCTCTTAACTTTATTTATGATTATTTATTGTATTTGAAAAATTGATGAGCTATTTATAAAAATTATTATTACTATTATTATTTTTTGCTCATGTTATTTATGAAAAAATAATAATAAACAGGATTTTCTTTTCATTTAAAAAAATTGTTTAAATTGTACACATAAAAATACATCTTTTTTTATATAGTCATAAATGTTTTTGCAGTTTTATTCTAACTAGTTCATTTATTCCCCCTCCTCTTTTTTATTTATATATAAATCTGTATTTCAGCTCAAAGTTCTGATATTCTTAAATCAGTTTAAAGTTCTATAATTAAACTTTACTTGCTAAAAATAGTACCAATTAATAATAAAGTTGTGGATAATTTTATTTTCCTTAAAAAGATTTTCACTTTTTTACTAGCAGCCAATTATGGAGGTAAAGAAAGATGTATGAATCAATAATAAACTTGTGGATAATATTCATTAAATAACAATTTTCTACATTTTTGTCAGCTGACAATTATGGAGGTGATAATAATAAAACCTGTGTGCTTATTAGACCTCATTTAATTGACAACACTTTTAGCCCAAAACTTCATAACAGACTTTTCCAGCAATTCAAAATTAATGTAGTTTCTTTTAAATTTAAATGTGTATTTTTAGAAGGGCTTTTCATTTTTATCTTATTGTGCCTTATTCTAAATTATCCCTCCCCTCTCCTCCCCTGTATTCTGTTTTTGTTTTCATTTAAAGAAGCTAACTGTCCAAGAAGACTGTAAAATTGAATTTCATTAGAAATAAAGTGCTTTGATGGATTTCAGTAGGCAAAAATTACTATTGAAAAAAAGTATGTCAAAAAAATCTAATTAGCAAGTCTGGGAAAATTGGTGAATTAGATTTTTAAAACAATAAATATTTCATTAAATTCAATCATTTTAGATATTATCAGTAAAAATAATTTTAGTTGTCATCAGCTGTCAGGAAACACTAAGCTTATTACCATATTTACTCGTGTTTGCCGTGCACACGTGTATAACGCGCACCCTGTACTTTACAAGAAAAAATGCCGATTTTTAAAAATCTCGTATATAATGCTTGATATGTTAATGAAAAATGACTAAATGTATTTCAGTAAAGAAAGTCAAAACAAACATTACATCACACCAGAAAAAAAGGCAAAAATGCTTTTTTAGACTACAGATAGTATGTGAATGATGGGAAACTGGAGTGAGTGATGGTAATGAGGATTGCTAATTAGCATTTAGATAATGTTACTAGCTCTGTTGTATAAAAAACTGCAAAGAAAGAAATAAAAATGCAGTAATACCTCAATTGAGTAAGATTTTTCGAGTGTTTATGCCTTCTTTGAATAATTTGTTGTTTCATATGTATTTTGTGTGATTACATCCAACATAAAGAAAATATTCCATGTATAACACACACCTAGGATTTTTGCCCTAATTTTTGGAAAAAAAAAGTGTGCATTATACACAAGTAAATATGATATTTACTTTTGGTTTTGATAGTAGATTTTTTCCCCCTTGTTCATTTAAATTGTTTGGAAAACTTTCTTTATGTTTGAAAAAATAAAATAGACCACTATAATTTGAAAGGAAGTGTTTTTCTGAAGTAGTGTAAAATAATTTTTAATAAGCTTGGCATAGGTAAGAATATATTTATATTATTATCATAGTCATGTAATTGTTTGCTAAAAACAAGAGATTTTTTCATAATAATTAAAAGATAATTAAATAGGAAAAAATATTTTGCATTAGGATGAAAATACAACATAGTTAATTTTCCTTGGGGGAATTAATTAAATCCATCACAAAAGAGAAAAAAAAAAGTATTTTTATTTTGCATTTAAATAAGTATATGTAGTAGAAAATAAAATGAGTACAAAATCATTCAAGTCAGCATTAGTTATATAAAATTACTTTTCCCTTAACACTTTCTTTGTTGTAAGTTAAAAATAAATAATTTTAAGAATTTTCTGTTATAATCTCTTAATCAGGTCTGTACAAATTTGAAGCAATTCTAGTCGTCAGTAAAATAGATTTATTTTTTTCTTTCCTTCACTCAGTTGTCAGTGCCATACTTTAAACTTAATTTAATTTTCAAAAAAGGACAATTTTTTTTTAATTGAGACTTTATAATAACAAGCATAATCAATTTTTTTTTTTTAATAACATTTTAATGGGTCTTCTCATAAAGATTTTAATTTAATAGTGTGATTATGATGCGTAACAAATGTTACTCTTGATAGAAATTGTAGAAGAGTAATTGTCATGAACATGTGGATTGTGAAAAATAAAATTATTTAAATATTTCAGCTGAAGCTTGCATAGTAAAACTTTTTATGCTTGTAAAATATACTGTTTAAAAAAGAAAGGGGGAAAAGTTAGGGGAAGGAGACTATACTAAAAACATACTTGCTAGAAAACTTATTTTATTGCCAAAGGGGACCACATTTATCAAGTCTTTGTCTTAATCATTGCAAATCCAGTGACCTACAGATCAGCACATCTGACTGCCATTATTAGAAGAAATTATAAATGTTGTTAAGGTATATGTTTTCAAATGTCTGCCTCTATTCTATATCATTTGGGAAAAACTTAAATGATCTAACAGTTTAATGAAGTACAATTGTTTTTTACTTATCGAGATTAGGCAGTTTGAAAAAACTTATGTTTTGAGTGTTTGTTTATGGATAAAATACTCAAACTCATATTTTCCTGTAACTGAACCATTTATCATTTGTACATTTTTATATGTTTATTGTAGACATTTTTATAATTCTTTAAAATATCCAATTTATTAATCTTATAGTACAATAATGTATCAATATACATTTTTTTTTTTTTTTTTTTTTTTTACATGATATAAACATTTAATCTGTATGTTGTATATTAAAATTAACTCAATGTAAATATTTTGTTTGAATAAAATTTATGTGTTTTCATTGTTTTCTTATAGGTTCATTTAAAACAGCCTTCCACAAAACAAGAAAAATACATTTCTGCCATTTTTGTTCTTATTCATCTCATTTGCTGGGAAATATTAAAAGGCATATGCTCATTCATACTGGAGAACGCCCTTTCATGTGTTCAGTGTGTAGTTACAGATGTAATCGAAAAGAAAATTTGAAAAAACATATGCTGATACACAGTAAATAAATATTCTCTGTAGGTTTTTAGAAACGTCCATTTAAAAATGACAATCAAATGTAATATTTTTATTATGTATTTTAATATTTTATGCAAAGCAATACTTTACTTTGAGTTATAGTTTAAACTTTTCTGAATTTCTATTTTATGTTTCATGCACATTAAAAATATGATTTCTTAAATTTTCAATGTTTTTTTTAAGTGTTAAAAATTTTTTTAAACTGCACAACTTAAAGATTTGTTAGACTTATAATTTTACCAAGAATTAATAATAAGACATGGCCTAAAAGCAAATATTATTTGAAGTGAACAAAAACTCTTTTTGAATTCCTGTTTAATAGTATTTTGTGTACATGCTCTTTAATGACTCAGATTTGTCCTAGTTCCCCTAAACTAATTGTTTCCAGCACTTTGTCTGTGCATTCAATTAAAAAGGCTAATCTATTATATGTATTTTTTTCTTTTGCATGGAATTTCTTTTCAGTATTAATAAGGTATTATTGTTGAACTAATTTCCTTTGTAAAATCACTTTAATTTATTCTTATTCAATGTTTAAATAAAATATAATTCACTGTAAATTATATATGTTGAATTTAGTAGCTTTTGGTACCTGAAGGGAAACTAATTCTTTAATGTCTTAACATTTTCTACAGCTGTTTTGTATTTATATCTAAAATGGAATGGTTATTAATCCTTTTATTACCTGTTTAGTATCTGTTTTTTTCTCTCACTTTTAAACTTATTCTATAAAAAGGTTTACTAAATGCATTGGATTTTGCTAATCTTTTGACATCCATTCCAAATAGCATATGTTTTTTGTTGTAATATGTAAAGTATCTTCGATCTGTCTTATGAGGATATTTCAGTCAAGCAAAAAGCCCAATTCCATATTGCTAATTCTATTGTAGAAATTTATAAAGGTATCTCGTTTGCCTTTCAAATTTTTGAATGGTTTTTGCATTGAATAGCTGGGATGATCTATACAAAGGCCATTTTTTACTCTTTTTATTTTGTTTGCAGATATTTTTAATGAGGACACTTTCATTTTCATGATCAGTTTCAAAAACAAAAAACATCCTCATAAAAAAAAAATTTCAATTAAAATTGAAAAAGTAAAAAATGGTATATACACAAATTGATCTCAGCTATCCAATGTAAAAAAAAAATAAATAAATAATAATGCAACCAAGATATCTTTATAAATTTCTCCCATTGGATTAGCATTACGAAGCAAATCTTTTCACTTGACTGAAGTACCCTCTTAAGGTGAAAAATTCTTAATTGGCAGAAGGTCTTATCGTTTAACCAGTAGGAATCACACAAATCTTGCTAAGTTATCAGTTTGTAATGTTTGTTCTCATAGTAAATATAGAAAAACAAATATTATAACAGCTGCAATTTGTATTGGGTAAATCTGACTCTTATATTATATGAAGTTACAGTAGACTACCAATTATTCCTCATTTAATTATGCAACACATTTGATTAACTGATACTTCTTATTCTTGTTCTTTGCCTGTCAGATAATTAACTACTATAGGTCAGGTAATCTACTATAGTTTATTAAATAATTAATCTACTATGTGAGATAATTAATTTACTTTATCAGACAATTAATTTTATAGTTTAAAGGTTCTATTGTCCTCCTGATTATCAGATGTATTTCTGGTCCTGTGAATATCAGTGGTCTACTGTACACTATTTAGAACATTATATAATTAAAGTACTATTAATTTATTAAATTCATGTATGTAAATTTCACATTGCAATTTCTTTTTTCTCCATTGAATATTATTTTAATCTTCAGTCTTCTCAAGAACTCAGTTTTAAATGCCGAATATCATTTTTATTATTGATTGATTTACGATGCTGTTTTTTGATAAATGTACATTCATTGATGCTTGATTATTCCTAATCCTTTTTTAAGCTATGTAAAATATCTAGAATACTTTAATAGAAGATACAAAATTATTTTGTTAGGTCTTATTTCTATGAATTACAAAAATATGTATCACATTGATTACAGCTTATATTTCGCTACAGTACATTTATCAACATTGATACAAAGGTAATTTCTTTCTTTAAAAAATTATAGAGATCTTTGCTGTGCACAACTAACTTTGTTTTCTTTCAGGACTTTTAAATGTTACATACAACAAAAAACCAAGAATGATGCACTATTGTAACTTTTGTTCTTATTCATCTCATCTGCTGGGCAATTTAAAAAGACACATTCTGACTCACACAGGAGAACGTCCCTTTCTTTGTCCGTTGTGTGACTACAGATGCAACCAAAAAGAACATTTAAAAAGGCATATGTTATCTCACAGTTAATTGTTCTTGTTGACAGCTTTTAATTATTATTCTGTAGTTTGGTAACTATGGAAAGTAGCAATACTTTCTTGTTAGTTATTTACATTCATTTCTGTAAAAAACATTTGTTTTTATCATGCAAAGAATGTTTCTTAAGCATATAATTAAATTAATTTTTTAATAAAAAAATGTTAATTGTTAAAAATATATTTAAAACATTTATGATTTATTATTATTATTATTTTGTTTAAAAATTTAAAAATTATAGTTAATATAAATTACATGTAATTTATGTGTATGAGTAAGTAATTTTCTATATCTGTTTTATTACCTACATTAAAATGAAAAGGATGATTATTTCTTTAAAATTTCATACATTATATAAAGTTGTCACTCAGCTAATTGTTCTAATGACATAATTTCTGGTTCATCTAAATTATGCAAATGACACAGCTTTGACATACTTAAAAGATACATCTTTAAAAAATTCATATTTTATCTTAATACTCGTTAAAAATCAGAAATTTTTGTCAAAATTGTAATAAAGAGAGCTTGGTGCAAAACTATTTCAAATTTGTGGCAAATATCACCTTTGATTTCAATAATCTATTTATGCAGATTAACAAATTAAACTTTTTTTTATTGCTATATTGCATCATCTTATGGTATATTTTGTGCACAAAATATGCAATATAACTTTCATGCAAATGGATTAATTATAACATTATCAAAGATTAATTTGAAATATTTACTAACAGAATAAAACAATCTTACATAATTTTTTGTATTCTTACTTATGCTAATATAACTGATTATTTGAACTAAATAATTCATTGGCTAATTTCTTTTTTTTAATTTATAATTTTCATTTTATATTATAATTAATTATAATGATTCATCAAATCATATTATGATTAAATTATTGTATCTAAATTATTATTAGGCCAGCATTTCAAAATTTAATTTATATACAGAATAATAATTAAAAAAGAAATTATTAAATTGTGTAACAAGAGTTCTTTTATATAAAAATACTATAACTCAAAAGTTAAGAATGTTTAACATTAAATTTGAAAAGTTTTATTTCATTTTGACTTTTTGTATTTATCAAGTAGAGCAAAGAAGATTTATTACTAATGTGATTTTTCTTTTATATAAATTAATAAATTTTTGAACCCCAAACACTTGTGTCATTTTTCTATAATTAAAAGTAACATTGATTTTGTTTATATTTTTCATGCTTTGTGAGCACAATGAAACATATAAATATTGCAGTTGTATACATAGTGTATAGAAAGTCTTTCTCTGATTAAAAAAAAAATATTCATGTCTGCTAGATATAAGATATGCATGTGAAACTAGTGCCTAAAGATGGGAAACTAACCAAGTTTAATGGCAACAGAAAATACACATCAATAAGTTTCTATGTGAGTGTTCTTGGTAGCACATAGCACATCTAGTCAATAGTCTGTTTTTTCTTCATACATTAGCCAACATCACAGTAGGGATCAGTGGCTACAATGGACTGTGGTTATTAATTGTAGAAGAATTGCAAGCTGACACAGGATTTTTGAAGACATTGTTCTTGACACAACCCTTTATAGAAAAAAAAAAAAAAAAAAAAAAAAAATTCTAATAGTGTTATGTCTGGAAAAGTGCACATTTTTCAAACATTTTTGGTTTCCTGGAAATACTGCTACAATAAAAACCTAAAGGGATTTTTTTTTTTCCATTTTAGCACCAAATGTGCATATTTACACAGCAGATAGGAATAACTCTATTATCAGGGAAAGACTTTTTGAATTTTTTGTATAAAGGATTTTCTACCATATATATTTTTAGAAGTGTGCAATATAACTTCTTTGGAGGTTTTGAAACATTATTGGATTTATTTTTTCATTATTAAATTAACTTTTTATATTCACAATAATTGATAAAACTTCATGATAAACAAATTATATTACTGAGGTGCTTTGAAATTAAATATGAAATTAATAAAATTCTTTATGAAAAAATAATAATTAATAGTGTTTGAAAAGTACTAGGCATGGGAAGTATATTTTATCAAAAATTAACCATGAAACTTTACATGACAAAACTTTTCTTGTGGTACATTTTTGTACTTTTATGGAATTGCCTTGACTAAAATTAACTATTGAATTAAGTAATAAGAAATTTTATTTGCATTGCTATTATACATTTATTAAATTTTACATACTTTAATAAGCTATGTTACATATTAAATCTATGTATCTTTATTGTTTTATTTTAGGAACAAATAATACAACTCGGCAAAAAGCAAGAACTATTCATTTATGTCAGTTTTGTTCTTATTCGTCTCATCTGTTGGGCAATCTCAAGAGACATATGCTCATCCATACTGGAGAGCGCCCTTTTAAATGTGCAATGTGTGACTACAGTTGTAATCAGAAAGATAATTTAAAAAAGCATATGATTTTGCACAGAAGAAATATGAATGTGTAAATTTGAATTTTCTTTTAATATTTTTTTTCAATTAATCTTATTATTTTTTAAGGATTGCGAGTAAACAACTAGAATCCTGTTATTGGTTTTAAAATATCTAATATCAGAACGCTAAACCTACCATAACACAAGGTATGGCAGCTGGAATGCACACGTACGTTAGGAGCTCTGAATAAGACTAAAAGGATTTTCTTTGCTTTTAAAAAAAATTTTAGTATCGCAACAGATCTCCATATTTAAGAGAGCCTTTGGTAAGATTAAAAGATTATTATTATCTTTTGACAGTAATTTATGGGTTCCCAGTCACCCTACCCTTTATTTTTTTGCTGTTGAACTGTTTACTAAAGGCCAATCCTGTCAAAAAGTGAAAATAAAGAGCATTAAACAAATGTTTTTATGTAATCTATATCCAGGATTTTGTTCCAAGTTTAAATAGAATCATGTTATCATTCATGAGCTGAAGAAGTGTATTGCCAAGCTTCTGTACAACAGAACAAAATTAACCATAACTGTTTTCAGTTGTTCTTCTATTTCTTATGGGTATTTATTTTCAATTGAAAAAAATAAAACTTTATGGCATTCACTCTTTATACCACACTGATGATGTCAATAAACATCTAATCCATGTATGTTATTCATGACATTGATGAATATTATTACAAATAATTTGACTGTCTATCTGTCCATTTATATTTTTAATTTTGTAGAAAATGCACAATTTTTTTCAGAGTTCATGTATGCAGCTAAATAATACTATAGTAATAATGTCTTTCTAAAACTATTTAAATGTTTTATTGTTTGTGGGCTCTATTATTTGAGGTGCAATAATTTTTTTTTTTTTTTAATTTACTGAAATGTAATGTTTATTTAAGTAAACCTTTGAAGGCTTTCTAAAAAAAAAAAAAAAAAAAAAAAAAAAAAAAAAAAAAATTGATATGCATTATCTCCATAATAGTATTTTAAAATTGAAAATGTAGCAACATTGAAACTTTTTGTTATGAATAATTTTTTTCTTTTATTGGAATTTCATTATTATAATTTTTTACCTAAAGAAAAAAGTTCTTTAGCCACTGCTTTTATGTTGGACTTTAAAACATTCTTTTTGGATATTGTTTACATTAAACATTTAAAATGTATTGCTTGTAAGCAACTGCTCTTTTAATCAATTATTAATAACATTCATTTTGTGAAATTTTAATAGTAGACTTTTGGAAAACATATTGTCATTTAATTTAAAATGTTTTTTTTTTCTTTTTTTTTGTCATTGTTAAATATATCCTATGTATAGAAAAAAGTCCTACGTACCTTACAAAAATATATATACAGTCCTGTCAGTGGCATTCTTTTTTGCATTTTCATCTGACCAAAATGAATGACAATTAAAAACTGCAGAGAGTAGGAAAATCCTCCTCCCCTCCCCCTCTGACAATATTTTTTTGAAATAGTAGACATTTATGTATATTTTAAATGAAAAATACTATTACAAGTGGGAAATCTAAAAGTAGGCATGTTTAGTTTTTTTTTTTTTTTTGTTACTCCACCCAAGATTTGCATATTGTGAGTAAAAAATGATTAAAAGAATAATTTCTGTAAAAACACACTTCAAAGTATTTTTTAATAGTTAATATTCATATTTTTTAATGAAAAGTATCATTTGTACCAGAAAGATGACATAGATATTTATTTTTATTTATTTGTAACTCTGTAGTGAGCTTGGCAATAGTTATTTTTAAGGCTATAAAAAATTCAATATTTTCTATCTCTGTGCTTAATAGAGCTGTTGCAAATCGTACGTATTTGTTATTAAGAAACGGGTATTCTCTAAGATATGAAATACCGAATCGTTACTTAGAAATACCACTCGTTAGTCGTTATCAGAGTCCATATGCAACTGAAATAAGTGGAACTAACTTCAAACGCTGCTTACGTTTGTATAATTCATGGTTTCTCGCGAGTCCGCCTCAACAAGTATATTAAGGTACATATTAAAAAGAAAAATATTAATTGTGTATTTGAATAGAAATGTCTACTAGAGTGAAATCAGTGAAACATGCGATAACGGAACCTGTCGATAATGGAAAGTAGTATTAAGCAAGTTTTCAAAAACGTTTTACCCTGCTTAACATCGCAAAATTTTTCTAACATATTCATAGACTCAATCTAATGCATGAAATCATAAAATTGGCACTGATGGCCATAGAAGTGATATCAAATCGAATAGCATTTCGTATTGAAGATCAAGTTATAATCTAATATTTTTATATGGTGACCAGGGGCATGCGAAGACAAAATTGTGCCCGGGGCAAACTTACAATCTGGCGGCCCCCTCCCAAATTTTTCTTGTAATAGGCCAAAAATGACGTTAGTATTATAAATTTTGCACCCCCTAAATCTCCGCACCCGGGGCGGTCGCCCCTTCGCCCCCTGATGGTGACCCTTCAAACATAATTCTTTCCAGAAATACTTCATTATTCCTTAATTACAGCTATAACGAATATTTTATTTTATTCTACTATAAGCTACCATTCTTTTTATAGTGAAATTATAAGGAAATTTTAATAGATTAAATGCATAATTAAGACAAAATGAATTTAATTAAACTCTTAAATGATAAACACGCGTTGTTTATCTTTTGCTTAGGTCGATGGCTCTTTTTTAAATCGAAATATTAATACATAATATATAATCTCAAAAAAAAAAAAAAAAAAAAAAAAAAGCATTTATTTTGTTTAATTTTTAAAAATGCATAAAAAACTTCATATCTGTAAGGTAAATAGTACAATCCCTAAACGATCTCAAAACAATCGTTCTTCTAAAAGCATTTTTTTCTGCTTCAAAAACTCCCTCCAAGTTCACACTCACATCGGCAAAAAAGAACGGATGCTGAAATAATGAAACGCATTTCTATCTTTCTTCTTCTTAATACCTAAACAACTAAATGAAATACCTGTATGTGATAATAACTTATACCGAGTCTAAAGTCTGGAAATAACTCTCACTAGCAGGGGAGACCGAGCTTAGCTCGGTCAAAATTAACTTTGTGTTCAACTCGATATAGTATTTTCACTGTGTCATTCACTCGGTATTATTACTGTAAAACATGTTGTTTATTTAGAAAAACAATCAATAAGAAAACTATGTTTTTATGCGCATGTTTATAAATTTTACTTTATTTTAAAATTTACAACGAAAGAACATCAATCTAAATCACTTTTTTAACTCGACTCTGATTGGTTTAACCATGCATCTCGAATCCTCGTAAGAATGTATAAAAAAATTCTTTACATTCTGAAAGACAATATTTTCTGCTAGATATAGCCAAATTTGGAGGCATTCTTTCATTTGGCTCCAAATACCTGTTTTGGTTTTCGTAATTTTTATAGTCGATTTTTTAGCCATATGTCGCCGATATTTTGTCAAATATCACCAAGTTATTGACTTTTGCCATATTCTCGTGACCCTGACCCGTATTACCCAAAACGAGCCACTAATCAAATTTGATCAAGCATGTGACATAGCTCAATCGTCTTCAGGTAATCAAAAACAGTATAAAATTGAATCAAAATCGTTTAAGCCATTTTTTAGGTAAACTTAGCTTGGCAGCATTCGGCAATGAAGCGAAATGACTCACTAATATAATTTTGTTTAACATGCGACTCAGCCCAATAGTCTTCTTGTGACAAAAAACGTTTTGTTTCAAAATTTAGGTAAAATTCATTGAGTCGTTGTTATATATAATTAGAATGACCCTAGCTCCTTAAGACCCAAAGTGACCCACTAATCGAATTTTCGCGAGCATGTGTCCATCCAAATGGTTTTCTCTTGCTCAAAAATGATATAATACAAAGTATAGTCAAAATGGTGAGTACCATTTTCTATATAAAATTAGCATGACCCATCACGACCAACAAATTACCCTTATAATCGAAATCTCTCGAACGTGTGGCCTAGCTCATTAGTTTTAGCTTGCCGAAAAACATTAGATACAAAATTTAGATAAAAACGATTGAGCCGTTTTTTAGATATAGTTAGTTTGACCCTGACCCAAAATGACCCATTGATCGAATTTTCTCAAAAATCTGTCATAACCCAATGATTTTCTTGTGCCCGAAAACGATAAAATACAAAATTTAGTCAAAATTGCGCGAAACGTTGTCTAGATAAAATTAGAATGACCCAAAAGTGGCCCACTAATCGAAATTTCTCGAGCATGTGACCTACCCCAATGATTTTCTCATGCCAAAAATATGTTGTATACAAAATTTCGTTAAAATCGACCCACCCATGCTTTAGATATAGCTTGACCTTGACCCATTAAGACCCACAAATGACCCTTATAATCGAAAGCTCTCCAATATGTGACTTAGTCCATTAGTTTTCTCATTTCTAAAAATTGTTACATACAGAATTTCGTTAAAATTGATCCTGCCGTTCTTTAATTATATATAGCTTGACCCAGACCCTTTATGATCCAAAATGGCCCATTAATCGAAATTTTTCGAACATGTAACCTAGTCCAATGATTTTTTCGTGCCAAAAAATGCTGCATACAAAATTTCATTAAAATCGATCCACCTGTTCTTTAGATATAGCTTGACCATGACCCATTATGACCCATCATGACCCACGAATGACTCCCATAGTCGAAATCTCTCAAACATGTGATTTAGCCCATTAGTTTTCTCATGTCAAAAAACTGTTACATACAAAATTTCGTTATAATCCATCACGCCGTTCTTTAAATATAAATAGCTTGACCCAGACACTTAATGACCTAAAATGACCCATTAATCGAAATTTTTCGAAGATGTAACCTAGTCCAATGATTTTATCGTGCCAAAAAAATGTTGCATACAAAATTTCATTAAAATCGATCCACCTGTTATTTAGATATAGCTTGACCATGACCCATTATGACCCATCATGACCCACAAATGACCCTCATAGTCGAAATCTCTCAAACATGTGATTTAGCCCATTAGTTTTCTCATGTCAAAAAACTGTTACATACAAAATTTCGTTATAATCGATCACGCCGTTCTTTAAATATGAATAGCTTGACCCAGACCCTTAATGACCCAATATGACCCATTAAAATTTTTTTTCGAACATGTAACCTAGCCCAATGTTTTTCTCGTGCCCGAAAACCATAGAATGCAATTTTTAGTCAAAAAATCTCTAGATAAAAATAGCATGACCCACAATGACCCCAAAAATGACCCACTAACCGAATTTTCTCGAACATGTTACCTAACCCAATGGTCTTCTTGTAATCCAAAGCGATAAAATATAAAATTTGGTCGAAATCGTTAGAGCCGTTTTTTAAATAAAAATGGCTTGACCCACAATGACCCAAAAGTGACCCACTAATCAAAATTTTTCGAACATGTGACCCAGTTCAATTGTTTTCTCGTGCCAAAAAACGATTGGATACAAAATTTCCTTAAAATCGATCCAGCCGTTCTCTAGATATAAATAGTTTGATCCTGACCCATTATGACCCAATAATCGAATTTTCTCGAACATGTGACTTAGCCCAATGGTCTTCTCGTGCCCGAAAATGGTGAAATCCAAATTTTTGCGAAAATCGTTAGAGCCGTTTTTGAGATAAAATTTACCCCCCCCCCACACACACACACAATTTTTGCTCGCATTATAGTATAAGATTTTGCAGACAATACGGCTTCGTATAACTCCCGAAATGAAGGTAGTGTTTGAAATTCGTTTCATTCAGTTTTTCAGCAGCAGCGAGTATTCAATGAAATGATTCGGTATTTTGTATTAGAGATAGTATTAGTATATCAGTCATGTTATTTCAATTATTTATTAAAGAATACCTATATCATGCGGTTTGCAAAAGCTCTAATACCTATCATTCTATTTGTATTAATTATTCTCGAATCTCAAATGACTGGGATTTCATATGGCTTGTTAATTCATTTACTTATTTTATTATGACAAGAAAAGAAATAAGAAATCGATATATTTTTGATAAAGTAAATGATAATTAAATGATAAATCAAAATGTGATTCAAAATATATATCAGGATATCAAAATATATAAGTCACACAGATTTCATTCAGATATGAAGAAATTGAAATGTTTCTCATTTTCTTATAAATGCATAAAATGATTTAGAAATGTTATTAATCATTTTACGATAATTTTTTAATACTTGACAAACACAGAAATGTCATCATGAGGAAGAAATTAGCAGTCGCGTATAGAAATTTAGAATAAATGTCGAATTTCATAGAATGTTTGACATTTTTCATTTCATAGATTTTTCAAAACATTTTTCAATCTCATAGTTTCCAAATAAGTACACTTCCAAATTTCTCGAGATTAAAATTGCTTTCACAAATGTGTCAGATGTTACCTAATTTTGATTTGAGTAGACCTTTTTTAGAATCAGAAAGATTCGCATTATTGAATGGGGGGGGGGGGGGAATAAGGATTTAAGGTATGTTTATTTTTTAAAGTAATTTTTAGAATATTTCTGCAGTACAGCGCGTGTGTGTGTGGGGGGGGGAGGGGGGGGAGGGGCGTCATGAATCCGTGGCCTCACCTTTAAACCCGCTATTGAAATATGTATATAAAAATATGAGCTCCACCCTACATTTTCTTGAGCGCCTCCCCCCTCCCCTCCTATTACCCATTTTTAATTACAGTCCTGTGTACAATTATGTATTGCATTTTAATCAGGGGCATAGCTAAGGGGGTGTTACAGGCGGTTCAGCCCCCCTAAAACATTTTGAGCCCCCCCCCCTCGAAAAGATTCCAAGGTCACTAAATGAATTTATGTTCCAAAAACCAAAATGAAATTCTATTGAAAAACCTAATTCAGTTTTGAGGACCTTTCATAGTTTTGAAAAAATACTAAATTGTAACTAAAACAGGTGTTTCAACACTTGCTCATTTTACTTGCACATATGAAGCCAACATTATGTTTAATACTGCACTAGTTATGCACTCGAATTTTCCATAATCCCCCACCCCCCACACTTTAATTATTAACTTCTCGCTAAGGCCCTGGTTTTAATATTCTATTTGCATTTTTAAAATAAAAATTCGAAATTTCAATAAATGTAACTTTTACGGATAGATGGCAGCACTAACTAATACGAATTCTAGTGAAAAGCACCGTAATCACTGGCGATAAATTGATAAATAAACTAAAAAACTTTGTAAAATCATCATAAAATGAAAAATTAAGCAGGGCGCGTTTCAAGCTACAACAACAGCATGGTGATTTTAAAAAGTTTTTTAGTTCATTTATTAATATGAATTTTTCCAAAGATTATTCTATACGATGTATGCCGTATGCTCGATGACTGCGAATACCCAGTTTCTGAACAGTAACGACTAACAAAACGAATACTTTTTAACGGGTAGAGAATTCTAAATCAACGTTACCATATGGGTATTCATTTTGCCGTTATTTTCACAGCACTAGTGCTTAATGAACTATGTTTTCACTGAACATGTATAAAAGCAACCAAAATGCCAGCAAACTTCAGAATATTGAAACTTGTTCTTGGATGAGTGTTTTTAATTAGTTTATCAACTAATTATCAAGAAATTAAAATCTTAGTTTCAAATGCATTCACATTTGTCTTTATCTATACTTTTCAAAATTTGCAGTCCTCAGTGTCTGGTAGGCTTTTCTAGCTATCATCAGACATACAAGCATCTTTCTTTTATTAATGAAAGTGGTTAAGTAGGAAGGGGTGGAACATGCTGAAACGTTTAACAACGAAGTTTTCAAATTATGATGTAGATTTCCCAAAGATTAATTTTTTCAAATTCATGAATATATATATATATATATAATTCTGATCATGTCAGTTGATGGAAAATTAAAATAACTTATGAAAGGGGTGGAGATGATGTATGCACTTTAATTATTTCCGAAAACTAGAGTAATAATTCAGAAGACATCTTTTTTCTTCTCTTTATAATTAGGTAAATTCTAAATCCAACCAATGCACAAATAAGCAAAGCTTTTGAATTATTACTTGTTCCTTGCAACAGCTTTGAAATACATCATGAACTTAAACTGTTAGAATGATTTTTTAAAAATAAATAAAACAGCCCAAGACAAATGATAATTTTGTTGTTTAACATTTATCTTTTCATAAGTGCTATTATATATACATAAGCCAACATATAAACATTTTATTTTGATATTGTTATCATTTCACTTACTGATATCAGTTGTCTTTGAACGAGTGTAAGCTTATTACATTGCAATAACTGTTCTGACATTTTAGCTTAATGAAACTTACTTATTTACATTTTTTTTTGTGTAAACCTCTCAGAAGTAAAAGATAAAGCTTCAATAAGTAAAAACATTATGTTTTTTCATGAAAGTAAAATTAAAATTCCTGTGAAACTCATAGTTATAAAGTGGTTTAAATTCATTTTTTTATTTAACAATAAATTATATTTTTAAAGTATGCTTTGCTATTTTATTTTAATAAACATGTCAGTGGATTATAAAAGATACTACAATCATAAAAATTTTCAAATGCTTCTGTGAAAGTGCTTATTTAGGTATTTAAATTAAGCTGCTTTTTGCTTATTTGGTAACTTATACCTGAATATACTGTTTATTTTCTTACTTTTATTACAATCCATTTAACAAGACTGTGTATCTTCTTCCCCTTTTTTTCCCCCCCGTCTTAAAGTTTATGCTTTACTCTTCTTGCAAGTACATAAAAGATTTTTTAACTGCTTCATCTTTTTGTTAGTTTAATATTTTATTATTGTTACTTGTTAAATATGTATTGATTATTGAAAAATACTGTACATTGTATGTTTAATTTATAATAATAAAAGAAAATTCCTCCCCCCTAGGTGAAACATCTGCAGCCAGGGGAAAATACAGCTGTAAGATTTGTCATTATTCATCTCCTCTTCTTGGCAATCTTAAACGACACATGCTGACACATAGTGGTGAACGTCCATTTGGTTGCAAACTTTGTGATAAAAGATTCAACCAGAAATGTTCACTTCAACGTCATATGTTGGTACATTGTAACCAAGGCCAAAGCATGTTTCTTTTATAGTTAGTGTGAAAACTTTTATGGCATCTTTTTAAAAACAAAAATGTTCTTGAGTTATGAAAAATTTATCCAATGCTTTCCATTTTTATGTGCTTATATTACACTGTGTTATTTTTCAGTTGTTTCACTGCTTGATATACCATAAGTATCAAGATATTTATTCTTTTTTTAGATTTTACTTTAAGATTCGTAAAAAATTACTACACTATCACCATATGTGCAGCTGTTTTTGTTTAACATTACCAAGAAACTATTTTTCTGTATTTTCTATTCCTTCATTTTTTCATTCTCTTGTCTCCATTTGTTCAACAAGCTAATCCGAATTGTTTTGAAACTTAATAACTCACCAAAAATTATTAAGAAATTCCTTAAAAAGAAAAAAAAAATACAATTTTGATAGTTATGCCAATCATATAATTTCTTCTTTCAATTTTTTAGAATAGGTTTTTTATATATATATATATATATATATATATATATATATATATATATATATATATATATATATATATATATATATATATGACACAGTTCAAGACAAATTATAATTTTACTGCACAACACTTTTCTTTTATAAATGCTATTACATCATAAGTTGACATGTGAAGTTTTATTTTTAATCATATCTTTATTTAAATTCTAAGCTATATGTTCCATATTATACAATATGTAGTAAATTTTAGTAATCATAAATTGAAACCATTACTTATAATTTCTTGGCTTGTAATGTCTGATCTCAGGAACTTATCAAACCTGGATAAAATTGCAGTGCAAGTAAAGAAAGACCAATGCAAAATTAAATAATATCATGGGTTCAATAAATATTTTAGTCAGAGGCAAATTATTAAGAAATATGTTACACACTAAACCTCACCTAATTGTGACATAAGGGATATGTCCTTTCATATTTGAAATACCTGTTTCAAAATATTTTATTCACTTATAAGTGCCTTAATTTTTTTCTTTCTGATGAAATATTCAGAGAGTTCATTTTTATAATAGTGATGCTGTATATGCTAAATGTTGTAAGAACTTGTAAGTAATACAAATCTTCTACTCTAAACTACATTGAAAATTTTAAGATATTCCTTTACAAATCTGGAAAAGTTTAGAATGCAGCCATTGTTCTCTTCTTCACTATTTACCATTGTTATGTATAATTACCAGTTATATCAATTTATCTGCAGCTATTTGAATTTTTCCGTGTATGTTTTGCATAAAATTGGCACCACATTAATGCATTTTAAAGGATAACAAGAGAGTTTTTACAACAATTTAGTATTTAATATAATAATAACTTTGAGATCATATGCAAAATATACATTCTTCAGATGAATCTTTTGCTTTAGATATTATTAGTATACTAAATTATTTTCATTTTACTTAACTGTTATGTATACTCACATGTACAAATGAGTCAGTGTGTATTTATATTTGATTTTCCTAGTAATAATCAAAAGTTTTGTAAAAGTGTGTTACTGTTTTATGTATAAAACTTTCTGTTAAAATTACATTGAATATATATTTCTTATTATTAAACTATTGCAAATTTTTAAGGTAATAAAATGTTTATAAATTTTGTGCTTCTTTATAAAGACACGTATGTGACAAAATATCTTGAAGGCAGAAATGTATGATTATTAGTAACTGACTTAGTAATTAGGACTAAATTGGAGAATCCTTGAAAAAATGCTGCCAAAGCTAACTAAATTGTGATTAGATTTATTCTCAAAATTAACTTTGTTATATATATATATATAAGGATCGGGGTAAAAAAAAAAAGGAAGGAGAAGTAATCACTCAAAAAATTGCTCAGTAGATTGCCTCAAATCCTCACAGCTTGTGACCAGAGGTTAGGCAGATTTTAGAATATTGCAGATTTCTGGAAATTGTTTTGTTTACTTTTTGTAAACAGTAATTTGAATGCACAAATACAATTAAAATTATAATGAATGATTGTAATACAGAAAAATATTAAAATAATAAACTAAAAGAATAAAAAGTAAGATAATTTAAAAGCTGATTAAAATATTAAAAGTGAAAGTCAAATAATTAATAATGTTATATTTCAATATGCATATAAAAGATGAGTTACATTTTCCTTAAATTATTCAATAAAACTTTCTTTATGAAAAGTACGATCTATTAATTCCTTTCAAAATCATCGTAATAGTAACCAAAAAAAAAAAAGCTTGATTAATATATAAATATATTCAGTAAAAAGATTGTATTTACCAGTAATATCAGAAATATCTTGAATTTTTAGAAAATAAATTTATATTTCTTTCATGGAAAACCACAAGTTCAGTCCTATTATTAGGAATTACGTATTAAAATACATACAGGATGAAATAAAACAAAAAAAATCTGTAATTTTCCCTCTATATCTGAAACGAAAGTTTCATTGTTTACATATGTAAAGATGTGCAGATTTTATACATATGCAGATTTAAGGGTGTCTACAATTAAATATTAAGAAGGGGAAGGATTGTACTTTTTGACAATATATTAGGAAAGGAAAAAACAACAGCGCCAAATAGCACAAATAAATGTATGTGGAAACTGCATATAGCTGTTTCAGAGCTTCAGAGGCCTCATCATACATCTCTAGCTTTCTTCCCCCTTTTAATCTGCATTTTAAATTAAATTTTATCATTACATTTAATTTTCGCACTAATGATGAAGCTTCAGAGGTTTTGAAAAAGCTGCATGCAGTTTCTACATACATTTATTTGTGCTAGTTAATGTTGTTTTTCTTTTTTAATGTTAAATACTATTTTAAAATTTCAGTCGAACTTCAAGCTTCTTACATTGTACACAGATTTTTACTTTTTTTTATGGATACTTTTGTCAGAAAACAGAAAGTTCTGACATACTGTATTAAACAATGAAGAATATTTAGATACTTGTGTTCATATAGTATTATATGTAATTTTAAATTGTTACTATTATGTATCATATACAATAATGATAAAAAGACTCAATCTGATTTCAGGATTCTTCTTATAAAGAACAAAAATTTGTGTAAAAAAATAATTTTGTATGACCATATGTTTTCAAAATATGAAAAATGCTGGCATGCCTTTTTAAACAATGAAAAATATTTATTTGCTTATATTAATGTAAGATTGTGTTTGTGTACAGTATTGGAATTCTTTTACAAGAAATAAAAAATGAAATAGTTGAATTTATCTCACTTTCTGTTACTTTATTTAGAGTACATTTTTCTTTTACATTATTAAAATTCAATAATTTTCTACAGATCCTAATAATGCATGCACATTTAAATTAATAAAATGTATTTTCAATCTTTTCCAGAATTATGTGAATCAAATAAATAATTCTAAGTGTGTTTGTTTTTCTTATTAAAATTTTGATTTTTTTTTCTTCTAATATAGATATTTATTCCATGTAAAAGGTTATATCATTTAGACATATTAAAATTTAAAGTTTTTTTTTAAAGAAATGCAAAGTGTTTATAAAAATCTGTTTGCAATAAGATACATAAAGTAGGTTTAGTAAGGTTACATAAAGTAGAAAATTGTATTTTCTTTCCATTAATATCTTAAAAAATGGCAATTTAGATGATAGGCAAAAGCACTTTGAAAAAGGTAATCAAGCAGTGCATGTGATAATTCATCATAGATTTAACTATATAATGAGACAAAGAAAATTAATTTTTTACTTCAAAAGTTTGTAATTTTTTTTAATATATAAAAACATTCATTTCTAGTAAAACAGTATCAATTTAAAGTGAAATGTAAATTACCAACCATAAGTTAGACAGTCATTATGAAAGTTGCACCAAAAAGCAAAATATTAATAGTTTGAAAAATATCCCACATATTTCACTAAAAGATATATGATGATTAATTATCAAAAAATCAAATTGTTTGGTTGAAAATTAGCAGCAGCAGAGTGTTCATCAATTTAAAAAATATACTGAAAAAACACTCTTTGAGTTTTCATTACTCTATTAATATGCAAAAAGCATTTTGTTTTGCTATTTCATGTCCTACTTCTATAGCTTCATAAATGTTGTTTCACTATCAATACACTATCAGATATCAGTTCTAATTAATAAAATATAATTTTTGTGTTTTTAAAGAATTCTTTAGATATTGAGAGATTTTGAAAATTTTGCAGTGGTCAAAATAATGTTATTCTTTTTAGAAATTTATCTTGTATGTGCACTTTCTATAGTAAATTTCTGTGTAAACATTTTTAAAATGATTTTGAAAAAATATTTGTGTATAAAATTTTTTTTTAACAACTGCAAATAATTATTAATTCAACAATCATTAAACCTTATATTTTGAAGTATTTCACAAACTTTATTGAAAAGATTCCATTTTTATCATTTAATTTTCAGTAAATTTTGAATACTTTTGTATTATTATTCCATACAGTTTTCTTGAGTAATATTAATTTTTTAATTGAAAATGTGTATACATTTTTAGAATACTATCTCTAATTGGGGTTTCCGACTGTAGTCTTTTTGAAATAAGGAGAAACTGGAAGTAAATAAAATTGTATATATTCAGCTACAAGCAATGCCAGTCAAGCAGATGATTTTTGTTTTGATATAAATAAAATAGTTTGTTATCTGTTACTTCAATTAATGATTGTTTATTATAAAATTATATGGAAAATAAAAGAAAAACACTCCATTTGTTAAATTTTTGTTTCTAAATAAATTTTTGTACAAAAACAAATATTTGTTTGTTTATTTTTATGAAACTGCCAAACCAGTAAAAAAATACAAAATTGAAACTCCCTTAATTTTATGATCATTTGCTGGCCAAATAACTTATAAGTTGGAAATCCCTGATTTTTAGATTAAAAAATAATGACAGTTTTTGTTATTGAATTTTCCATCCATAATTTTTTTCGATAAAAAAAAACTTTTTAATGAAATATTCCCTGATTGACTGTTATTTTGAAAGGCAGATTTCCGTCTCCTTATTTAGTGTTATTACTTTGCCTTCCCTCTTGTACAAAGATATTGAAAGCCATTCAAAAGACTTTGGTAAAAAAAGACAATTTTACACAATTTTTCTCTACAAATACAAAATAGGATGAAGCAAAGGTGGAAATAATTCTTAAGAACAAAAAGTGTTGTAATTCTGTCATTGGCAATGAAAAGTTGAACTTTTTAGTTAAATATAATTCACCTATTGCAATCCAAAAGTTTAAAATCGAACTGGTAATAAAACTATCACAAACTTCCCAAAAGAAATTTGCTGCAAAGATTAATGTAGTTGAATCTCATTAACATGAAATCATTTAACTCAAAATTTTAAATACAAAAATATAATGACAGATAAGTCTGAAGATCAATTTTAATTTGTATAACAGAAAATAAAATTCCTCGAAATTCTGCTTAAAGCAACAAAAGTTTTCACTCCAAAGTCAAAACATGATTTCTTATGCAAAAATTTTGATATTTCAAACATATATGTCTCATCTACTTATTAAAAATTAAATTTTTCTCACTGTTTGAAAATTATTTAAGCTGGGAAAGGATTTTAGAAAACAATGGAATACTGATTTCTGTATAAATCTCTACTTTTCTTTTCCTCTGATATGCAGTAGTTTTTCTACACTGACAATATGAGCTATGACTGGCACAATGACAGTTTGAATGAAAAAAATTTCTTTTTTGAAACTGTTTGATTTCTGTATGGACAATACTTTAAACCAGGTTTCTAAAATCCCTTGTCTTCTAGTGAAAGAAATAACAATCTCTACCTAACTGTCTGACTAGCATAATTAAAACTCTATTCACAGTTGGTCTGTAGAACTTTATGAAAAATGAGTCAAAAATAGCTTCTATTGCAGCAAAAAAATTTAAATGAAATCAGAATAAAGTTTTGAAAAAAAAAAAAAGTCAGAACTTTTAGCAAAGTGTAACACACAGTAGTACACTCTATACCATTTTAGAGAATCATGATAATATTGGAGCAGCTTATATTGCAAGTCAATTCAAACAAGAAAGGTAAGAAATGCATACAAGAAATAATGAATACTTGAAGAAATTGCTCTCTTGAAATGGATAAAAGAACCAATAAGCCTGAACATTGTTTTAATTGGAACAGTTTACATGAGAAAGCAATGATTTTTGCTGATGCTCTCAGTGAAAGTTATTTTACATGTTCTCATGACTGATAAGATTCTTCCTAGAATTATCTGCAAAAATATTTGTAGAGAACAATCTACCACAGATAAAAATTACATACAGTCCTTTTTCATACAAAAATCATTCAATGTTTTTAAGTTATTTTTCCTGGGATATTTTTTCTACCAAAGAAATAGAATTATTTTTCATAACGCAACCAATTATGAACACTTTCTTCAAAAGGAGGAAAATTCACCCAGAAGGAATGATAACAGGGTTCCAAGAAGTCAGGAAAAACCTGAAAAACAGGGAAATTTTAATTATTTGAAGTGGTCAGGGAATTTTTGAAATATTGTTTTCCATCAGAATTTCAGTTATTGTTCTAAAGAAAAAAAAAAATCATTATTCATCCACTCTAAAACTTTTATATATAATTTATTCAAGCTATATATATAACATTAGCTCAATATGAAAAATAATTAAAAATTGGTAATTTATGCAGCACATACTTTTTTTTTTTAACATTTATCTAGATTAAAGTTGTCCATTATGAAGGGTTTTTCAACAATGCATGCCGAATTTTTATTGTGAAAAGTCGGGGAATTTTTTTATTAAAATTGTGTTGGAACCCTGTATGATTATGGTTGGCTGTAACAGGGACAGAAGTGAAAATTTCCACTGCTCATAATCGGTAAGTAAACCAAACTATATTGATTTAAAAAAGTTAATAACCCCTTTACTATGCTTCTGGAAAGAATTTGTTGATGGGCAATGGTTTTCACAAAATATATTTTCTCTGTATCTTGATCTGGGTTTTAAATTCTACCAAGAATAAAAGAAAAATTTTTTTAATTTCAGACAGTTGCAGTGCTAATGAAGGTGTTCCAGTGTTGTAAGCATTTAAATGTGTTTTTCTTCTCTAACTACAACTGCAAAAGTTTAGCCTTGTGAGTAAAAAAATATTCAAAACTTAAAAATACAATACATAAGTTGTTCACAAAATTATTTAATGTTTTGATAGTAAAACAGTATTTCCTGCAAATTTACTGAAAGTGATAGCTGATAACTTGTTTAAGAAATTCTGGAACAGTATCTCTGTTAGAACTGTGAAAAATTGTTCCTGATACACAGGGTTTATAAAATCTGAAATTCTGATTAATTTAATAAAAGAAGCTGAAAAACAACAATTCTTTCACAGACATTGCTTGCTAAGTATATTTGAATAGATAAAGAAGCATTGACTTTGGATCTGACAACAGACAAAGAGATAACTGCTACATTAGTTGGGGGGGAGGGGGGGGGAATGACTGTATCAAAGTGTCGGACAAGGATGAAAAAATTTACTCAAGACTAAACTTTTTGTTTAGTGTTGTTTGATGAAGCTACCACAATGTTGAACACAGGGAGTGGCTTGGGCGGGGGGGGGACATCCAGTTCTCCTCCCAAAATTATGTGTTTTGAATAGACAAAAAGTGCAATTTCCTCCCCTCCCAGAACTCAATAATGTTCTCCTCTCCAGGAGAAAAGTGTCTGAATTCAACACTGTTGAAAACTGCAGATTTATTTATAAAACAACAGAATGCTTCCTGATTTTTGGACAAATTAGATGCGGACATAATATTCCTAAAAAAAGAACAATTAAAAAAAATTGCAGCCCCTTTAATTTTGTGTGAACGAGGTGTGATTGTAACAAAAACTGTCATTGTTTTTTATGCAACCTCATGTAACTTTTTAAAAGTACTATGAAAGTTTTTAAGTTTTATTTTCCAAATAAAGATTTGTAATTTTTTTTATTTTTATTTTTTTCCCCTTAGGTGAATACTATGGAGAAAGGACATATGAAAATGAATTGTTTGAAAAAGCAACTGAATACTATTGTAAATTCTGTCCTTACACTTCACCTATTTTAAGTAACTTGAAGAGGCACCTTCTTATTCACAGTGATATACGTCCATTCACTTGTTCAATATGCAATCATGGCTTTAGACAAAAAGTCACCCTAGATAGACATATGTTGATTCACACAGGAAGTCAGCCATATACTTGTACTTTATGTGATTTCAAATGTAGAAGGAAAGCTTATCTAAAAAATCATTATGTTGCTCATCATAAGCTGGAGGTTGAAGGATCAAATTCAGAGCAGTTGCTACCTTTGGGTTAGAGAATGTTGTGTTTGACATTTCTCACTAATAGCTGCAGCAATTAAATATGTATGTGACAAAAAACGTATAACTGTTAATCATCATATGGAAAATTTTAGATGGTATTTTCTTTTCTTTGGCATCTAGAAATGAAATTTCTATATTTAAAACAAGGTTGAAAATCAAAATATGTTAAAAAATTATAATCAAGAGACTTCACAATTATTTAGCTAAATTAATTATTTGTTTGTTTTTTCTATTATTATTGTTATTATTTTTTTTAATATGTACATATGGATCAGTTTAAGTGCATTATATAATCTAGCTTTGCTGAAGCAATTCAAAATTCATAAGACTGTTCTGTCACAATCTATGCAAATGTTAACAAAGCAAAAACTTGGCTTAAAGATGGAATAATCTTATGTACCGGAAAATTATTAGAAAAGTTGGACCACAGTGTAAATCCACTTTTAAGGAATATTTTACAACAAATATGCTTTATGTAATTATTTTCATTTTTTTTTTTTTATCATACTTCATTTTTATTAATTTTCAACACATTTCATCATGTAGACTAATATGCTTCTATTATTTTACAGTTGTTAAAATTTTTCATTTAACACTTAAATACAGTGGTGCTTTTGATATCAAAGTCTCAGATTATTTAACAGTTATGAAAAATGAATGATGGCGTGTCAGAATTCATTATTTTGATTTAATCACATTTTACTTTATAACAAATTTCTTAAAAATTCAGCTCATCATCATTTTAACCCGCGAGTAGTCGCGACTTTTTTCACAACGTCATTAGTCGCGCTCGGTCTTTTCGCCGCTGGCCCCCTGCATACCAAATATGTAAAAAAAGAATTATTTTTCACCTAATATACGAAAGTAACATCTCAATGAAGATATAAATTTGTAGTTTTCTTAAATTATGCATTTTATTCACGAGATCTCAACTAAATGGAAAAAGTAAAAATCAACTGACATTAGTAATTTTTACGTAGACTTTTTCGCCAATTTCAACTTTGTTTCTAAAAATTTACCTGAAAGAAAAACAGAGGTGTCCTGTTACTTCACTAAGGTGCTCAAGAGACCTTTAAAGTCAGCTACAGGGTAGATCTCGGTTGTATTTGTAATGTGATATAATTTAGGAGAAGATAAGTTATACGAGCGGCGAAAAGACCGACACGCGACTACTGACGGGTTAAAGCAATTCTTGTATTTTTTTCTTCTTTTTTTAGAGAATATTTTTATCTTTTAGAGAATAAATAAGTTATTCCAGGGTCTTCTCTGAATAAAGAAAAAGTACTCTTCTACTTATTTTATTGATATATATCCAATTGCTATGCAGTTATATAAAGAGTTCATAATTGATCAATTATAATTTTGTTACATACAGTCACCGCCAAAAAAATCTTGACACCGCCAAAAAAATCTTGATTTCGATTTTCAATGTTTTGTTAAATATCTAGAAATATACACAAGGAATCATTCTGAAACTACTGGTGTGTAAACAAAATAGTACACGTCATATATTTTGACAAAGATTTTTACCCGAAATCTAACAGGGGACCGTCAATAAATTGAAAAAGAACGAAGATCTTTTGAATCACCCTGTCAAAACTAATGAAGCAAAACAGTTTAAACTGCAGATAATGATTAAGTGGCTTATTGTGATAAGTTGTGTCGACTTTTATGAATATAGCTTGAAAACTCGCAGAGAAATTAAAGTTTTTATAAAAATGGTCCAAAATTTGTCCAAGTTTTTTGCTTATAATTTTCAGAGCTCTTCATAAAACACAATAATCTTTTCAGAAAATATGACAAACAACATTGCACATAACACCCTGTAATCAGAATTAAAAAATAATAAAAAATGTATGAAAAATGAACGGGTTTACTAAATAATGTTTTACTGCGCATGTGTCAACGCTATTAAAATTTCATTTGCATATTATGTTAGTTAAATGTATAGAGCAACTTTTGTGAAAGTCTCAAAAACATAGCTTGAAAACTCTGAAAATTATCGTTAATAGAATATTGTCAAAATCCATTATTCCCAAAATGAAGCAAAAAGATGAGGGGCTGTATCCTTATTCCATTGATTAATACCTACACAGTATTGCACGTACTACTATATTTGGATACAACTCCTTATCTTTTTGCTTTATTTTGGAAATAACGGATCTTGACCATATTCTATTGACGATAATTTTTAGAGTTTTTAAGCTATGTTTTTGAGACTTTCACGAAAGTTGCTCTATACATTTAACTAACATAATATGCAAATGAAATTTTAATAGCGTTGACGCATGTGCAGTAAAACATTATTTAGTAAACCCGTTCATTTTTCATACATTTTTTATTATTTTTTAATTTTGATTACAGGGTGTTATGTGCAATGTTGTTTGTCATATTTTCTGAAAAGATTATTGTGTTTTATGAAGAGCTCTGAAAATTATAAGCAAAAAACTTGGAAAAATTTTGGACCGTTTTTATAAAAACTTTAATTTCTCTACGAGTTTTCAAGCTATATTCATAAAAATCGACACAACTTATCACAATAAGCCACTTAATCTTTATCTGCAGTTTAAACTGTTTTGCTTCATTAGTTTTGACAGGGTGATCCAAAAGATCTTCGTTCTTTTTCAATTTATTGACGGTCCCCTGTTAGATTTCGGGGGAAAATCTTTGTCAAAATATATGACGTGTACTATTTTGTTTACACACCAGTAGTTTCAGAATGATTCCTTGTGTATATTTCTAGATAATAAACAAAACATCAAAAATCGAAAGTGTCAAGATTTTTTTGGCGGTGACTGTATTATGGAATTAAAAATAGTTGATTTTTGTTTATTATAAAATTATTTGTTGTACATCAGTATTTTCAGTGTAATATTAAAACTCTAATAAAAAATTTCTCTGTGTACCAAAAGTTTTTATGTATCTAAATAATATTGCATTAAACAGAAAACATAAAATTCCATTCACAAAAAATACAGGGTGTTTATAAAGTCCCAGACCCATTTTGAAGTTTAACAACTCATAAAATAATAAAGATAGATTAAAATTAGTAACATAAATGGTTGGATAGTCTCAAAAAGTTTCATGACCCTTGTCAATGAACTTCCATGTGTGCCTCCTTCGTCGCACGGAGAATATCAAGTCGATAATCAATTTCACGCCAGGTAATGGCAAGCATGTCGGCATCCACAGAGGCTATTGCGGTTGTAATTCTGGCTTTTAAGTCATCAATGTTTGACACACTCCTCCTGTAAACATTGTCCTTTATAGATCTCCAAAGGAAAAAGTCCAGCAGCATACCATATTAGTCCATATCAGGTGATTTGGGTGGCCAAGGAATTGGACCTCCTTTCCCAATCCATCTTCCTGGAAAATGGTCGTTCAAAGAAGTACAAACGATGGTACCCCAATGAGGTGGTACACCATCTTGTTGCAAAAAGACATGTGGCTGAAGCTCTTCTGGTTGTGGAAATACGAAGTTTTCCAACATGTCTAAGTATACGATTGATGAAACTATCTTTTCTGTAAAAAAGAAAGGCCCAATGACTCGGTTGTGCATTAGTCCACACCACACATTAATCTTTGGGGAATCCCTTTCTGCCTCACTGTATTCATGGGGGGTTTTCAGGTCCCCATATGTGCACATTATGGCAATTAACAATGCCAGAAAAAAAAGAGAGAAAAATGCAATTAATAAGTAGACGATATTTAGAAAAGTATAGATATTTATACTGAAAAATGAAATTGTCTGAAATTAACCACATGCACAGACAATATTTACAAAAGTAAAGATATTCAAACCTGAAAAGGAAAATATATGAGTTATTTCATCAATAAATGCCATAAATTTGTTTATATCTTCATTATTTTATGAGTTATTAAACATCAAAATGGGTCCGGGACTTTATAAACACCCTGTATTTTACTTTCATTATGATTGCATCAAAATCTAATTTTTGATATCTCACACTGATCCTTTATTTAAAAATTGCAAAATCTGTTAAAAAATAAAAACTAATCATAAATATACGATTTTAGCTCACTTTTAATTGAATTAATATAAATAAAATCACTTTTTGAATCATAATAAGGTTATTTTTCTGAGGTCACTTTTATTTTAATTTTGTAATACATTAAATCATTCTTATCAAAGTGTTCCTAAAATTTGGCTTATAAATGATATTGCAATAAAAATTATTATGTAATAGCTTATATATATTGTTATAATTTTATAAATAATTTGTTTTAATTGTAATTTTTATGCAACATTTAATGATAATAAATTAACTTTGTATTAAGATGTTTATCATTGTGTATTGGATGTTTCAGATTAATCACTAGAACTAAAGTATATTTTTATCTGATTTCATTAACTAATTTTTGCTGAGTTAGTATAACTAAACAAAATTATTAAGACAGGCTGTTATTTATTTATTTATTTTTATTTATTTATTTATTTATTTTTGTCTATACTATATTAGCAATTTTTGTTATTTTTGTTTTTGATGATATTACTTTATTTACATTTAACATAATGCTGTTTTATTAGTTTTTTAAGTAGACTTAAAAACTTTTTAAATTCATTGTTTTATCTTTAATCAGATGTCTCATAAAGGGTAATAGTTCCATATTGACTGTAAGTATACATCTGTTTTTAAAATATTAAAAAGTCGTACATACTTGTTACATTGGAGTGCAAATTATCTCTTGGTATCTGTAGCTGCAGAATAAGAGAGAATTTCTAATCAATAACCTTCAATTAGGGTTACTTAAATTTGTCACTGTAGATTTTTAACCAAAAACTTTGAATGTATAATTAAGATTTTAAAGCATTTTATGCCTTTAGGATGTATTAAACATTGTTATTTGGCTGAATTGCACTGTGAAAGTCAGCAGTAAAATTTTATGATCATGATTTACTTTTAGTATCATTTTGCTAAATAAATAAATAAATAAATAAGAATAGATAATAATCTGTCAATGGTAGTACATGCAAAAATATACATAAAGCAGGTTAATAAATTACTAAATAAGTCTAAACTTGCTCTTATTTACATATCCTGTAAAGGGGAAAATGAATAAAATCACTAAAATTATTTGTATTTTTATTTTATGTCTCAAGTTATTTTATTCTTATTTTCTAATATTTTGTAAAAATATTTATGGTTTGAAGAATTTAATTTAATCAGCAGAACATGTTTTTTAGTATGTTTAGGCATTTCAATTTTCAATCAAGAAACAAAATTCATTTTATCTTTTTTTTTCTTTCTTTCTTTTTAGTTGTTTTTATGAATTTTACAGTATTATGCCATGTTATTAAGTGGTTTTGCCTTTAAAAAATATCTATGCAAACAAAGTATGTTTAATGAAATTGATAATACTATATGTATATTAGTGAAGATTTTTTAATACATAAATGTATTCAGATCAGTGTTAAATTTAGCGGGTGGCCTGGGAGGAGGAGAAAGACATCCCCCTGGAGCTATCAAATGTCCCCTCCCCAAGAAATTTGAGATTTTGCATTTTCAATGGTAAAAAAAAATGTAATTTCCCCCTCAGAACTCTATTGTGTCCTCCCCGTAGTGTCAGAAATCCCTCCTGGAGAAAAGTGTTTGAATTCAACACTGACTCATATGCTCAGCATTTTGGTTAAAAGAAAAGAAAAAAAAAAAAAAAAAACTAAAAATTAACGTTTTACACTTTTAAGGATATTATTGATGATGAACAATGTTTTCCTCCAGTGTGTTAATGGATTAAAAATAATCAATGTAAATGTATAAAATTTGCTCAGTATAAATGAATTAACAATCAAAAATCTTATTTTCTCATTAAAATCTGAATAATGGACTTTGTTGTGCATTTTATTTATTTACTAATTTATTTTTGCATTATTATGATTCTTGATATAATTTTAGTGAAATACCACATACGCTTGTGTCTTGCCGCTAATTAAAATTTTTTTCAGTAGAAATTTCCAAGCTTAGTTGTAATATGCAATGCTTAGTTTTTGCATTTGAGAACTTCCTTTTATTCAACTACTGGAATTAAATCATAAAACACAAAATACTTTAAAGACAAATGAAAGTTTTAATGCAATAATTTATCCAGAAAATTTAGAATTTCTGTGTTATTATATTTTTTCAAAATAAAATAAAGCAAATAAAATTTAAAGAATTGAAAAAAAAAAAAAAAAAAAAAAAAAAAACACATTTTGTTAAATATCACAGAAACCCACCACACACACACAAATTTCATCAAACATCTCGAAAAACTCTACAAATATCCCGAAATAAAATGCAAATTTTGTGAAAAGATCATGGAAAAATCTCATGTGAGCACCCCCTCTGACTATTTTTCAATTTTTTGTCACATTTTGGGCAGCAGATTAACAATATTTTACATTAATAATATTGTTTATTTTTCCAAAAATGCTACTGTGGAAACATGATACAAGCATGTTTGGTTTTTTAATAATATATTGAAAAAAACCCTGTAATTCAAAGTTAAAAAATATTTTGTATCTTGCTACATTATCCTAAAATAAAAACCTTTGTTTCAATCTAGTCACGCCATGTATGTGTCATATCATAAAGAAATTTACTTTGCAATTTACTGTTATGTTTCAAGTTATTTTCTGAAGCCATGTAATATTTGTAAAAAGTAGTAGTTGTAATAAAAAAGACACTAGTATATGGGAAAAAAGTGTTTTTTATCTCAATCAAAATCTATTCTGATTGAAAATAAATTCCATCATTAATTATAGATTCAATGTAATCAAAAATAAATTAATATTTTTTATAATGCATAAAAGATCTGGTAAAATTGGAATAAAATTACATAAAATGTTATATTTATGCAGAAAAAAAGAACAACTTTCAATATATCTTTTTAAAATACTTATTTATTTATTTTTTAATCAAAACTAATAAAAAGTGTTAGAATTAATTATGTGTTTATAAATGCATGTGTAAGTCTGCATGTATATGTATGTAACGACATCAGGAAATTGACTTCAATGCTGTAGGATGTCTTGGAGTTGACATCACTGGTATATAAAAATGTGACTTGGAGTGTCTTTGCAGATCGAACTCTTTTATTTAGTCGCTCATCTTACAGATGGATTAGCAAGTCCAATCGGAGATCCCAGAGTCAGATGTGTTGGTTATTGGGAGTTGCATTGTCGTTTCAGCAGGCTTCTCGAAAAGCAAAATCTCTCATTTTGTACATGTGTCCTTGCTAACATTGTAGGATTTGTCATATTTTCCAGCAAAGAGAACAGTTGTAAATTTGAGAGGAACATTTCTTTAATTGGTAGATTAACTTTTGATTGATGTGTTATCTAGACCTGCACAATTCCCTAGTCTGTGACGTATCAGATCATAACCACAAATTCCTGCAAAAAACACATATCATCAATTTTAATCCTAAAGAGTGTCCAAAAATGGTATCTGAAAGTAATAAATGTGAGGTTTAGAAAGAAAGTTTTCCTGGGCAAAATAGCTCCAAGTTAAAAAAATATTAGTTGGAACTTTAAATTTTTTAATTTTAAATTTAAATTTTAAAAAAAGTTGGTTTTTATCCTTTCATGTATATGTTAAACTTATTATTATTGTTGTTTAGTTTTCATTATTCTGTGTTTTCCATTGTCGAAATACTTTTTTTTTTTTTTTAAATTTTTGTTATCCAATTTGAATTGCAATGATTCTAATCATGATTCTGTTTTTCACATAGATTTTGCTTATGTGTCTCCTTTAAAATGTAATATTTTTAGCATTATTTTTTTTTCTATAAAAGCAATTATTTATTTTTAAATGATTCATGATAAAGACTTTGAATTCTATTTTATTTGTTGCAATGCATAGAGTGCTGTTGCACTAAAATCACTGATCATGAAATCCTATGTTAACCTATGAAAAAATTTTGAAGCGTGATTACTCATTAGCTAATATAATTATTAAAATAGTTTTCACTGTCAGAAGATATGCATCAGATGCTGATGATGGGTACTTTTTTAATTGTCTAAGGGAATTTTAAGTATTTTTAAGACAATGATAAAATTTAACCAAATGGATATTTCAAAATTTGTAGTGATGTTTTATGAACTTAAAATTTACAGAAATAATTTTTTAAAACATTCAGCATCGGAATTTGATGTCTATTTTCTGATGGTGAAAACCAAGGCTGCAGAATCGGAGGGAAAAATCACTCACTCTTACTCCAAGATATTTTAACAACTCTGACTCAGACTTCTATTTTGACTCCCGGCTGGCTAATCTGCTAGTGGTACCTGTTGATTAAAATAATGATGGAATCTAGTAATATAGCTAAAATCTCACTATTTCATTATTGATTGTTGTTTTTAGGGCTTCTAAAATTAAAAAAATATATATTTTCTGCTTTTTTAATTTTACAATTCTTTGCACTCAAACCTGAAAAATGTAATTATCAAAGTCGAAAGAACACAAAATAGAAATTTTACTATTTTGGATTTGTAGATTGAAAAGAAAAATTAAAATAAAATAAAATCACAATTAAATAATAATTTAGTGGTTATTTAACTATGTCCTCCAAACTTAAAAGGGGGGGAAAGGATTACTCAAAGAAGAAAAAATAATGAAAATTGTGTTATTTTGAAAATAATTCTGATTCTGTTATTCTAATGAAATAATAAAAAAATGACATTTTTTGAATTAATTTAAAATTTTGACTTTGCTTCAGGTTTTTGCAGATTTGAAAAATCCTAAATTCAAAAGGTGAATTATAACAAATTTTACTATTTTATCATTGTTTTAGTACTGCTTATTCAGAAAAAAAGAATTAAAATTTCATTTTATTTTGACTTCTGTGCACAAAAATACATAAATAAAGGAAGGGTATTTTAGAGTGTTGACTTTTAGCCTTACAGATCAGAAAAATTTGAAAGGAAGAAAAGGGAAAAAGATTTCTATTACAATATTATACCAGGTTCTTAATTTTTTTCTTCTTTTTTGTCTCTAAAAATAGTGCAAATTTATAATTTTTGCATTATTTCCAGTAAGAGATCTACATAAGTCAAGATTTTAAAGCCCATTTCCTAAAATGTTTGGCTATTTCTTTGTATTTATTCTCATTCCAATCATGCCTGCTATAAATTGTTTCTATTTTATTGGCTTAGTTTGATTCTTTCAAATTTTGTTATATTGGGCTTGTCAACCTGCTCATTCTTTTTATCAGTCGCATCCAGCCAATTAATAGAAATTGTCTTAATTCTACCTACACAGTCTTTTTGAATTATTTCTTTCATTTTCTAGGCCTTGGATCCTTGCAGACTTTGCATGCCAGGCTCTATCCACAAATGCCAAAAAAATTATGGGGCAATACTTATTTACTAAATGTAAAAATCTACTACAGTTATGAATTAAAACAGTTTTCATTTACTCTGTACACGAATCCTGTATTTTCCTGTATCTACTTTGAACATCACAATAAATCGGTCATATTTAACTTAAACAATTTGATATAGTTCGTAAATAACAATAATAATTCACTTTATAGATTTAAAATTACATACAATTAGTTTAATCTCACTTTTAAATGTCTAACAAAAAAAAAAAAAAAAAAAAAAAAAAAAAAAAATCTGGAGCCCAAGTCAGCTTTTTTTTTTTTAGTAGACCCTGATTTCAACTCTTTTACTCTAAAATGTGTCTGACTCTGTATCTCTGGTGAAAATATTATTTCAATAATTATATTAGGTAATCAGTAATCATACTCAAAGTTTTTCCACAGTCTAACATAGTATAGAAGAATTTCAATGCAGCAGAGCCTAATTACAGAATTATTTTCATTATGATGTTTTTAAAAAATATATAGAAATTTGCTTAGTAATGATATGATAGACTAAGTTTATTTGTCAAACATACTTATACATGAATTTTAAAATTATGGACTTTTGTGTGTGTATGCATATTCTATATTAAGTTTTTAATTGAAGAACATTACTTAAAATTAGCTATATTTACGTATTTTATCATACACTGTTAAATTTTTGTTTTTATCTAAAATAAATAATTCGAATATTATGTGATATAGAAAAATACTTTTTATCTCTAATGTGAAATTAAGCTCTTGATGATGTTCTTCTATAAATAAAAAGCATGACAATGTTTTTAAAACTTTGATGTGATATATCAAAGTTAAAACATCATGCAACATGAAATTTTATTATAAATATTTTTTATTTATAGCTAGAAGCAGACTTGTTAGGCATTTTTTTTTTTTTTTTTAGTTATTATATTAGATATATTAGTTAGTTTATTTAGTTATTATATTAATTGCACCTTGAGTTCTATCCACTAATGTCAAAAAAAAAAAAAAAAAAAAAAAAAAAAAAGGATAATACTTAATTACTAAATGTAAAAATCTACTACGGTTATGAATTAAAACAGTTTTCATCTACATTATACATGGGTCTTGTACTTTTTTGTACTTAACCCTCTATCTATTTAGTACCCTATACTACTACCCTGTATTACCCGTGTCTACTTAGTGCTATTCAGCACATTTTATGCAACATATTCACTGGAAATAGGCAGAAATATCTCTATGGGTGGGACAGCAAAGCCCGAGTTGAAAGATGTATTTTACTCAGGAGTCCCAGATTAGCAGAACCTAGGTTGTTTTATGTTTTCTTTTTCTAATTTTAAAATTTAAAAAATATTTATAGATTTAGATTTGATATTGATAGCCCAATCAATAATATAAACTACGAATATTATTACCGTTGTAACTCATCCTTATGGAGTACATACAGAGAATCACAACTTCTATAAACTTCCATTGAAAATGAAATAAAATAACATTAATTGTAAAACAAAACTTTGTCTAAAAACAATATAATCTGGACACCAAGTGGAGCATAGAAAAAAAAAAACTAAAGTTTTGTTGTATGCATTCCCAAGTTGGGTAGCACAGGGGTTAAATATAGCCCCAAATAGTATAATGGCTATCTGATCAATTGTTAATTAGTCATTATTTCGTTGACAGACTATAATGGTCGAGTGAAGGCAGGAAAAATGAATCAAGAGGTGTCATTAAGCTCTGAGAAAATTCTTGAAATTCCCTGGAAACTCTAACAAAAAGCATAAGGCCACATATTTGAAAATTAAAGAGCTTGGATATGATTTTGTTTTGTTTCACCAATTCATTTCCTCTATTTCAATTGATGCATGGTATCACAGCCAGGGAGAAATGTGAATCTATAAAAAAGCCTTACCTTCCTCCAAAGAAAACAGTCAGTTACAGGTTTCTGGAATGAAGTAAGATACCCTGTATAAAAATAAATATAAATGTGATCATCAGCAAACTTATTATGATACTTTTTACATAATTTAATTAAATACAAAAAAGTCCATCCACACAAATTTTCATTAAAAATTATGTTCTTAAGCATAAAGTAATATTCATAATGTCGGTAGCTAAAACAACACAAATACCAGCTAAGATTAATATTGTACTTTTCCATAAAAAATATATATTTTAGTGATTTATATTATTTATTAAAACTGAATTTTTTTTAGTTTTGATGATTCTCTGTTAAAAAGTGTGATTTAAAATGGAATTTAAGGCTCTGATTCATTTATATCACTGAGATTGGGCAGCTGCATAGACCATCATCGCATTGAGTTGATGGCAAAAATTCTAGGATTAACCAGATCCTAGTCTGCCAAGTCATATATTCGTGGAAAACCACTGCAAATCTAATTTTAAGGGGTTGACTGGTATACTTACAATTGTATATTCCTGCTCCTGTCCTCCATGTTTTCATATCTTTAGGTACTGGAAAATACAATGGTAAATCTATTGATTAACTACTGAAATCTAGTCTGCAAGTGGTTTTCATCCACCAAGATATGACTTGGCATATATTGCATTTTAATATAGTATGACTTCAAAAATTCAGCATTCAGAAATCCGGCATCAAAAACATCTTTTCCAGCCTTTTTTTTTACACTTTCAGGTTATAGGAGAAGAAAAATAGCAATTCTTTATGAATTAAAAACTTTTAAAGTAAATATGCAAAAAAAAAAAAAAGAATATTTGACTTTTTTTTTTGTTCATTTGTCAGAGACTATTATTTCCTGAGCAGTTCTGTGGGAGCTGCACCATTGCTTAGCAACAAGAACAAATTTATGGCCAAAACAAACTTTTGGCAATGATGACATCAATGATGAGGAAGAATTTTCAGATTTTCACATTTTCTGTGAAAAGGCTGCAATTCATCAGCTGATTGAACATGGGAAATCTTAAAATACATTAAGTGTCGAAAAAGGGGATATAGATGATTGGTGAATGATTGACAAAAATGCATCAGCAATTAACAAATAACTGGACAGTGAGACTACTGGGACTGTGCTAAATAGAGCCAAAGATAATGTTAGTACAGCTCAGAAGATGACTATGAACAACCAGTAGAAGAAAATGTTTTACTAGAAAATTGCATAAATTTGACTAGAGAATTAATATATGTTTTAGAGAAATAAGACCGTATTTCTGAAAGAGGCATTTTTCATTTATATAAAATAAAAATAAAAAAATAACTTGTTAAAAAACATCTAATAAAATTGACATTGATATTTCCGAAATTGCAAGAAAAGAAATAATTTCACTTGTTGTTAGATTTTTTTTCTGTAACATAGAAAATATTAAAGTAAGTTTTTTTATACATTTAAATTTTCCATTTTCTTACATAATTAACACTTAATAATGAAATTATAGCTAAAGGCACCATTAAGAATATAGTACACTTTTTGATATTTCTAATTACTACTTTTATATTTCTTCAAAAATCCAGCATAGTCTCTGTCCTGATGATGCAATATGTTTGAAGTTATACTGTATTCTAATTGAGTTCTGTTAAATCCTGAAATTTCAGCCACCAACTTAATGAGGTGAAAGCTTGTGCAGCTGCCTCTTGCTCTATTTCAAAAACATACACAAAAAAAAATTATTAGAAAATTGTGTTTTCTACAGTATTTAGAAAATGAAAATGGGGAGGGGGAGGAGATAGCTTGGTTAAGGTTTGCTGTTTAATCTCTTTGGGATGAGAGTTTTTTACAGAATTTTTAATATTTTATCACTGGTCTATCAAAACAGAATTTTTACCTAATTTAATCAAGAAAATACTCTGATTAAAGAAAGCAAAATTTACAATAAAAAATTGCTAGTAAGGATAATCAGGGATTCTGAGCACTTTCTACAACATGTATATGTAATCCTCATCCCCAAGGAGTTAAAAAGTTTGGTCTTATTCTTTATATATTGTTTTTTATTTTTACATATTATTTTAACATTTGATTTTCTAAATCTGATAAATTATTATAAATATACATATTATGTTAAAGTACATCATCTTCCATTGGAAAAAAATACATATTGTTCTCATAGTAATTATGATTGACTTAGTATATAAAAATTATAAATATTCATTATTTAAAGGTTGGCTTTAACATTGTAAAAACTACAGGATGATCATAAAAAACTATCCTGACATTTGGGCCCCTAACTATTATACCATTCACAGAAACTGACTGAAATTTTGGCAAAAGGTATTTTTAGGTTTGTGCTAAAGAATGATATGGAAAACATGTGTCACTGAAACAGTTACGGTTACAGTGAGAAAATTTTCAAAAAAATCAAATAGTAACACCCAGTTTTTTATATTGGAATGCAATCTCCATTGTCAAAAACTCTAAATAGCATTGGAATGGAAACTGTAACATGAAAATCACCGAAACTAGGCAAGGGAAAAGTAAAAAGAACTTTGCCGTGCACCAGAACGTTAATGTTCGTTTCATTTACGTCACACGTCACACCGTTTTATCGGCTGATATCCCAGCCTGATTTGTTTTCTACAAAACAAGAAGAAGAAACCAAGAAATGCAAATTTCGAGTTTATGTAAGACATAGTCATGATTGACGTCATTATGCAAAGTGAAAGAAAAGGCACTGCGAAATGCGAGCCACGTATGTTGCCTTCTGCCATTCCAAACAAGATGCCGCTTTCAGGGAAAGAATATAGAGAAATTGTAAAGATTTATTACTTGAATGGACAAAATGCCGCAGAGACATTGTGTGTTTACCGCTGCAACCGTGGATTACAGAGAGGCCCGTGCACTGTCAAAGCTGTACAGGACTTGATTCATAAATTTGAAGAAACTGGTTGCACATGCGATCGACCTTGATCTGGACGACCTCCCGTTCCTGCTGAAGCTGTTGCAGAAGTTCATCAAACAATAAGCACAGTTCGTCCTGCAACTGAACGAGGTGTTTCGCGTGCTCTGAATATGCCGAATTCAACTGTATGCAAGATTCTGTTCTCTGTTCTGAACATGTTTCCGTATCAATTGCAGCGTATTTGGAAATCAATTCCATATCCGGTACGATGAAGATAGCAGCTGGCCTTTACGCATTCTGTTTACAGATGAGGTGCATTTTTCGTTAACTGATAACGTGAATTCAAAAAATTTTGTGCACTAGGCAGAGATTAATCCACATGATGTGCTTGCCCGTCCATTACACGAGGAAAAAGTGACTGTGTGGTGTGGTATAACGAGTACGTTCATCCTCAGCCCTTACTTTTTTGAAGAGGTTATTGCCGGTAATCTGCAAACGTGTACAGTAATGAGTGATCGCTATTTGGACATGTTAACTCGTTACGCGATTCCCGCATTGCAACAGCAAAATGCTATATCTGAAGTTGTGTGGATGCAAGAAAGTGCTCCTCCACTTGTCAAGTCTTCTGTCAAACGTGTCTTAAGTCAATAGTTTGGTGACAGAGTTATCTCCAGTCATTTCCCATTTTCGTGGCCACCAAGTTCTCTTGATCTGACACCAATGGATTTCTAGCTGTGGGGATATCTGAAATCCAAAGTGTATCAGTTTTGTCCTCAAACTGCATCTGATTTGAAAGATGCCACCAGAACTGCGATTCAAGAAATTCCTATTGTCATGGTACGTACTGTAGTGCTATCCACCATCTGCCGCATGCAAAGTCTCATCGTGTGTGAAGGAGATCATGTGGAAACTTTGTGAAACACAATAAAATGCTTTATTTTATGCTGCTTCTCTGTCGTTATCGGTTATCCTCATTTTTAGCCTATTTACAGCTAGTGATTTTCATGCTGCTGTTGCAGTTCCAACGCTATATGGGGTTTTTCACAATGGAGATCACATTCCAATACAAAAAACTGGGTATTGCCATTTGATTTTTTCGAAATTTTCTCACTGTAACCATAATTGTTTGAGTGACACTGTTGTTTTCCATATCATTCTTGAGTGCATACCTCAAAATATCTTTTCCCAAAATTTCATTTTCTGTGAATGGTATGATAGTTTGGAGCCCAAATGTCAAGATAGTTATTTTATAATCATCCTGTATAAAAATTTCGTTTTATTTTATTTCTATTCTAATCATAGGATTAAAGATTGACCTAGTATATGAAGTTTTGAAAAAATTCCTGTAGTATATACATTAAAGATTTATTATTATATATATTGTTTTTAGTTTGTTTATTTTCATCCTTCAAATCATAGAATAAATAATTATCTTAGCATATAGAAAATTTAAGAAAAACTATCCAAGAATTCATTTTTATTTGTGATTATTTTACCATTTTAATCATAGCCTGTTTATCTAATGAAAGTTTAAAAAAATAATTTTCTAGAAATTTTTCTTCAAATTGTTTGTTTTATTGTGATTCAAATTAAAGGATTAAAACTGATGTAGCATATAAAAATTTTACCCCCCTCCCCAAAAAAAAAAGTCTAAAAAAATGCATTTAAATATTTTAGTTTTATTATCATTCAAATCAAACGGCATAAACATAACAAAAAATAACAAATAAAAATTTTAAGAAAAAAAATTTAAAAATTATGTGTACATATATTTTTTTAATTGTTTGCTTTCATCATTCACATCATAGGATTTAGGATTAACTTTTAATGTAATTTTTTTCTTAAATATAGCTTAAAATTCATTGCTACCATTTTTTAATTATTGACTATTTTGTCATTCAAATCATAGAATTAAGCATTGTTTAGCATATAAAAGTTTTCAGAAAATTTGTTGTTTACTTATTTTGTATTTTATTGTCTTCAAATCATGAGATTAAAAGGTGATTTGGCACATAAACATTTTATTTAAAAGTGTAAAATTTCACTGTTTAATTGCTTTTATCATCACTTAAATCTTAAGGTTAAGCAGGGTTCTCGCTGCCGATTACTGTTATGCCAAATTGCTTTACTTGGCAATAAAAAGAATGATCAAAACTTCTAAATTTAAGAGTTGAATTCTTTTCTGTTTCTCTGGTGTACAAATGACACTTCCATTCACATTGCTAAACAATCAATGTAACTTATGCATACATTTTCTTTCTTTTTTCTTTTTCTTTTTTCTTAATTTTTACTGCCCTTTTTTTAGCTTTATTGTAGAAATAAATAAAATCAATCATCTTAAACCTTCTTTTGAAATATTGCCTTCTCTTTTTTTTTGCTGGTACCTCCCTTTCTTTGCTGGTACCTTATCAGCACAGATGTCATATATGCACCATATTGGGGCATTATTTTTCTGACACCAATTTAGAAAAAACTTTGTTTTCAAATACCAATTACATACATTTTAAACTAATTTCTATTATTTTAAAACAAGGAATAATAATTTTTTTTTTAAAGTTTAGTTAATAATTATAGAATAAAACAATTTATATCATTTTAAAAAAGAAAATAAAAGCAAACAAATAGTTTATTAATAAATAAATAACAATAACTGTGTTACCATGTGAGGCACATATAATTGCCATTTTGTTGCAATCTCCCCAGTGTGGTGCATGTATGACATCTGTGTCTATTTCTCTAGCAGAATCTTTGGCAAAAAATTGAGCAATTAAAATAAATTATGAATTAAAGCAATATGATTTAATGCTTAGTATACATTCAAGGGAGACCAAACTGGTCGCCAAGGGCTGCTAGTGTTTATATATTTCTTTATGTATATTTTTTTTTTTAAAAAGAGAGAGAAGAAACAAACGTAGTTTAAATTTGGCACTCTTCAATTTCCGATCCCGGGGCAACTACCTGTTTTGCATGGCTCTCTGCATTGCACATTACAACTTCATTTTAGCATCAGTCAAAGCCGCAGAAAGTTTTATATAAATAATGTCTTGACACCAGGTACCACCTAATTAAAAAAGAGGGTAAAATAACAATTTTAGAATTTATTTTATTAATATATATATATATATATAATTTGATTGCTGTTTATTTTTGTTGATTGACCAAATTGCTAAGGTTGATCAATAGTCAGCGAGAACCCTGAAGTTAAGAATTGACTTAAGGTTGACTTATTATATAAAAGTTTAAGAAAAAAATATATAAAAATTCATTAAACTTTTTTTTTTATTTTATTGTTAATTTTTATCATTCAAATCATAAGATTTAGAATTAACATATAAGTCTTTAGAAAAAATTATCTAAAAATACTTTTTTCTCCTTTGTTTTTGTTGCTTATTTATTTTATTGTTTAAATTGTAACATTTGAGATTGACTTTTCACACAAGTTCAAAATTATGAGACAATTGTAGAAAAAAATATTCAATTTTCTTTTCATTTCTTATTTTATTTATTTATTTGTTTTTTATATGTAAGATTTATTTTAACTGTATGATTATATACATAGAATTAAAAGTTGAGTTTGCAAATGAATTACAAAAAAAAAAAAAAAAAAAAAAAAATTACGAAAAATTACAAAAAAAAAAAAAAAAAAAACTTTTAAAATTTTTAATTTTATTATTTATTTATATATATTGTACTAGTTCTATAATTTTATTTCAGTTTCCAATTTTTCTACACATGCTATTTGTTTGTACACTAAAACTAATGTTGTTTTATATAATGTATTCAATTATTAGAAAATTTTATTTAAAAAAAAAATTCTCAATTTCAGGTACTTATCATTCTAACAGTTTTGCTGAGGATAAACATGAAATATGTCCATTGTGTTTTAAATACTTCAGTAATACCCGCAATCTCAAACGTCATATGAAGACCCATGTTGGAGAACGACGTTTTTTGTGTTCTGTATGCGAAAAAGCTTTTACTCGAAAAGACTATTTGGAATGTCACATGAGAATACATACTGGTGAACGTCCATTCAAATGTTCAGTTTGTGATTTTGAGTGTAATCAGAAGAGCAGTTTAAGAAGACACTTTGAAAAACATCAGTGAAAGAATAAAAGTTGTGAATTCCTTTAAGAAATTCACAAGGTTTCGCCTAATCATTTTATCTTAAATTAGACAAATAAAATATATGCTTGGGCTCATGGAGCTTTTTTTTTTTTTTTTTTTTTTTTCCATTAGGTATTTCTGGTGTACTCAAATTTTCCTATTTGTTGCATCTATCTCTAGCTTCTGCTGATTTTCAATTAGTAGACTGCTTACTTTCTAGTCTTGGATCTCTGGTTGCCCTCTCTAGCAAATTTTATTATTTCTCTTCCCCCCTCCCTCATTCTTTGTACCTAGGGCTCTTGCTGCAGCTTGCCGTTGTGCCAAATTGTGACAGAATGCTCCATTTGTTGAGTAAAAGAATAATCAGACTTGCCAAATTGCAAGTGCTCAATTTCTACTCTTTTTGTGTGCGTGTGTGTGCCAAAACATTGGAAATTCTTAACCATGTGGTGAAAATTTTGATGTCACTTTACTTGTTTAATCACACTGTGCCATTTACATTGTTTTATTTATAGAGATACTGACTCAACAGCAATTTAGTTTAGAAACAGCCAAAGATAGAAATGATTATGCAATATATATTTATCTATTGCAGTTAATAACTATCTATGTGCTGATGTTGTGTCGATAAAGACACAAAGTTACTCTCATCAAGCATGCAATAAAAAAAAATTTTGTTTCAATGCGGCTTTGAAATTAGCCATCTACTATAATATTTAATAGTTGTATGCAAAGTAATCATTGGCTAGTCAAATTTTTTAAATTGATTCAAAATTTTCTAACAATTTTTAGTGCATATTTTCCCAACAGCAAATTAATGATAACTATTTTTAATTTTTATTAAACTACTAAAAGAATGTTTGAAACATTTATACATTTAGAGCTAGGAGACATTTAGAATCTTCTTATTTGTAATAGCTACTGCAGAAGATAATAAAATTTCTATTTTATATGCAATTACAAAAAATTAAGTTTTTCAGAACATTCAGAAGAAAAGGAAACAATAAGAAATGAAAGATGAGTTTTTCTGTGTTTCATGCAGAATCTATTTTACTAACATTTCCTTTCATTTGGTGACTGTTTTTTATTTCTTATTCGCCAAATCTTTAATGTTGGTCAAAAGCCAGTGAGAACCCTGTTTGTACCTATTCCCTGATCTAAACTGACAAGTTTAATTTTGATTGGATTGTATTTGTATCTGATGCAATAAATATTTATAACTATTAAGAACCAGAATTATTTTTTGCTCTGTAATCATAATCATCTTCTATTTAATTATAAAGGACAACAGCTGATAAAATCCATAGTTCTATAACACAGTCAATATATATATATATATTATTATTATTATTTTCTAATATCATTTTGTGGAATTCTAGATGTGCATTTTGTGGTTATTGAATTAAAAGTTTTGTAATGATGCTGCAAGTTTACTTGCAGTTTTTTCTTTTTTTCTGTGCAACTATAAATTAAAAATATGATTTGCCTTCTTGCTTGATTAAGCTGCTTGTTAATGAATTTGCTGGATTATAATATAGTGTGTCCTTATACATACATATATATGTATATATATATACAGTATGGAACCATTTACCTGGAAACCAGTTATCCGGAATAATATTTCTAATGGACTAATGTTAGAATCCTTGTTGAAAAAAGTGTCATGCACTGCCAGTTTGACATATACATTGCTTGAAACAATTGTATAGTTTGATAACAGTATTTAGTATTCTTAATATAGTTATATTATAGATGTTTTCATTTTTATGCTGAGAAAACAGAAGAATTTTTGTTCTCAAGGAATTTCTATAAATTACCTTCTTTCAAACTAACATTTGATCTTACTTACATTGAATTCTTAGTTCAAGTAATCTAATAATTAATTTAAAATTAGAAGTAATACCACAGCCACATATATCCCATAAAACTTATCAAATGGATGCTGCTTTAATGTGCAACCAATTAACCGGAAAGCCAGAAATCCGGAATATATCTGACCCCAACTATTCCGGATAAATGGTTCTGTACTGTATATATATATATATATATATATATATATATATATATAAACAGCAGAAGATCTGTGTGATACAAACCTAAAAACATGGGAGACTGTGGATTATATAGAATTTTAAATTGTATAGAACAGATTTCATTCATCATTAAATGTTTCTTGTAAACATGTCCAAATATCTCAGAAAAATATTAAAATATAGTAGAGATCTTTATATTGCATTCTTTATCACCAAGAATTATGCATATTATCAAATTTTGTATAATATAAAGGAACGGATCATTTATTATATTACTGGTTTTTTGAAATTTGTTTTGTAATAGTAGAAATGATATCATTATCCTCTTTAAATTCAAAGCTTTTGTTTTGAATTAAGAAGGTAAAGTTGAATTAGTATATCAAATTTAATTCTTTAAAGAATGGTGATATTTTACACTGTGGGAACCCAGATTCTTCTTAACTGCAAAGTATATTGTTTCCATTTGAGAAGTTGTTCATTATAAATATCTATTACATTTACTTTTTTGACATTTTATATAAAGGTGATCAAATGTCCTTAGAGAACAGTTATAATTTTTAAAGCCATTTTACTCAATTTTGAAATTAAGATTAATTGATCCTCTGGTCAATTTATCCTATAAATTATTATTTTTTAAATGTGAAAAATACCTTAAAAATGAGATTAATTAAAAAAAAAACACTTCTGTTATATTTTTTTTCTCATTTAGCAATAAATAATTATATAAATTACAAATTCCTCCATCTAACATTGGTGCTGACAATCTTCATTACATTTACCCCCTCCCTCAGTATACATATTTTGTAGTAGTAGTAGTAGTTTGTGTAGTTCTGTTCAGCATACATCTTTAAAGCTTTTCATTTGACAAAAAAGTTGCTTTCATTTGTTTGTAACAATAAATAAAACATTTAAATTACCCTTCTACATCTAAATGTCTGCTTTCCCAAACACATAAAGTAAAAAAAAAAAATCTGCTGTTGCTCTAATAACAGTAAGTTAAATGTATAATGAGCCGTCTAAATCCTTCAAGCAAACTGTTTAAACTTTTTAATTGTCTTTTTCTTATTTTGTAGTAAGTTTAAATAACAATCTCTAAAATGTCCCATTGCCATCTGAAATTTTTATTCCATATTTCCTCAAAACAGGAATTTCTAAACCAACAAAGTAGATAATAATAATAATAAAATTGTCTATTTTTATTCTTGAAATTCCTATATGTAATGCTATAAAATAAAGATATGTTTTTTTTTTTTTTTTTTTTTTTTTTTTTTTTTTTTTTTTTTAAATAATTTTTCCACTCCCATTAACAACAACAACAAATCATGTAGGAACAGTCAAATTTTAAGAAAGAAAGTCTTCCCTTTCCTTGATTATTTAATTTTTGTTGCTATACAATTATAAACAGATTTGCTTTTTTTTTGTTGAAGAAGGTGCAAAAGGGAGAAGAAAAAATTTTTGGTGGAGCAAAAAATAATTTAGATGATTAGCTAATTATTGTTACAACAAAATCACAAATAAAGAGATTTAAAAAAAAAAAAAATTAAAAAAAGATGCATGGTGAAAAGTAGAAGCTTTTGTAGGAAGTGATAATATAGGTAATAGATTATACTTGTTGCTGAAGAATAACATATAACTCAGAAAGAAAAAGGTTAAACTTTATCGTATTTAGTATCAAAGGTGGAAGCAATAATTTCAAGTGTGTGTAGGGGAGAAGGCAGTAAGATGATTGATTACTTACTGTTAGAATAAAATAACAAATAGAACAGAAAATTAAAAAATAATGATAAATTAAAGATTTTTAATTTGGAGAAGGGAAAATTTTAAAGATTTTGAGGGGACATATTTTAATTTTAAAAAAAATAGCTTACAAGTAACATACAACAAGTGACCCAATCTCTGTTAAAAAAAGACAGTGTAAAAATATGTTAAATTAAATTGTTATAGTAAATAATTATACATATTACTTTTGCTGCCTGTCCATTTTCTGGATTATAATATACTATGGTATGTATACTATTATATATTATTTTAAGACATACAATTACTTTCATATATTTCTTTTATCTTCTTTAATATAAATGATAATGCATTCTGTCTTTCAATTTTTACAATTATTTTTATGCAGCCTATTGTATTTTAAACAATTTTCTTCTACTAGTTTTCCTTCTGTGAACAATTTCGGGAGAGTATCACTAGCATAAAAAGTTTTTAATCCATATGCATGTCATAGACCTTACAAAATCTGAGAAACATTTAATTCTGTATGTACACTGTAAGGTGTGTACACTGTAAACTGTTTAATTTAATATGTTTATTTCATTTTTGAATGTATGTATTTTTTGTTCTTGTTATTTTATTTATTTATTTATTTTATATTGTTTCCAATGAGTTTCTTTAAATAAAAACTTTTGATCATATTGGATAATTTTTGTTTCTTTCGGTTGTCACTGTTTTATTTATTTATCTTGAATCGTTTTATACTTTTGCTACAATGTTATTTTATTAATTTATTCTAGATTTACTTGAGTATAATATACATATAGAGAGAAATAATGAAAAATTTAAAAAGTGCCTAATTTTGCAGGCGTGAAAGATAAATTTGCATGATTAACATAAAAATTCTAATTGTAGCCAATAAGTATCAATAAAAATTCTAAGAAATTTTTTTAAAGAAAAATTATTGTTTTTAATTTTAATCTTTATTTGCATTTATTTATTTAAAAATGCTATGCTAATTATGAATGGTGGAATCACTTTGTTTTGTAATCTTTTACATATTATCTGTCACTTTTATTGCTTTAAAATTTATAATTATATGTAGTAAAAAATCTGATTTCTAGAAAAGTTTATTTTAACTAATTTCTTAATTTTAGATGTCTGTGATTCAAATAAGTTGAGTGAAGAAACTGAATCATCATGTCCACTTTGTTATAAACTCTTCAAAAATGCTTCTGCTCTTAATCGTCATTTGAAGAATCATGTTGACCATCAATCTTATGTATGTTACGTTTGTCACCGACCTTTTTCTAAAAAGCCTTGTTTGGTAAAGCACATGAGAGTTCATACTGGTGAGCGTCCATTCAAATGTTCATTCTGCACAAGGGGATTTACTCAAAAGTGGAATTTGACAAGACATCTCAAGAAACACAAAAGAATAAATGCGAAAAATAAGTCTGGCTAGCTTAATTAAGTCTGAAGAATTATTTTTTAGCTGTAGTTTCTGAAGCATGTGTTTAATAAATTGATATGTATATATGTACAAGGTGTGGCAATTACTAAATAACCAAACTTACATCACAAAACTTTTGATTTGTCACCTAGAAGCTTTATCATCTTCAATGTTTTCTCTTTGCAATTCCTGCGTCTTCTTCAGCTCTGATTTGACCTTTGGAAATAAATTGAAGATACAAAATCTATGTCGGATACATGATCAAAAAAAAAAAAAAAAAAAAAAAAAAAAAAAAAATTATTGCTTTTAATTTAGATTTGCTCATTCATATTTTTGTTTTCTAATGTGTTAAGCTTGTATTTTTCCAATGCATTGATTGGTGCTTTGTTTCAGAATTATAAGTAAAAAGCCATGATTCATCACATGTAATCACTCTCTAAAAAATTAGAATCAATTTCAATGTTGCTTAAAATATTTGCACAAAATTTTAAATTGTGACTTTTTTTTTACTTGATGCAAAAAAATTTTGGTATCATTTTCACACACATTCATGTTTCATATAAAACCTGACAAGCACTTTCTTTTTCAATTCAGAAACAGCTCAGATACTTAGAAAGAGATCAGAGATTTTCTTAGATCAATTTGCAATTTTTTTTTTAAGTTTGCATCCCCTTTCTTACTTTCAGGGACATTTAGGGTAAACATCACCATCAGTCATTTCTCGACCTTCTTTGAAATTGCTCCTTTAAAACCTTTTTTTTCTTTTTTTTCTTTTTCTTTTTTTTTTTTTTTTTTTTTTTTTTAATTGCTGCAAAACTTGAGTGTGTGGTAAACATTTATGTCTTTTATTTTAACATAGGTTAAACTTCTGTGGTAATGTTTCAAAGTTTAAAAAAAAAAAGACTTGAGATTGATTTGTTGCTCTGTCCACTTATCATTTTTTCGGTGAGCCATTTTCGTGTATTTCACTCTGAATCAAACTAAGTGACACATGACCAACCACACCTTGTGTATATAGAAGTATAATCATACAATTCTGAAACTCTCTTTATTTACCCTATTGTTTCATTAGATATGATTAAGTATTGTTGAATCTTGTAAATGCTGAAATATTTTATGTATAATCTTTTTTTTTTTTATGCATTTATTATTATTATTAAATATGTACAAATATTTACTTGATTAAGAATGTGTAGTATACTGATTAGAAACTGATGAAATTCTTTTATGATCAGAATCATCATCTGTTATGCAGTTTGAAAATATTTTTTTTAATAATCAACTTCATCTATCAATTAAGACTATATATATATATTCATAGATTTATAAATTTCACCTCTTCTTATTTGAACCTATATTGCACAAAGTCATGATAAGTAATGATCTAGAATTCTAGCTCCATTCTAATGTGAAAAAAAAAATTAAATGGATAAAAACAATAGAAATTAAAAATAACATTATTATAAAGGTATTTAAAATTATCTGGTTTAAGACGATTCTTATACATTTGAGGCACTATATATTTGCTAGATCTAAGAGTTTTTCATTTATCATTAGATCAAAAAAGTAATACTGTATTTACTTGTGTATAATGCACACTTTTTTTTTTTTTTTTTTTTTTTTTTTTTGAAAAAATTATGGTAAAACTTATAGGTGCATGTTACACACATAATAATTTTTTACTGCTTGAAGTAATTGCACGATATACATAAGATTTAAGAAATGTATTCAAAGAAGACATTAAAAATAGAAAAATCTTAGAAGTATTGCTGCATCTTTATTTCACTCCTTGAACTTTTATATTATATTATTTTTTATATTATTTTATTATAGAAAAACACTAGCAATGTTATTTAAACACTAATAAGCAATTATCATTGCTGTCACTCACTATTATCCTTCGGCATGCATTCCCGACCCGAAGTCTAAAAGTGTAATTTTGCCTTGTTTTCTAACCTAATGCAATGTTTGTTTCGACTTTTTTTACTTAAATTCCTTTGGCCATTCATTTATATGCATATCAAATTTATGGTGCGTGTTATATACAAGATATTAAAAAATTGTCATTTTGCCTTCTGAAATAAGGGGTGCGCATTATACATGCATGTGTGGTATACACGAGTAAATATTGTAATTAAAAAAATGTTGCAGTTACTATTGTATTAAAATGTTCAAATATTTTTACATGTTGTTTAATCATGAAAAACATTACTTTTGTTATTTATCTTGTTCTAAGTTCAATATAAATTTATCAAGAAAGGGAAATGAATATTATTCCTTTTATTTGATATTTTATTTACATTATATTTCTGAATTAATTGATACTTTTGAGGAAATAAACAAGGCCTCAAAACAATAATAAAGTCAAAGAATGTCTATCTTAAATAAATGGATTACTGTAAATGGTCTATTGTAATGAACTATGTTACTCCTAAATATTTTTTCATAATCATCGTTTTGCAGTGAAAACAGTTTGAAAAAGGGTTATTTTGCCTTTATAACACTGATGAGACAAATTTTTGCTAAATTGTACTTCATATAGGCAGCAGCTTTAACTCAAAATCAATCAACAATCAGTGCCTGGAAAATCTGCTATACAAGAATAATGATTCACAATCAAATGTATTTTGCTTTTCTTGTTTTTTAGTTTTTTTTAATTTCTTTGTACAGTTAATGAACATATCTCAGGTTCAGCTTAAACTGAAGAGAAATTATCTCATATTTTGTAATTTGTACTACTGTTAATTTCACACTAAGTTTGACACAGAGATTATTTATTAAAATTTTAACTTTCTTAATACAGTAGACTGCCCCAAATCTGCAACCTTAAAATCCGCATATGTACCGCATCTATAAATCTGCATATGTTTCTTCATTTACAGATGTAAACAATGAAATATTTATTTAAGATGTAGGAACAAAATTTCCCTGTTTTTAATTAATTCCATATATATTTTAATTTGTAATTTTCGTTAATGTTACTGAATTCATGTTCCTTTCATGCAGGAAGAATAAATTTATTTTTGAAAAAATTCAAGATACTGTTGATATCACTAGTAATCAAAATCTTTTTACCAAATACATTTATAAATTAATAAAGCTTTTTTGGTTAGTCTGGCTAAACCTAAAATAAAATTTCTTTATTTATTATTTTAACGTGAATTATTAATGCACCTTTATGTGGCAACTTTCATTGAATAATTAAGGAAAAATATATTTTATTTTTTATGATGAATATTTAATTTACATTGATTATTAACTTAAAATTTGCTTCTAATATTTTAATCATTTAAAAAAATATCTATTTTTTTATTATTTTATTTTAGTACTTTACTAAATTATCTCAATATTTTATTGCATTGTAAGCATTCATTATTATTTTGATTTCATAATTAATTGCATTCAAATTACTGTTTACAAAATCTAAAAGAAGCAATGGTCAAAATTCTAAAATCCGCACAACCTCTGGTCCCAAGCTGTGCAGATTTGAGGGTGTCTACTGTATATCTATCTGTATGCATACATATTATTATTTTTTTTTTTTTTTCATTTTAATTCAGAGAAAGCATATCACATCTATTGAAAATAGCTATTCAAATATGGAAAAATATATATATGTATACAGTTAATTACTTTCTACTAATTTGAACAGAATATTAGCTCTGGTTATCCAAACTTTGAATCTGATTGAAACTTTGAAACAATCAATTAAAGCATTCTTCAATTAATGTAGTAAACATATTATTTAACTAATATTTTTAAAGCATCTGTATAGTATATTGTTTACAGTATTTTATGTAGACAAAATAAATTTTTTCATTTGTAATGTTGGTTATTGTTATCTTCTTATCTTAAATCCTATAATTTTTAAACAACTGCAGCTTGAAATCATAAATGCTTGAAAAAAAAAAAATAAAAATAAAAAAAAAAAAAAAAAAAAAATGAAAGGCTACCAACAAAAACATCACAAGTCCAAAAATCAGAAAAATGAATTGCTGCACAATATTGTTCTTTTTAATAAAATTCACAAAATTGTGAAATTTATCTAAAAATAACCATTTTTTTTTTATTAAAAGACAAGACAGTTTTGGTTGTCACAAGGAAACCTCACTTCTCCAGAAACATTTTTTCCCTCTTTCGAAAAATTAATAAATTAGAACAAGTACTGTTTTTGTTGGGAACAGTGCTTAATTTATGCTGAATATGAGCTCTGTTATTTCTTTGTTTTTTAGCAAATATTGTTAGTTGATTGACGTAAAATATTGCTCAGATTTCATTGGAGTTCATAAATGCTGTGCTCAGAACAGCACATCTAGAAAATCAAATCCAAAATTATGTTTTCCTTTCCTAATCATCTCCAATTATTTGAATTTTTTTCTTACCAAAGTGACACTATGTGACATAGCATGTTTTCACATGCAAGAGCATATTTTTTCTATCTAGTCCTTTAAAATGTAGCATCTTTTTTGTTCCAAATGATTTCACAATGCTGATGAAGAATGAAAGAATTAACCACAACCATATCTGCAATTATTATTTTAGATCATGTTATATTTACACTTCTTGTGTTTATGAAATATTTTTACTAAACAACATTTTAGCTCCACGCAATGCTTAACCCCCTAACCGCCAAGTAAACAGGCAAAACTGTAATGTTATTGTCTCTGTAATTATTTTAAAATACTGAAAAATGTTTTTTCCAACATGATATATTTTTTTTACTATGTATAGACATCCAAGACTGTAGAGTATTAATCATAACCTAATTTCCTAAAACTTTATTATATCTATACAATAATATTAATTTAAATAATGCTACTATAGCATTGAAACCTATAGCTTCGTGAATGGATGTATCAATTTGCAACAGTGAAAAGGTTAATTTGCATCATAGCCAACAGAAACAGAGCTGCAGTAGTTAATTATTTTTAGTGAATATTAGTCAGAGAATATAAATACTGAGCACTGAAGCTCATTAGAACAATGTTATGTGTTGTGTTTTGCTACTTGATTGCAAAATAAATTTTTGGTAAGTAGGACTGTGAAACCCCCCCCCCCCCCCACACACACACACACATCTAACATTAATGGTTTTGCTCTGTTCATTTATTAGATCTTATTATAGTCAAACCCCGTTATAGTGAACCCGGTTTATAACGAACTCCCTGATATAACGAACGAAAATTTTGGTCCCACCATTTTCCTATTGTATATAATGCTATTTTATTCTTTTATAGTGAACCTCCGGAATCTTAAGAATCAGTTATAACGAACTTTTTTTCTAGTCGACCATGATTTTTTTTTTCTCTTTTTACTTTTCCTCTATTGTGAAAAAAGGCAACTGCAATTTCTTTTTCAATATTTGCATTGTTGTTCCAATTTCTTAGATTAAATATTTTTTAAAGTATTTTATTCTTTTATATGTAAAATTCACCAAAAGTTAAAAAATGTGAGAGTTGCCTTTTATGTTTTTACAAATGATCGATAGAAGGCACTACTGATATAGATATTCATAAAATTCACATTTTTTTTTTTTTTTTTTTTTTTTTTTTAATCTTGGAATCAGTGGCATCTTAGAAATCATCTGCATATTTTGTTTATAGTGAGTGTTCTAAAGAAACAAATGAGTAAAAAAAATGGACAAAAACTTGTGAAGGTTTCTGTTGGATGATTTTTTATCATTTTAAGAAAAGCCTCACTCGACAAGAATGCTTACTATCGCTTTATGAAACTTTTGGTAATGAAGCACCATCAAAAAAGGCTGTTTACAATTGGTTTGCAGAATTTTGTCGTAGTTGTGTGTCTGTCAGTGATGAATCCTTATGAAGGACGATCAAAATAATGATTCCAAACAACATTAATGTTGTGTGCAAGTTGATTGAAGAAGGTCAGCATGTCACGAATCGTGAGATAGATGCATCCCTTGGCTTATTACAGACTACAATACATTTGATTTTGCACAAACATTTAGTTGTTAAAAAGATTTGCTCCAAATGAATTCCGCACAATTTGACAGAAGCTCAAAAATAGGCTTGTGCAAATTGGTGTAAGGAAATCTAAAAAAATTCAAATTTGGAACTGAAAAATCCGTATACAACATCTTTACAAGTAATGAAACTTGGATATATTCATATGAGCCAGAAACTAAACAACAATCCATTGTTTGGGTGTTTCCAGATGAATGGAATCCTATGAAAGTTGCTCATTCAGGAAACACTTCCAAGAAAATGATTGCTGTTTTCTTTGGTCTTATGGGACATATGTGAAATCTTTCTTTTAGATGATCGAAAAACTGTTAATGCTAATTGATATACAGAAATTTGTTTGCCAAAAGTAATAACAAAAAACAAAACAAAAAAAATGCTGCTTTATTTTTTGCTTTGACAATGCCAGCGAATATTTTGAAAACAATAAAACAGTTTGTTCCTAAAAAATTCATTTTCTTCTTACTTTTTGTAGAAACTTAAAAGGCAATCCTCATATAATTTAATTAATTTGGTAATTGGTTATTGATAGAATTTTCATCCTATTTAATTTTGTTCTATAAGTTTAAGTGTTAACCAATTTTCATCATTTGCAGCCTCAAATGAATGACATATTTTACAGTAATAGATTTCAAAAAGTCAACTGTGTACATTTGGACCAAGTAACCATTTCATTCTTAGTATTCAATTTCAAATTAGAATATAACTTTAAATTCAGCATGTGATTTTAAAATCAAAGAATAGCATGAATTATGTATAGCAACTGCAAGGTAAGACCAATAAGTAAGAAGAATCTTCTTGCTTTTGAAAATGTGAACAGCCTGATGTTTGATACATGTGCATGATATTCTATCCAGTCTTAAGTAAATTTTGCATTTAGTTTTCAGTGTTCCTCAGTAGATGTTTCTTCATATTGTAGCTGCGATGCAAAATAATTAATGCATTGCATTAATGGAGCAGAAAGATAATATAAAAATTGATAAAGTCCTCTTGGCATGTATTCATTGTGTGTAGCTGACTTTGCTGCTGCTAGATCTTGGGAGTGCTACCTTTTGCACAATAATGCAGATTCTCATACTCATGGCTTGATTTTTTAACACAAAAAAAAATTACTGGGGCCCTCTTATTCTTCAGTAGTAAAATTGTCACATGACTCCTTTACCTCATCACCATTTGCCTCCATCACACCAAATCCAAATATTTATCCATCCATTATTGCAAAATTTAAAGAATTTTTTAATTTCTTTAACAAAATCTACCGGCATATACTTAACTGTCAACTATTCCACTTTTTAGTTTATCACTCCATCTGAATGGAAATCTTTGCCTAATTTTAATGTTAATTAATCAAAGAATTCTGCAATTAAATAACATAAGGATTGTGATATGGATATATATATATGTATTTATATCCAATTGCTTCCCATTTGTCTGTTAATAATCATTTCACAGAACTTCATAATTCTAATAATGATTTGTACTGTTTGTTTTAAAATAGGTGATTAGATAATTTGGGGGGTTGTGGGGTCATTACATATGTTTGAATACAGTTTATTAAGTTGGTCTTACTGAATTTTAATTTTTGGTAAGTTCAATGTTGCAATGGATTTATTTATAAAAGTTTATATACACACATATATATATAATAAATGAACAACTAGCAAAATTTTTACATTTTTTTTTTTCTATCTGATGCACCATTCCATATCCATCTCTTATATGTGCGACTTATTATGTCACATGTAAGTGTTTTGATAGAAAAGAATGCAGAAGGCAAGTATAATCTGGTGCAAATTAACTCTAATTTTGTAAATTGTTGTAAATAGAGTTAATTTTGCAAATTAACTCATTGTCCCTACTCATGCAGCTACATATGTGAAACAATATCTTGCACACTATCAGGTTACTGAATTGTTCATCTTCCATACTTCCTTGATCCTTTTTCCTCTAGGCTTTTTTCTGTTTCCAGAACTGAAATCAGCACTGAACAGACACAAATTGGCAATCCAAACTGCTTTTCCAGGGAACAGTAGTAAAAGAGAACTATCCTGAAAGTTTCCAACACTTCTATAAATGTTTTCAGAAATGCATCATATCTGAAGTAGAGCACTTTGAAAGACAATCTGATTCTTTTTTTTTTTATAAATCTATAATATCATTATACTTATTTAATCATTCATCTTATTTATCTGTCATAACTTGTAAATCATTTTATTATTTAAAAAAATTGTTTTTGAGATATTTATTTAAATTCTCTAACCAACCATTTTCTTATACACTATCAATGTATATGCAGTGCTAATGTTATGTAAATGATAATTGCATAGCTTCAATAAATTTGTATAAATTTTAGGTTTGTATTTCTTGAAGGATGGAACTGAAAATTGTGGATTTTCCTGCCCAATTTGTCTTCAGGGTTTCAAGACTACTGGGAATCTGAAGCGTCACATGATAATTCACAGTGGCCAGAGGCCATATTCATGTACCATGTGTGCTAGGTCTTTTACTCAGAAAGCTCATTTAAAACTCCACATAAGAACACATACTGGTGAACGTCCGTTTGCATGCTCTATTTGTGGCTTCAGATGCAGTCAAAAAATAAATCTGCAGAGACATTTTCTTGTTCACAGGAAGAGTGATAGATTATAGATTTAAAAACTCAATTTCACCATTTCTCTGTGATAATTCTTTCTTTGTTTTTTCACTACCTATTTACTAACTTTGTAATATACATTTTCTCTTGTAAATATAACTAGATGTTTTTATGTGTTTTTCAAAGAAACTCACAAATCTGTCCTAGGTTTTTATCTGTCGCTTTGGTTTTTAAATACAATATTCAATGCATTTTTTATCTTCACATCCGGATTTCTTCATTCAATCCTTGAAAAGTTAGATGTCATAAGTGATAAAAAAAGTTTTTTCCCCCAGGATATAGTCATTTTATATAATCGTTGCATCATTACTTGCTGCTATAAATAATTCTAATTGTAAGCACCTATGAATTCATGATTTAAAAAAATTTTGGATTCGATCTGATTATTAAATTTTCCGGAATAGTTACATTATTAAAGTTTAATAATAATAGCAAACTTCACTGATATATACTTTGTAATGCTAAGCGATATACCATATTGTATAAAAATAAACCTGTTTTTTTTTTTAATATAGATGGATCCCCAATAAAAAATTATAAATTTTTAGGGGGATTCACTGGGATAGGGCACTGGGATGATGGTGCATCTGCAATAATGCTTAAAAAAGCTGTATCTTTAATTAATGATGGTTCCATCAGATGAAGTAAGTAATCGTTGCATCATACTTTTTGCTATAAATATTTCTAATTGCAAGCAACTGTGAGTTCGTGATTTAAAAAAAATCTGGATTTGATCTGATTATTAAATTTTCTGGATTAGTTACATTAATAACGTTTAATAAAAAAATAAAATTCGCGGATATATATATTGTAATGCTAAACAATATACCATACTGTATAAAAATAAGCCTAATTTTTTTCAATATATCCTTAAAAAATCATAAATTTTTAGAGAGAATCCACTGGGATAGGGCACTGTGCACCAACAATAATGCTTAAAAAAAGCAATGTTTTTAATTTATTACCGTACCATCAGATGAAGTAATCATTGCATCATATCTACATCATACTCTACCCTTCTCTCCCTTTCTTCAAATAAACATGTTTTGAAACAGAAAATTTACTTCACCACTTGGGGACGAGTGACAGATATACGTGCCACATCAGGTGCTAAGAATACTTGATTATTTTCACTAGTAAAATTTTACTGTAAATTTGATCTTTCTCGATTCAAATGGGTTGAAGATTTCTATTTTAAAAAAACAGTGACAAAACGTTAAAAATTTCTTAAAAGGCTCCCTTCACGAAGGGGTTAATAAAATCTGTCGTGTTTCTGTGAGATTGTTATTTAATTTTATTTATTAATTAAAATTTCTAGTTCAAATATATTTATTTAGTAAGGTGGAAAGTGAAGGAGGTTGTTAAATGTATCATTAATAAAAAAAAAAAAAAAAAAAAAAAAAAAAAAAAATTAGAAAAATGAGTTACAGAAATAATTTTCATATGTTCCGCTAAAAATTTATCAACAGCAAATACTGGAAAATATATAAAATACATATTTTTTTATGATAAATAATATCTTCTAATTTCAGAAAAACAAATAATATATTGCATACTGTTAGAAATTAAAGCAAATCATTTTCTATGAATTATATGTGATAGAAAAAAATCATTGCTTGTTTGAATTTTGTGTACTAGATTTATTTAAAGGACTAAAAAATGTATAGTTGTACCATAAGAAAAAAAAGTCTTCTAAATTGGGATGTAAAATTTCCGTAAACACTATGAAAACGAACTTAATCTGTAATGAAATTTTGTCATAAATGTAAAAACTTCATTGTCGCTACAGTAGGAATACTGTGCAATTGTACCTGAAAAGCTTCTTTAAAATAAATAGAATTAACTAAATTCCTGGTGTGATTTAGTTGTACAGTAGACTCCCTCAAATCCGCAACTCTCTAAAATCTGCACATATTTTATGGATGTAAACAATGAAACTTTCAATTCGGATATTGGGACAAAATTTGATTTTTTTTTAGTTTTGTATCAATTCCATATATTTTTTTATTTGTAATTTGTTAATAATATTCTATTCATGTTTTTTTTCATGAAGGAAGAATAAATTTTTTTGGAAAAAATTCAAGATATTGCTGATATCACTGGTAATCACAATCTTCTTACCAAATATATTTATGCATTAAGCAAGATTTTTTGGTTATTAAGCCTGGCTAAACTTGAAAAAAAATTATCCTTATTTTATGATTTTGATGTGAATTAGCAATGTATTTTTTGAGGCAAATTTTGTTTAATAATTTTGGAAAAATATATTTAATCTTTATAATGAATATTTAATCATACACTATTGATTATTAACTTGACCTTTGCTATTAGTACTTTAATCGTTTTAAAAATTATCTAAATTTTTATTATTTTAGTTTATTACTATTTTAATATTTTATTATATTGTAGGCATTCATTATAGTTCTTAATGCACCATTAAGTGCACTCAAATTACTGTTTAAAAAATGTAAACAAAGCAATGACCAGAAATCCGCAAAATTCTAAAATCTGCACAACCTCTGGTCCCAAGCTGTGCGGATTTGAGGGAGTCTACTGTACTGTATTTTATATTTTATTTATGTATTTATTTATTTTTTATTATGATCATTATTTCAAATATTAAAAAAAATAATTTAATAAACAATTTCTGAGTGTACAGTAAATTTGATGAGAAATTTTCTTAGAAATAATAATAGGCTATAATTACAATAGAGTAACTTGAAATGAAAAATGTGTAGATCTCCCTTTTTCTCCAGATAGTGAATAAAAAGAACTGTTATAGTTTCAGCAATTAAAATGACAGCTCTCTTCATCTTATTAACAAAGACTATACTACTCACCCCTAACAAACATAAAACCTTTATTCTGCAGAAAAACAACTTTGGCATAGATCTTTTTATTTTATTGACACTACTTTTTGGTGATTAATAGATAACCTGATGAGAACTGCTAGTTAATGTTTCTTGAAACTATAATAGTATTTTTGTCCAGCACTTGGGTATACCAAAAAAAAAAAATGATTTACATTGATTTAAAAAGTGATGTGATATGGTGATATGTAATTGTAATTTTTTTTTTTTTTTTTTTTTTTTTTTTTTGTGATTGAATACTGTTTTATTATTCATTGCAATATTTTATTCGTTTCAAATAACTAAATTTGATCTGGAAAAATCTTTTAACAAATAACTTTTAAATGTAAAAAAAAGGTTTAGTTTAATAATAAGTATAAAGAAATAATACATGAATAAGAATTTTCTTATGATATTTTAAATTATGGATTTGAGTGATATCAGCAATATCTTGATTTGTTTCCTGAAATAAATTTATCTCACTCATGAAAAACCATGAGTTCAGTTATATTATTGCATATTAAAAAAAACATTCTGTAATTTTACTCCTTCATCTGAACTCAGTTTCATTGTTTACATCTCTGATGATGTGAAGATTTTAGGCATTTGTGGATTTTAGGGTTGCATATTTGAATGAGTCTACTGTATTGTAAGTAAGGTAATACAATTTTGTATTCGGTGTCTTTTTCTTGTCATTTTATTAGGTATAATAAACACTAATTTTAGATATCATTCCATGCTGTATCACTTTGTGGGTGTAAATGTGCACACAGACCCTTTAAATATATGACTGGCTTTATCAATTTGGTTCTTGCAAAGAGTGGTTGCTGTTAGTACTTTAAATTCTTACAAGTAAAATAAATCAGGTTATAAGACAATCTTACTGAAATTGTGAAATTTTTTTTAAGAATTGCAATTAAGACAGAAATGGCTGTTCTTAGATGTCATTGTGATTGGGAATTATTTTTATTATTTCTGTTTTAAGTTATATATATGTATATATATATATTTTAAAGACAATACTTCCATGTATATAAATTTGTTAATAATAATAAAAAATGTGCACGGTACTATATCATTTACATTGGAAGAGAATAATTCTTTATAGAATATATTTCAAACTTATATAATAACTCAATTTTAGATTTTTTTCGTAGTACTAAACTTATTCGCCTATGATTTATTACTTTAAAGCATCTTCACATTGAATTTATAAAAAGTGGCAAATGTATAAAATGGGACACATCATCTAGAATTTTCTGAAAACCAGAATGCAAAATGTTAATTGAAAAATAATTTTTTCGTTTCAAAAATGTAAAATTTAAAGATTGATTTTATGTCAAACATGGGATATACTTATCCATGGATGGTACATTTTGTGATCATCTGCAACTTTTTTTTATTATTATTATGATATGAATGAGCATGAAGTTAAAGACTTTAGAATTTTCAAAAAGAAGGAAATCATTACAGATCTGCTGGACTAAGCTAAAGAATTTTAATGTTCCAGAAGCTCTATTGTTGGATTAAGAGTTTGTGGAAAATTGCCTAATTGCTGAAGATTGAAACTTCTGCAAGTCATCAGATGGCTGGCAATGATTTGTGACATATTAATAAATGATATGTGTAATGGAAGTATAATGATGATGAGTGGCAAAATGGTGCAAATAAAAGAAACATTTAAATGAGCTACTAATATATTTCAACTGATTTGTGAAATGCAATGAAGAAGCTTCTTTCATGAACAACAAATCATGCAAGTACACAGGAGTAATTAGCAGAGGCCTTGCTAAGAGGAGGGGGGGGGGGGACAACCCAAACGCTTGGACATGCTGTTACAGTTGGCAAATTTACAAACTGAACTGGCAAATTTGTTCAAAACTTTAATGAAAAACTTTAACACACTTTCTATTTCTAATAAATTTGACAAAAGTTACCAATATAATTAGAAATATTATTAAGCTTTTTGCAAATAAATACTATATTGTATTTTCTAATTGTGATAACTTGGTAAAATTATAAAACTAGTTGGCAAACGATGAGAATTATTTATGTTTGCTTTTCACTGAGTCGAAAAACAATGAATTTTGACTTGGCAATTTACGGCTATCTCCCCCACCAATAAAAAGTCTTTGCGAGGGCCCTGGTAATTAGTACAAGAGACACACTATTAACCATCAAACTTAATAAAAAAGTTCTAAAAATCCAAATCGAAGGATTCTGCTCTTGAGTCTTATATGTTAATGTATTTTTTTTTTAATTTGAATTGTGATTTAGAATATTTTTTTATTTTTTATGAATAAACTATTAAATTAACAAATTTGTAAGTATGTATTTGCATATATTATTCATATCTTATATTTCATACCATTCCTTTGTGATATTAGTAATACGTACAGTAAAGTGTTCTGAATTACAAAAAAAACCTCCTTATTTAGAATATTACAGGTCCCAAGTACGCTTGATAACAGATTCTATTTTGTATAAACTTACATATACATATATATATAGTAGAAGTTCTGTATAGCACAAACCTAAAGAGGCAAGGTTGTGCATTATTTAGAATTTTGCGTCATATAAATCACATTTCACATATTAATAAATTTACCTCTTAAACATAGACCAATGTGTTTGAAATATAGCAAAATATATTAGAATACCTTTGGGCTGCATTCTTTATCCAAATTATAAATTTCTATATTATATAGATCATTCCACAGTTTGTTAAATGTACTTTTTAAAAGTAGTCCAAATATACCTGGACCCAAATCATTCATTATATTATTCATTTTCAAAAACATTTATTGTAATAGGAATTTTTTTCATTAATAAAAATATAAATTACGGAGATAAAATTGAACTAATGCATTAAATTTAATTTTATAGACAGCAGCAATTTTTTTACAGTTCGGAAATTCAGTTGCTTTTTTACTGCAAAATTCATTGTTTACATCTGAGAAGTTGTGTGTTATATGGAGAATTGTGTTATAAAGATCTTCCATTGTATATATCCTGAATGTGTGTACAATAAGTATTTTAATGATCAAAAGTGAAAGTTATGTGCTTTTGTAATCCATTTTGATTTCTTTTTGTTTTAGATGTAATAAATATTATTGATTTTAGGTGCCTATCAATCGATGGATCATGCAAATTCTTCATTTTCATGCCATTTATGCTCTCACACTTTCCAAACATCTGGTAATTTGAAACGTCATTTGATCATTCACACGGGTGAACGTCCTTATGCATGTTTAACGTGTGGAAGCAGATTCAATCAAAAGTCTATTTTAAAACGGCATATGGCTACACATACTGGTGAACGTCCCTTTGTGTGTCCAGCTTGTGATTTCAGGTGCAGCCAAAAAATAAATCTAAAAAAGCACTTTCTGGTTCACATGAAGTGAAATATGAAAGTTTTATATGTTTCTGAGAAACTCATGTTATTTGAATAGTTTAATTTATAAAAGTTACTTTATTGGGAAAAAAATCTTTAAAAAATACATATAATAAAATTTTAAACTATTTATCCTGTTGGTATTTCAATGTGTGTGTGTTTGCAAATTACAGAATATATACAATGAACAGGAACACCATTCATGCATTAATATATATATATTTTTCTCTCATACACAAGAAAGATGTTTATTTTTAATCATAGGCTTATTTTTTACAATTAAATTCAGTAAGTATAAAAATATGTATTCAAATTAAATGCTAAATGATACGCACTCTACAAAACAATACATTTCAAATATCTACGTTTTGTGTGTAGGCTTTCTGCATCTTCGAACGTCATCAGGATAAAAAAGGAGTGATGTTACACACAAGTCTAAAGTTTCAAAAATATGGAGACTAATGTCCAAGAATCCTGGAGCATACTTGACTGGAGAGTGCATAAACCCCCACAAATTTATATAGTAACATACAGATTAAACTTTAATTATTTTAAATGTATAGTTTTGTAGTGTGTGTACCACTTAGCATTTTTATTTAATTTTAATACATATTTTTAAGTCTAATTTATGGTGCAATTGTCCAAATTATAATTATATAATTAAATCCTGTGAGGTTATTTCCTTTTTCCACCTCTTCTTTTATTTCTTCAGTGACAATATGAACAATGAAAGAAATGTTCTGATCTATGGTCAAATGCAGTGCCTGAAAGTTTCCAGTTAATAACAGTAAAAAAAAAAAAACTTTTAAAGAAGGATTTTTTTAAAACCAATATTGGATGGTTTTTTTAGGTTTGATTAACGTGTTTGGATCACTTTTACAAAACATTTTTAAAAACTGTATCCTTTTCAAAAATGTAATTCTAAATTTAACTGTGATTTAAAACCAATATTGGAAATTTTTTAGGTTCAATTAATGTATTTGGAACATTTCTTTATACTTAAAAAAAAAAAAAAAAAAAAAAAAAAACAGGACCTCTTTCAAAAATATAATTCTAAATTTACTGAGCTTTATATTTTTTCTGCAAATTATTTTTACATAGAGATTCTGAATCATGGGGAATTTATGCGCATCACATAAGATGTCATTTCGCTATCATTTCGGGTCAACCGCTGCGATGAGCGGCCAATTTTCGTCGGCGACCCCTACCCTCGACCCAAACAACCTTAGTTTCTTGCGCGAAGCGCTGTCGCCGGTAGGCGACCACGGATAGCGCCAAAATCCTTTACTTACGACCCGAATAGCCTTGGACTCTAAACAGAAAAGGGGAAAAAAATAAGAAAAATTGAAACCGGACAAATTTAACGGAAAAATTAGGCAAATCAAAGATATTGAAAGACGGTTAGGGGCGGGTGGGGCTCTGAAGCTGTCGATTTTCCCTGCGTTCATCCCGAACAGATATGTCTATCACTATCATTTTCTGTACTACAGTGAGCTAATATTGTTGCATGTTTCGAGTCATGATATAATAATGTCCTACATTGTTTATTAATAGCTGAGGCGTGCGTTAAAGTTTGGACAGGCCTACTGTAAAATAGTGCCTGCTCTGCCCTCTCCCACATAGACTATGAAATCTTGTTTTAAAGTATGAAAAAATTTAAAAGCGGGATTTACTCTTTACCTAAACGATTTCTTTGAATCTTGTTTTTACAATCAGAAAACTGATATCTAACTGCACCCCCCCCCCTAAATTTTATGTATAAGAAAAAAATGTTAAAAAAAAAAATAATCTAGATTATTTATGAAAATTTCTTTTTATTTACTACTTTTTAAGGAATATTTAAAATTTAGAAAAAACAATTATCAAAAGCACTTTTTACTATTAATCCAAGTTTGATAGTGACATTACTTTTGATATATATTATTAAATGATTTCCTCATAGGTTAATGCAATAGTTAATTGCAATGGTGCTTGTTGTTACCTTATAAATAATATGATAAAATTTAGCTTAACAGGAATACTCTGACTTCCAAATAAATAAATAAATAAAAATAAAAAAAATCCATTTTTCCCCCTCTTAAAATTGAAAAGTATTCGTGTATATTTACTTCATCAGTATAATTAATATATTAAGCAAATGCAGATATTTTCTGTGTTTTTAGAATAATGCTATCTTTTCCTGCTTTTCATATCATATTTAACTTTTAAAAGATTAGAGAACTTATGTAGCATTGTCCTAAATTTTTTGATGGCCCACTTGGTAATGGAAGAAAGGGTCCATAGAAGAAATTAATAAAGATATCTCGGTTGAGTTCCGTTATTTTTTAAATGTTTTTTGCATTGAATAACTGAGATTGATCTATACAAAGACCGTTTTTTACTTTTTCGATTTCTTCGGAATCGGCGAAAAAAACGGCCTTTGTACAGATCGATCTCAACTAACCAATGCAAAATAAAATAAATAAATAAAAATTTAAAAATATTGAAATGCAACCCAGATATCTTCCATCAGAATAGCGTATGTGAACGGGTCTTTTTGTTTCATTGAAGTATAACTTCTTAAACGAAGTTTTTGAGAAAACTGAACACTCATTTTAAATGTTTCATGAAGGAATCGCATTATGAGGGTGTTACACTCAATTATTTGTATGAACAAATGTATCAATGGACTGCATGTTTGATATTATATGATTGCATATTTGGTATTTTTTAACTTAAATATTAAAAGAACAAAATCATAAATATAAAAAGTTTATTTTGCATTTTTTTAATAACAGAAAATAAAGATATTTCAATGGTCTATTTACAATTGTGATGCATGATTTAAAAAAATAAATACATTTTTTTTTCTGTTTGATTGGTGATAATTTCTGAAAAGCTTTATCACAATTTTATAAAAACTATCAGTTATATAGAAAGAAATATCAAGGCTTTAACTGCAGTAGCAATAGTAAATTTGGCACTTGCATAATCCATTGTTAAATAAAGCTGTTACATAATTTATGTCGTAACATTTTCGGAAAAGGTCAAAATTAGAATCATTTGTAATTTGTATAATAAAATGTCCAGAAGAAGTAATACCTTCAAATTTCACTAAGCAAATTATGAAAAGAGTCTAAGAAAGTGTTTAAAATGATAGTAAAAATAATAATATACATTGTGTAACAACAGTTGGGTGCCATACATTTCCGATCGGGCGACCGTTTTCCTCTGGTGATATGTATTTGAAACAAATTTAGTCTCCTAATTATGAAAGGAAATTCAATTCTCTAGAGCCTATACTAACATTTAGTTTTAAAAGTTGTTTTTTAACAAAATAGCGCACATTTGAGGAAAAAAAAAAACAGTTTTTTTGCCTTGTTAGATATATTTGTAATTATATAAATACGTAGCGTCTATGGTCATCGTCTGGTCCTTTCGTCCTGTCTATCTGTCTGCAAGTAACAGCACTAGAACTACCCGACCAAAGTTCGAAATTTAATTTGTATAATCGTTGCAAGTAATTTTAGATTTTATGAAAATCGATTTCAAACTTAAAAAGATATTAATAAAAGTTTACTTCCTCCTATTAAATCCGATCTTACGAAATCAATTTATTGACATCAAAAGATAAATAATGATTCTAAGTTGCCATGGTGATGACGTCCTATTTAAGATGGAGTCCTGTTATTTCCGTATTTGCATTTTTGCATAAAAGTGCTACAGTTAATGCACCAAGATCTGAATATTTATAAAATTAGTTATAGTAAGAACGAACTTCATTTTCCACGCTTGACGTGCATTTTCTGCCATGTTCTTCACATTTAGCGAGTTCATGAGAAAAACAAAACAAAAAAAGAAACAAAAACAATATAAAAATTATATTTTTTGTGGATATAAGCCCCAATTAAAACTTACCCTTCTTCCAAAAACGAAGAAAATCGACTAAATAATTCAGAAAAACGGTCGCTCCATTTGAAAAACATGGTTTTGATATTTAGACCGGGAGGTGGCAGCACAGACAATCATCTTATCGAATTCACGGATGAAAATCTAGGATTAGTTAAATCTAGATTCGGATATTAAAACGCAATCGATCTACCAAATCATATCTTGGTGGAAAACACCTAAAAATCCAATTTTAACGATTGACTCGTAGGTTTGCCGTAGTGCTTCCCTGCAACCAAAAGTATGAAAATATAATGGTAAACCTGCGAGTCAACCGCTAAAATCGGATTTTAAGGTGTTTTCCACCAAGGTATGACTTGGCAGACGATTGCATTTTAATATGTAAATCGAGATGCATAACTAATCTTAGATTTTCATCCGTGAACTCGATGAGGTGATTGTCTGTGCTGCCGCCTCCCGCTCTATTTTGGCACTTTTGAAGCAAGGGCGCCATATATACATATTAGTAAAGTAATTTTAGTTTATACTTTTTTTTCTTTCATGCTGACTAATCAACTTTAAATTAAAAAAAAAAAAATGTGAGTTCAATGGGTTATTTTTTTTTCAAACAATCTTTCTTCTTTCCGAATTTAATCCTTGCATAGGTATTTTTTCTCTTCATAAACCTTTTTCATGTGTGAAGCTTCAATAATGATAAAATTGATGTACATCATCAGTCCAATGGATGAACCAGCAAGTCATATTTCCAGAAAAATTCTCCACAAAATGTCACGACTTCGTGTAGCCGACAGATCCATTTTTTCCTTTTCTTTGAAAACGGATTCCATCTCTCTCAAGGCACACCAAGAATTCTTGTGCTGTTTGCCCAAGAGGGAACTTGATCGAATCCAAAGATAACTTTACCGTATGTGCTAATCATCAATATTTCTATCAAAACGCAGAACAAATTCATGAAAAGACCTGGTACTAACTGAAAAATAAAAACCTGTAAGAACCTCGAATATAAAATATACGTCATTGCTTTGATATGAAATTTAATAGAAATAAGCTAAATTGTGTTAAAAAAAATGAAAATATCATACGCATTATTTTTTTTCTTTTAATCTAAAAGCATTAAACGATGTTTTATAGTCTTTTTGAATATTTCTAATTCATTAGTATTTGTATTTTTTTTTTCTGCTCTCTATTTTTACTTTCTTCTATCTTTACAAGGAAAAAAAAAAAAAAAAATTGCATTTGTGCAAACTTTCGAATTCCGGTTTTCGACGAATTTATCCTTTTTAGGAGTCAGAAAATCCCTAAAACATGTTTTTACAAAATATCTGTCTGTGACAAAAATTTTGTGGGCGCTCTATCTCAAGAACTAATGCACGAAATTTCACAAAACTTTAGATTCAATTAGATCTTAGGGATAGTCCATAAATGATGTCACACTTGAAGGGAGGGGGAGGGGGATTCGTGAAATTGTGGCAAGGGGGTAGGAGGTGTGGCAACATGCAACAGCCCTTTTGGCTGTATTCTGAACTGAACTGATATGATCACAAAAACTTTTATCTTTTGTAATTGGCAACAGTCCACTAGTGTCAGAGTGGCTTGCTCTTCCAATGTTGTCGTGTGGTGTACACGTTTTACAGAAAGTTAATTAAATTTGTTATGTTTTTAAGTTAATCCTTCTGATTCCAGTGCTTATTAAGTTATGTTACATTTATCACAAAACCGATAAGTGAACAGTGGTGACCGCGGACATAGAACATTAGCATCTGCCATAGAACACCGCATGTTGTACCGGATCATGGCGTTTTAGGCCTAACGTGCTATCAAAACAATGTGCTCCAAAATGATTTGGTAGAAACGCATTAGGTCTCGATTCTGCATAATTATAACGCTCGCACAGTGTAATTAGATATGATGTCTCCAGGTATGGTTACAGTTATTTTCTTATAATTTCTTTTTCGTAATGGCTGTTCCCCGCGTTGTGTCAGTCGCGTAGTGTTATTACTACAATGAAATTAATCATTATCTAATATCTTTAAGACCATTATTTTGTTTTGTTCATTATTTTGTTTTATTCATTATTTTGTTTGATTGCACCTTGTGATGTATATATATATTTTTTTCCCCTTCTGTTTTGTTATCTCATATCGTATCGTATCGTAACAAAATTGTGAATGTAAATATGTATTAATTTGAATCAGTCTTATCATATTTAGTAATTTTTACCTCCTTATTTTGCTGTCCTTCAAAAATAAACGACGATGACTCTAGATCAAGAAACAGGAGTTTTAGCCGTTCAGGCAAAAATGCCCACGTTTTCGAAACATAATATTAAGTTATTTTTCGCGCAACTCGATTCGGCTTTTACATTAAACAAAATCACTGATGAGAAAACCAAATTTAATTATCTAATCAATATTTTGGACACGGACATCCTGTCTTCTGTTAGCGATCTCATATTCACACCACCTGACACAAATCATTTTACTACTTTAAAAGATAAGTTGCAAGCTATTTTTGAAAACTCCACTGCCCAGAAAACGAAGGCGCTCCTGCAAGAGCTCACTCTTGGAGATCAAAAACCGAGTGTGTTGCTCAGAAAAATGAAAGACCTTGCCTCTGGCCAAGTCTCAGAAGATTTCCTGAGAAATCTTTGGCTGCAACGTCTGCCAAGCAATATTCAAACTGTTTTGGCTGTAGGGGGTGAGGAATTGGACAAACTTGCTGTCCTTGCTGACAAAGTATCTGAGATCAGCACCCCTCACAATGACCACACAATAGCAGCATTATCCGAGTCCAGTGAAATGAAAATTCTGCGTCTCCAGGTTTCTGAACTTTCAAAAAAGCTTGATGCTCTGACGGCTTCTTTTTCTGAGAATCGCTCTCGTTCTCCACATCGTAACAGAGAACGTAATTTTTACAGAAACCGCAGCGCCTCTAAAGACCGCAGATATAATTCTGAAATTTGCTATTATCACACACGTTTTGGCCCTAAGGCTCGTAAATGCACTAAACCATGTTCTTTTTCCCAAACGGGAAACGACATGAGTGCATCACAGTAGCGGCATGTGATCGCACACAACCTTCACACAATAGTCGCTTATGTATTTATGATCCTGCCACTAAGACAAATTATTTAATTGATTCAGGAGCAGATGTCTCTGTAATTCCCAGTGTCACCAAATCCAACCCCTCAAATTTTTGTCTTTTTGCTGCCAATAATACTAAGATACCTACCTATGGGCAAAAACTTGTTGAAGTTGAGCTCAATCTTAGACGTAGCTTTAAGTGGGAATTTACTTTGGCAGATGTTAAGCGTCCTATTATTGGATCAGATTTTTTAGCTCATTTCGGGCTATTAATTGATCTTAAAAACCACTGTCTTATTGATCCACTAACAAAATTAACTAGTAAAGGCCAATTTATAAAGGGTATATTTACATCTGTCAAAAGTATCTGTAAGGATTCAACTGTTCACAAAATTTTAAACCAATTTCCAAACCTTACTCGTCCTCGCCCTTTTAACAGTAAAATTACCTATAATACTTACCATTTTATTGAAACTTCTGGCCCACCTGTTTTTAGCAAACCACGAAGACTCCACCCTGCACAACTTGCCGCAGCTAAACGAGAGTTCCAATTTATGTTAGAACAGGGTATCTGTCGGCCATCTAAATCTAATTGGGCATCTCCCTTGCACCTTGTTCATAAGAGTTCAGGTGACTGGCGTCCCACTGGGGATTACAGAGCACTTAATAAGATAACACGTCCTGATAAATATCCTATACCTCACATTCAAGATTTTACTCATAATTTGCATGGTGCTAAAATTTTCTCAAAAGTTGATATTGTGCGGGCTTTTCATCATATCCCTGTAAACCCTACTGACATTCCCAAAACAGCCATTACTACCCCATTTGGTTTATTCGAGTTTGTTTTTATGCCTTTTGGGCTGTCGAATGCTGCCCAAACATTTCAGAGGCACATTCATGAAGTTCTCAACGATTTTGATTTCTGTTTCCCATACCTGGATGACATTTTAATCGCCAGTAAATCACCAACTGAGCATGAAGCGCACCTCCAGCAAGTTTTAAGTCGTCTTGATAAATATAACTTGACCATCAATCCATCTAAATGCGAGTTTTTCCAGGATGAAATCCAGTTCCTTGGACACCTTGTCTCTGAGCATGGCTGTAAACCACTTCCAGACAAAGTCAAGGCGATTATAGACTTTCCCCAACCAAAAATAGTGAAAGAACTCCGTAGGTTCTTAGGTGCCTTAAATTTTTACAGACGTTTCCTTCCTGAGATGGCTTCCATTCAAATGCCACTAAATCACTTGTTGCAAAATTACCAGAAAAATGACAAACGAGAAATCTCATGGACTGATGCTACAAAGAAGGCTTTTGAAGCTTGTAAAATGAAACTTTCTCAGGCCACGATGTTATGTCATCCTGATCCAACTGCTACATTAGTGTTGCATACTGATGCATCTGACACAGCTATTGGTGCAGCATTAAATCAAAAGACGGAACAAGGTCTTCAACCACTTGCATTTTTTTCAAAAAAACTTTCACCTGCACAGCAAAGCTATTCAGCTTATGATAGAGAGCTGCTAGCGATTTACGAAGCAATTAAATACTTCAGACACATGGTTGAAGCCAGATCATTCACCATATACACTGACCATAAACCTCTATGTTTTGCGTTTGCACAGAAACCTGAGAAATGTACTCCTCGACAACTTCGTCATCTTGACTTCATTGCTCAATTTTCAACTGATATTCAGCATGTTAGTGGGCAAGATAACAGTGTTGCTGATGCACTCTCTCGCATTAATTCAATATCCATGGATCTCAGTCTCCAGACAATGGCCGAAGCACAACTGACTGACAGTGAACTGCGTGAGCTATCGCAGAATCCTACTTCTTCGAACTTAGTTCTTAAGAAGTTTCCAGTTGAAAATGGTTCCACATCTGAGCTTATCTGTGATGTCTCCACTGACAAAATCAGACCTTTCGTACCCCTTTCGATGCGTCGACAGATCTTTGACAGTCTTCATGGACTCTCCCACCCTGGTGTCAAGTCAACCGTGCAGTTGATAAAACAACGTTTCTGTTGGCCATCTATGCAAACTGACATTACCAAATGGACTCGTTCTTGCATTCCATGTCAGCGCAGCAAGGTCCACAAGCACACATTTAGTCGTCCAGGTCAGTTCGCCACTCCAAGTTCTCGTTTTGAGCACATCCATTTAGATTTAGTGGGTCCTCTCCCTCCATCGAAAGGCTGCCAGTATCTACTTACGCTAGTAGACAGATTTACACGTTGGCCAGAAGCTTTTCCAATAGAGGATATCACAGCTGACACTATTGCCTTCAAGTTCTATTCTGAGTGGATTTGCAGGTTTGGTGTACCTCTCCGAATCACCACAGACCGTGGACGACAATTTGAATCTCAGCTGTTCGAAAGTTTGTCTAAATTTATTGGCTCCCACCATACCTACACGACTCCGTACCATCCAGCATCGAATGGACTTGTCGAGCGATTTCACAGAAGTCTTAAAGCTGCTATTCGCTGCTATGCCACAGAACGCTGGGCTGAGATACTACCCACTATCCTCCTGGGCCTCCGCTCATCCATCAAAGAAGACCTGCAAGCTAGTGTTGCTGAACTTGTGTATGGTGAAACTCTTCGCTTACCTGGTGAATTTTTCTCTGCATCCAATGATTATGTTGATCCAACTACATTTGTCGGTCGCTTGAAAGACCACATATCCACAATCCGTCCTGTTCCAACTAGCCTGCGCACTGGTCGTTCTATTTTTGTGCATAATGCACTTTCTTCGTGTACTCATGTCTTTTTACGACAGGATGCTACTCGTAGAAGTCTCCAACCATTTTACACTGGGCCATTTCGAGTGTTATCCCGCAATGATAAAATCTTCACCATCCAGCTACACAACAAAACATCAACGGTGAACATTGATCGGTTGAAGCCGGCATTTATCAATGTAGTTCCTGATGCAGTGCCTCCAGAACAGACTGTGTTTTTTCCTACAGCAACACCTGATTTACCACAGTCTCCTTCTGGCCTGACAACAAGTCAACCGCTGTCTTCTAATCCGTCTACTAGCCAACAGCCATATGTTACTAAATCTGGTCGCCGAGTCAAATTTAACCCCCGTTATCTTGATGTCACTTCGTCACTGGGAAGGGGGTGATGTGGCAACATGCAACAGCCCTTTTGGCTGTATTCTGAACTGAACTGATATGATCACAAAAACTTTTATCTTTTGTAATCGGCAACAGTCCACTAGTGTCAGAGTGGCTTGCTCTTCCAATGTTGTCGTGTGGTGTACACGTTTTACAGAAAGTTAATTAAATTTGTTATGTTTTTAAGTTAATCCTTCTGATTCCAGTGCTTATTAAGTTATGTTACATTTATCACAAAACCGATAAGTGAACAGGAGGGAATAAGAAAAAATGTGACATCACACTTTTTTTTTTTTTTTTTTTTTTTTTTTTAAGCATTTAAAATTATGCGGATTAAATTATGAAGTAACAAGTTATTTTAGAATTAAAACGATTTGTGTTCATAAAGATAGGATTTAAAACGAAATATGCTGAATTCTATTTCGAATTCAAAATACTACATTTTTCAATCGCTCTTTCATATATATATATATATTATTACTATTCTACATTATTTAATTTTTTTTTTTCTGTAAACCCAGTGCTGTAGTTGGAAAAAATATTTGTGGGAATTCACTTTTCCATAGAAACCATGTTGGGGGTACTGTGGATTTTTGCTAAAAAAAAAAAAAAAAAAAAAAAAAAAAAAAAAAAGTCAATTTAGCCCAAAATTAACTTTTTTTGAGTTAATAGTTTTAATTATTATACTCTAGTTTTTAGGTATTCTATTTGTGAAGCATTCTCTAAATTAATTTTATAAATCACGTAGTAACATTTTTCCATCATGAAGCAAAATTTAATTGAAATTACAGAAGTTTTTATAAAGAACGATAGTGAGAGGTTTTTTTCTGCTTTTTGATTGCAAACTGCCAATCTTCTTCCTAATGACAATCAAGATTAATAGTTCAGGACAAAATTCTTGAATTGCCTGTGGTCAGGTCCTACACAGCTTATAAATCTAAATGAACTGGCTTTTTTAAATACAGATTTACATTTCCGCATCGGTCAAGATGTTATTTATGCAGCTGAATTACTCTTTCGGTTTCCGACGTTGAATTGGAACAGCTCTCTGCCTCATTTTTAGCGTCAATAAACTTGGTAATTATTGTTATAATGCATAACAATCATTATCATTTCGAGTGACTTGGCAAAAAAGTGCCCGTACGTGATACTTAATTTTATTTATTTTTACAGTAACAAATCAAATATTTCTGGGAACGGCGTTCCCACGCGTTCTCGCCCAATTACAGCACTGTGTAAACCTTATTTCATACAAAATAAATACACGAATCATTGTCCAACTTTCAAGTGTCATTAAAACACATAGTTTAAAAATACAATCTGAAATTTGATCTAATACGTAGTGGTAACCATCCCCCCCCAAACCCAATGACGCAAATCCCCCCCCCCAAAAAAAATCTTCATACTTTAACATTGCCCCCCCCCCCCTAAACAGAATATCAATTGTAAAGTATATTCTACTTGTAATTTACTGCACATTCAAAAGATAGAGAGTTGAGCATATCGAGATGAGTTCTTACTGCCCTTATCTAGAATTTAAAGAAAGAAAACACAGGAACATTTCTGAAAATTCAATGTTGAAAAAATTTAAAAGTGATATTAAAAGAATCAAGGTATACAAAAGATAGTATAGCAGAATAAGATCTTATTGCCCTTATCTAGAATTTAAAGAAAGAAAACACAAGAACATTTCTGAAAATTCAATGTTATTTAAAAGTGATATTAAAAAATCAAGATTTTTTTTTTTACAGTAAAAAAAAAAAAGGGAAATATTAAGAATTTAAAAATCCTCCCAAAATGTACTTTTTCTCAAATCCCCCCCCCAAAAAAAAAAAAAAAAAAACTAAATTGTATGACGCATATTACGTCACCAAATCCCTCTCTGGGCACTCCTGCTAATACGTATATTGCTTTGTTTCTGAACTGCAAATATTTTTTTACGTAATATAGCGTGGCATGTAACAAAAGAGGGGGGGGGGGGGGAGGGGGTTAAAAAATATTGAAAAAACGCGCGGCATCATTTATGGACGGCCCCTTAGCGAACACTGTTTTGAAACGGATCAAGTTCGTTTACCGATCATCCATCACAACCATTGTATTCACTTTAACCCTTTATCTACCGAATTATGAAAATTTTATATTCTAAGGCATTTTGCGTAAATTATTTATACTAAATTAAAAGATTTACATAATCATTTAATAAATTTTAGAAAATTTGAATTTACAGGGATTTTGTGCAATATTTATAACCCCACTCAAATCTTTTATTTTTAATTGTTTTCTTAGAATTTTGTAGAATCATAAAATGTACAAATATGTTCTTGCAATATGAATGCAGAAATATTTCCGAATTGAAAAATCCCCATCCCCCAACTAAAAATTTAAATAAAAGATAATGTATTTTAGTTTTATTTGATCTGCGACGAGCGACCAATTTCTTGCTAGAGTGGAAAGTGGACATTTGGTTTTAATTGATAATAATAGGTAGCAGCACTACGAATTGATTGTTTAGTTTTAAATAATGATAACAGGTGGCAGCATTAAAGATCTTACGACGAAATGCGATATTCCATCTTTAAGAAATCATAAACTACATAATGCAAATTTTTAAACGTTCCCCGTCCCCGTAGATTTAAATGGTGAGATATAAAATAATACAGTTGTTAAAAAATACATTTTATTTGAGTTTTTAATGTATTTTCAGTTGGCAATCCTGAAACCATCGTCATGAAAATATTCAGTGGCGATGGCAGTAGGAATGCATACCGAAAGGACTTGGAAATTTAAGTAAAATGAATATTTTTAACATCTTCCCTGATTTTCTCGGATTCATTTACGTGACGTTACGTTACTGGCATGACAAAAATTTGTCATTACAATTTGTTATAAATCATTTTTACTCGGTCTGAAGCTTATAAAGAAACAAAATATTCTTATGTTTTATAATAAATTATTATATATATAATATTTGATTGGCGGATTATCAAGTTTTGCGAAAGGAAATGCAAATGATGAAACGCAATAATGTGATTGCAAAAAAAAAAAAAAAAAAAAAAAAAAAAACGTTGGATGTGTCAATCCCAAAACTTTCTTCTATCTCATAAGTATATTTTAATATTTAAAAAAAAAGTGGTGACCCCAAAGTTACCCACTATCGAATTTCCTCGAACATTTGACCTAGTCTAATGAGATTCTGATATCCGAAAAGCCTAAAACGCAAAATTTAATTAATATTCTGAGAAAATGAGCTTAGTAGTGCCTCATGTTGGATAATTTATACTAAAACCTAATAAGCATCTATTTTTGTCAAGACCTAACAGAATCTGAAATTTGATGGAATTTCGTCCATTAGTTCTTGAGATATAGTTATAACAAAAAATTTGCAAAACGTAGCATAGCAACACCATATCTTGGACAATTTATGCCAAAACGTAAAAAAGCGTCTAATTATGTTATGGTGTAAAAGAATCTGAAGTTTGATGAAATTCTGTGCATTAGTTCTTGAGATATAGCTAGTTTAAAAACAACAGTGTAAAATATAGCACAGCAGCACCATCAGTTGAAGGATTTATAACAAAACGTAATCATCGTGTAATGTTACATGTCATTTTGTAACAAAATCTGAAGTTTGATGAAATTCTGTGCGTTGGTTGTTGAGATATAGCTATCGGAAAATTCGTGCAAAATGCAGCATAGCTGCACCACCTGTTGCAAGGTTAATACCAAAATGTAATCAGCGTCTAATTATGTTATATATTCTAGTGTAACAGAATCTAAAATTTGATGAAGTTCTCTGCATTAGTTCTTGAGATATAGCTATCGCAAAAATCGTGCAAAATGTAGCATAACAGTGCCACCTATAGGGAAGTTCACACCAAAACCTTATCAGCGGCTATGTATCTCAAGGTATTGCGGAATCTGAAGTTTGGTGAAATTCTGTGCATTAGTTCTTGAGATATAGCTCTCATGAAAAATGTGGCATAGCAGCGCCACTTGCTGGCCAATTTACACCAAAACTTAATCAGCGTCTATGTATATCAAGGGGGTACAGAATCTAAAGTTTGCTGAAATTCTGTGCATTAGTTCTTGAGATATAGCAATCTTGAAAATCATGAAAAACGTAGTGTAGCAGCGCCACCTGCAAGCCAATTTTCACCAAAAACCAATAGGCACTAATTCATATCAAGGTCTAACTGGATATAAAATTTTATGAAATTTCGGGCATTAGTTCTTGAGATAGAACGCCCACAAATTTTTTGTCACATACAGACAGACACACAGACAGACTGACAGACTCACAGACAGACATTTTCTAAAAATAGTCAAAACGTGTTCAGGACCTTCTAAAACGTATAAATCCGTCGAAAACCGGAAGTCGAAAATTTTCATGAATCCAATACTTTCTTCTTGTAAACATAGAAGAAAGTAAAAAGATAAGTGGTTAAGCTTGTAACATTTTATTGCTCGGTGTCACCTTTTAAATAAAAGATGAACTTTTCAAAGTTCACCTTTCACGTTATATAGCTTATGAACATTTCTAAAGTTAAAAATGTATTGGTCTGTTCCAGAAAGATCAGGAATCCTAACATTTTTATTACACACGTTGTCATATAGATTTACAGCCACCCGGTGCAAAACTTTGATTTTATGACCCTAAAATACATTTAACAGACTAAAAGTTATTTAAGCGTATATTTAAGCTGTAGCGTTTTTGTTGTGTGGAGGGGGCGTCTTTAATTTTCAATTGCACTTTAAGTATGCTCTGAAATATCATTCTGCGGGACAAAAGATACTGATTTATCCATTGTTGAATCTTTCCAAGCTTTTGCTATCAATTGCAAACTGTTGGAGAAGAATAGGATAATCGTCCTTCAAATTGAAGGAAGGTAAAATGCATGTAAATCCAGACTTAGTATCGAAACAAGAACTGTGTTTCATAGGAGTTTATATCACATTACAAATAAGAACAAATCGCATGTATATCAGTATATCCATCCACGTTACCTGTTGTCTGAGGTTAAGAAGCTACTTCAATCAGATGAAAACACCCTTTCGATAATGTTAAACCAACTGAAGAAATAAGATATTTTGTTTGCATTTTCAACATACAGGGTGTATCTAAACTACTGGGCAAAACTTTAAGGGGTGATAGTACACATCAAAAAAAATAATATTAAATGGGAAACAATGGGTCCCAAACGTCTTCCGAAGGAGATAGGCGCCATCAAAATTTAGGGTCCAAAATTTGAAATGATTATAAAAAACGGAAAAATTGGTCGATTCGTTTGCGGTTTTCACAAAAACTATTCTTTATGTCAGTATTGTCTTGAAAATAAATTATAAAGATAAATTTCAAAAAATGCCGATAGAGGGCGCTTTAGACTTTGGAGTAACGTAAAACTAGTTTTTATCGTTATTTTTTGCATCACATTAAATTTTTTAGAAGCTTAGACATAAACTTAAATTTTGAGCTCAAAATCTGAATCATTGAGAGTGGTTAAGTAGCGCAAACTGAGCTGTGTTCAATGGGGGTGGGGAGGTACGAATTTCAAATGATTATAAAAAACGGACAAAATTGGTCGATTCGTTTGCGGTTTTCTCTAAAACATTCTTTATGTCAGTATTTCCTTGAAAATAAATTTTAAAGATAAATTTCAAAATATTCCGTTAGAGGGCGCCTTAAACATTAGAGTAATCAACAATTTTTATTAACTGTTATTTTTTTAAATCTAAATAAATGTTTTAAAAACTTAGACTTAAATTTTGAGCTCAAAACCTGAATCGTTGTGAGTAATTAAGTAGCGAAAAATTGAACTGTGTTTGGAGGGTGGGCAGGGTAACATTTCAACTCCAGAACAGTTTGCGCTTCTTAACCCCTCCCAACAATTCAGAATTTGAGTTCAAAATTTAAGTCTAAGCTTTTTCAAGCATTTAATTAGATACAAAAAATAACAGTTAAAAATTATTGTTGGTTACCCTAATGTTTAAGGCGTCCTCTAATGGATTTTTTTAAAAATTATTTTTAAAATTTATTCTTAAGGAAATACTGACATAAAGAATGGTTTTAGAAAAAACCGCAAACGAATCGACCAATTTTTCCGTTTTGAATAATCATTTGAAATTTGAACCTTCCCACCCCCCATTGAACACAGTTCAGCTAGCGCTACTTAACCACTCCCAACGATTCAGATTTTCAGCACAAAATTTAAGTTTATGTCTAAGCTTTAAAAAATTTTAATGAGATGCAAAAAATAACGATAAAAAATAGTTCTACGTTACTCCAAAGTCTAAAGCGCCCTCTATCGACATTTTTGAAATTTATGTTTATAATTTATTTTCAATACTGACATAAAGAATACTTTTAGTGAAAACCGTAAATCAATTGATCAATTATTCTGTTTTTTATAATCATTTGAAATTTGAACCCACACACTCCCATTGAACACAGTTCAGTTTGCGATACTTAACCACAGGTTTTGAGCTCAAAATTTAAGTTTATGTCTAAACTTATAAAAAAATTTGTTTAGATGCAAAAAATAACGGTAAAAAGTAGTTGTTCGTTATTCTAAAGTCTAAAGCGCCCTCTATCGGCATTTTTTTAAAAATTATCTTTATAATTTATTTTCAAGACAATACTGACATAAAGAATATTTTTCGTGAAAACCGCAAACGAATCGACCAATTTTTACGTTTTTTATAATCATTTCAAATTTTGGACCCTAAACTTTGATGGCGCCTATCTCCTTCGGATAACGTTTGGGACCCATAGTTTTCCATTTAATATTATTTGTCTTTATGTGTACTATCACCCCTTAAGGTTTTGCCCAGTAGTTTAGATACACCCTGTATATGTTTTTTAATTTATTTATTTATCTTTTTTGCATTAGAAAACTGAGATCGAAAAAGTAAAAAACGGCGAGTGTGCAGACGGACCTCAGCTATCCAATGAAAAAAAAAAGTATTTAAAAAATACTGAAATGCAAATGCAAATGAAATATATTGAAAATAAAATCTTCCATATTATTTGCATTATCGAGCGAGTCTTTTAGAGTGAGGAAGGTAGTCATAAGAGTAGGGATGTAGTATAGGGTATTCGCCGTATACTCGCTGCCTCTGTATTTTTTTTTTTTTTTTCAGTGAATGGCAGTTTTTCAGGTTCAGTACTTTCGAAATGGACAAACGATGTTTTAGTGGTGCTATATCGCCTCCAGTCGGCGTTTTAAGATAGCGTGATGAAGTTAAGCTGGTAAGAGGCTGATGTTAAATTTCACATATATTTACATAATATATACATATATATGTGTGTGTGTATATATATATATATATATATATGATTGATTTAAATACCGTTTGAAAAGTTATTTAATTATAATAGTACAAAGATTAAAAGAGACTTACCATATCCATTGTCTTCATACCTCCAGCGTCATAAACAATGGCATTAGGAGGTGTAGCGACTGGCAGCATGAAAGCAAAGGAACAGGCTATGGTGACGGGAATCATCAGGTACATTGGATGGATTTTCATGGCTACACCCTTAATAAATAATAAAACGCAGACACTTTAACTACATTATTTTACAGTACAAAAAATTGTACATATCATCAAAAAAGAAAATCCGAACAATGGCTATAATGTTTTTTCTGGTTAATGCAAAAGTAAAAGAAAAATATTAGACCGGGAGGCGGCAGCACAGACATTCACTTCATCGAATTCATGGCTGAAATTCTAAACTTTGTTAAATTTTATTCGCATATTAAAACGCAGTCGGTCTGCCAAGTCATATCTTGGTGAAAAAGCACATGGAAAACCGATTTTAGCTGTTGACTTGTAGGTTTACCATTGTGCTTTCTTATTCCCAGTCCTCACCTTTTGGTGCAGAAAACAAAATGGTAAAAACCATTGCGCCGCAATTATGTGGTCCCAAAAGTATAGAGTTCGTATGGTTGCGGCGTTTACGACGGGTGCAGTGATTTCCCATAAAATTCGGTAATCGTATTGGTTTCTATAGGGCGTGTTTTTAAATAAAGTTTGTGAATAAATTTATTTATCTGTGTTTTATTTAACGATTCCGTGTACTTTTTAAGCAGATTGTTATATTAAGACAGTAAAAGAAACACGTATTTAAACTTTTATATTATATTACTGGATATTGTTCTCAATTGATTGGTAACTGAGTCTTTTTTCTAATCCTGTTTTTTGACAGATTTAATGAAGAATGATCCCTTTTTGGGTGCATTCGTAATTATGTAAATACGTAGCACTACAGTTGTCGTTCAGTCCGTCCGTCCGCATATAACAACGCAAAAACTACTCAACCGAATCGTTTGAAATTTAAAATATATAATTATTACATAATTTTGTTGAGTCATTTCAAATTTTATGAAAATCAGATGCATAGATCAAGTACAGGGACAATCAAAAGTATTCCGTTACATTACGGTCAATGGGGAAAAATTTTGAAATGCATTTTAATCGTTTGAAATTATTTAAAATACATAATAATTGCATAGTTTTGTTGAGTCATTTCAAATTTTATGAAAATCGGATGCATAGATCAATTACAGGGACATTCGAAAGTATTCTGTTACATTACGGTCAAGGGGGAAAATGTTTCAAATGCATTTTAATGGTGTTACACCCATTCGAATATAATAAAATTTATATGCATCTATAAAGTACATATTATAATATGCATTTTGCATAATCTGGGGTGCAAAGAACATTTGTTATTGATTTACAAGGCCACACAAAAATATTCCATTACATAATGGTTTAGGAGGATGAACATTGTTTGGTGCGCATTTTAATTGTAATTATCTATTTACAATTTTATGAGAGTGATATTTTTAAAATTTCGTTATCGTACGAACGCACCTCATTTGCTACGTTTCACGTGCAATTTCCAACTTGTTTTTTCTCCTCCTCTTCATCCAGAACATTAACTCATATTGATAGTACTTAAATAATAATATTTTTTTATTTATTTTTTTGTTTTTTTAAGGAAATAAATAAAATGTGCCGAACTAATTATGAACTAATTATTTAAAACAAATAAAATATAAATATTTTTATTTATCCATTGAAGAAAATGCGGACTCACCAATTCTGCAACCACTGGTAATAAGACATTTGCAGTAGCAACGTTGCTGGTAAATTCGGTGATGAAGGCAGTCATGATGCATAGAAAAGCAACCACGGCCAAAGGAGATTCGATATTCAAAGACATTAGTTGCTGTGTCAGCCATTTCGATAGACCCGATTTCTGAAAGAAAATTCGATTATTTCAACGAGTACTAGACATTTAATAAGAAAATAATAATAAAAACAAGGGGTAAGTGTGATCACAGATTGTGAAAAGGGTTTCGTTTAATATTTCTTTCAAAACAACTTATCTTTTAATTAATAAATCCAAATTGATGGTACATAGATGGTAGAATCAATGAATTTAATTTTAAAATAATTATTAAAGGAAGTTATCTATTTTAACCAAATTAAAAATATTAAAATCAAATTTAAATAAAATTCAAAATTCAAAGTTTTTTGAAAATCTGAAGTAAAAATAATTTAGCTGAGACATAAATAAAATTTTAAATTTCTGAAAACGAAAAAAAAAAAAAGTTTGTTTAAACTAAATTTAAAATGCTGAATCATTAATAATTCGCAATAGTTTTTAAAATAGAAAGAAAATTCGATTTTCCAAAAATATGATGAATATTTAGACGAACGAAACCTAATGATATAAATCCTTAAATTGGCAAAAAAAAAAAAAAAAAAAAAAAAAAAAAAAAATGCGATGTTTCTTTTGATTAAATCCATCTTAATATATATAATTCGAACGAAGTATCTTCTATGTACTAGCGAGACGCTTTACCTGAAAGCTATGATGTCTACACGAAAAACAATTGAAATTTAAATCGCAAAAATGTGACACTGATAAAATTAATTTAATTAAAATAATAGACTTTTTCAAAATTTATTATTTGTCGTGTCACACGAGGTATTCAGCTGTAAGTACACAAAATTTAAAGTCTCTGACTTATACAGCTTTTATGTATGGATTCTATGACGAAGAGACAATCACAGGACTGAAACAAATAGGGTTTTGTCAGATGAACGAAACCCTAAAAATATTGATTTCATATCTTTTTTCGAAAGAGAGAGATTTCAGGGCTACCACAGAAGACAGTTTTTTAGTTTAATCTCGCACCACTTTTCAAAATGAAAATATTTTACACACAGTTTGACAGCATTTGCAAGAAAAATAAATTACGTATTTTTTTTTTTTTTTTTTTTTTTTTTGTGCGTTTGTAATTATACAAGTACGTCTCGCCTATAGTCGTCGTTCAGCCCGTCTGTCCGTCCGCATATAACAACGCAAAAACAAAAACAACCCTAACGAATCGTTTGAAATTTAAAATGTATAATTGTAGCATAATTTTGTCGAGTCATTTAAAATTTTATGAAAATCGGATGCATAGTTCAATGACAGGAGTCATCAAAATTATTCCGTTACATGACGGCCAATAGGAAAAAATAGTTTCAAATGCATTTTAATGATGTTACGCTCTTTCGAACATAATAAAATTAATATGCATCTATGAAGTATATACTAAAAAATATATTCTGTACAATCTGGGGTGCAAAGAATATTTTTTATCAATTTACAGGGTCACACAAAAGTATTCCATTATATAATGGTATAGAGCGAAACATTATTTAGGGGCGCGTTTCAATAATAATAAGCTATTTTACAATTTATAAAACTGATATATGTTGCTAAGGTTTACTACAAGTTACTTCCTGTATAATAGAATGCAGATAGTACTTACAGCGACATACAAAAGATTTCAGATGCTTATACAATATCTGAAGTAACTATATATTATTACACCAATATCCAGAATATTTCTAAAACTTCGTTATAGTACAAACGCACTTCATTTGCTACATCTGACGTGCGATTTTTTTTTTTTTTTTTTTTTTTTTTTTTTTTTCAATAGTGATGCGAATAGAATAGAAAAATGGTCGCCTGTGACAGTCCTGAAGTTTCTATACTGTTAAAATAAGAGATAAGGAGGGGGGGGGGGAATCATTCTTGTATGATTATTTAGTTGTGGATTAGGATTATGGAAAATTCTTCTTATTTAGTCACTATTGCTTTCGTTGAAAAAAAAGGGAGGGATTATTATAGCTATTGCATGGAATTAATTTTGATCCTGTAAAAGAAACTAATTTATTTATTAACTTTTGCTAAGCTAATTTCTAAAGAACTCGCACTGTTAATTAGGCAATTTTATGAGGAAGGTTGTAGGATGTTGAAATTCTTTACATGTATTTGAGTATGGCAATATTTGTGAGAAAATACAATACAAAAAACCTCACTACTGACATATCATTAATTCATATACGTATATTAGCGTACAGTTTCAAGTCTGGTTCCGAAATTAAAAAGATAAGTGCTTTTGACAAATTAACTATCAACAAATAAAAACTTTTGGAGAATATTTAAAAAGAAAGATATTTATAATTAAAAAATGCCGCATAAACAAAATCTTCATTATTTATTATTTGTTCTTTATTTCGTAATAAGTACTCTCTTAAAAAGTCAGCTACAAAATAGCTCAAGTTGAGCTGAAATCCTCTCATCGCAATGTTGAAAGGCAGCTTCTCAAAAAAGAGTTGAAATAACTCGAGTTTTAACTAATTTAAATGAAGTTGAGCTATTTAAATAACCAATTTAGATCAAGAAGATTTAATCGTTTGAAAAACAACTCTTTTATGATCGAAAAAATTACAGCTCTTTCATGAGAAGCCAAATCAGCTCTTTCGTTTTAAGAGTGTAATGACAGTAATCAAAGAGTAATGGATTGCCGCACTCTATAAAGAATAGTATTAGCTACGGATTTGGAGGGCATATTTTTATTTTTAGAAGATTAATACCCACAATACCTGTGAAATCTTCCAGCAGGGAGGTATTTCAAGGGTTCCGAGAGAGTGCCCGCCGGGCTATGTTCTGAATGTATCAGTGGTAGTTAAATATTATCTCGAACAAGCTTACCTCTGACCCAGCTGCCAACGAGAATCCACCTCCCAGTAAAATTATGACACCCCAGGGCACTTTCTGCTGGATTGTTTTCCACTCCAAAAGACCAGGACTACGCCCCAAATGCCAAGGATCTGCAGGTATCAGAAACAATAGGGCTGGAATACCTATAGCTGGAGTGGCGTCAGAAACTTTCCTATTGAAAATAATGATAATAATGAAACACTCTTTTTATTTATTTATTTATTAGATTTTTCTAGCGTATTGTTATTGTACAGTAATGTATTTGCATAAATTAATAAAAATATTACTGATACAGGATGGCCACTCAAGTCTTAAAATAATTTAATGTCCCTGTAAAAACACCATCTCATAACAACAATACATATTTTTGAGGTTACAGGAAATTTTACTTCAATGAATAGCAGAAATAGCACAAAGTTTTATATAAATAAAGATACAAAATGTCATTAGACTGTCATTATTTTTCCCTCTTTTTATCTTTTCTGCTTTCAGATTAAGGATATTTTTAAATTTCAGATGTTTTTGTCGAATTTTCCACACTTTTAAATGCGAAGCAAACATTTAAAGGTATGCGTATAAATTGTAATAATAATAATAATGATAATAAATCAGGACAATTTCAAAAAAGGATGCCAACGAATTAAACTAGTCGTTGGAGGCCACCGTAATACTTACCCATCATAGATATGCATAACATAAAATATGAAAATAAAACATGTGTAACTTATTTATAAAATGCATTGCAATTCCAAAATAAAATTTTAATGCATATTTAAATAGTTTTAATGTACATAGTAAGGATTTATTAATGAATTGCTGATGAGCCAATTTCGACAAATTATATAAAACGTCAAAATACTCAAGTAATACCGGATTGCGTAAAAGAAACATCCTTATAACTCCAAAAATAATAATCATATTAACTAGCAATTTACTGCGTCGGATGAAGCGTCTCATTTCCAATTAAAATATATCTTTGAATTCAAATTTGAATGAAATACAGGGTCATGAAAAATCAAAGAATGTGAAAAACAGGGTTACACGTATCTCAGCAACTAATAATTCGATCGACTTCGTTCTTTATGCAAAATTTGTATTATTTTATTGTCTTTTATATCCACTCCTTAAAATAAAAAAATTCGAAAATTTTTATATACGTTTCATCAGAATGAATTTTTCGAGAGTCTGAAAAAAATAGTTCCGGATAATCGAGGTTACTGATATTAAATAGGCTTCGTCCCATTCTTACATACTAAGTACATACAAAATTTCAAGTCACTATCTCAATTTGTTCGGGAGATAGAGCGGTTACAGACAGACAGACAGACACACAGACGGACGGACGGCAAAAATTTTTTTCTAAAAATATGTTTTTCGGAATCTCCAGTATCTGAAACGTGTAAATCCGTCAAAAAAAAATTTTCGATTTTCAAAACGATTGCAAGACTTACCCTATACTACGTATGATGGGTAAGTAAAATGTTGAACTGCCACTGCGTGTGGAGATGAAATTGATAAAAGTGGGAAGAGGTAATTTTGGAACATTTTTCCCACCCGTCGTTGGACAAATCTTGTGCTTATTTGGTGATGATCATCATAAAATTTCATTAAATTCCTCGATTTTGATTTTGAAAATATTAAAATTTACTTATTGAAAAGGCAAATTTCCGAACTTTCTGACTTTTCCAGATTTTCAAGGTGGTATTCAAACATTGCTATTTATGTATGGGAATCGGCATCAGTGATGTTGCTAAGCGTCATCTAACATATACGCATAATAAAATTTGACATTATTGACTCTAAACGTACTCAGAAAATTTGGCCAAACGGAAGTTATTTGTGTTATTTAGTAACTTGAAATTTTCAAAAAAATGGAATTAACTCGTGATTTCTTGGTATTGACTTCCCTGGAAAAATCTTTTTCAGTTTCATAATTTCCGGCTAAAATATATACGTATATATATATATATATATATATATATATATATATATATATATATATATATATATATATAATAATGTCAAATTTTGTCATAATTGATTTGTGAATCCTGGGTCTGAAGCAACCTGTTCGGCAGTTAATTTATTTTCATTTAAAACTTATATAAGACTTTCGATTAGGAAATACCTGCAGGAAAAGCGAATATTCCGAATAGTCGAATTTGAGTAAATTTTGATGAAAAATTTTAGAAAAAGGATAGAAAATGTCAAACTACTATACAGGGTGTCCACTCTCAACGGTGGCCAATGGCTAATTTCTAAACCGTTAATCATAGACATATAGTTCCAATTGCAAAAATGCTTTAAAAAAGGTAAAGAATTGTTTTTCAAGCGATTTAGGTCGAAAATTTTTTTTATTAAAAAATTACGAAAATTAAATTTTTATACGGTCCCCCGGTCCTATAAGTGATATTTAGTAATTTTTTACCACTACTCTAACAAGTAATACAGAAAAAGTCCCATTCCTCTGCGATTAAAACTGACCGAGTTATAGCTGTTCAAAGTTGAAGCATCTTTTTTGATGCAGGGTCAGTCACAAATTTACTTGAAATAAAAATAAACGCAAGATATAAAATTTCACATTAAACATTGAGAGTAAAATTATATTTGCAATATATATATTTTTTAATTTATGTTGATGATTACATATTAAAGCAAAATTTGTACTAAAATTATAAATAAAAAATAACAGAAAGTTTGTTAATTTAAATTATGAAAAGCAACAGTCACAAATCGTTACAAAATGACATACATTCAAAATTCTATTAGATTACTTAACCTAACAGAATTTGATGTAATCCTATAAAATAAATAAATGGTACGCACCTAAAATTGTATTAATATTACACTGTCATTGGATATAAATAAGTGTGCAAATTGAACCTCGATCGGATATTTGGAAGTGAGTTAAAATTTGAATAGAAATTTTAAGCTAGGGAAAAATAAGTACGAACGTTTTAAGCAAAATAAAGGCTTATCAAAATAACACACCTTTTAAAATAAAATCGCGATTTCCCAAAATTTGATTTTCTCGATAAAGAGAATTTTAAAACTCACGTCTTCAACTATTTTAACCAATCTAGAAGTTAATTAAAAAAAATTAACACTACCGTAAAGCTTATATGGTGCTAGCACCTTAAGTTAAATTGCTTTAAAAATATTTCTTTATCTCATTAAATTTTTTTTTTTTGTAATTGGAACTATATGTCTGTGGCAAATGGTTTAGAAATTAGCTATTGGACAGTGTTGAAAGTAGGCGCCCTTTATAATACTTTAAGGACTTAGTGAACGTTCCCTTTAAGCTCAGTCCAATTCATCCGTATTCAGCTACAGAAAAGTGGTTTAAGTCATGAAATTTAAAGCTTCATAACTCGGTCAATTTTAATGTTAGATGAATGGGACCTTTTTTCTCTTACTTGTTAGAGTAGTGGTGAAAATTTACTAAATATCATTTATAGGACCGGGGGACCGTATAAAAAGTTAATTTTCGTAATTTTTTAATAATTTTTTTTGAGCTAAATCGCTTGAAAAACAATTCTTTACCTTTTTGAAAGAATTTTTGCAATTGGAACTATGTCTATGACTAATGGTTTAGAAATTAGTCATTGGTCACCGTTGAGAGTGGACACCCTGTATAATATAATATTAATAACTTAATTAATATAGTAAAAGAAAAAGAATGAACATAAACTTTAATGTTATTTAGATGTACGATTTGTACAATAAATAAATAGAAATGTAGTTTACATTACTGTTTTGTGAAGAATGAAATGATGAAATGGCAGAAGTCTGTTTTCGTCTTTACTTTACACTTCGACGAATTTAGATTTCTTAACATCATTTTTTCAGCAATTTCATCTTTTTAGTCTAAATAAATAACTCCCCAGTAAGTGCTAATGCGTTACCGTGACTTAATTTTTGATCAATTACAAGATTTTATTTATCACTTACAGAACATTTCTCGATTTTTTTTTTTTTTTTTTTTTTTTTTTTTTGTAACCACAAGTGACACGCGACACAATATCATCGCCTATTAAAATTTCGCTAAATTCCAGCTTCGAATCTTCGTTAATGCATAGTTGCTCTGCTTCCTCGTCCACATTTTAAGAACAATTTAACTTTGCAGAGAAAAATCTTCTAAAATTTTTCTCTGCAAATCAGTACTACCGTCGTTATCTTCTGCAGAAATTTCCATTTCTTCATCCGATAAACCCCCCCCCCCTCCCCGATGCTTTCTTACCTTGATGCTTTTTACTAATTTCTCTGCAGCATGAACATGAAAAATTGCTACCAAAATTGTGAGATTTTTACCATTCCGGCCAATCCGCAACCCGGGGAATCCGTTCCTGATTGACCGACAGTCAATTTAATATATCTAACCATTAATTGTAAAACAACATATATCAATAAAACATGAAAAAGTGAATTAAAAGGGATACATTCGACATTTGCAGAACCATAGTAGATTCATCAGATCCCATATATATATATAAACCATTAAATTTAATACACTGCTCAAAAAAATTAGGGAAGTAAGCAAAGAAGTTGAGAAAACCTTGCGAGACAGCCATGTATTGGCATAAAATTGATAGTACACGCGTATCAATGTGCAATACAAAAAAAAGGGCACTTTTTTTTTTTGTAATTCGTTAATTTTTTTAAAAGATGGAAAAAAACATGAAAAGTTGATTTAGGGCTACAATTTGGTTACATGCAAATGATAAAAAAGAAAAAAAGTATTGTTTAGAAATGATGCAAGATTTTTAACATAACGTGTGGTCTCCTCGAACAGCTAAAACTGCTGCACACCTGTTTTCTATGTATGCGATGATGCTATCAATAAGTCTTTGGGAAATACTATTCCACTCCTCAAGATGTGCAATCTCCAGGTTTCGGACAGTAAAAAGTAACGCGTCGTACGAGCATGTTCCAAACATGCTCAATTGGATTCAGGTCAGAAGAGCATGCTGGCAATTCCATACGCTGTATTGTTTCAGCTTCAAGCACGTTCTCCACAAGACAAGCTGTGTGCGGTTTGACATTATCATGCTTGAAAACAAAAGAATCCCCAATGGCTGCAGCGTAAGGTATAATATGACGTCTCAGTATCTCCTCTGCATACCTTTAGGCCATCAAAGTACCATTTCCATTTCAAAGTACCATGCCAAAATATGTCGGATGTCATCCTCCAGATTGAATCGGGACTCGTCTGTAAACAGCACTTGACTCCAATCATGTTGCTCCCAATCTCGATGTTCAGCAGCCCATTTTTTTCGGGCCGCACGGCGGCTTGAGGTTAACAGAATGCACACCTTGACCTACGTGCATAGTGACCTCCCTGATGAAGCCTATTACGAGTTGTTTGGCTGGACACCCTTTGTCCTGTTGCCAAGAGCAATTGTCTTTGCAACTGCGTAGCATTGTCTGCTCTGTTTAGACGAGCTGTTAACAGTATAAACCGATCATCAGTTACTTTAATGACAGGTGGCCGATCTCGCCCTGGTGGACGTCTAGCATTTCTAAAAAAAAAAAAAAGGAGTTGAGCAGTTGAATTTTACAGTTAAGGCAGTGAAACAGATGTTTCTGTAATATCCTGATTGCTGCTTTTATATTCTTTTTCTGGTTTTTTACGTTATGACCTTTGACTTGCATACGAAGTTTCTCATACGACTCTCATTTGACTTGCAAATGAAGACCTCTGATGTTTCCTGCTAGGCTTTAATTGTGGATGATTTATTTTATGTTACTTATCGGTGTAAGTATTTGCGTAATTTCGTTAAAACTATGTGCTCCGCTAATTGTTTTGAAAAGTGTATATATTAGGTATTTAAAAAAAAAAAAAAAAAAAAAAAAAATTATTACACTTTTTTTTCAATGCGGGATTTTATAGAAATCTCATATTCTAGAAGATGATACACAGAAATTTGTATTTTGAAATCTGGATTCAAAAAGAACAAAATAAAATGCAATAAAAATACTTACACTGGAAAATAGCTTCCCCAACCATGAATGAAATGAGGATCTCTGAATATCCACAACATAACTAGCAATAAAAATAAAACAGTTACGGCCTTTTCGTGGAATCTGAAAAGAAAAAAAAATCCCTAAATCCTTTCATTATAGCTCTAATGCTGAAATCTAAAACTTATTAAAATACCCACACGGAGTTGCAATTAAAAAAAAGTATCTATGTATTGGTGTCTCAGGATTGTCAGAAAATGCAAATTAGCAAATGATTCCGCAGCTAAATACAGTTTAAAGGGAAGAAAACGATTTCAAAATACAATTGATTATGAACAAAACACAGGGCCCGTTCAAGGGTGTCCAGCGCCCATATGTAAAAAAACAAAACAAAACAAAAAAAAAAAAAAAAAAAAAAAAAAATATATATATATATATATATATATATAGTGTGTCAATCCACCATGATTTTGTACCGTAATTCGACAGGAAACAAATCCATGTGAACGAAACAAATATATTAAGAAAGGCTATATAGAAATGCATATTTACAAGGAATAACTCACTCCCTGCTCCACTTGGTCAGGAAAAAAAAAATGAATGTATAAAAAAAAGAAGAAAAAAAGGGTCCCGCCGAAAAAAAAGCCACTACTGTTAATAGCCAATATATCCGCTATGCTTATATATGACTTGAAATATTAGATGTGGCATACTATTTATTAATCTCTGGAAGACATGTAGTAATGTTGGGAAACTACGCTAAGGTAAACTTAACTTGGCTCTTCCCCCAAACCGTATCTTGGCTACCAATTACCTTGCCAACTGAAGAGAAAATTAGTAGCCTAAATTGGATTTTCCAGCCGGGAAACGACCCCCTAACCTTTGCAAAATCCTCGTAGGGATGGTTTTTGGATAATTAAGGACATGCCATGGAATGGCCTGCCCTGTACTTTCATCTGAATCCCCCCAAGAAAATGTGTGGAGTATCCTCAGTAACGTACAAAAGAGTCACTGTCAAGCGATTCATTCCATTTTGGGACGCGGTGCAAATGCGAAAATGACTCAACACTGGATCATGGTGACTTCACAGTAGAATTAAGAAGAGACAGTCATAAAAGAATCATGATACAGTAGACTCCCTCAAATCCGCAAACCTAAAATCTGCAACTCTCTAAAATCCGCACATACTTTACGGATGTAAACAATAAAACATTCAGTTCAGATATAGGGACAAAATTTGACTTTAACAGTTTTGTATCAATTTTTTATACATTTTAATTTGTAATTTTTGTTATTATTACTGACTTCATGTTTTTTCTTGCATGAAGAATAATTTTATTTCTAAAAAATTGAAGGTATTGCTGTTATTAAGGATAATCATAATCTTCTTACCAAATATATATGTATTAATCAAGCTTTTTTGGTTATTAAGTCTTGCTAAACCTGGAATAGAACTTCTTTATTTTATTATTTTGATGTGAATTGTACATTATTTATTAGGTAAGTTTTATTGATTAATTTAGGAAAAATACATTTCATCTTTATAATGAACATTTAATCATACATAGATAATTAGACCTTTGTTTTTAATATTTTAATCATTTTAAAAATGATCTAAATTTTTATAACTTTACTTTATTACTTATTTTAATGTTTTAATACATTGTAAGCATTCATTATAATTTAGATTGCATTATTAATTACATCAAATTACTGTTAAAAATGTAAACAAAACAATGACCAGAAATCCACAAAATTCTAAAATCCGCAAAACCTCTGGTCCCAAGCTGTGCGGATTTGAGGGAGTCTACTGTATAACGAAATGAAGATGTCATCGTTTGGTCCCTTTAATGATTGCGACCATCTGTCATCAATCACATAGATTGATTTTGCTAAATTAAAAGGTTGCACAGTTCATTTAAAATTACTTATATATTTTAGACACATTCTCATTTTTTTTTAAACTAATAAATGCTTAAGACTTACGACATAGATCCCATTTCTTCGTGTTTCTTTTTTATTATTTGTTGTAAGCTTTTTTTCATTTCATCAGTGTATATAGATGAACTGAAAAAAAAGAAGAAAAAAAAACATAAGTACTTTCAGAATCTCATAAATTTTGCACAATTTATTCATTTTTTTTCTACCTGCAACCTTCCGCCGGTCGCAATGGGCCTCCTAGGCACAGCACAATTATTTCCGTTCTTCTCTCCGCCACTAGAGCTTGCAGGGTTACAAAGTGTAATAAAAGAGGTTTCTTTATTCAAAATTGAAATATTTTCTCTTTGTACATCTTAATGAAGGTCACTGATAACTTTAATAGCGTTAGCATAGCATCAATTAATTGCTAATGACGCTTTTCTAACAGGCACCTGTCAGGCTCATTGCAACCGAACTTTGGAGTCTCGGAGTTGCGACCGATGGAAGGTTAAAATGATTTCGCAAAAGAAAAATTCGAATGATCATATCATGACTGAAAATGAAATTTCATCAATGGGCACAGGAAAAAGAAAGGATGGGAGTAAAGAAGAGTCATTACATCTTCCTAGATTTTGAAATTTATATTTTTTAATGTTTGGATGATATCTACATGGTCTGTTTATCAAGTAATAAAACTGATTCCATAAAATTAATTTATTTGTATATAATTTTACAAACACTTATTATTCTACAAAATAGCTACCTTTTGTGTTAATATACCGTTTTAAACGACTCTGCCACCCATTAATGACCGCCTAGAAGTGTTAAATTAGAATGTTGTTCAGACCGCCCGTTACGTTTTTCTGAATGCTCTCCAAACTATCAAAATAACGAGTTTTTAAGCTGGATTTTAATCAAAAGAACAGAAAAAGGTCAGGTGATGACAGATTGAGGTTGTACGGTGATTCGGTAAGCGTTGAGATGCTGTGTTTTGCTAGGAACCTGGGCAATTTGTAGAACCAGCTTGGCACAAATTTTTTGCTTTCGAAGTTTTTCTGCGACAATTTGATGCACCATCGATTTTTTTTATATCCCAACGCCTCCACTCCACAACCATTCGGATACTCATCTGACTATCAGAGACCAAAAGTAAGTACCTTACATTTTGGCTACACTATCTGAAGGTGGAAAATTTGTGGACATCCAGCGCGTTGTCCGTCATCGATGTCCACTCTTTCCTTTTTGACCGCTTTGTGCCACCTAAACATTTGAGACACCTGGACAAAGAACCACCAACTTGTTTAGTTTTACACAAAACTTCACGGCGTATCGCTGCTCGACAGTTTGTTTCATTCTGAAAACATAACGCTGCCCGTGCCCGTGCAAACGTGTGTCTGTTTCATGAGTGATCTGTGTGCTGCAAAGGCTCAAAACCAATTGATTTCTGCTACAATCTGTAGTTGATATACCATACCACAGTTATCGTTTGCAATCGCCGCCGCCTGCAGCTTGATGTGAAAAATTCAATTTTATTACTTAATGGACAGACTAAGTATGACGATTTTTGGAGAAAAGATTAATGCATTATTCCCAATTAACTTAGAACAATTAAACATTCTGAGTTAAGGGTGTTCTTAAATCAAATAGAGCAATTTTGTGACGCATGCTTTAATTTATTTTTATTCGGAAATGCATGAAAATAGCAGTTGTTGTCATTCAAAAACTGTCTAATTGCACTCAATTTTTTTTTTTTTTTTTTTTTTTTTTTAAACACAATAAATTTTTTATAACAAGCCTTCAAAATTGACGTTTTTGAGCACATTTCCCGAAGAAAGCAGAAAAACCGGTTGAAAAGCAGGAGAAAAACGGGTGATCACGTGATCGAAATAGCTTATAACTGGACAGATAATTTAATTCTCATAAAATAGAAAAATAAGTTCGATCCGAAATCGCTTCCATAGTCAGGCATTCCAATTTTATATCTTTTGTTAAAAAATGAATTTGTAAATGTGTCAAAACGTTTTGCGCTTGTTGAGCGGAGCAGTTAAGAAAACCCTTAAGGAAACAGCAACTCTTCCTCTGCTATAGGAAGGGAGAAATGGTCATGCCTCTAACTGGTACACGTTGTAAAACTGTTTTGTTTAAAAAAGAAGAAGAAAAAAAGAAAAATTGGTAGCTTATGCGAGAAACTTACGCTTTGCGTATGTGAATGAGGAAGAGATAGAGCCAAGCAATAAAAACGCAGGACAACATAACTGGAACATTGTACAGCATCCACTTGTCGAATGTTAAGTCGTTTGATTCAGGAAACAGCCTATAAACAAAAACAAAGAATTAGTATTACCCTTTTTTTGTTCATAATTTGTGAAGAGGAACAATTATGAGTCCATCTTACGAACATTGTTAATTTGTATTGAATACAGGACCAACCATATAGCCCGAGAATGCGGCTACATTTTTTTTTCTTTTTCATTTTTCATTCAATTGAGCAAAAATTTTGCACACAAATTATTTTATGTATTTCCTTAAGAAAATTAATCAATTTTATTAAAAAATGTGTGTAGTTAATTATGTTAATAATTATAATAATTTAATTAATCATTTTAATTAAAAACGCTCCATGTGCATTTGAATTAGCTTTAGGAATCTGGTTTTCGTTAAATGGTAAATTTATAATATTGCAACAAAAGTTGGTATGTGTTTTTAAATTATACAAATATAGTGAGAAAAACTAATAAAAAACTTCAATGTTTGCATCTTTTCTTCTTCAAATTTCACGGAAAAAAAGTTATATAACTACAAAATTTTCCATTTGTGTACACCAAACCATGCATATTAATACTGCGTTTTGAAATAGAATTTGTTCCAAACAATAAAATTTAATTCTATAAAACTGGATGAAACATAAGATTCGACTCTAACTCGACAAAGTTACTTATTATGAAAAAACTCGATTTAAATTTTAGTGTAACTTAATTACATGTTTAAATTTGAAATGCTTAACTTTTTTAGAAATCTTTGCCATTGCTTGCGGTTTTTTGCAAACGATGCAGTTAAGATGGAAGTAAGGTGTTTTGGGGGTAATAACGTCACGTTAAGATTCTATCAATTTTCATGGCTCAGTTTTAGATTTTTTTTTAAAACAAATACAGGATTTGATGCAGAAGCTTATTGAAAATGTATAAAAGAAAGAATATTTTAGCAAATGTATTCTTAAAATATAATGGCGTGAATTCTTGACCAATGCTATTTTGCGTTATTACCCATCTATGTGACTAATAACGCCATTTACAAACAAAACTATAAAATAAGATGGAATAATGACATGCACATCCAGAAAAAGGAATTGATTAAAACTACAAAACGTTTTTTGTTGAATGCATATCAAATTTTTTAATTAAAATAAAAAATCGGTTTTGTTAAATAGACAAAAATATATATATATATTTATATTGTTAACACTCTTATAAAATTTTAACAAAATTTCATAAATTTTATTTGAGTCTTACTAAAGCCTTGTAGTTTCAATTTGTAATTCCAACAAAATTTTGTTGTTTTTGCAAAATTTAAATTGGTGTGCAGAAGCCATAACTCTTTCACGTAATTTTGTTTAATTGACTTATTATTATGTTATTATGCATTTCGGATGAAAATTGTAGACGAAAAATTACCAAAAAATAAATATATATATAAATAAATAATAAAAAAATAACAATATTTTTTTGTTTATTACTAGGGGGGCCCCGCCCCCCTGCTCGCTATGCTCGCCAACCCCCCGCGTAATCGCTTCGCGATTCCAAATTATTGGCTACCCCTGCTTGCTGCGCTCGCCAATATCCCATGGTATGAATAAGCAGTTGCAGACCTTTCAAATGATGTGTCACACGACTGGTGTTGTAAAGAAATTAAAAATGTGCCCCCCTGGGGGGCAGAGGGGGAGGCGACACAAAAGACATCCATAATATGAATAAGCAGCTGCAGACCTCTCAAATGATGTCACACGACTGGTGTTGTAAAGAAATTAAAAATGTGCCCCCCTGGGGGGCAGAGTGGAGGTGACACACAAGACATCCATAAAATGAATAAACAGTTGCAGACCTTCCAAATGATGTGTCACACAATTGGTGTTGTAAAGGAATTACAAAATGCGCCCCCTCTGAGGGCAGAGGGGGGGGGGTTACACACAAGATATCCATAATAGGAATAAGCAGTTGCAGACCTCTCAAATGATGTGTCACACAATTGGTGTTGTAAAGAAATTAAAAATGTGCCCCCCTGGGGGGCAGAGTGGGGAATGACACACAACACATCCATAATATGAATAAGCAGTTGCAGACCTTTCACAAGATGTGTCACACAACTGGTGTTGTAAAGAAATTAAAAATGTGACTCCCCCCTGGGGAGAGCAGAGTGTGGGGGTGACACACAAGACATCCATAATATGAATAAGCAGTTGCAGACCTTTCAAATCTTGTGTAACACGACTGGTGTTGTAAAGAAATTAAAAATGTGTCCCCCCTGGGGAGCAGAATGGGGGATAACACACAAGACATCCTTTAAATGAATAAGCAGTTGCAAACCTCTCAAATGATGTTATAAAGCATAGGTTCCCAACCTTTTCAGGTCCACCGCCCCCTTAACAAGAGAAAAAAATACCAACGCCCCCCCTCCTTCCATAGCAATTAATTATACAAAATGTTAAATTATTATTGCATATTATCTATATTTTATCTGTCTATCAATCTGTTAATCAAAGTAGAAGTTAATTAAAACGACCCTCAAATGTAAAGAAAAAAAGTTTAATAAAAAATTTAAAAAAAAAAATAAAAATAGTGAAGTAGTTGAGGCTGAGTTTTAAAAACTTTTTCATATCAGATTCCGTTTTTTTCAACATCAGTCACAAATTATCAGGTTCAAATATGCATGTTCCTTTTCTTAGACAGTAAATTAGCTACTGCACGGAACCCACTGTCAGCGAAATTTGTTGAACGGAAAGTAATTAAAATTTTATGTACTCTCCCTCACAATCTAGATTAGAGAGTTGTAGGTTTTGAAGTTAGAACTCTTCGTATCCATTTATGAATTTTACTTATAGTTCTCATTTTCTGCGAGTTCCAGGATTTCCTCCTCCAAATATGATGATACTGATGTAGCTGCATTTGGGAAGGATCTAAAAACGAACTCTTCTGTGTGCAGCAGCAACTGATTGAATTAATTTGCAAGTCTGATGGAAAGTGATAGTGGTAACTGCACTACAAAATAAAACAATTGTTTCACTTTGTTGTGAAATGATTTTCACTATGAAGTTGGCAAAATATCCTGTCATTCAATGGATTGCTTCTGTTTTTATTGACTGCTCTAACATTGTAAGGAAGCAACGTATACAGGTGTTCAATCCACTTTTTTGAAACGAATTGCTGATGATGTGTAACGAAATGTGCAGATAGTACATTTAGTACTGCTTGTTTAAAATGCGTTAACCCTTTCCGGCGCAGTGCTGCCGGGTCGGCAACACCTAAAGTTCCTCCTGTTTAGAGACACAAAAACTCCGTGAATATTTCAAAAACTACTCTAATGGCTACTTTAAATTTTTTTTATGAGTTCTAGATGGCAGCATCACAGAGATCAAACTCTATTGTTTTTAAATAATAGGTGAAATGTTTTACTATGTAATACGCGCTTCACAGCAATGCTCTTCTCACTGCACTTATCAATGCTTTACTTATGGGAAATTACCACTTCGGCAACAGCTGTATAATTAAAATGGTTAGTGCAATCTTTACAAAACAATATTTGTGTATTCCTAAATAGTAATTAGGAGCCTAGGCCTAAATAGATTGCTTAATTTTTGTTTTCTTTAAATTCCAACTTTAAAGAATAGTGCGCCGGAAAGGGTTAATGAAACCCTCCTAATGTCCGGTCGTTGTTCGAGTAACATCGGTAGCAAGTAACAAAATATTATGATAAAGAATTTATTTCTCTTGGACTAACTTAGTGGTATTAAATATCGACTCTTTCCTTGTATCAGTTTCCAAATTTTTATAAAATAATAACTCTTGATTTTTTTTCTTTTATGAGTTTTTGTTTTTTGGTAATGCTGATCTATAGAGGTGAATGGAAAATTTGCAGGTCTTTAAGTAACAACATAATGATATTTCAATTCTTTTACCATCTATTCCTCTTTGTACCGAATTTTTACTCATTTTTTCTGTTATATCAGACGATTTCTCATGATGAATTGAGTTTTTATTATTTCTCTGACTACAGGCAAGATTGATTTCTTGCCGACTGGGTGCAATTTTAATACTTTTTTAATTAAAATTACAATGATATATGAGTCTCGTAGTCCTTCATCTTCTTGTTTAGATGATGACTTATAAAGGTTTAATACAGTTGACTTTTTTAAATTTTCTTTTCCAGTCTTTGTAATGGTCAGATGTGGCAATCTCAAAACCTTCTTCTATCTCATGCATGTTAATACTTCAAAATTCGCTATCATAGTATCAAAATTAAATGGTAATCTACATCCATCGCGAGGATTCTAATGGCATGAAATTCCGTGCATTAGTTCTAGAAATAAGACTACTGCGACTATCGATAAAAATGCAGAATGAAAGTACCACCTGTTATACGATTTTCTCCAAAGCATAAATAGCAATAATATTTATCAAGGTAAAACTAAATCTGAATTTTGATGAAAATCCGTGCATTAATTCTAGAGTTTGTTTGTTTGTTTGTATTTATGTCGGCCGATTATCTACGTTATGGGATATAGGCCCTATGGGGTGGGATGCCCTCCGTGGGGGTCTTTCTAAGGGAACCTAACCCGTATTTACGCAATGTTCGAAGAAAACCACGGAAAACTCCGAACGGTTAGGCAGACGGTCGCGATTGGGTTCGAACCCAGCACCTACCGTCTACCAGTTTGGAGGTCAGAACCTCACGGCCACTGGTGGGGCCATTAATAGCTGTTGCAGAAATCGTAAATAAAGACAGCATAACAGCGCCAAATTTTGAGCGATTTTCAACAAAATGTAAACAGCATCTATTGATGTCAATGAATAATCAAATCAATAGTTTGGTGAAAATCTGTATAGTAGTTCTTGAGATAAAGCCGTTCCGGAAATCGTGAAAAAAGCAGCATAACAGCGTCACCGGTTGAGTGATTTACACTAAATACTAATCAGCATCAATTTATAACAGAGAATACCTGAATATAATTTTTTTTATAAATTCCGTGCATTAGTTGTTGAGATAGACCACCTATAAAATTTACGTCACATGCAGTCAGATAGGCTAACCGACAGACATTTTGTAAAAACATGTTTTTGAATCTCTGACCCATAAAACGTGTAAATCTATCAAAATCCGGAGCTTGAAAATTTTCACGAATCAAGTACTTTCTTCTTATAAAAAGAGAAGAAAGTAAAAAAAGACATATTTTTGTCTTTTCTATCAGCACACTTTTATTCAAATGCTCTTGTAGCCAGAAGGCTTCATGGCTTCATTTGAAAAAAAAAATCTTGGCAAATTAAGCACATAGGGAACAATTTGTTTGTTGGATAGTTCCTAGATCCACATTTCAAATACTCAATACTGTACTGCTGGCATTTCTTCTTCGATTAAGATATTTTGAATTATAAAATTTTTACTTATACTTTTATTAAATAAGTTTAAATTACTTTTGAGCAAATTTATAGGTATAACAATTTTTATCAATTTAACTAAGGTTAAACAAATTTCTTGAACTGATTCAAATCACGGGTTTATTTTAAAATATTTGTTCAGTCATATATCGTCATACTTCAGAATTTTTCGAAATACAGGTTAATAAAAAAGTAATTACGTTTAAAATTTTTCGCCTGCCAATTACCGCGAGTTTTTTACTCCACAATTTTTGAACTCATAATGATTTTTAATTCGAGTCATAGTCCTTCATCGAGTTCCACGGCTATTTTTTGATATTAGTAAAATAAATTAAATCCCCCCCCCCTTAGATTTAGGATCGTCTGTATGGATTTCCATTTAAAGGTGCTGTTAAGGTTTTTGTCTCGGACTAGGCAATGTAGAGGTGATCAACTATTTTCATTATATTAATTCCTAAATAAGTAGGTATGCCATGACCGCCCCCCTCGAAGACCCTAACGCCCCCCATTTTCCTCTAGAGTCGCTACTGCCCCCCTGGAAGACTCCAGCGCCCACTGGGGGGCGGTACCGCCCCCGTTGAGAACCTATGTTATAAAGAAATTAAAAATTTGGCGAAATATTACAGTTATCGCCAAGTTGGCGTCACTTTTGACAACTAATTTTGTTCGCCAAATTTGGCGATATATCGCCAAGTTGGCGACAAACTTGGCGATTGTTGGCGATGGTAACCTTTCCTCTCTTTATGGTAACCCATATGGCGATGCATAGACGGAGCCCTTTCCTGATTGGTCTATTCGACTCATGGAAGGAGTGGACAACCCGGATTCGTTAGTTCCGGAAATCTTCCACATCAGCATCATTCCAGGAGTCATTCCTTTTAAGGCTAGTTTTTTTTTACTATAGAAGGAAAACAAAATTTCCACTAACCCATATTTAAACGGAAAGATTTGTTGGACCAAAAAAATTTTTGTTAATTCAACAAAAGTTTTTCCTGGGTGTAAATTGGCCAATTCTAAAGATTACAAACACTACAGGCTTAAAAATTTATAAACTTCTCTTAATTACTATTAATTGAGATATCAAGATTTGGTAATAATTATTACATATTTCATTCTCCTGACATGAAAAATTTAGCAGCACTCAGGCTGTACAAATTTCTCTTTATCCATTTTGGTTTTCAACATGACAATTATGCTCTTTCGTACAAAAAATAAAAAATAAATCCTATTTGGATGTAGTTCCAGCACTGAAAGGAATCAACAAAAGGAATATCGTCAATGGATGACCCCCGTATACTTATTGCGCAGTACATTTTAAACTACAAACTTCCTCGCGGACACATTCAGAATTTTCCACAACATTTTGGAAGTACATGATATACACTACAAATTTATACAATAAAAAGTGTATTTCTTGATAAATATACATTTAGCTTCAGATCACGGAATTTACCTCTCAATTTTTAGACTGGGCGTTGATTCTTATGTGCTTCTTCCAGTGATGAAGTCTGCAAATGGAACACATCAACTTTTAGCAGTTGTTTGTGATTCAGATAATTCAGAGTCCTTCTGCGCATAATCTTTAGGTACCATCTCCCGGATTCCTTCATAATTATGCATAATATAAGCAATTGGCATTACTACCCACCCTGTCGTTATTACCCCAGGATAACTTATATTAATTTTTTTTCAATCTTTTTTTTTTTTTTGGGGGGGGGGGGGGAAACTGAAGGTTTACGATTTCCTAAGGCGCTTTTAAGAACGATCGGGTTATTTCTGATCGAGGAACCAAACCATGAGTATGGCGTATTTCGCACAATATCGTTTCTGCTCCTTTTCTGAAGATACAGGAACATTTTCAGAGTCCACTGGGTCATTTACAAGTGTGTGATCGCGTTTTTTTTTCTTTAAATACTAGAGCTGCGCTCGGCAGCCCATGCATTCCGCAGATTCTAAAACACATTAACTTGATCGGCTTTAAAAAAATTACGGAGGATTAAATGATAACTAAAAAAGTGGCGATTTCCATTCATTTTCCTTTAATTGGAGAATTTAAAGGGCGAATCAACTGCTGTTAAGACATCTCATGTTTATTTCCGTATTTATTAAAAAAGATCAGTTAACCATTTGAAAATAAGCTAATGTAAAATGAAATAAATAAACACAACCTTTAATCCCCCTCCCCCTCCCTGCGGGTACTTTTTAACAACACTATTAAAAATGTTTTAAATAAGACATTTTAAATTTATAGTTTTAAATCTAACATAATTTTACTCAAAATTTTCTTTTTCTTTTTAAAATTCACATGCAAATACTTTCGTTTTTAGAAAGGAAATATCATTTTCGCCATCTTAAAATTGGCAATAACAGCTAAAAAGATCATCTCGAAAAATTAAATAAATGTCTCGTGTATATATATATATATATATATTTGTAATTTAAATTGTTTGGAAATATTAGTATTGCCCGCTTTAAGTAGGACTTAATTTCTCCCATTTATTGATTTTAATGGACATTAATAAATTTATTATCAAGTTTTGCTTCTCATTTAATATCCAAGTGCAAATACGCGTCGCAATTTTCAATACCTAGTTGCTTTTAACACATAATTCGCGTTTGTAATGACCGAAAGGTGGCGTTGTATAGACCTGATAATCGTTTGTTTACGTATGCTGTTTGTTCCATGCTGTAGCATAGCGGAACCCGTTTAAAGAGCTATTTAAAGTGCAGTTTTTTATCTTTTTTATTTAATTAGGGGAGATAAATTACAAATATCGACAATTTTAGAATTTCTAGATGCTGGAAAATCTAGTAATTCCTTTAGAGAAGCTGAAGCAATTATTGATTCATTAATCATGCAAGCATTGTGTTGCTGTCATATTACTTTGCCATGAGTAAGTCAAATGTACTTTTTTATATTATAGATCTAAACTTTGTGTGTAAAATTTTGATTTTAGATAATTTTAATACAAAGAACCCAACATTGCATGCGTTATAGGACTGTTTATTTATTTATTATAGATCTGTTTATTTATTTATCGGCCTTTTAAACACTGATTTCAGCGGAAGATATCAGTTCTATTTCGTTTCAGACTTTGTCCGCGAGAGGGCGTCTATTTCATTTCAAACGCGAATTAGTTTAATAAAAGTTTTTTTCCCCCAATTTTAATAGTCACGTGTAAAGAAATTTTTACTTCAAAGAGGAAATATTATTCTTTGGGCTGTTTTTACAGCTGGCAACATTTAAAATAATAACCTTCTCTAATATATATATCTTATAATAATAATAATAATAATAATAATAATAATAAAACATGAGCCAATTAAAAATTTACTACAGTCCGCATACCATGAGTTTGTAAGTATTATATCCTTAGAAAAAAATTATTATATTCCTCTGTCCTTTTTGCTTTGTTAAAACTTTTTTAATGGATCTATTTTGACCAACTTTAAGATTAAATATGTCTATAAATAATTCTTCAATTTTAAAACTGCCAGTTTTAGCACATTTATCAAATATATCTCCATAATACTAACCCATTTTCATAGTTTAGCATGCTATAGATTTCTTATTAGCAAAGAAAGATCTCTGAAAAGAAAAGAAAAAAAATCATTTACGCCAGCGATGACTGTATTAGTTATCTTTTTTAATGTTTCGTCCATCTGACGAAATCCTATTTATCTCTGTCCTGTGTCTGTCTGTCCATCAGAAAGTCAGGAACACAAAAACTGTATAAGTCAGAGACATCAAATTTTATGTACTTACAGCTGAATACCTTGTGTCACGTGACAAATCATAAAATTTTGAAAAAGTATATTATTTTAATTAAATCAATTTTTTCAATGTAATCCGTTCAGTTTTGCAATTTAAATTTTAAAAGAAGATCTTAATTTCAGGGATGGGAGTGAGGAAAAAACAAAAAAGAGGAAATTACGCGTGAGGTAAAAATTGAGCAAAAACGTTGAAATAACGCGTGAGGTAAAAATTGAGAAAAAAAGTTGATATAACGCGCAAAGTAAAAATAGAACAAAATAATTTAAACCGATGCGTGTTAAAAAAGTTAAACAAAGTGAAAATGGTACATTAAATATAGATTGTCATTATTTGAATTGAAGCACCCACACACATATAATACAAAAATATATTAAAATAAAATAAGAACACAAATATAAGAATGGGTAATGAAATTTTATTCAATAACTTTAATATATAAAATATATCAATATGAAAATTTTTCAAAAATGCACAATTATTCTGTAAAACTTTTATAAGCAACTTTTATAAAATCTACCTTCAAAATAACTTATGGCACAGTCATAAAACTCCAAATTCGGCTTAAATCTGTTTGCATCCAGTAGGGAAAAGAATTAATAAGTGTATAATTAGAATTTAAGCAAAGCAGAAGTGCATATTTCCCTGAAAAAAGCTGTATTTCACTTGGCGATTGGTAACAGAATTTATAATCCCCACTAGGCGAATGGCGATCGATCGCGTTTTTTTAATTGCCTAGTGGCGACTGTCAATTTTCACCTATATATGATACATATATATATTTTTTTTATAACCCCGAGAAAAATTAAAAATTGTACTGAAATATTTAATTTTCATTAATATTTAATTTTTTATTAATACTAAATATTTAATTTTCATTAAAAACCTCTTATTTCAACAAAGAATCACGCGAATTTTGTCCAAAGACTGCGCAAAAGACGGGAATTTCGTCCGTGAATCGCATAAAAAAACGGGATTTACGTTCGTGAATAGCGTAAAAAACGGGAATTTCGCCCATGAATCGCGTAAAAAACGGGAATTTCGTCCGTGAATCGCGTAAAAAACGGGAATTTCGTCCGTGAATCACGTAAAAACCAGGAAATTTGTCCGTGAATTGCGTAATAAAAGGGAAATCCGTCCGTGAATCGCGTAACAAACGGGAAATCGGTCCGCGAATTGTATAAAAAACAAGAAATCCGTCCGTGAATTACTTTAAAAACAGGGATTCCTTCGGTGAATTGCGTAAAAAATAGGAAATCTGTCCGCAAATTGCGTAAAAAAAGAGAAATCTATCCGCAAATTGCGTAAAAACCTGGAATTACGCCCCTGAATTGAGTAAAAAACGGAAAATCCGTCCATGAATCGCGTAAAAAACGGGAATTTGGACCATGAATTGTATAAAAAAAACAGGCAATCCGTCCGTGAATTGCTTTAAAAACGGGAAATCTCGCTGCGAATTGTGTAAAAACGGGAAATCTCTCCGCAAATTGTGTAAAACGGGAAATCTCTCCGCGAATAGCGTAAAAAACGGGAATTACGCCCGTGAATTGCGTAAAAACGGTAATTCCGTCCGTGAATTGTGCAAAAAACGCAAATTTTTTCCATGTCTAATAATATAATACACAATTTTACTAAACATTAAATTTGCAGAAAGTTTTTGGTTTTATACAAGTCTGCCGATAATAATAATAATAATAATAATAATAATAATAATAATAATAAAAAAAAAAGCGATGCGGAGAAGTCGACTGCCGACGTTAGTAGGTACAAAGGTCACGAGATCAGGGGTTTTATTTCGTAAAAACGCACCAATGATCCGATTGGCCGCAGTTTCGAAACACGTCATTTTACTTACCCTATCACTAAGGCAACAAGACGATGCCATAACGAAAGTTCACTTACCCGTTTGATCGCCATTTTTGACCAATTTCGTCGCGGTAAAAAATGGCGGCGCGGCCGCAAAAAATAAGAAAAGTTGCGAAAATCCGCGGGTTTTGAAAATAAATAAAAAAGCGGAAATCCGCGGATTTTGAAAATAAGCAAAACGCGGAAATCCTCGTTTCTGCGGAAAATTGGCATGCTTATAATTTGAACGTTTCTGGTGTGGGCATCATAGCTTGAAAGTAAAGCGGCTTGCTAGTAAACGGAAGGATTACATAGGGCTAGAAACTGAAATTCTCATATTAAGATGGATTTAATTAAGAGAAATTTCGTATTTTTGACAATTTATATTATTAGGGATCCATCCATCTGACATTCATAATATTTTTTTGGAATTTAATTTTTTTTCTATTTTAAAAAATATTGTGATTTATAAATGATTCAGTATTTTAAATTTCGCTTAAACAATCTTTTTCGTTTTTAGAAATTTAAAATTGTATTTATATCTCCGCTATTTTTTTTATTTCAGATTTAAAAAAAAAAAAAAATCAGAAATTTGGATTTTATTTAACACTAGAACGCCCGGATGGAGTCGATTCGACTCCAATCATGTAACTAAATTTCAATTCGAACCAGAAAAATTTTCTTGAAATAATTTAAATCTAATCCACGCAAATTTACGTTAAATATATCAATTAAATAATTTTGAATAAAAATTCTGGTGAGAAATATTATTTTCAAACTTGAGTAGAATTTCCGGGCGTTCTAGTGTTAAATAATTTGATTTGAATATCTTTAATTTGATTAAAATAAATAACTTCCTTTTATAGTTATTTTAAAATTAAATTTATTGGTGTTACCATCTATGTAAGAATTTAATAATTATAAATTAACAATTTGGATTTTTTAATTAATAAAGGATAAGTTGTTTTGAAAGAGATATTAAACAAAACCTTCTGTGCGATCTGTGATCCCATTTACCCACTTGTTTTGGAATAGAGAGAGAAATAATAATTGAAAACCGTATTTAAAGCAATGCTAAAACTTCAGACCTAAACATTATTTCCGAATTACTCGTTTTTGTTAGTTGAAAAAGGTGAATTCTGATCTCTGATGCATTTACTAAATAAATACTATTGAATTCCAAGATTCCATGCTCATCGATGGCAAACAGAGATTAACAGTGTAAATTAGTTTCAAGCCTGTGTTATCTAGCGGAAATTGTATGTGGGAAAAGTTTCATTTGTTATTGCTTTATTGTTTGTCAAGAAATATCAGCGAATACTTGTTTTAAGCGATAAATAAAATGGAAATACGGAATTCCCACAACCACTTAAAACAAACTATTTCTAAAGCAACTGAAATTCGTAACTTTTGTGCGTATGTGCTTAGTTTCACTGTGATGCTTTTACTTTTCTGTCACTTTTTCGAACAATAAAAAAAGCAATATTATACACTCTCTCAAATCCGCATAGTTTGGGGAAAAAAAGATTTTGCAGATTTTATTCATTTTAGATCATTTAAAAAATTATGAAAGAAATAAAAAAATGCGTTAAAAATCTTATTTCTACTAAATATAAAGAAATTATCTTTCTTTAACAGGGAGAAAAGTTTGAAAAGACGAAAAATATTATTATTTTGTTGTTGTTGTTGTTGTTGTTATTATTATTATTATTATTATTATTATTATTATTATTATTATTATTATGTTTGAACTTTTAAGTATATCGTACAGTTGCTTCGACAGGGAATTTTTTCACGATAACTTTTTTAAAAAGTTAACGGATATACGTGTTTTTTTTCTTTTCTTTTTTTCTTCATATATATACATATACATATATCAGGGTTCGTACGGATCCTGGAATTTCATGACCAGGAAATTTTTTGGTACCAGTATTTTCTTATAGACGATTTCCCATTAAATAAAGCGAAATTTCGCATGTTTGAAATAGATTCTTTTTTCTGTAAAATAATTCTGGTAAATCACATGAAAAATAACGGTATCCGTACGAACCATGTATATATATATTCGCTATAACAATGATATTATCAATTTTTAATATTTTTGAAATTTTTTACTAACTTTTCTTTATTTTTTGCAATTTTTTACCTAATTTTAGTAGTTTCCATCCACAGTATTTTCTGTAGCCTTGTATATGATTAATAGATTTGTATAATATATACTACATAATTCATACGAGTTATTAATATTTTCAATTGAGTGAAAATGTGTGCTGGCAGCAATTCGAACTCATGATCTCGGCTTTTGCTGTAAAACTCTCTTTCAACTAAGGGCTGAACATACATATCGTCATCAATATTTTGGACCTCCCCCCCTCACCTTTTATGATATCATACCTTATCATTCCTCGACATCTTCCAACATCACCCTTTAATGATATCGTTATGAATGTCTAAACATTCTTTTATTTATTTATATATTTTCAGTGATATAAAGATACGGTTATACCTTTATTTTTAGCATACTTTACGGATTCAAATGAGGATAGAAAGTCAATAAAATATCCTTATTGCGCATGAAATGACTTTAAAACAAATAACTTCCAAAAAAAAAAAAAAAAAAAAAAAATTGGTTGAGCAAAAAATTTTTGGAAATTTGTAGCAGTTGCGTTGTTATGCGCAAATGAACAACAAAAGCAACAAGGATTCTTTTCCAAAGTAAAGACTATTATAGTCCCCTCAGTGGCGTAGCTAGCGGCGGGCGGAGGGGACAGTCCGCCCTGGGTGTCACCCTTTAAGGGGTGACACCCAATCTTTATTTGCAAATATATATAATCTTACAAGATTTTAGAAAAGAATTCTGAAATAAAATGAATTTCACACGAAGCAATAGAGTTAATTTTTGTTTTCTTTGTGAATGTGAAATTTTAAACAAAATGGTGTTTCTAAATAAGGTATGCACCGGGAAAAGAAAATCAACTGCCCAACAAGTGGGTAGAAAAAGCAAACTTTAAAAGAAGGAATTTTCTTTTACATTCACTTATGCGGACTATAAGTTAAGTAATAAATCACGACTGTTGTAGAGTTGCAATGGAAAAAACATGGCGGATTGGGGAAAGGGGGGGGGTGACACTATTTACATCCGCCCAGGGTGTTACTCATCCTAGCTATGCCACTGAGTCTAGTGATCCTACATGAAGATCACTAACTGAGTCCCTTCCTTTCTGCCATCTTTCGGTGAGATTCCGGATGGAAGATCCTTGGAATCGAAACACTCTTGACAAGAAGTGTTGCATAGATCGTAAGAGGCCATAATCGGATGGAGCCACGTCTGGACCGAAATTCTCCAACTACTATAAATATACCAATAGTGCACCTCTATTAGAAACAAATTCTGGTAACTATTAGATTAAAAATTCCCCAGAACTTTTTGCTGAGCCTAATAGTTACTATTTAAAAGTATTTAATAATAGTAGCTTATGTACAGTCGTGGAAAAAGAAAAAGAAAACGTAAATATCCCCCCTCCCCCCTATTAACTTCTCAACAATTTATCGTAGTACGAAGTTACTGGTACCGAACGATTGGAAATAAAATCTACTTTTAAATGATGCATATAACATTTTCTTTACTTATTGGGGGGGGGGGGGGCATCTACATATTGAGCAAACCCAAACTTCCTTTTTTTCAATGGGAACACCCACTTTTAACAAGATATTTAAAATTTTTGATTCAAATTCTGCCTAGATAGAAAATCTGACGTCATTCGAATGATAAGTTTTTGAATTATAAATATTCAAAATATAGTTCTTCTAACGTTAAATTACATTTTCATATTTTTATTAATATCTCCTAAAATTATATTCTTAATGTGCTAATTTTTTATGTAGTAAAAATATTTAAATACCAAAACATAAATACGTTGAATTTGTAATTTTTATAATTTTATTATGTGAGTTATGAAATTCATATTCGAAAAAAATATGAATTGTAACCTACAATTTTTTTTTTTTTCATGGATTTAGATTTATTAAGTTCTGCTTCATGGAAATCCAAAATTTCAGATTTTTGTTCCAAGTAGTTTTTAAATTAAGCTTAAAAAATGACAAAATGATGGTTGAAGGGGTCATCTACAATAGAAGTGGCTAGATATTTTAAAACTTCTTATGCTATCCTGTAATCTAGCAGTCTTCAAGGCTTGTTTGAGTGGCGCCTAAGATGCCTTGAGCAAGAAGTGGTCTCTCTCGGTCAGCAATCGTGTACCGAACTTCAATTTGGATACAGCTCCCAAAATAAGCGCGTTTTAAAATAATTATTTTCTCGGAAACTTATCGTAAAAATTGCATGAAAATTTGTTTTTAGGCTAATTGAAGGGTGTAAAGTTCATTTATACTGTCAGAATTATATACTTCTATTACAAAAAAAAAAAAAAAAAAAAAAAAAGGTTAGGATTTATTTTAATATGTAGATGGCCACCTAAGAAAACTTTATATACAGCATTTAAAAGTAGACTTTATTTCCAATCGTTTGGTTACCAGTAATTTCCTTCTACAATTATCTTTGCAGTTAGTAGGGGTGTTTAGTTTTTTTCCTCTCCGTGACTGTACATAATGCATTCAACAGTGAAAATTGTCTTCTTGCACTTGCGCTAGCCCGATCAAAGTGAAAGCAGTACTTCTTGTCTATAAAATATCAAAAACATTGTTTCTATTTCTCTAATGTTAAACACAACAAATATCATTTCGAACATATTTCGAATCACATTTTCCCAACAGTTGTATGCACATAGGCATACGGAATGCCGGAAGTTGATGGTATTCGAAACTCTGAGATGAAATATAATCATTTAATGGTTTAAAAATTGGTGGTAAAAATTGGTGGTAAAAATTAAATGGTTTAACTGTATTTTCATAAAAATAAATAAACGACTGAAAAAAAGAAACTATTCTGATAAAAAGAAAAAGTAACAAAAGAAAAAATATATATACACACACACATATATATAATATGATGGCGATATCAAAAAGCAAAAACACTCTTCTCCTAAAGATAGCTTACTATATCATGTGTTAGATAAATTATCCTTCCTAGAATAATAACGTTATATATGCCTTTCTAAGCGTTCTGTATGCTAACCTCTAAGCTATCACGACGGATCTAGCGGGCACAAAACAAGCTTTTACAGAATAAACCGCAATATAGGAATTCCAAAGATATTCGGACATGCAATTTCATTTAATTAATTTTAATACAATTTTAATGATTGTAAAGAAATCATACGAGCTGTAATTTTTTTTTAAAAACTCAGTGAAAAAGTGTCCAGACCGGATTCGAACCCAGGTAATTGGCTTTGGCACCTTCAACGCTCTTCCAATTAAGTTATCCTGGACGAAACCAATAGACACATTTCACTTGGACAAACTTTTGACAATGGCATCTAGTCTCATCAGAATAAACTGAAGATGAAAAAATCAAATTAATCGTTGAGTCTGTATGTAATTATTCTAACACTTACTACCTCTTTTAAATTTCAAATTTTTGACAATGACATCTAGTCTATCATCTGAAACAGTTCATCAGAATAAACTGAAGATGAAAAAACTTCATTAATCGTTGAGTCTATATGTAATTATTCTAACACTTACTACATCTTTTAAATTTCAAAATTTTGACAATGACATCTAGTCTGTCATCTGAAACAGTTCATCAGAATAAACTGAAGATGAAAGAACCCCATTAATCGTTGAGTCTATATGCAATTATTCTAACACTTACTACCTCTTTTAAATTTCAAATTTTTGACAATGACATCTAGTCTGTCATCTGAAAGAGTTCATCAGAATAAACTGAAGATGAAAAAACTCCATTAATCGTTGAGTCTATATGTAATTACTCTAACACTTACTACATCTTTTAAATTTAAACTTACTTTTCAGTAACACTTTTAACGACGAGATTCGGGCCTGTTCCTGTTAAAGTGCCAGTCCCACCAATATTGGAAGAGTATGCCACGCTTAAAAACAAGGCTCTTTTCAGAATTCCTACCATCTTCTTCCGCTTTATTGATCTAAAGAGAAAGAAAACATGAGTTGCTTTACTCACAAAAGTAACAACATTAAAACTTAATTCTTAACGCTTCAAAGGAATATGACAGAAGTGTGTCTCAATTTTTCACACAGAATCATGTTTTAGGGAAATTGTGAACAACTTTTTATATTTGCAAAAAATCAAGTCATAATTTTGTGAATTTGAAATTATTGTTATAGTGAAGGTTCTTTTGTTATACATTGTTAAAAAGATATATGCATATAAAATACATATATTTTCATTATACAGGTTTTTTTTTTTTTTTTTTTTTTTTTTTTTTTTTTTTTTTTTTTTTAACCATTTGAAAAATGGTTGTTGTTTTCGGGAGAATGGACCCGATGATGTTACCACTTTTGAATGATGTTACCACTTTTGAATGATGTGGTCACTTTTGAATTTAAATTAATTTCTTTACTTTTAGAAGAGTTTTTATTTGAATTTAAATTAAATTCTTTACTTTTAGAAGAATTTTTATTTGAATAGTAAATTAAAATGGTTAAAATCATTGTAATAAAGGAGAAAACTAACAAATTTAAAAATGGGTAGACGGAAATTAACAGATACGGAAAAAGCCGAAGCCAAAGAAATGAATGAACGTGAATATCGCATTCAATGATATTAAACACAGTCAACATGTATAAGTTGCTTATTAGTTTGGCGATTCGTATCATTTGGCGAAATTGGTCGACGGGATAACTGAGTAATACTGTATTTGGTTTGGCGCAAAAACGTCTTTCAATGCAGAAAATGATAAAATCAAAAGATTATTGAGCCGCTGAAAACCAATTACGTGTTGAAAGGCGATCACGAAAAAGGAAGCAATTTAATGCCGAACCGATTAATTGTAAAACATCATGTCGCCAGGGCGACCAATCCACTAGCCATGGCGTTTTACTATCGGTCGGTTCTAACCAGGAAAATTTGAGTGCCAATAGTGATTCTAACAAGCCGGAAAATGTTATAGCTATTACTCTTGATTTTCCACCACCTAAAAAGAAAACTAAAAAGCAATCGGCTTGGGAAAAACTGGGAAAAAACTTTTTTGATTCGATGTCTGATGGACCCATTCACAGATGCATGTGCTGCGATCGATTTTGGTTTAAAACCTCCATCACCAAAATTCTGCTCTGTAAAATCAAACAATATATGCCAAAGTCTTACAAGTATAACAGTATATGCCAAAGCTGTATTTTAATAATGATTACTTTTGCACCAACAATGTTAAATAGTTTGAAATGTTTCTTTCGTCGCCAACTTTTATGCTTGGCGACAATAGAGTGATATAACTTAAACGAACCGTACCTTCAAATTGCAGCATGTATAAAGTCATTTATAGCAGTGGCACGGATAATACACAATAAAACAACTGGTATTTAGCTTAAAATGATAGATGAATGTATCGAGTGAAACATTTTTCAAATGGTTGGGGTAATTTCTTAAATTACAATTATTTTTCTTTCTTTTTTTTTTTTTTTTTTTTTTTTTTTTTTTTTAAGTCACGAAAGTAAAATTCTATAACAAAAGAGCCACTGGTTCAGTGGTTCTTTTGTTATAGGGTTTTACTTTGAGGATTAAAATAAATAAATAAAAAACATCCGATATAGGGTAACATCCCCAGTAATTGGCACTTTAAGAATTTGTCTTTAAACTTACTTTAATATTCATTACAAAGAAATAAGGTATCTACTTGAAAATATTTTTAAATCAAATAATGCATATCTGTGCATCTATTTTGCCCATTAAAAGCAAAAAAATTTGAAAAAGTATTTTTATAAAAATATATTTATAAAAAGTTGCTGAAATCACCAGTAATTGGCACCTAGAGCACCAATGTATGACACCTTGTGATCCAGTAATTGGCACATGTTTATATTAAAAAAAAACTTTACATTTTGCATTGGGTTCATTCGCTTTAAATGAATTTATTGTAGATGAAGATGCCATATTTCAGGTTTTTCAGAGTAAGAAATCAGCATATTAGTCTGAAATGTGAACACTTTAGAACAATACAATATACTTATATTATTACCCAGTAATTGTCATGCTGTCCCCAGTAATTGTCATCTGAAGCTTTAATGGATTCCAATTATTGATAATATTTCATATTTTTAAATAAAAACAAATGATAAACAAAATTAGTCTGTAACTTTAAACGTACTTCCAAAATAAGTGGTTTAATCTCAAATTACTTGCGAATTCCTTATAATTGGAATAGGTGCCAATTACTTGGAACTAGCAAAATTGAAGCACCAATAATTGGCATCTATCATTAATTCAGAAATCCAAATATTTGTGTCGAAAATACTTTTATACAATTAAAGTAAAACCATTTTTAACTAAACAAAACTGTTGTCAATTAAAATTTAAAATATATTATAAATCAGATAATAATGAATTGAAAAGCATGCCTTTCTTAAGCCAAAGAAGAAGCATTTGCAACAAAAATGGCTAATTTGATACAAGCCATAATTGTTTCTCTTTCCTAGGCACTATTGTCATCTAGAAGCATAAATCAAAGTTATAATCTTTAACGTAAATGAGCATATAACTGGAATATGGTCTTGCATTTTTAAAAGACTGGATATAAATTTTATTTTATGACATGTTTGTAGGATGTGCCAATCACTGGTGCATGTCAATTACTGGGGATGTTACCCTATGTAAAAGTGACAGGTCAGATTTTACTTTTAAATGATTAATTTTTTTTGTTGAGCATTTACGTGGTAGTTACTACTAGTGATGGGCGATTCTCGAAAATTTCCTATTCGATAAAAATCGTAATCGTAAAAAAGCACATTCGATAAAGTCATCGATTAATTTCAAGAATCTACAATCGAGATGTTTTTACAATCGATTATTAAAATCTTAGTTATTACATGTTTAAAAAGCATAATTTAATAAATACATGATAACTGAAAACAAATGAATTTAAAAAACAACAACAAACCAAAAGGATGTTATAATGGAGCTGCAATAGTAGAAAAGTCATGTAACGGCGTTCCTTGGTTTCAAAAAGTTGTAAAGTCGCGAGTAGCAAAATGGCCAAAGAAAAAATAATCAAAAACACTCTTAGTGAAAGAACATGAACTAAAAGGATATTAAAAGTGATCAAAATCTTTTATTGATTTTTGTACATCAATTGAGATACGATCTACAATTCTCCCATTATTAGAAGACTCTCTATTGAAATTCATTAAACGGACCATTCGGGGGGCAAAGTAGTGCAGGAGTAATGAAAATGCATAATATGAGTAAATGGTCATTAGGCTTTCCAACAATACATCGTATGATGGATGTCGGTTAAATTTATTAAAGAGTTTCCCGCGGGGGCAAAGTGAGGAGGGATGAGCGCGGGAGGTATATAAAATAAAATGGCAATTACAGAGCTTTCTAATGATATATCACGAAAGAGGAGTCAACAAAAGATATAAAAACACTCCCCTTAGAATTCCAAATATTGCAACACCCGGAATACAGCCTGTCCTCACAGTTTGTGATTTTTTCATACATTATAAATTATATATTGGAAGTCTCCATAAAAAAAATCAGATCTGAATTCACAAAAACGAAATGATTTCAAAAAAGTTTGAAAAGCGCTTCTGTAAGGAAGCCAAATTGAGGAAAAGAGAAGAAAGATTCATAATATGAAAGAGTGATTTGAAAACTTACCGTTGATATATCATATGACGAGTCCATAAAAAGCTTCAAATTTACTCCTCACTACTCCACTATTTTTTTTTCTTCCCTGAATACATCCGGAAATCACGCAGCCTCGCTTTAAAATGTTTGTATTTAATAAAATATTTTTACCAAAGGGCTCCATCAAAAAATCATATTTAAAATGAAATTTATTCTCAAAATAGCTACGATTTAAAAAATTCACCCTTCATCGCTCCCCTCCCCCCTGCGGAAATTCAACCCCAGGAGGAGAAATGTTCATAATGTGAAAGAGTGGTTCGAAAAACATTCCAATAATCAATCACATGAAGAGTCCAAAAAAAGTTTGGAATTTACTCCTCACCCGCAGGTTTACTTTTTCTTAACAGAATACACCCGGAAATCACGCATCCCCCACTTTAAAATGTTTATAATTAGTAATTTTTATTAGAAGGTTCCATCAAGAAACCACTTCTAAAATGATAGTTATTCTAGAAATAGCTACGATTAAAAAAATTCTCTCCCCGTCGCCCCCCCCCCCCGTCCTGAAATTAAACTGCAGGAAGAGAAAAGTCCATAATATGAAAGAGTATTCCGAAACCTTTCCTATGACATATCACATAACGGATCCAAAAAAAGTTTGAAATTTACTCCTCACCCGTGGCCGTAATGTTACTTTTTCTTCCCAGAATCCACCAAAAAATCTCGCAATCCCCATTTTAAACTTTTGTATTTATGAAATAATATTTACCGGAGCGCTCCTCTGAAAACCACATCCAAAATGATATTCATTGTTGAAGTAGCTAAGATTAAAAAAAAAAATAAATAAATAAAATAAAATAAAATAAAATAAAATAAAATCACCCTCTTATCGCTACCCCTCCTCCTCCTGAAATTCAACTCCAGGAGGAGAAATATTCATAAAATGAAAGAGAGGTGCGAAAAAATTTCTATGATATATATATAACACGATGGGTCCAAAAAAGAGGTTTAAATTTACATGTCATCTGTGGGTTCACTCATTTTTCCAAGGATACACCTAAAAATGACGCACCCCCCACTTTAAAATCTTTATATTTAATAAGTTATATTTACCGAAGAGTTCCATAAAAAAAAAACTCCACATCTAAAATGATATTTATTGGCGAAATAGCTACGATTTAAAAAATTCACCCTCTTATCGCTTTTTCTCCCCCCCCCCACCCCTTCTGAAATTCAACTCCAGGAGGAGAAAGATTCGTAAAATGAAAGGCAGGAGCCAAAACATTCCGATGATGTATATATAACATGACGGGTTAAAAAAAAAGGTTTGAAATTTACATGTCACCCGTGGGTTCACTTATTTTTCCTAGAATACATCTAAAAATGATGCAGAACCCATTTTAAAATCTTTATATTTAATAAATAATATTTACCGGAGAGTTCCATAAAAAATCCACACCAAAAATAACATTTATTGTCGAAATAATTACGATTTAAAAAATTCGCCCCCTCATCGTTCCTCCCTCCCCCTCCTCTCCTCCCGCCCCTTAAAAGTCAACTCCAAAAGTAGAAAGATTCATAATATGAAAGAATGATTAAAAGCGCTTTCGTATATGCTTCTCATTTCAGCAAATCTCAACCCGATAAAATCTCATCCCGATAAAATGATTTCGAAAAAATCATTTCTTAGCGCTGAAAATTAACCTCGATTGAAATAGGTTTATCGAAGGACTTGTAACTTTGAGATGAAATTTAACCTTGATAAAAGCGGCACTTCGAGAAGCTTGTGGTTTGCTGATGAATGCCTTTTTCGATAAAGATGATTTTCGTTCTCGTTCAGAATCAGAATAGAGATGAGCAGCATTATCGAGGAGCGTTTTTTTGTCGATGAAGCTTTGTGAAATGAAAAGTTTTATCGAAAAACGAGGTACAGAAAGAAGCATGAGAATGTGACATAACTTGTGAAATGAAGACCTAATTTTCAAAGTTTCTGGTATGGCTCAAGGTTACCATGTTGTCACGTACCCATAAATATTTATTTAAAAAAATTTTCAAAGAGGAGGCTGGAGAGAGTCCGTCTCTGAAAAAAAAAAGAAGCCCCCCTTAAAACTGTAGCGATTTCTACAATATCTATCAATTTAAGTGTTTTTTTTTTCATCGAATCATTCGGTAAATGTTATTTATCAAATGTAAAAAAATTAAAATGTCTGCTGTAGGAAATTGGGGGCGAAAGGGTGGACTGACGGGGGGCAGGGGAGAGGGACAATTTTCACTTTTTTAAACCCGTCATACTGTATATCATCTTGAAGATCTCGAATTACTCTTTCATATTATGATGCTTTCTTACCCCCCCCTTCCGAATTTGGTTCCCACAGCGGGGTGGGGGGAGGGGGGTTGGCAGTTTTCGAAGCTTTTTGCGTTTTTATCATTTTAGATCAAATTTTTTAATTAAAAACGTCCTTAGGCGTATTCGAAATTTTTTTGAGATGGAAAAATATCATTGAACTAGCCACATTGTTACTGTAACCTAGGCACATTGTTTTAAAGTTCCCTCTTTGAGGACCTCTTCCAAAGGTGAGGGGCTTGACCCCCCCCCCCCCCGTTGGTTATTCACCAACATAATTTTGCTCATTTCTTCACTTCATTTCAATTTTTAAAAGGCTATAACTTTGCTTGTATGGGAGCTACAGCGGCGAGAAAAATTATAGAATAGTTAACTTTCCGTCGCCGCTCTTTTTGCAGTTTTACGGTTTTCCCCATAGCACCGGAGTTTTTTTTTTTTGGGGGGGGGGGAGGGGAGAGGGGGGCATTTTTCATTTTTTGATGTAATATGTTTATTGAAAGCTTATGCTTCATACATTACCAATTTAGCATAAAAAAAATTTTCCCGTCAATCTGGGTCACGTTACGGACCCATAATGGATTGAAAGTTAAATTTCTCAAACTTCTTCGAAGTTTTCGCTAAATCGGCATTTGGAAAACATCGTGCCAATGTGGTGCGGTATGACATCCGTATCATATAAATATTGTTCACCACTGCTGGGACTCTGGCCTCTTGCGTGTAGGCGTTAATTTACCGCGCGGTCCTTGTATTTTCTGCACAATAAAATATTTCCTGACGATTAAAAAAATACGCACGTAATTAATTGTTCAAGTTTTGATTTCTGTCGGCAATCCCAAAATGTTTTTTTTTTTTTTTACGGATTTTGCAATAAATAATATTTATAATATACATGGAATTTAGAAAAGCAGGAAGTTGTTGTTTGGCAAGTGACCACTTATTGATCTTATGCACCTCGATTTTATATATCCCCCCCCCACACACACACACACTGCGTTAACTTGGGGAGGGGGGGGGGCAGCTTTCAAAATTAAATGTTCAATTCGAGATTACGTTCGGTTGTTCGTTCAATTCGAATTTTTTTTTTATTTTTTTTTTTATTTTTTTTTTGTTTTTGTTGTTGTTTACAAGATTTTGCTGTGCTTGCACACCGCGTTTGGTATATGATGCCGTGTACAACGAGGACCCAGTTCGAGATTTCATATTACAAGATTGCGTATAAATTAGAGACACCAATGAAAGGAGGGTCTCACAAGCGAGTGAATCCGTCGTGTCTTTATTAACACCGACTCATTTACCTGTAGTAGACTCTTGATAAAATTGAATCCTGTATGGTATAAAAGCAATTGCAAACTGGAGTCATCGAGAAAAATTTTACACAATCGAAAGTTATCGAGATGTTCATACAATCGAGAAAATCGAGAAAAACTTCTCGTTATCGCCCATCACTAGTTACTAGTAATCATATTCCAATTCCAAGCAACTATACAAACTTTATTACATAAATCGTAATTTTAGATTAGAAGTTTTTTTTCTTTCTCCGACACCTTTTTAAATTTCTAACTAAAAAAAAAAAAAAAAAAAAAAAAAAAAAACTGTTCTGGGTGAGCATTTACCTCAACCGTACCACATTTCAATCTATAGCAGTAGCAACCCAATCGCAATTTAGAATGTTTTCCGCTCATTTCATCCTTTAAAATTTCGAACTTTTAATGCAGTAATAAAAAGTATCTACATCTTAAATGTAACCACCATAACAAATTTAAAATTTCTAGCTCCGACAATATCACAGAAATCTCAATTTTAAAACGTTTTTTGCTCCTACATCCACTTCGGTATTGTTGTACAGATATAACATAATCTCTGTTGGAGCATATATGGTCACCAGCATTTCGCCATCATTATTTTTCTTAATTGGTACTATTCTTTACAAACAAACACATACACACAAACAAATGTTATTATTATTTTTAAATATGAGTATAAAAGACTGACATCAAACAAAAATTTTCTGTTTTCATATATTGAAATAAAATGTGCCAATTTTCTGTACAAAAAACGGTGCACATCATCAGGGAATTGCTTTTTTTACCCAGAAATTGCGAATCCATACCGGAAATTTCGAAAGAAGTATTTTTACTGTATGTAATAATAAGAGGTCGATTATTAAATAAGTTAAAAATTACTATTCAAGATTTTTAGATAATAAAAAAAAAAGAAAGAAAGAAAGAAAAAGAAAAAAAGAAAGAAAGAAATGCATATGCGCAGATGATGCGAATGTGTTAATAGCTAACACATTCTTTGGCTTAAAAAGGCTTTTTACAAAATTTTTGTATCTCTAAACTGAATTTTTCACAAATTTGACTATTTTAAAGCACTGTAAAAAATTTCAGAAACGTTTCTGAATATATGGGGCAGCTACGATACATGTAATTTTGTAAAACGTTCCTGAGTATTTCGAAAATTTCTTTCTGCAATATTCAGAAACGTTATTACCTATTTTAGAAATTTTAGATAAACATTAAAATTTCTAAAATAGTCAACAATGTTTCTGAATATTGCAGAAAGAGGTTTCTTAAATACTCAGAAACGTTTTTGAAAATTACATGCTCCGTAGCTGCCCCATATATTCAGAAACGTTTCTTTCTTTCTTTTTCTTTTTTCTTTTTTTTTTTTTTTTTTACAGTGAGTAAAATCGGACCTTTACATTACTACTTTTACATATATAAATTAAACATTTATTTATTTATTTTTGCATAATATTTTCTTAAACTGTACAAACAAGAACTTGAATGTAACAATCATTTTAAATTCATAAAATTATGACTAGATTTTTCATACATGTATAAAAAGCTGTTCACAATTTCAGAAAAGCAGGATCGTGGGGAAAAAAGTTTACACAGACTCCGGGTCATTACACAACTTGTTTAACTTTCAATATCACGACGAATGAACAATTATTGTTATAACTAAGTACTTTATTGCCATCAGTGCTGTCCAGTTGGTTAAATAATGATATGGATTGTGTATGTGTGCTTTTATAAGCAAGCTTTTATGAGATCCTACTGCGGTTTCGGTTTGCACTGAATGTTCGGTTGTTTTTACACCAAAGACGAATTATCGCCAAAACTCAGATTTTGGATCGAAACTCATCGTTACAAATTACATTAACGATTTATTAATGTCCTAAAATAAATTACGGAGGTTTAAAGTCTTATATCGTTAGAATAATTTCACATCCTGTTTAAAATGTATATGAAGGATGCGTGAATATATGCGATTATATTAAACAAGAAGAGATACTCAACAACATTTGACACTCAATTTAAGACTGTTTTTTTAGTCAAAAAATATTATTATCAGCCAGTTAGCATCAAATAAGATTTTAATCAGCATGGTGCATAATATGATTTACAAATGACCAAACTCAGCCTCTATCGCACGAGCACCTGGGAGTATGCTCTGGATACGAAATTTCTAAGGAGCACAAAATGTTTCGTTATTTCATTTAAATTTCCTTTTAAAAATCATAACATCATTGAAAAAATGTGACATTTTAGGTATTAATACGATGAAAGATATATCCTAATATATGGTTAAAAGCCCATTTCAGTAAATAATAGAAAAAATATTTCATATTATTCTTGGAACCGTTTTCCAATTTTCCGAAAAACTTAATTCTTTGAGTTGACACAATTCATACTTTTCGAATAACTGTGTAATATGTTAAAAAAAAAAGAAAAAAGAAAAAACTAGTATTAGCAAATTAACCAGTTTGGGCATGAAAAATTGCATGAAAGTTCCCTGGGAACAGAAACTTGCAAGTCGGACGTTGACCAAACTGCATTTATTGTTGAAATGGCTGTTTGTTTGTTCAGATATAATGCAGAATGGTCACAAATCACTTATGCAATTTCAAAACTGAATAATTTTCAAAATACTAACTGTAAGATACTAGTTTAATAACAGATTACTAGCATTGTATTATAAGTTTGCTGATATATTTCCTGTAGTCGAAGCAAGGTTTTATTTCTCCTAAGATAAATTTTGTAAAAAACATTTATTTATTTATTTATTTATTTTCATTTGTCTGTATGTGTGAGTGTGTGTGTGAAATTTATTATATTACTAAAAGCAATAATATTTTATAACGAAAGATGAAATTCAGTTAATGAAATTCGAATCAAGGATTTATTAACAGTAACATATTTAGGAAATCCCTGCTAAAGTTTCTTTTCTAAAGAACGCTCATTGTTTTCGAATTACACATTTTAAAACCGAATACAATGAAAAATCTTTAATAAAGAGCATGTTCCACTGAAATGAAATTATGTGCAGAAACCTGTTTTATAAAAAAGAATTTTGTGGAGGGCGAAAGGCCAGTTTTATTGAGGAATTTTCTGAAGCGTTTTTTTTTATTTTTTATTTTTTTAATGAATTTTTGTGAAGGGAAATAAGTAGACCCCGAATTTTGCTGGAGTTGACACCTGACTTCTTATCACGATGCTTAAATCTCATTTCAGATTGCTCCAGGAATTGTTATTCCGCAGGCAACAATCAGGCCCTGACTATCGTATGGCCACTCGGGGCCCGTGCTTTGAACGCGAAATTTTCGATAGGCACAATTTTTTTCTAAATTTCCATTAAATAATCATAATTGTAAAAAAATGTGATATTTAAGATATTAACACGATGAAAAGACAAAAAATATGGCATAATAATAATAACAATAATAACAATAGTAACAACAATAATAACAACAATAACAATAACAATAATAGTAACAACAATAACAATAATAATAATAACAATAATAATAATAATAATAATAACAACAACAACAACAACAACAATAATAATAATAATAATAATAATAATAATAATAATAAACAAGTATCGGTAAGTCATCTAATCTAAGGAGGCATTAAATATTGAAAGTGCCTTGGATACAGAAATTTACTAATCGAGGCCTTTGGCAACAAGACCCAGTCCTTTCATCTGTAAATTTCGGTGCATTTAGTTCGTTATTAAGTCTTTTTTCAAATCCAAATTGATTAACACATTTTTAAATTCATGTTTATTCGAAACCTATCAAATTGGCAGGTGCTCTTATTCAGAAATTATGAAGGCGAACTGTTTTTCCTGTTTTACAGTAAAAACAGAATATTTTTCAGAAAATGATGTCAAAATTAGCGTTTTGAATCGAATTTCCAGATGCGATAGTGTAGGAAATAAAACGAACTGCCGGCAGCCGTCCTGATACAACAATCCTCAATATGTAAATATTTTATTGGAAAATGAAAAAAAAAAAATACTCGATTACAAATCACTTCCATAATCATGCACGTAAGTATCATGTTTTTATGTTTAAAAACGTGTCAGAGTTACTGCGTTATCGAGCGAGTTGGGGGGGGGGGGATATTTTTTCGAGAACCGCCTTAAGGCTTCGCTTCACTGAAACTCCCCGATCGCGAAATCCCATGTTAGCCTGGCGAATTCCCGCAATAGCCAAAATAGATACGTCATAAGTGTGAGAATGCTGTGTCAGAGTGTGAGAATTTAGGAGTAATTAGGAATGATTAATGATATATACTGATAGCGGTATGTACGGTAACGTAAAAGCGGAAGTGTGAAATGCGAAAAAACAGACCATTATATACTCCATTTTTTGACTGCGTTTAAAGATTTTTACTTTCGGAACACATGTCATTTTCTACCTTGAAAAAAACATTAAGGGTTCCCTGATAGAAACGTTTCTACACGATGGAAAATAACTTGATATACGACCCCTGACCTTGGTGCCCGATAGTGCATGCCATGTGAATATTTTTTCTTATCTTGCTTTAAAAGTTGTTTAGAACACAGATCTAAGGATAAATACAGTTGGCAAAAAAAGTATTTGTACACTTCATTTTTTTAAATTATAATGAAATTAAACAAACGATTTAAGCAAAAAATACTGTAATACATTAATTTAATGCATTATATTATTATAGAAGCAAAAACAAAATTAAACGAATCGATTTTTTACATTATAATAAACAAATATACAAAAATATAATGCAAAAAAAGTATTTGTACACTATATTAATGTAATATAATTAATGAAAAATTAGTAAAATGATGCAAATTAATATTTTGTGTGAATTTATTTAGTGTTTTTGACTACTTCTAGATGGTGTGACATAGATTCCACCAACTTTTTTGTAGCGGTCTGGTTAATATTATTCCATGACACAATAAGAGCTTCTTTAAAACTGTTTTTTACTGATACATATTTTTTTCTCGGATTTTTGCATCCAATAGCATCCACAAATTTTCTATTGGATTCAAGTCTAGAGATTTTAGAGAAATTACCAGTCGTCTTCGAGTATTGTAGTAACCATGAGCTGGTGATCACAGCAGTATGCTTTGGTCGTTATCCTGCAGAAAGTTAAAAGCTTCTTCTATGCATAATTTCTTAGCACGGTTTAATAAATTATGCCGCGACACATCAATGTATGTTAAACCTGTCCTTCCATTGTCAATAAATTTTAAATGTCCTGCTCCATTAGAAGCTATACACCCCAAAACTATAATATTTCCCCCAACATGCTTGATAGTTTGAAGTATACGTTTTGGATCTAGAACAGTTTTATTTTTACGCCAATTTTTTCGAATGCTTGGTGGTAAGAAAATTCCGAATTTTCCCTCATCAGAAAAAATTACTGTTTTCCAAAAATCCAATGATTTACTTCTGTATGCGAAAGCGAATACTATGCGTTTTCGCCTATTTGTTTCGCTGATGAATGGATTTTTCCTTGAGGTTCTTCCTTTTAAATATGCATTTAGAAGAATATTTTTTATTGTTTGAGGTATTACTCTGATGCGAGAAGATGTCGCAAGGTCTCCAGCAAATTTTTGAACCGAACGCATAGGATTTTTTAAAGCTTTTTTAACAACACTCCCTTTTTCCCTCATTGTTAGTTTGCTGAGAAGTCCTGGTTTTCATTGAATTTCGATGCTTTTAATTTATTCATAGTGTCCCACTATATATCCAATAGTTGTAAATGGTAATTTAATAGCTTTTACAAATTCTTGTTGCGAATTTAAATTTTTATTATGCTCAATCATAGGATTTCATCTATCTAGAGGTGCCTTTCTAGTTTTAAGTTCTATACTTAATTACTTCAAGAGCAAATTATATTAAATGTCAGAAAAATATAATATGAAGTTAAAAATTATTAACAGCTTCTGTAAAAGTAGTCCTTTGAACCATAAACACTATAAAACACAGTATATATCAGGATGGAGAAATGTACAAATACTTTTTTTGCAAGAAATTTTTAAACTTTTCCTATTAGAAAATTATTTTACATCTTTATCGAAATTTTCTGTTATGTAATTTAAAATGCACGGTAAACAGACTGTATTAAAACTATTTTTGACAAAATATCTGCTTTTATTTAGTTAAAAATTAAAAATTTTAGAGTGTACAAATACTTTTTTTGCCAACTGTATATGTATGTTTTTTAGTATATCACTGTGTTATATTCGTTGCATACATCTGTAGGATAATGAAATGGAATGCAATATATTATTTTTATATAAAATAATGCTTAGAAACAAAATATTAATTATTTTAAAGTAGATGAAAGAGATTTTTTAAACAGTCTTATTTTTCTTATTATTGGAGAGCCAAGCAATAGAACTGCAACAATATTAAAATTTAAGTCTTGAAGTTTTTAATTTATTTTGCTATTCTAATTTTCAACTGCGTTTTTCAAAAATACTTTTAGAATATTTTTAATTCTACGGAGAGACAAGTAAAGAAAAAGTAAATCATACTATCCGACAAATATGAATAAATATCATTATTTTTTGTTTAATTATGTCTATTTAACGGTTTTTAATTTACACTTTCCGAAAAAAGTATAATGCGAAGCAGGGTAATATGATTTAGTTCTACATTTAAAAAAAGTTTTATCAAAAAGCTGATATATTTTCATATTATTAATCTATTTGAAATAATATCTTCCGAATTTGTTTAAAATGCAAGTAAATGTAGAACTGGAAATATCATATAATGTAAATAACTTGAATTTTTAAGCATGGATTGAACATGTGTACAAGACACATATTAAAGTTTTTGAACAGTAGTTTTTAATGAAAAGTAGGTCAGCCACCTATAGAACATGACGACAATCGCATGGTCGAATTCGATTAAGGCAGCACTAGAAAAGTATTTTTCTTTGCTAGACTATGTCTAGTTGTAAAAGACATTTTCTCATTAACTTTTAATTATATAACCGTGTTAACTGGAGACACAACCATATTCAAAATATTTTTGTAATCGAATAGTTGTTTCCGGTAAGTGATTAACAACTGGAATTATAAGAATTATTCTCTCAGGAAAATGATTTTTTTCCTCCTTTCTTGCGCTTTCGTATCTGGAAATTAGGTTCAAAATGCCAAATTTGACTGGGTGTTTGTTTCCAAAAAAGAAAAAACAGTTCGATTGGATCATTTCTGAATAAGGTCATCTGCTAATTTGATGCGTTTATGAACAAAAATGAATTTAAAAATGGGTCATAAACTAGCCAATTTGCATTTGAGAAAATCCTTAAACAAGAAATAAACAAACATTAGTTTGACAATAATGTCAAGCTCTCCAAACTTTTATCCAAATTCATCTCTATAAATGGTGCTTACATGTCTCAATTTTCTATAATTGCACCAAAATCACTTAACTTGCAAGGTGTGTTTTTCATTTTATTTATATTGTAAATTCCAAATATTATTAGTTTATAATAAGAAATCGAATAAAATAAAAATTTCCGGAGAACAAAATTAAGGATGTACAATGATGGCTTGTTTGTATAATTTATAGATTTGTCTACTGATCTCAAAATCCCATTTTTCTAAAATCAGTTTATTCATTGTCTGGTTTTCTCAACTTTACAATCAATTGGAATATTAATTAATTTTTGAAGTGAAATTTTTATATTAAAAAGAAAGAAAGAAAAAAAGTCACTTATGTTTTTAGAAATTGCATATGGAAATACAATAACTTTCTGTAATGCGAACTCTGCGTTCATCCTCAAAAAGATTTTCATGCTCTGTGAATTTATAGACATAAGAATAAAAATTGAATTGTCTAAAGTAAAATATTGTCTACTGTTTAAAAAAAAAAAAAAAAAAAAAAAAAAAAAAAAAAAAAAAAAAAATCAGATTTTGATCGATTTTGCCTTAGGCAAAGTTTATTTTATTTAAAATCAAAAGTTAAAGTTTAGATAAATAAAAAAGCCACCTTAAGAAGTAAATATGTCAGAAATTATGAATAAATTCCACATGAATTATCAAGACCCTCACTCATGCCTCCCCCCCCCATAAAAAAAAAGTTTGAGAATGCTGTTGTACTTAAAAAAAAAATTGCCAAATATTTTTAAAACTTTAATAAAAGCTATAACACACATTCAATTTCCGATAGACCTGGCAAAATTTCCAAATATAATTTCATTTGACAATTTAAATTCCTCCCCCCCCCCCCCCCCCACCCAACCAATGTAAAGTCTCAGCGATGATCCTGCATATTCCTATGAACCAAAATCCTCTAATAATAATAAAATAACTTTAATAGTATCATATTTCTCTCATATTTCATTTAAAATATTATTTTGTGTATTTAAGTCAATTATAGATCAAGTGGGATTTACTTTATTTAAATTTTTTAATTCTAAAGATTTACATTTTACTGTACAGATGTACATTTTGCTTTCTTATTTTGATAAATATATTTTCGTTTACCTCTGTTACATAAATATTTCAAACACAATTCCGCAATTAGTTTCTGGTCTATTCCTGAATTGTTCAAATATTTTCATAAGATGAATAAAAAGTCGAACAGCATATTAATGTTGTTGTAAAGGTTGCGCATGTTGTTTATAATTCATTGCTACATGAATATAAGTTTTAAGCTATTTTCAAGCTTCAAAAATTATCTAAATCATCAAATTTTCTATAAAGTGCTGTATAATTAAAGAAAAATAGAAAAAATAATATTAAAATCTTAAATTTTTTTAAAATTAATTATTTTTTAAAATTAATAAATTTTAATTTTAAATTTTATTAATTTAAAATAAATTGTATTAACTTTGAATAAATTTTATTATTTATTAATTTTAAAAAATTATAAATTAATAATTTTTAATTAAAAAAAAATTTCTGGTTTATTTGCAAGTGCAATAGATATTTAAGAAAATAGTGTCAAAATGGGCGTTTTAACCGAATTTCTGTAAGAAAGGAGAATACTCACTCAAACAGGGTTGGAAAACGTATTTGTCACGTGATCAAAATAGCTTGTAACTTAACAAGTCATTTATTCATTAAAAAATGGCGATACAGATCGATTACGATTCGCTTCCATAGTCAGGCCTCCAGGTTTTATGTATATTTCCGCGAAAAAAAAATAATTTGTAAATGAGGTGTGAGGAATTTGCTTCACTATATTCGGTTTAGTATAATTTGGTAGCAATTGAGTGATGCAAATCCTTTTCCATGTTAAATCTCTTTATTCAAGGTATAGATAAAATAATACAGTTCGTAGAACTCTGGGTTCTATATGAAAAATTTCCACACGCCTTTTACAGCGAGCTCCATCATCGAGAATCATCTCCAACTTCTCTCTCATCCCCATCAGGAGAGCAACTCTCCTTCTGGCCCCTCCCAGATCAAAGTTATTGGTTCAGCTGGGATACGCCTTGGCGACAGATTGCCATCGTCCGTCTGGGAATAGTGAAACTATTTCCTCCGACTCTTGGCCCTCAGGGAGGTCCTGCGATTAATCAATGGTAGCCGTAACTAATATGCTAATGTCACATGAAAAAGGCCGCGCTAGACTTACTGTCGACAGGAAGAAAAGGACCTTAATCCTTTTTTGTGCTTCCCCCATCACCAGACTTCGATGTACCAATCCATTGTCTAGCTTTAATTAGCCAAATTAGATTCTTACAGCAGTTAAATCCTTACAGAGGATACAGGTCGATTCCGATTCGTTTCTATAGTCAGACCTTCCAGTTTTATGCATATTTCCGCTAAAAAAATAATTTGCAAATATGTTTAACCGTTTTGCGAATCCTTGTTCAATAAAGCAGTTGAAAACAAATAGCCTTTAAATCCTGTTCAGAAACTCTTCCAATAAAAAGTTATGCATCGTCTATTTTTCTCAGGTGCATATAGTAAAGTTCTTGCACTGCTAAATTTTGAAATTTTCGCTGCATTGTCAAACCATCGCTTTTATAAAAAACAATGACTTCTTTTTTATGGAGCATTATCATAGGTCAAAATACAGATATTCTATAAAAACGGTGGAGTAACGGTGCAGCAAAAGTTACAACTTTTTAACTATGTGTTTGCATCATATATAGTATTTATGGTTTGAATTATTTTACTAATTATCTACACGTGGGATATGGGCCCTAAAGGGGTGGGATGCCCTCCATGGGGGCCTTTCGAAGGAAACCCAACCCGTATTTACGGAAGGAAATCCAAGGTTCGAAGAAAAAACACGGAAAACTCCGAACGGTTAGGCCGACGGTCGCGATTGGGTTCGAACCCAGCACCTGCCATCTACCAGTTGAGAGGTCAGAACCTCTCTGCCACTGGTGGGGCCAATAGTATTTATGACAGTATTCAGTATAGTTTAAATCACGAATGCATCAGTACTAAGTAACGATTTCAAGTAACATTTACGTTTGTTTCCTATTCTAAACTAGGATGTAAAAAATCATGATATTTTTAAAAATCAGACTTCTTCTTTATTTAGCTCCGATTTTTTTTTTTTTTTTTTTTTTTTTTTTTATCGATTTAAACAGGATTTTTATAATTTTTTCCTCAGCGCTCAAATAATGAATAGTCACCAATAGTTTTGAGTTTCCAAAACAATTAAACCTCAAATTGCAAACACAATCTGTGCTTTTCGGTAAAATCATGATTTAATCGTTGATTTCATAATCAAAACTGTGTAATTTCCGACATATTCTTAAATCCATTTCTGGTTGTCAATGAATGAGAATGGTAAGTACTTTTACTCATCAGAAGCCATTAAATCGAATGTTTTTAATTTTCCGATAAAGGCTTGAGATTTTTCTGGAAAAGCGAACAAAGCTTATATTTTGAATGGAATTTCGGGGCGCGACAACCTGGTTAACGTCGCAATTAGATAAAAGCCGAATATCACTCTAGATACAATTCATTTATCCAAAGAGGAGAAATCCTATTTCATTACAGATACTTTATTTGCCATGTCTTTCACTGTTATGCTCTTTGTGTCTAAAAATACACGAAAATTTGTAGAGAGAAATTTTTATTTTTCAATTATTTTTCTTTTTCTTATATTTCTTTAATTTTTTTTTTTAATTTTTTAATTTTAATTTTTATTTTATTTTAATTTTTTTTAGTACAGAAAACATTTAGACTTTACCAAAATTCGAAACTTTATTAAAAATGATGTGAAATCTGACGACATAAAAGATTTAAATAATATTTTCTTCAATAAATTTTTCTTTTCGAATTCATATCATAACCGTTATTTTAAGCTACTGAATGTTTATTAAAAATGTGCTTATTTCTAAAAATGGTGATATAAAATTGATAAATGGGACAGATTTTTAATGTTTTCATTATTTGTTAAGGTTCTTCGTTCGTTTTCCTTTATCGGGTTGATTGTCCATTTTTCCACATTTTGGAATCATTTTCTTCTTAAAAAGTGACATAAATAATCGAGCATATTCCAATGCAATTTTTATTTTAAAAAATTCAAATTAAATCCATAATAAAGTTTAATATGATCTTTTAATTAATCGTCTCTCTTTCTCTTTCTCCGTTTTTAGATAGATTCCGTATAAAATATTTCCTATTGCGATCGTTCCTATGTTGGAATTTGAGAAATTTTTTTGCAGATCTACACCGATCATGACCCCTAGACCCCAAAACTACCATTAGTAAAAACGTTTATCTGTCTGTCTATCTATCTATTTATAAATACATATAACTTTTTCCCAAACTGATACAATAAAATCACGGTCACGTTAAGGGAGTAGAAATAGCGAAGGGTTTTGTGAAAATAATAATAATAATAATAATAATTTCTTAGTTAAAATAGGTATCGAATCAGTTTTAAGTTTATATTACTTCTAAAAAATGGGCCAAATGTTTATGCATGACAGATTTTTGATAAAATTAAAGATGGGCTCAAGGAGCGAAAAAAAAAAAAAGAATTTTTGGGAATTAAAAGCTCATAAACTTGTCAATTCTCAAGATATCAAATTAAACTAATTTTGTTTATAAATACTCTTAATATCGTCTAAAACTTTTGTATTAACAAGTTTTTGATTGGAGTAACTCTTGTAACTCTTATTGAAAAAGGAAAAATTATAAACGAAAACAAAAAAGGGTGAGGGTATTAAAGAAAAAAAATCAATAACATCTCAATTCTTAAGATATGAAATCCGAATAAGTTTATTATACATCTTCTTAATAGTATCTACAACTTTTATACTGACAAGTTTTTGGTAGGATCAATTCTTATAGCAAAAATAAATTAAACAATAATAGGAGTTGAAGTTGAAAATCTTAAATTCAAACTTCTTATATTATGACTTATTTCAAAATTCATTTTTTGATTTTAAACGCATCCAAATACAGATTCTCTTATTTGGGAACTACATAATGTGACCTATTGGCCAGATTTTTTATAAAGAGGAATATATTTCGAAAAATGCTGTCAAAATGTCATTTTGAACAGATGTTCTAAAGTGATCATGATTGAAAATTGAAGTATTCAAATAATAAATTGCTGTTTTTTTTTTTTTTTTTTTTTTTTTTTTTTCAGACGCATTTTTTAATCCATTTTTTCCTCAAAGGCATCCAATTGACAGGTTCTCTTTTTTAGGAACTGTACAATGTGCCGTATTGGTCAGTTTTTTGATAAAGGCAGAATGTATTTTCCTAGACCTAGACCCCAAAACTACCATCAGTAAAAATGTATATATGTGTGTGTGTGTGTGTGTGTGTGTGTGCAAGTAAGTAAATCTATCGTAAGTAAATATAATTTATTTTTATAAAAGGATGACAAATACTTTATAAACAAATTATATTCATTAGAAATTTAAAATAACAAGCTATCATGACAATATTATATTAATCAACTAATGAAGAATTAACAGTATATTTTAAAATCTTTAATAAACTACATTATCAATACGGATAATTTAACATGATAACTAACTTGTTAAATTATAAATATATTGATTTATTCATAAAGTCAGAATGCATTTAAAAAATACTGTCAAACTGGGCATTTTGAGCTGAATTTCCCCTAAGATGATTCTGATAAAACCTGCTCTTATGAAAAATAAAATTAAAAATTCTTCAAAAGCGACCAAATAGAATTGTTAAACTGGGTTTATCTGTAATCACATTTTATTTTATTTTATTTTTATTTATTTTATTTTATTTTATTTTATTTATTTATTTATTTATTTATTTATTTATTTATTTATTTATTTATTTATTTTATTTTTTGAAGAAACGAACACTTCTCTTCGAAATCAACCTCCGCCTGTAGGCCAAGCAGACAGGGATTTTTTCTCTTTCCTGCAATATTCGGATCGAAATGACAACTTCTACGGCATTTTCGGGAAAAATTTTGCTTGTAGCAAAAAACAGAACACCAGTACACATTTCAAGAACATAGTTTTTTAGCAATTACTATAAGCTTGCTTATTTCACACTTTTCCGAAAAAGAGAAGGAAGAATAGAAAGGGGAAGGGGGGGGGGAGTATTGATTCGAAAGTAAAACTTTCACAGACTTTAACAATTTATACTCCGACTGTACTTTAAACTACTATTAAAATAACTTGTTATAAAATTAATTTAATAAATCGATTAGTAATGATACAGTTTAGGAAGAGTTATAGAAACTTTACTTTATCTTGATCCAAATGCATTATTGGTTGTTCAAAACAAAAATATTTTTAAAAGAATGATTTCTAAATAAAAGCATAAGGTGCAATGCAATATTTTACCTTCATTCAATCTTAAAATATGTATCACATGACATTTTAAAAGCTCTCTCTTTTTTTTTTTTACTTGAAATGCAAGTAAAATAATAAAATAAATTGTACGAGAATTTAAAATATACATTTTATTTAAAAATTCTTAGTACTTTCGTAAACGAAAATATTTAACTGCCGTATTATAAACTTTAATATGTCACTTTGTTCAAGTTTTCAGGATTTATTTTCAGGATAGTACACATAACCATACACTAAAGATAATGTATGATAGGCTATCACTGAATAGTATTTGATTATTTTTACACATGATTTCTATGGATTCTCTGATAGTGATATATACAGGGTACCCAGCAAAACATGACTGGCGAATTCCCTGACTTTCCCTGACCAAATCTCAAAAAGTTTCTGATCATATTGGCAAATAGAAATTTTTTTTACTTATTTTTGCAATTTGTTAAAGTTAGTAAATTTTTTCAGCAATCATACTTCAAATTTGATTTTTCTCCCCAGTTGTTTGATGAGTTTCGAGATTTCTTCCTGTTACTATTTGATGAATGTCGTGTCATTTTTCATTTATCTCACCCCCCCCCCCCCCCAAGATTTTTCCATGACATTTTAGAAAATATTTGTAATTTCCCTGATTTTTTCTGTATATTTTGAAATTTTCCTGATTTTCCAAGACTACTTTAAATTCCATGACTTCCCAGTTTTCCCTGACTTTCCATGATGCTGGGAACCCTGGTGAGTAATTGGATATTGGGTGCATAATTTTTGCATTATCAAAATCTATTGTGATATTCTGATTAAACATAAACGTGAGAGAGATATGGATTGGCAATAAAATTTTATACCTGCTTTATGTTCTTTATGAATAGCTGCTATATGAATCCTTTTTTTTTTCTTTTTTCTTTTTTTTTTTTTTTTTTTTTTTTTTGTCATTACTACGTTTTCTATTATTCTACTGCTTTCAGTTCTAAAAGGAATCTCATAAAGACCAGTTAATTCATCTTTCGGTGTTTGATCTATTTTCGTACAAATTAACTTTTTTAATTTTCTTGATGAACAGGCTATTAAATTTATATTATGTTTCGATAGAGCCTATCATAAATTCTGGTAGAGACCAGAAAAATAGTTATAACTTTTATATATCATTTCTTTATGGTTTATTTCCCTGATATTTTTATAAAAACTGAATTCATAGGTAAGTTTATTAACGAGATTTGTTGAAAAAACGTTTTCTTTACCAATATCTCGAATGATTGGATTATAAAGCTTTTAGAAATGTTTACCTGAACATACTTTAAAAGCTAGTGAAATAAAACGATCAGATCAAATAATATGATTCCATGGTAGTATTATTGTTCATAACTATTTTTATCTAAAATTGTAGCATGCAAATTTTACATTAGGTTAGTATTAGACTTTTTAGGTTAGTATGTTCAGATTGTTTTTAAAACATAAATCATGATATTTGCAGGCATAACCAGAGACGGATTATTCCTTAAGCTGAATAGGGTGAAGCCTAGGGGTCCGAACGAAAAAGGGCCCCAGTACTAAGATTATATTTCGGGTTTTCTCTTCGTATTGTACTAATATTTAATGATTGAAAGGAATGAGGCATTAAAGAAGAATGAATTGAAATATTCTTTATTGTACATGTTTATAGATTTTTGAAAGATATTAAAACGTAGATTGTATTCTGAATGCTATTTATAATTTTAATTTATTCTGATTCCACCAAAAAAACTTTTTTGACATGCATTTATTAAGAGCATGCAAGATTTTTTAAGCAACTCTAGGAATAATATATTTTAAAGACTTTTTAAAGTTTGAATGAAACGTTTTGTCTATTTTCACCCTTTAGTCTTTAGCTCACAAACTATCTAAACCTGAGAGCTAGTGTGCCAGTACCAGTGATTAAGTACCAGTAATTAAGTACCAGTGTGAATGTTTAACATTAACATCATGACTTTCTAAAACTCAATTTTTTTTTCTTGCTAAATACTATTTAAGTAATAATGAAAAAAACCCGGTTTAAACCAAAAAAACCTGGTTTAAGCCAACAAAAACCTGGATTTTCGGGTTTTTTTTTTTTTTTTTTTTTTTTTTTTTTTTTTTCAAAAAAACAGGTTTTCATACAAACCCTGATTAAAACCTTACTTGTAATTTTTTTTGTTTGTAGCGGCGTTTATCATTTGTATGATACTTGAAATCGTTTAAAATAATTAAAATGCGTCGCAAACAATTCCCACCACTCTCCTTTATTATTCTATAATGGAATTATTTTGACTGAGTAATGTAATGACCAGTAAATGAATAGTAACTATTATTTTCGCAGCATATTTTACAGAATGCTATTTTAGTGCACTCTACTAATCCATATAAATTTGAGTATGTTTGACAGGGTGTAATACCTTTAAAATTCATTTGAAATGATTTTTCCCCCATAGACCGTAATGTATCGAAGAACTTTTGACTATCCCTGTAAATAAATTAATCATAGTAGACACTTTATTCACTATAGGGTTCGTGCTAGGGTAAACATCAATAACGTATGAAAATTTCATAGCAATCCGAGTATATTTAATTAATAAAAATAGCTATGTTAAAGTGGGAAGAAATTTAACCTATTCACCGTTTTTATTGTCCAAATTACTATTGTCCAGCATTATTTTTTTTTCAAAAACAGCTTTAAAGATGTATTTTGATTCAAACTGCTTATTTTTCGATTCATTTTTAAATTCATTTTTGCTCTCATATGCATCAAACTGACAAATTGTCTTATTTAGAACGTACACAAGCTGCCGTAATTGTCGATACTTTGATAAATGCAGAAAATATTGCAAAAGAAATCAATCAAAAACGGCATTTTGAACCAATTTTTCCGAAGCGGGAGATCTGTGAACAAAAAAATGGGTCATATTGAGAAGATAATTGTTTATGAATGAATTTCTAATGAATTTAGCGTAAAATGACACCACACGGCACCTTATACATCGTTCAAAAATACTCTCAGCAAGTTTCATGTTTCTACTTTTAAAAATATGTCTGAAATTGTTTTGGAAAATTTCGAGCTGTTGAAGGTGGAAAAGCGTTTTTTTAGAATACACCCTTAAAATAATTTAAATCAAAATGTTGCAGAATAATAATTTAGTATATGAAATATTTTTTCAACACTTTCATTTTTAAATTCTATGCAAAAATTCTTTTTAGTTTAAGTTTGAACTAACTTCAAATAATGATGCTTAGTTAAAAGTTTTTATTTTCTTTTTCTTTTTTGTATTGGCGCATTGTTGCATGGTTTATTTAAAGAAACATTGTAACATTAGTTACTCCAAAAATAAAGGAGCCTACTTTCTAGAACAGGTGTTGCAGGTGGTTTCCAGGTGTCACTTCCAGACGCAAGTCATACTTAAGGGACTAACCATTAAATAAATAAAATAACGTTCAAAGGGAAATGTATAGCTTTCGAAAAAGCAATCAATCAGACGAAAGAAAATCATTTCCGCTGATAAAAGGGAAAAAGCGAACGCAACAAAATGGCGGTAGTTTTACTTTTTTTCAAAAACCCAAAAAGGAGCAAGAAGGGGTTTCCCCCTAATTTGTACCTAATTTGTTAACCTGCCAAAGGTGTTGTCACATCAAATTGAAATTAATGTATTTTGGCTCTCAAGCCACTGAATCGTTAGCCTACGGGGAAACTTTTAAGCGCGATGACTCATTACTTAATATAATTATTAAAATACCGTTTTCACCGTCAGAAAATAGACGTCAGATGCCGATGATGTGCGTTTTTCAAAATTGTCTACGCAACTTTTAAGTATCTTTAAGAAGATGATAAAATTTAATTAAATGGAAATTTCAATGTTTATAGGGATCTTTTATGTACTTAAATTTTATGGAGACAATTTTTTAAAACGCATATCATCGGCATCTGACGTCCACTTTCTGATAACGAAAACGGTATTTTAATAATTATATTAGGTAATGAGTCATCGCGCTTAAAAGTTTACCCATAGGCTAACATGGGATTTCGCGATCGGGGAGTTTCAGTGAAGCGAAGCCTTAAATTGTTTGAGGAACATAAGTTGATGGAACACAACATTAAGGAACATAAGTTTGAGGAACATTTGAGGAACAATTCACATCTCATATGGCCAACAATGATCAGATTTATTGTTCGTCCGTCTCTTTGAAAAATCATTTCTGAATTGAAATCATGAATTTGCACCACACTTGGTTTAATTAATGTATAAACATGGTCAAAAAAAAAAAAAAAAAAAAAACAGGTGAGTGTGATTGCAGATAGCACAGACGGTTTCTTTTAATGTTTTTTATTTATTTATTTTTTTTTTTCAAAAAAACTTATCTTTTAATTAATAAATCCAAATTCTTAATTTATAATTATTAAATTCTTACATCGATGGTAGCACCAATAAATTTAATTTTAAAATAATTATAAAAAGGAAGTTATTTATTTTAATCAAATTAAAAATGTTCAAAACAAACTATTTAAATAAAGTAAAAAACTACAATTTTTTTTAAAATTCGAAATTAAAAAAAATTAGCGGAGATATAAATAAAATTCTAAATTCCTAAAAATGAAAAAAATTGTTTAAACGAAATTTTAAATGCTGTATCATTCATAAATCGCAATAGTTTTTAAAATAGAAAGAAAATTGAATTCTAAAAAAATATTATGAATGTCGGTGATTATTTATTACAGCATAATAAACCTCTAAGTTAGCAAAAAATACGAAATTTCTTTTAATTAATTAAATCCATCATAATATGAAATTTCAACTTCCAGAAAGAACCGGGGTTCGATATACGATCCTCCCTCTTACTAGCGAGATGCTATATCTCCAAGCTACGATATTTGCGCGAAAAACGTTGAAATTAAGGTTCTCTTCTGAAATTTAAATCGCAAAAATGAACAGATGGCATTGAAAAAATTAAATTAAAATAATACACTTTTTTAAAATTTTATGATTTGTCGTTTGACACGAGGTATTCAGCTGTATATATATCAAAATTTGAAGTCTCTGACTTATACAGTTTTTGTGTACGGACTCTGTGACTGACAGAAAGACAGAGGGCAGAGACGAATATAGGGTTGTGTCAGACGAGCGAAACCCTTAAAAGGATCAAGTTATTCACAAAAACGGGATTTGAAGAATAGAGAAGGACAGTCACATCGACTTTTGTCAAAACTGTGAACTTTCTCTATCTTACAATGATTTGTATTTTCATGTTTGGTCGTATAACTGCGCATGATAAACCATTCTTTTTATTTAACTAATTTCTATACATCCTTTAAAACGTAAAATTTCAAAAAGACTGACATTGTGCATTAAAGCTGCCGAAAGATAATAAGTTTTTAAAAACGTATACTGCTATAAGCAAAAATACTTTTTTGTGTGTGTGTGTGTGTTTAATTTACGAAGTTTGAAAAATTTGCATATGTAAGGATTAAATTTATTTCCTTATTGCATATTTCGATTGTTGGAACACACCGAATTCAGCAATCGGAAAGAGAGTCAAATATTCCATTCTAAATAAATTGCGACATGCTGTATACGAACTCATCCAATAAATGCGGACCCTAATGTTCCTAACACCAGTGTTGCATTCTGACACTTTTTTTTTTTTTTTCCCCGGGGGTGGGATTTAACTTTTCAACCATTCAAAACATACAATCTCAAATATTCCGGGGGATATCTCATAGGAGGGTGTTTTCCCCGGATCACCCCCTAAATTCAACACTGCCTAATACATAATATGCAAGACAATCGATCAGCTGATTACATGTTATATCAATCTGATTGATAGTTGATAGTAATTGGTTGGTTGGTTGTATTTGTGACGGCCAATTATCAGCATGAGGGATATAGATTCTAATGGGTAGGGGATGCCCTCCGTGGGGATCTTTCTAAGGGAACCTAAGCCGTATTTACGCAAGGAAACCCAAGGCTCAAAGAAAACCACGGAAAACTCCGAGCGATTAGGCCGACGGCAGCGATTGGGTTCGAACCCAGCACCTGCCGTCTACCAGTTTCGAGAGCAGAATCTCTCGGCCATTGGTGGGGCCGATAGCACTTGGAATTGTGTACAGAATTAAATTTTTTAGTACTTACTCTTCTTGAGTAGCTTCTCCATTGCCTGGGGAAACGACAAACACCCCGTTCTCTGGATTAGGCTTCAAGTCGATGGATATCACAGATACTTAAAAAGAAAAAAAAATATGCATGTTATTCCTTTGTTCAATGATTTTTACTCTGTGTGTGTTGCATAAATTTTATGAGTGCTCTACCTCAAAAACTAATGCATGGAATTTAATGAAACTTTAGATTCGTTAGTTTCTGATGTAAATTGGTGCTGATTACTTTTTGGTGTAAATCCCCAACAGGTTGTCATCGTCCAACTATGCTGCATTATTCATGATTTCCACAATAGCTATATCTCAAGAACTAATGCAGTTTTTCATTAAACTTCAAATTCAGTTATATACTTCAGTATATACTTCAGTTATATACTTCAGTTATATAATTAGGTACTGATTAGTTTCTGGTATAAATCGCCTCGCGTTGCTATGCTATTTGACACTATATCCCAAAATAAATCAAGTAAACTGAGAAAAGAGAATTTGAAAAACAGAATAGCACCAAACTTAGTGAAATGAACCAATACAGCGAAACTCCAATTATAATCTGATTAATGTGTTTTGGACGTATTCTTCATAAACTGAAGTTTAAATAATTGTTGCAGTAATTAAACAAGAAAGAAGCATTGCGTCTAACATAGATTATTAAACACGTTGCTACAGATTCTGAATACTGTACAAAACTGTACCATTCAATAAGGTGAAAGATGTGTTTAAGTAAACAATTTGGAAAAAGCATAACACATTCGAAGACCCAATTTCAGCAAATCATCTGTAATTGGAAAAATATCCGAATTATTTTGGTTCTGTATTGTATATGATCTATATTTTTGCATTTACATAACATTAAAAAAAATAGTTGTGTTCAGTATTGTAATGAATTATTTTGTCTGTCATGAACGAGAAATGTTATCTGCGGCATATTTTATAACAAGCAACTTATACGCAAATCCTATACAACGAATTATAATTATTCCAAAAAGAGATTTTAAAAATTCCGTATAAAAATTAATTTTAAAATTTATTTAGGTGTGATTTTGAGATAAATTATACTTTTATGAATGAATACAAGAATTCTCATTTTAATACTCTTCCCTCCCCCATGTCTTCATTTCATGATATAGATCGATTCGGATGACTGGAGTTAGGCTAATTTAAATCTCACTGTAGTAAAAGAAATATTTACAAACGGATTTCAAGCAATCAAATTATTTTCACAACCAAACATTTGCAAATAATGTAAATGACAATTTGAAAAATGAAAATAAACACCATGATTCCTAATCCACTGACTAGCTCACTAACGTTCTATTACAGCACAATTGTCATAACATTCCAGTATTGTAAACACTGCTGTAATAGTTGTTATCAGAATCTGACAACCACGGGCACATGTCGGTGTGTGCCCTGAGCCCCCAATTCAAGGAAGAACCCAAAATATTTTTGTTGCGTTTTTATGACACTTTTTATTTAACTTAATTTGAATTTGTATGATTTATTTGGTTGATCCCTAAAAAATTCTCTGACATTTTCAGATGCTCCAGATAGTGTGTCAGCCCTTATAACAGGATTTATATGCTTAAATAAAGCGAGGAGTACTATTTGAAAATAGTGGTTTTCAGAAATATAACGTCGTGCACGATATGCTCTTTGCAAAGAATTTAAATTTAGAAAGGATTTTTTAACTATTTGGAAAGAACAGTTGTTATTTTCAATAGAGAATTGGGAAATCTAAAGTATATCTGAATCTTTTTATTTGATTGAATTCCGTAATAAAGTTGGTTTATTTTATTCGTTTCCTGATTGGTCCAAGTTTAATGTCCAAAAATGGAATACTTCTGTTTTTATTTTATTCGTTTTTTGATTGATCCAAGTTTAATGTCCAAAAATGGAATACTTCTGTTTTCTATTTTATTCGTTTTCTGATTGGTCAAGTTTAATGTCCAAAAATGGAATACTTCTGTTTTTTTTTATTTTATTCGTTTTCTGATTGATCCAAGTTTGTTTGTTTGTTTGTTTGTTGTTTGACCCTATGGGCCCGGTGAGCGGCTTTATATTACTTTATAGCCGTCTTAAATCCACAAGCACCATCCTAGAACCACCACCAATAACTCACCAAAACACAGACCTCAAATATCTAAACTCAACTTTCTATTATACACTCCGAGACCACCATGAAGAGTTGAACCAAGGAGCCGACGTCTAGTATCCCAAACGCCAACAGCCCTACAAGAAAAACTCCACCACCAGACACGGAATCCACCAAGCATAAAAACCCATTACCTCTTCCCGCTAAACCAACTAGGACAATAACTGTAAATCTCCTCCAAGAAATTAGAAAGCCATCTAAGAGAAGCACCACCATTTTTCCCTGCTACCTCAAAAATCTCTACATACGAAACATTCCTCGACAATCGTAATTTCTTATATAACTTCTCACGAATTTCAGTAAACTTTTTGCACCGTAAAACTAAATGCTCTTCAGTCTGATCCTCCTCACGACATAAATTGCACATCGCATCGCCACCTTAATTAAACTTTTTCTGTCGATCGAGGGTTAACACGGTTTTAGTGAGAAACCTGGTAAACACTACACCACTCTTCCTATTCAAATTATGATGAGGATACCCTATACTATCATAATCCCAACATCGCTCCTTATTATCATTCCTATAATTCTCCCACTCCCAATGCGATTCTTCATTCTTATTATATTTAATAGCCATGATCCAATCCTCAGGTGAAAACCAGGGAATCCAAACATTACTATATGGGCCATGTTTCGCTAGTTTATCCGCCACTTCGTTGATCTCAATACCTTTATGCCCCGGGACCCATATAATCATAATTCCATAATTCTCCAACTTCTTCATATTGACTTCATTCCTCAGACGTGTAATAATGGCGGCCGATTTCCGGTGAACGTTTTTTAAGGCCACAAGGACACTTTTGGCATCCGTGAAAAAAATATAATTTCCCTTCTCCTGTGTGTAAAACTTGATAGCAATTAACAAGGCAATAGCCTCAGCCGACAAAATAGAATTAATATTAGGTAATTGGAAAGCCAAACAACTACCAGAGGTCTGGTTAAACATGCCAATAGCAGTATTTTGATTATCTTTAGAGGCATCTGTACCGATGAAAATAGCACTATCCTTATAACTATTTGCAAAACTGTTAAAAGAATTTCGTATCACATCATCCGGAAAGTCTTTATTTTGGAACGGCAAAGTATCTATCACTATCTGGACCTCTTTATCAATCTTATCCCCCCATTTATAAGTAATCATCTCTGTAATATTAGTATTGTAATTCCCAAGCCTGTGTTTTTCCCTGTAAATAAGGTCTTGAGAGAGCACTTCCGTATACTCTTTATGTTTGCATTCCGTAATAGTGCGTTTAATAGCTAAAAACTCTCTCCTTAATTCATGCCTCCAAACGTTATTTTCTTGTAGCACAATTGGTATCGGGCACCACTTAGACAGACCACTCGCCCACCTGAGACTAACGTTATATATCACTTGAAGATGGCGACTTTCCGTTTTATTGCACTGAGTTAAAATCCTAGGATACCCGTCTAATAACGCTCCTATGATACTTCTAGTTATCCGAATAAGGCTTTTAGTCTCAGTACCCCAACCAATTCCAGCTATCATTTTAATCATATTCAATCGTTTGATTGATTTCTCTTTCAACATATCTATATGATTTTTTAAATTACCATGTTTATTTAAATGAACTCCTAACACTCTCAAACTGTCAGTGAAATCAACTTCATGTCCTTTGATAATAAACTTGTCGACCTCCCCCTCTTCCCATTTACCAATTTTCATAATTTGACATTTATTTGGATTAACCTCTAAGTTCCAAGCCTGAAGCCAATCAATTACTCTGGTGATGGTTTCTTGTAAAATATGCTTAATCCAATTGATATTATCGTGAAAACCATATAAGTAAATGTCATCCGCATAAACTACACCCTGAATGCTAGAATCGAAAATTTCAAAAATATCCGCTAGATAAATAGCAAATAGAAAAGGAGACAGCGGACTCCCCTGCAACAGACCCCTATGATAATAGAAAAAATCCGAAAAGCAACCTCTCCATTTAACCCGAATTTTGAGCCCTTGTATTAGATTCCGAATTAAGACACAAAGATCCGCACCTAGACCAAGTTTTTTTAGTTTCCAGAGCAGACCATCCCACCACACGTTATCATAAGCCCCTTTAATATCTAAGGCAATTAAAAACCCTTTCCTCTTAGATATTTTAGCCCTCCTAATGTCGTTAAAAATTTTATATGAAGCCCCTTCACAATCACGAAACGGGATAAAACCATAGTGATTAGCATGAAATATTTTCTTACCTATGCTCCAGTTGAGTAAAATTTCTAATATCATTTTTTCGAATATTTTCTTGCTCGAGACAGTCAGAGCGATAGGCCTATATCCTTTTATATCATTTCTACTTTTCCCAGGTTTCTTAATCGGGATCATGATGACTTCATTCCAAACCTCTGGGATTGTTTTGGTGATCAGAATCTGATTATACATATCAAGTAATTGTCTAAGCATCCGAGTATTCAACTTTTTGAAGAAACTCATTTTAATCCCATCAATACCAGGAGTAGAAGATTTACTTTTATTAATAACATTTTGCAATTGTTCCATAGAAAAATTTAACTCTATACCGTCCTCTCCAGAGAAATCAATAGGTATTGTTTGATTTACAAGACAGTTTTGAAAAACTACAGATAAACTATTCGCTTGAGAAACAGCATCAGGCGGACAGTTAGGAAAGGCAAAATTAGTGTTGTCTTCTGCCATCTCCTTCCTATTCAGACTTTTTATAATTTTATAAATCCTCGGTCCCCTTCCAGCCTCCCTCGTCACAGCATCCCAGAATCTCTTACTGTCTTTCCTAATTTCTTTTTTTAATTTAGCGTTATACATCTTATATTTGCACCACAAGTCTAAACTGGCTAACCGGACAGCTTTCCTATGATAAAATCTTTTAAGTGCTAGCAAGCGACGAGAGATGACCCCCCCACCAAGGAGGGATATTATCCCTAGTAACAGAAACCTTCATCGAACTCGACTCGATAGCAGTGATAACCGCCTGAGTCCAAGAATCAAAACCACCATCAAATACCTGCTCATTAATTCCGTTTAACTTTAGCCTCACACCATCCCAGTTTACTTGGGTCCAAGACTCTCTCCTAGGTTCACTACCGCCAAACACTTCCTGAATACAGATCGGATAATGATCAGACCCCATCGGATCTGACTGAACCACCACGTCAAAAAGCCGAACTAAATTTTTGGACACCAAAGTTAAATCTAAAAGAGACCCACTCCCCCCAGTATTAACTCTAGTAACCTGGTCAAAATTCATAATTACAACGTCATTGCGATTGATCCAGTTTACCAAATTATCTAACTTGACCTTTTTAGGATTATTGAGCCAATTCAGAAAATTGATATTGAAATCCCCCACGATGACATAATTATCACCAATTAAATCTTTGATATTATCCAACCAGTTAACCGCATTAAACCCTTTTGGGGCATAGATATTGATAATGGTTATCCAACGTTTTTTGTACCACACTTTGATGGCCTGAAACTCGTGATCCCGATCAATATCCGGCAAGTTAACCATTTTTACGGGGAGGCGATTATTTACTGCTAACAATAAACCTCCACCATTCCTCAATCCACCGCCATCTCTATCTAGCCGAAATACATTCCTGTTCTTGAAGTAAAGGGACGAATTGCGATTTAATAAGGTTTCTTGTAAAGCCCAAATCATACTATTACGGAAAACACCAGTACGTAGCCAGGGCAAGTTCGATTTAACACCTCGTATATTCCACTGCATCAAAAAACTGTCCATCAACCAGAAATAATCAGTAAGAAATGAAAACCAAAAAATGAATTAAAAAAAACATAATACATACAAACACTTACCTCAACACTTCCAAGCGGAAAAAACAACACCGGAAAAACCAAATATCCATGTTTGAACCAGTCCGCATACATACAATAATCCGATGCGCCAACGACACACCATTCAGCTCTATGAAACTCCATCAAGATCCGTCAACATCTCTTCACTTTCCGGATTAGCTAATAATTGAGTTAATTCATTACTCTGAACTTGATTGCTTAATTTAATTTTTTTACCTCTCAAACTGTTTCAGAATTCTGTAATAAACTCTCGTGAATTTTTTTTCCTTTCCATTACATTGACATTTTCCTCCTCTATATTTTCTTCTTGAATTTCCCTCTGTTGATACGAGTTACTTATAGCTGTAGCTAACAGCATAAAACTTTCCATCATTTGTTGGAATTTTAGGTCTATAAACGCGACCATTTTTTGAAATTTATCATCAATGTTCTCTTGTTCTGCCATTCGCGTAACTCTTTCTGCGTAGCTCTTCTCTCTTCTAGAATTTATTTGCCTACGTGCTTCAGCTAAAGTTATGTGTTGCTCACTTTTTAAAGCTAAAATTTCCTCTTCTTTTTTTCTTACTTCGCAATTAACGTCGTCGGCCTCATGCCCTTTACCACAATTAGCACACTTCACCTCAGCTTCCTGACATATTAACTCTGGATGATCTTTGCTACACCTTTTGCATTTTTTTTTTTCCGCTAGGACATTTATTTGTGGCATGAGAAAAGCTTTGTCAAACATTACACCTTCTTGGTCTATCGATAAATAATCTAATTTTATGTCGAACGTAAAATAATTTCACATGTTCTGGAAGATAATGACCATATATGGTTATTAGGATTGTCCCTGTTGGCACCATTTTTCCTCCGTCCCTTTTAAGAAATCTCTTGACATTTTGAACAGTAATATTATTTTCTTCTTCAATTTCTTCTTTGATTTCTTCTATAGTTATTTCAGGATCAATTTGGAAAATTAAAAATCTAGATGTAATATTTTCTCTCATGAAGTTATGTCTAACTTCCCTATCAAACATTTTTTTTGTACTTACAACTTCTTCGGCACATTCAAAACTTTTAGTGGTAATGAGAATTTTATTGTTTCTCGTAAATCGAAATACATCAATCTCATTGTGTCTGGTAAATACTTTTTTGATTTCTTTCTTGACTTGAACAGGGTTAGCTCTATGAAAACTGCCATCTTTACATTCCGAAATAATCACATAATCTGATAGCCCTTGAATATATTGAATTTGAGCTTCGGCCTCTCGGGTATCATTCCAATTATGCTTTTTAAATTCTGCACTATCGAGACCAATACTGTATTTAATTTTAATCTCTGACCCCGCCATGATTACCAAGGCTAATCAGAGACCAAAACTAATACAAGCACCACAGTGAAACTGAATATTAAACACTACCAAATGACTAGAAGAGAATACCACCTATAAATTTAAAAAATATTTCCGCACTAGACTTCCAAAATTGACCACCAATTTAATAAAATATAACACTGACAATTTATTCAGCAACCAGAGCTTATTTCAAACTTACAAGCTCACCAGGCCCACGCGGCCATCCACCCTTGCAACCATTGATCCAAGTTTAATGTCCAAAAACAGAATTCTTCTGTTGCCACACTGACAAAAAGAATAATTAAAACTTTTTAAAAAATTAATAATTTAACAACAAATTGTGATAGAGATTTCAAACAAATTTCATTAAAAGTGCATTTGTTTTTCTCTACGAAACGGTGTAAAAATTTAAAATGTGCAACATTTTGAAGTTGAAAAATTTGCAGTTCCGAAAATTGTAAAACTGAAATTTCATCTAAAATTTTTTTGTGATGGGTCCAGGAATATTAATGTTTAATCCATGTCGTACTTAATATGAGCCGTTCAGAAGTCAGTAGTCAGTCTGATTAACTCCATGAAGTAAAAATTCACATTTTAAACAGTTAAAGTTGTCTATCTTTAATCTACTGTTTTTTTTTTTTAAATCGTTGGTCTAGGAAAGTTAATGTTTAATGCACGACGTGCGTAATATAGGACTCGTTATAATCATCCTAAAATTGGTGTTTATAATTATTAATAATTTAAATATAGAATTTATTTATAAGTCTTTAAAATTTGAGTTTTAGAAAATATCCTTTTCCAAAAAGTCGTTGTAATTTGTTAGATAACATTTCTTTCTTTCTTTCTTTTTTTTTTTTTTTTTTTTTTTAAGTGGAGATAAATTAGTTAAAGAAATCAGCAGGTAAGAAATGGGGAACAAGTTCTTGTCTTACTTCTTTTAAAATCGGAAGCATCATTGTTGTTGCTCTTCTTGTCACCCAGCTCTTCCATGACTGCTTCGATAATCGGCACCATGAGAGCAGCGGTTGCTGTGTTGCTAATCCACATCGACAGAAACATAGATGTTGCCATGAAACCAAACATCATCCTGAAATAATAGGGGAAAAAGTAGATTTCTTTGGGTTTTTTTTTCTGTATTTTAACATTAATACAGTAGAAGCCGAAATAACACGGTTCGATATACCGCGAATTCCCATTTAACAAGGGAAAAAGTATGTCCCCTAAAGAAAAAAAAAAAAAAAAGATCAATTTTAGGATAAATTTTGCTTATAAAATTTCAGTGAAACACAATGAGGGGCTTGCAGTCTCCGGTTAATACTAAGCATCTTGATATCTTCGTTGGCGATTTAAATGACTGGATAGAAATTGACAACAGCGAATTAACTTCAGAGGTTATAAAAGATCAGAATACCATTGATGCTGTTACGCATTAATTGCAGTAAGTAAGATAGATGATAATGATGAGATTGAAAATGATGTGGTAATGAAAGAAGACGTTCCACTTGTTGGTGAAATCATTTCTTACTAATGAAGGCAATTTCGTGGATGGAGAGGTTAGACGATTTCGATTGTGTTCATCTACTCCATATTGCTAGTGTAAAATACAGTCGAGTCTCTAACGAAATCCATCGTTCCAGTAAAAAAAATTGTTATATAGAGAAATTCGATGTATAGAGAATGATGTTAAAAATCGTATTTAATGTGTAAACTTTGAACAAATATTATTTTTGATCTTTTTAATTAAGAATTTGAAATGTTTAAAAGTAAATATTAACCTAACATTTTATTTCTTAATTATTTAAGCAGTTTCAAAAAAGAGAACAGGCATTTATTTGAAAGCTTAATGAAAATCAAATGAGGAAGACTTGCATCAATTTCAGACGAAGAAATCTGTAATATTTTGTTGTTTCGATTTTGAAATTGTTACGCTCTCCTAAAAAAAAAAAAAAAAAAAAAAAAAAAAAAAAAAAAAAAAACTCAAATTTTAGCAAGGAATATAAAATTGTAGTTAACATTTTCCTCCATTTGAAGATCCATCTTATGTGCCTCTCATCGATTCCTTTCTTATATGTGTAACAATCCAATTGACTCTGTTTTGAAAAGGATGTTGAAAGGTGTATGGGAGGTGGGATGAACTCAGCACTGAACGATAAATCAAAAATAAGTGACGAAAAACTGATTCCGTATGATTTCGAAGCTTTTTTAAAACTGAATAAATTAAGACCAATTTATGAAAAAATTCGTTATATGGAGATAGATATTTCGCTATATAAAGACTGTTTTTAATGTAATCGTGCGAAAGGGGGACCGTTCCTACTAAAAATTCGTTATATAGAGAAATTCGATGTATGGAGTTTCGTTATAGAGAGACTCGACTGTATTATGCCGAACAGAAACGAACCGCCTCAATTCGACAAACAACATTTATGGACGTTTTAAAGATAGTGTAAAATTAAGTTTTTGTTCAATGAATGATAAAGTTATTAAATTTCACAAAGCGGATAAATGTTTTCATCATTTTGTACAATTTCTTTGAGACTATTCCGATATACCGCGGTTACGTTATAATGCGGGTGTGAAACATGTCTCCCAATAACCGCGTTATATCGAGCTTCTACTGTAATAAAAATATTATTAAAACATTTATTCATCTGCACATGAGAAAGGAGACGTGATCAGCCAAACCCAGACCTGGATCGATTTTTATATCAGTGACAAATGAGGTGCGCTCGAAACGTCAATTAACATGAATCGTATTACTATAATTATAGTTTTATTAACATTCAGATATTTGTGCAATAGTTATTCTAAATACACTAATACAAAATTTATTACCATTATAGAGATTAAATTCAGTAATACGGAGATAAGAGAACGTAATCGCCACGGCAACCTAGAATCATTGTCTGTCATGGGATATTATTGAATTATTTATGTATGATAGGATTTAAAAGAATGGAGAAACCTTTTATTAAATGTCTTTATAAGTTTTGGATCGATTTTCATAAAATTTTGAATGACTCGACGACTCTGCTGCGATTATTTCAAGCCACCCGGTTGAATAGATTTTGCGCTATTAATTGCAAATTGACGGATAGTCGACGACTGTAGGTGCTGCGTGTTTATATACAAACACGCTTTAAAATAAATAAATAAACAACAACAACATCAACTGTGCATCATTTCTACGCCCCCCCTCCCTTCTTCATCGCTAAAATGTGCCAACTAGCTGTAAAACTGTGAAATATTTGAACGTTCAAAAGGAGAAAATAAAAATAAAGAGCAATGTATAAAGTAACAAGACATTGGAATGTATAAAGTAAGCATATAACCTTGCAATGTATATAGTAAGAAGAGCTTTTTCAGTCGTAAAATGAAAAAAATAAAATACTGTAATTACATAAAAAGTATATAATTATCTTTAATCTTTTATTGAATTGAATGTACGACATTTAGCATTACACATTCCGAAAACATGAGATAAAGGGTCCTAATCTCAGCAGTCTGCAAATGTAAATAACAATATTTTTAAACGAAAACATGTATTTCCGGCAGAACATTTTCTACGATTGGGACAAAATGATGTCATTATTCTGACTTTCACTGTGATGGTACTTATATTATCTTACAGATATCTGTTAGATGGTATTGACGGAAAACCTCAGTATTAATGATACATCTACTATATCCGCAAGTGAATAATCTCAAACAAACAATCAGATAAGAGATTATACCAAATATAATATGCTTGCTGAGCGAGAATTATTCTGTGTTCCTGTTTTAAATAAAATCCTTTCTAAAAATCTGAGTCAAATCAAATTGTATGGGAAGATTTTGTTTTGTTTATTCTTTACACATTTAAAGGAGACGAAATTATGAATCGTTATAGTAATCGGGACTCACCATATAGCTTTAATCTTATCTAAATCCTCTAATCTTAACTTTATCTATCAGGGAATGGTAGTAATGTCTTTCCAGTGTTAGGACAACATTCGAGAAGTAGAATTTTTGTAATTACTTGCTTCTTTTGCTGTCATTGTGTGGTGTCATTATTTGGAAGGATATCTTTGAATCTTTACCAACTATCTAATGGATTCCACATATTCCAAGCTTTTCACCCTTTTTCTTAGCTTTATTCACGTATCATTCTATTTTATATTCATTTATAAGGGTTATCCTCTACTTTTGTTCCTTTCACCGCTGAGTTACATCATTTTATTCTCTATTTCAAACATGCTAATGTTAGGATTCGATCATCCTCAAATGGAGAACGACAGTGAATTCCGAGGGATTATATTTAATCGTCATCTTCTATCTTTGCTGCTATCAAAGTTGCGTCACATCCTAGTTCTTTTCTTGCGTTTTTTTGACCGGCTAATCTTTGCAGCTCTCCAATCGACCGATATGCCCGAAGTGCGGTACGTGAAGTCGTTCCAAGTGAAATTAAATGGCCATTTCAAACTTGATGAAGTACAAGTGCAAGTTGTGGACGGCTATTATGTATTTTTTGTAATCCACGGAAAGCATGACTTAAAAATTAATGACGGTAATTGTGTTATGATGTATGAATGCTCTGCTCGTTATACGTTGCCAGAATCACTTAAAGCCGAAATAATCAAAAATTCCTGGCACCAGGCAATACTCGTCAGGACAACTGAATCAGTGTCAAATAGCAATTCCGCACCACCTGTGAATATGGAGTTACACATTTTGACATAGAAGGTTATAATTTATGTTACTCACATCTACCTTTTAAAACGATGCATAAATCGTTTTTATCTGTCTACAGTATAAGATAAATAAAAATGTCATAATTATGTTTTAAATCATCTCATAAAATACTTTCAAACTCAGTTCTTGAAAAATTTGAATCAAAATATTTCATGTGAATCAACTATTTTTAATTTCAAAATAAATATTTTCGTTATAGCTATGTATTTATGTATCTATTTATTTATGTATTATCATTATTATTATTACTATTAATGTTTATTAACTTATAATAAACATTATAAATCCGATTATCTCCGATTTATAAAATTTCTCGATGCAGCGAGATTTTTGTGATCCCGATGAAAATGGAACACAAATATTTCGATATAACGAATAACTTTCGATGCCAAAATAATGAAAATTTGAAGAAATTTTCTAATATTTATTAAAATAACTTCAATGTCTTTGATTGTGATTTTTTTTAATCGCAGAAATATGTACATACAAAAAATGTACATTGCACCGGGATTAGCAGTAATAGAGAATTGGGTGAAAAGATGAACACAGCATTCAATGAAGCAGTTAGCAGTGTTTGGATACATAAACCCTTTGAGCTCCGATGGTAGAATTTTCTACCACATAATTTTAATTCTGAAATATCACAACGGCACCAGAAAATTCAACCAAATTTATATGAAAAAGGTTAAATGCATTTTTTTTTTCGTGTATATTGTTAACCTTTTTTTTTTTTTTTTTTCTTTGCAAAATACTGGTGCCAAAGTGACATTTGGAATTTTGAAGAAATTTGCCTACCAGAGCTCAAAGGGTTAAAACGGCGTTTGATGGCTCACAATGCTGATCACACAGTTTTCACAGATTTTTTTTTTCTTAATTACAATGTTTGTGATTATAGCAAGCAGTGCGAAAGAAAAGAATTAATTTTCTTCAAGCAGCAAGTATTTAACATCATATTATTAAGGTAAGTAAGCATTATTCTTTTTATTTATAGCCTTTTTTTTCTTCTTCTTTTTTCTTTTTTTACTTGTTCTGTTTTATAGAAAAAAATCTTTTGATTGTCCCGATTTAACAGATAAAGCTGCTAGTCCTGAATAATTCGTTAAATCGGGATTCGACTGTAAATATAGTATGTATATTATTATGCACATATTCCGTTAAAGCTGTTCTCAAATCTAAAAGGCAATAAATTTTAATTTATTTTTGTTAGGAAATGCATGAAACTAGTCCGAACAACAGCTGTTGCTGTTGTTCAGAAACTATGTAAACAATCTGTGGTGCCGTTGTGACATTTCGGAATTAAAATTATGTGGTAGAAAATTCTACCATCAAAGCTCAAAGGGTTAAAACTATATCAAGTATTTTGGGCGCCATATTCACACATTTTGATTCACTTCTCTCATGCATTAAGCTCAAATTTTGATTAAAGAGGCATGATTCAACTCAGCCGCGTACCTCGCTCGTTTTTTCTAATTTTGAGGATCTCTAAATTTGGTATGCAATTTTGGTGAAGCTGACATTTTAAACCTGTTTAGATCTTGTACTGATTATATATAATAACTGATTATAATAATAAATAATGACTATAACTGATTATATACTGATAATCAATATTTTCTACTTTTAGATTAGGATAAGATTAAAAATAAATAAATGTGTCATCTAAATATAATTTAATATATATTCATGCATGTACTGCAGTACAATACATTAAAAAATATGTTTATTTATTTATTTATTTTTGCCATAATAATAGTGAAAGATACTGGGGTGGAGGGGGGGGGGTCTCAACTGAATACCAGGACTGGGTCTCTGTTTGACTTCTTAAGACTGTAAGCAACTAAAAGGCCCTTTAGCCAACTTTTTTATTTTTTATTTACAAAGTGTAGCACATTTCTGCTGCATACCTGCTATCATCTCAAATTTTAATTAATAAAATTTTTACAAGGCGCATAAAAACATGTAAATATAAAAAAAATACACACAATGAAAAATGTAATATGGTTCTTTATGCATAAGTTATATGAAGGTTTACGAATTAAGATATGATATGATAGTGAGCATTTGTTTGCAATTTTAAAAGTTTTGCAATTCTTTCTTAGAATTTTCAATTTTTCCTGACTTTTCTTCGGAAATGGGAAATTTCCGTGACTTTTCCAGGTTTTCCATGTGATTAGACACCCTGACATTTTTTGTTAAAAAATAAACAAATAAATAAAATAGAAAATAAAAATAAAAGACTTATAATACAAAATAACTCATAATAAGTGACTTATAATTAAAATAATAATAATAATGCTTAATATACAGTATTGGCCTAAAAATAGAAATTTTTGTGACATTTTTGAATAAGTACATTAGTTTACTTTTGTTAATTTTAAGATAGTTTTAGTAATTGTATGGCATTTTTGTGCTGGCATTCAGCTAAGTCATCAATATTCAAAATATAATCACGAGAAAATACCATGCAATTGCTAAAACTATCTTAACCCTTCACCCTTAAATGCATATTGTATCATTTTCGATACCATAAGTGTTCCCGATTTATTGGGGGTTTTATTCACATTTTCCGTATTCTCACCAGAAATTTAAAAGAACAATTTTCACTTTACTTAATGGCAGCATTTAAGGGTTAAATGCATAGGATAGACCGCGTTCCGAAAAATGCGCAATTCAAAGAATCAGAATTCATACCAGAAAAATCTAAATAGTAAATTTTTCTTTATTTAATTACGAATTGTCTGTCATTAAGTAAAGTGAAAATAGCTCTTTTAAATTTCTGATGAGAATACGGAATATGTGAATAAAACCCCCAATAAATCGGGAACACTTATGGTATCGAAAATGATACAATGTGCATTTAAGGGTTAAAAAAAAAAAAAAGGCGAATGTATAAAATCAAAAATGTCACAAATATTCCTATTATTTTTGGCCAGTATTGCAGTTTAAAATAAGGATATTTTTATGTGATTGCTATGGAGTTGTTCAAGTGTTATGTAAGTAGTAAGGGAGAAGGCAGGGCCGTAACTACCGCCGGGGCAGCTGGGGCACTGCCCCGGGGCCCCCAAACCTGAGGGGCCCCAAACTGATGGTTAAAAAAACTATTGATTTTAGTTTTTAGTCTAAGTTCCTATAAAATGCCCAGCACATACCTAAAAGTTAGTAATTAAAAAAATCAAAGAGCTAGAATAGATGTTTTTGCTTGTCTATACCTGTTCTATTTTAGATATTTTCAGATTTTTACATTCCATATAAGACACTGGGGCCCCCTAGATAATCATAGGGCTGACCCAGGGCCCCTTGATCTTTTTGTGTGCTAAACATTTTTCACTCCCTAAATTTCTCACCTTAGTGCAAATTTTTAAAGCTGAATCTTGGACTCTTTCTTTCTTTCTTTCTAACCGATGACCAGGCCCCTACCTGCCGAGTTTTCTCAGCTTAACGAGTTAGATACCTGGTATCGAGGCGGACGACCGCCTAATTGCCACGTAGTGGCAATAAACTTTGCTTCGCATGCCTTCATTTCTGCAGTATTTGCTTGTCGTTGAGCATACTTTGTTTCGCTTGTTAATTATTGGTACATCCTGATGTTTGAACTGAAAATGGCTTCGCAAGATGGAATCTTGGACTCTTATGTCAGGACTAACACCCTGATATTTTTATTCGGGCCCTGGGGCCCTTTTTTAACGCTTACCCAAACAATTGATGCATTTTTAAAAATATTCTTGCAAATAATTCATACTCTATGCTTAATTTAGCCTAATTAAAGGTCTAAAGCGTTATGTACTAAAACATTTTAACATGTTTTCATGTTAGGGCCCTGATTATATTTGTCAGTTGGCCTCTATGGGGCCCTCTATCATAGCTCCCTTAAAAATGGCCGGATTCACTAGCTTTTTTTAACAACTTTTTAGGTCCTCCAACTACGACATGAACATCAAAAAAAGTTTTTTAGACTTCAGCTACCACTATTTATGAATATTAATCGCTTTCTTGGAGCCCTTGTGCAGCTTCTTTAAAAATGATCCAAATTGCTTTCAATTTTATTCAACATAGTTTTAGCGTCTTCCCATTATTTTAATAACTACACAAATATTTTTATAGCCAACTACATGCGAAATAATTTCCTGACCCTTTGGGGCCCGGTACAGGCCCCTTGAAGTTTTTGTAATAATAAATTGTCAATAAATTGCATCCTTTTAATCTGATCTTCAATTTTAGGATTCTTTATTCATTTAAATATTTTAATGTTTTGATATTCTATACAAGACACTGTGTTCCCCTGTGGAATCATAGGGTCCAGTCCAGGGCCCCTCAACATTTTGTGAAATAAACATATTTCATTTCCTATTTTTCTGATCTTCTTAGTGCAAAATTTTAAAGTTGCCTGGGACTCTTGGGGCTAATCCAGAAAACCTGATGTTTTTATTCGGACCCTAGGGCCCCTTTTTAAACATTTGCCCAATCAATTGGTGCATTTAAAAAATTATATCATTCCAAAGAATAGTTCCTACTATATGCATAATTTTGACTAATTAAAGATCTAAAGCGCTATGTACTAAACTATTTTAACATGGTTTCATATTAGGGCCCTGGTTTTAACTATCAGTTGGTCCCTACTGGGCCCCATATTATAGCTCCCTTAAAAATGGTCCAATTCGCTAGTTTTTTTTCTATCATTTTTTTATGTCCTATTTCTACCTATTACATGAACGACAAAAGAATTTCTCAGACTTCAGCTACCATTAATTTTGTTTGTCAATTGCTTCCTTGAGGCCCTTGATGCAGCTTCTTTAAACATGAACCAAATTGTTTTCAATTTTATTTAACATAGTTATAGCGTCTTTCCATCATTTTAATAACTACAAAAAATATCTTTATACCCAACTACATGCAAAATAAATTCCTGGCCCCTTGGGGCCCGTTGAAGTTTTTGTAATAATAAATTGTTAACAAATTGTTTCCTTTTAATCCGATCTTCATTTTTAGGATTCTTTATTCATTTAGATATTTTAATGTTTTGACATTTCATATAAGACACTTTGGCCTCCTGTGGAATCATAGGGCTCAGTCTAGGGCCCCTGAACATTTTGTGAGGCAAACATAGTTCACTCTTTAAATTTATCCCCTTCTCAGTACAAATTTTTTAAATTTGAGTCTTGGACTCTTCTTTCAGGGACAAGGTTCTCATATTTTCATTCGCGGCTAGGACCCTTTTATTAAACATTTTCCGAATCAATTTGTGCATTTCGATAAAATATTATTAAAATGAATAATTCATACCCTATGATTAATTTTGACTAATTGTAGATCTAAAGAGCTAAGTACTAAGATATTTTAACATGTTTTCCCGTTAGGGCCCTCTTTTTAACTGTCAGTTGTCCTTTTTGGACCCTTATTATAAATCCCTTTAAAATGGTTCAATTAACTCCTTTTTTTAAACAACTTCTTAAATCCATCAGCTACTAAGAAACCGCCATAGTCTAGCTACCACCAATTTTGAATATTAATCGCGTTCTTGGGGCCGTTGGTGCAATTTCTTTAAAAATGATCCGGATTGCTTGCAATTTTCTTTCACATTGCTTTTGCGTCCTCCCATTACTTTAATAACTACAAAAAATATTTTATACCCAACTACAAAAAATATTTTATACTCAACTACATGCGAAATAAGTTCCTGGCCCCTTGGAGATTTTGTACCATAAATTGCTATTAAACTGCCCTCTCTTAATTCAATCTTCATTTTTTGAACTATTTTTTCACTTAGTTATTCCCATGTTCTTACATTCCATTTAAAAGCCTGAGACTCTCTATGGTCTAGGTCTCGGTTCAGGCACCTTGAAATTTTTGTTCTCCATGCATATTTCACCCACTTATTATCAAACCTTCTCAATGCATAAATTTAAAGTTGAATTTTGGACTCTTATTTCAGGACCTACACCCTGATGTTTTTATTGAGGTCCAAAGGCCTTTTTTAAAGCATTTACTCATTTTTTATGCATTTCTTTAAAATATTATTCATATCCTATGCTTAATTTTGACTAATTGTAGATCTAAAATGTTGATTGTTTACTTAAGGTTATCATAACGTGTCCCGGGCAATGCCGGATGGGTCAACTAGTCTATTAATAAATACATAAAATCGAAAAAAAATTATCACAATCCATCTTTCAAAAAGTTTTTAAACAGAAACGCATGATTAAGTTACATATAGTCAAAAATGAACCTAAATAAAATGCTCTTTAAAGTATTCAACAAATCAGATGTCCGTATTTTCTTCCCTATGCTAACTTCAGTGGGATTGGCAAAAATGGCTTCGCCGCCAAGTGCCTGCCGAGTAGAGTTGTCCAGTTTTACATTTTTTAGTCATTTTTGGGCTTATCATACTATGTACATTTAAACAACGGTGTGCGAGAAAAGAAACTATGCCCGGGGCAAAGTTTCAATTTGTCCTCCCTGGGGGAGGGGCCCTCCCGGAGGTTTTGCCCCGGGGCCTCCAAGTTTATAGTTACGGCCCTGGGAGGAGGGCTGATAAAGCGCCCAGGCCCCGATTATGAGTGATTGGTGCCCTGGGCAAAGATGAATTAGGGACACCTTTCGAATCATTGCAACATTATTCAAATAGAACTGATGGTCACTCTTTTGTGTATGTGTAATGCATAAACATATTCTTGCACTTTGGATTTAAATAGAAGAAAATTCTTAGCTCCGTCAATTTTAAATTAAATAAATTGATAAAATACACCTTTTCTCTACTTTAGTACAGAACAAAAATCTTTTGTATAAATTTAGCAGAATTTAATAACTTCAACATATCAAGGAAGAGTTGGAACTGGAAAAAGAAAGTAAATATTTTATCCTTTAATGTATGAATTTGGGAGCCCCTTAAGGTCCGGGGCCCATGGGCAAAGTCCCGATTTGTGCATGCAGTAATAAGGGCCTGCCAGTGTCTGCTTATTTTTGCTGACAAGTTGGAGAGGAGGGTCACGAGAGTTCTTACGTAAGCATTTGACAACGAAGCAACTATAGTTTAAGAACAAAAAGTATGATTTGGATGACCGTTCTGAGGATTTTGAGCAACTTGAGAAAAATGATATGGCGTAAACTAGGACTGGAAATGTGGAAAATTCCAGCCCCCCACCACATTGAAACGCAATAACAGACAGCGCAGAAACATGGATTCAAGAATCTTTGACATCAGATTAGAAATCTGAATGCCAAATCGCCAAACACATAATATTCCTACTATTCTTGTTAATATTTTTTTAGTTATGCGTTTAAATATGTTAAGACCTGTTGTATTTCTTCTTATATTTTTTAATTCAATGCGATAAATAATAATATATTTAAAACTATTTTGTATTCAATGACTTGTTTAAAGCAATAAGTAATAGTATATTAAACGGGCTTTGTTTTCCTTAAGATATCACAACACTCCTATATGCCTATTTATGTATACATTTGTGGGACTAATATGTAATTTATAGCTAACTGTAATTTTTCATGGCAAAGAGTGTTGTTAGAACGTAGAACGTCATAAAATCTTACATAAGCAAAGGGGGGGGGGGGGAATAAGAATCTAGCATTTGCTTATTTTTCTTCACAAGAGGCAGGGAGAGATACAAAATGAGCAAAACTATGCCTACGTAATACTTGAACAGCCCCTATTGCAAATGATGAATTTAATCTCAACGTAGCGGTGCTGAAGTATAGTAAAAAAAAAAAAATGTAATTTTGAAATTAGAATTTTTTCCTTGTAAAATACAAATGCGATGGGATATTTTAAAAACCTTGACATTGAATAAATTGATATTTTGCTATGTAAAAAGCTGTAAAATATACAATTATCTTATAGTTACATAACAGGTGCAGAAGGAAAGGTTAACATTAATAAAATATTACGCAAGTTAGAGGGCGAAGTTTTCATTGAATCGAACATGGCTGTAATTAAAGCTAAAATACACCTTGCGGTTTACGCAGTTTTTGGCAGCTAATGACTGTATTTTCGAGCTGAAATATCCCTGTAATAGCTAGGTTTTTTGCTCTTTTTACTGAGAGAAACTTAAGAGAAAGTATAATAAGAATAAAAAATTCAATACAAGTCTTAAAAGAAAGTGGTATTTTTAGGTGCGTTCGTAATTATATAAATATGTGGCATCCATAGTCGTCGTTCAGTCCGTCCGTCTATCCGCATATAACAACACAAAAACTACCGATCCGAATCATTTGAAATTTAAAATATTCAATTGTTGCAAAATTTTGTCGAGTCATTTCAAATTTTATGAAAATCGGATGTATAATTTAATTACAGAGACAATGAAAATTATTCCGTCACATTACGGCTAATGGGCAGGGTTAGCTTTTTACTGGTAAAAACCTGGCGAAAAAAGTGGTAAAATCCAACGATATACCATAAACTCTTAGCCCTTTAACTGTGTTTTAATACTACTGATAAGAGTTCTATTTTCATGTAATTGGTGTATTAATGTATAATATCTATATAGGGAAGAGTGGGGGTGGTGTGGGACATTTTTTACAAAAGTAAGAAAAGATCAACTTTGTTTGATAGAAAAAGAAAAATTTCAAAACTACAGCGTGCAAGGTAAAACATTTTTTAATCTCCCTGAACCAGTGTTCTCGCTGTCGCTCGCCAATGCGCCAAATTGCGACTAAATTCTTCATTTGGCGAGTAAACAAGCGATTAGATTCGCCAAATTGCTAGTGCTCAATTTTTGCTTTTTCTTTTTCATTTTTCATACATATGCATATATATATATATTTAATATATGCATATTTTTTTATTTGTAGCGGATAGTTGAAATTAGATTAATATCAATTCCTGTCACAGTTATAAAAACTCAGCTTATTTTAGAACATATAGAAAAAAAGGGTTACATTAAAGGATTAAAGATATATATATATATATATATATATTGTGTTATATGGCGAATCTATTTGGCTAATACTTTTTTCATTTGGCGAATGTTTTTTATTTTTAATTAGCCAAATTATTAACGTTGGTCAAATGTCAGCGAGAACACTGCCCTGAACAATATAGAAACATAATGTGCAAAAGCTATTTTATTTTAAAGATGTAAGTTTCAAAATTTCTCCCATACCTCTCCACTAAAAGTTATGGTTTACAACAAAAAAAAAAGCTATAAGGCACAAATAATCTAGTGTCGGCAAGATAAACAATCAAAGATTGTAAGTTGATAATGTATGTGCCACAATATAAAATTCCAGCATCTTCATGACTGGAATGAAAATTCAGGATTCTCTGTCATAGATGACATTAAAAAAATCATCAATTCAATTTATTTACATTTTGAAGTATAAATGCATATAATATATTATCAATGTTATAATTAATATATCATCCTCTAAAAATGTTTGCATGTTAGCAATTTACATTATTCTTAATTAAAAAAAGGAACTGGACACGTCCCATTCCCCTCTTTGCTGGCATGTCCCATTCCTCGCCACTTCCTTGTTTTGTGTTAAACTTTTTATATAAACAAAAATGCTGCTTTTAGGCTTAGTTTAAATTATGGATAATATACAGTATAATGTTCCATAAATAGGAAAACTATTACATTTGTACATAAACAAGTCATTAATATATTGAAACAAATAAAGCAAATTTAAATGATTCTTGAAATAAATTTTTCCTTCGTACATTTGTAAGTTTATACAGAACAACATCTTTTTGTAACTGAAGAATGTATTACCATTGCTTCATCTTGTGTGCGATGTATGAAATGTTTAGAATAATATATGGAGAGAAAAAACAGTCCCACTCCACCCGACTTTCCCCTATATATATAACAAAAGAAGAAATAAAGAATTAGTCAGTTCCCTAAAGCTGCTGATACACTTTGATCTTAGCGATGTTTTATATTTTCTATTCCAAATCTATACAACAGATCTAATTGTTTAGTTTCACAAAAAAAGTTTACGTTTCAATTGTACTCTTTTCCACTTGTACTCATTTCCAAAGAGGTTCTTTAAACAAAAAGACGTAAACGGCAAAATTTGGTAAAAACATTTAATATTAAAGAAATAAATCCTCAATTCCTACATTTAACGGTGATTCTTCACTCCTTGTAGTTTTTCACCCATAGAGCGAATTTTTTCAAAATTTTCATACATGCATAGTAAATTAAGAAAGAGACTTGGTGTACAAAAAGTTATTAAGTTTGTATTTTGTTATAGAATGCTAAGAGGCTCTAAGGACATAGATTGGTAAAATATACTAATATTTGTGTGTACAGACTACATATACAGGTCAGTTAATATTTGTAAGCGTTTGTTTTTTTTATCAAAATAATTAGGATTTTTAAATGTAGAAAATGTGTGCTTATAGTTTTTAGCTCAGAGGCTATCATAGCCTGAGAGCTTATGTGCCCGTCCGTTCTGTATGTATGTTCGTATGTACGTAACGCGATAACTCATGATAAAAATATCCGATCCACTTGAAATTTTGTATGTAGGTATATCCTGACAAGGCGCTTCCCTGATTAGTTTTTGGAGTTCATTTGATATGTATAAGAGGGGGAACGGGGGGCTCATGCCCCCCGTTAGTTGATATAGATGGGATTTTCATGCAGAATTAAGTTTTCAAAATTTAGATTAGGATCATTCTGATGAGGCGATTCCGTGACTGTTATTAGGTGTTCATTGATTAAGTATAAATAGGGGGAACAGGGGTTCTAATGCCCCCTCCCGTTAGTTGATATAAATGGGATTTTCATGCAGAATTAAGTTTTCAAAATTTAGATTAGGATCATTCTGATGAGGCGATTCCGTGACTGTTATTAGGTGTTCATTGAATAAGTATAAATAGGGGGAACAGGGGTTCTAATGCCCCCCCCCCGTTAGTTGATATAAATGGGATTTTCATGTAGAATTAAGTTTTCGTTCAAAATTTAGATTAGGATCATTCTGATGAGGCGATTCAGTGACTGTTATTAGTTGTTCATTGAATAAGTATAAATAGGGGGAACAGAGGTTCTAATGCCCCCCCCCCCCGTTAGTTGATATAAATGGGATTTTCATGCAGAATTAAGTTTTCGTTCAAAATTTAGATTAGGGTCATTCTGATGAGGCGATTCCGTGACTGTTATTAGGTGTTCATTGAATAAGTATAAATAGGGGGAACAGGGGTTCTAATGCCCCCCCCCCCCCTGTTAGTTGATATAAATGGGATTTTCATGCAGAATTAAGTTTTCGTTCAAAATTTAGATTAGGATCATTCTGATGAGGCGATTCCGTGACTGTTATTAGGTGTTCATTGAATAAGTATAAATAGGGGGAACAGGGGTTCTAATGCCCCCCCCCCCCCGTTAGTTGATATAAATGGGATTTTCATGCAGAATTAATTTTCGTTCAAAATTTAGATTAGGATCATTCTGATGAGGCGATTCCGTGACTGTTATTAGGTGTTCATTGAATAAGTATAAATAAGGGGAACAGGGGTTCTAATGTCCCCCCCCCTTAATTTATGTAAATGGGTTTTTCAAGCAGAATTTTCAGATTTCGTTCAAATCTCTGAATAGTTTTGGAAGTTTAATGGTTAAGTATAAAAGAGGGGGATAACTCTTTTTAAATTATATAAATGCTAAATGGGTTTTTATTAAGAATTATCTAATTTGCTCTGAATTTTGGATATAAATTTTTTATATGATAAAGCATGTCTTTGATAGTATAGGAGGTTCAATGATTAAGTATAAAAAAAGAGAAAAGGGGAGAGCTGTTTCCCCTTCTTAATTTTTTTTTTCGAACGGAATTAACCCTTGAAAATATAAAGCTTTAATGTGCAATTAGTATTTGTAGCCTGTGAGCTCAATGCCTTCAGTTTAACTGGGCAGTATTCTTTTTTATTTGTTTTCATTTAGTTTAAATAAAAATTAGTAAACTAATCTCCATTAAGATAAAATATAATAAATATTGTAATCTGCATTGCCATAATAGTTATGATAACTTTTAGACTTAATAATGATAAATGTACAATATCTTAAAATTTTGAATTCTTGCAGGAGGAAAACAAAGATGAAAGTTTTCTGGCCTTTTATGTTTATTAAATTCCATTATTTTTATATAGTATTCTTTTACTTACCCAGAATACACATTTAAAAAGTTTTATTTAATTGGAAAATAAATTAGTGAATAATGTTATATGGAATTACAGTATTAATACTCAAAAAAGTTTTACCCCTGGGAAAATGAAAACTTAGTAGATAAATTTTCATAAAAATGACAAAAACAGTCAAACTAATAAGTCTTTTTATAGGTGGTAAAAACCATGGTAAAAACATGTTTTTCCAAAGACGGTAAAAATCATCACACGGAAAATACCGTCCAATTCTGCTAATGAGGAAAATAGCTTCAAGTGCATTTTAATGATGTTACACTCTTTTAAATATAATACAATTGATATGTATACATACTAAAAAGTACATTCTGCACAATCTGTGGTGCAAAGAATATTCGTTATTAATTTACAGGACCACACAAATGTATTCCATTACATAATAGTATAGAGGGAAACGCTGGGGCGTGTTTTAATACTATTAAAATATTCCACATTTTATGAAAATTATATACATTGCTGAAGTTTACTACAAGTTACTTCCAGTATAATAGAAAGCAAATAGTATTTACAGGGATACACAAAATATTTCGGCTGCTAAACTGAACACTATTACATCAAGGTCTGAATATTCTTAAAACTTCGTTATAGTACGAACACTTTTCATTTGCTACATTTGATGTGCAATTTACGATTTATTTCATTTAGGGTGAAGAAAAACAACCAATATTTGTTTAGTTCTGTTAAGTTTGAAACAAATTAACATCATTAAAACGCACCTCAAATAATTACTGCTCATCGATCGTAATGAATCGAAATTTTTTTTACTATATGCACACCATTTTGAAATGTGCTATAGAGACATTTAAATAGTATATTTAAAGTTTGAACAAGCCATATTCATTAAAGTGAAATTATTTTGTGAACATATATTCGTATGTAAGTAGAAAAAAGTGATACGCCGTAATAAATATCTGTGACAAAAAATCGCGTAAAAAGATATAGGTACCGATCGTCTAGGAAAAATGTAATGTTACTAAATTCTAATACCTAATTGTCATAATGGCAAACAGAGTAGGTACCTAAGTCATCCGTCTGAGAGCCGCCCCTGCCGACCCCCCCCCTCCCCCCAAAAAAAAAAATTTAAATCATGTATTTTTACTTGGAGTAATTTTAATAATATAATTGGATATAAGTATTAATTGGATTATATAATATAATTGGAGGTTATAAAATTTTTATGCCATGATTTTTTTAAAAGTATTTTATTGTATGCAACTTTTGTCAGATGATTAGTAAGGGGTCATCATTATCACTTTAGAGGAGAGAATGGGTTTGACACTGCAGGTGATGTGCCCAAGCAGGGATCGAACTGGAGAACCCACGGTCAATAAGGGAGCGTCTTATCCGCCGATCAAAAGGCTAGCTCGAACGCTTCCTGCGAAAAACTCGTTTTATTGACCGCGCACGATGGCCGCCACAACACTTAATATCATAAGATATCTCCAGGGGGTGAGGTGTTTACCTTTTTTGATTTCGTCATCATTTTTGACCCAATCAATCCTTACTTTTCTTCTTTTTGTATATTTTCCTTTACGGTAAATTATTCTGTCAATTAATGAGCTTGTAGACGTTAACGGATATAAAATGGAAGGGGAAAAAATTATTATTATAAATAAAAATAATTAATATTACGATTATTATATTAATAAAATAATATTGAATAAATTATATTTTATGTAAATTAATCGAAATATAATGTAATTTTAATAAACGGAGTTGAAAAAATATACAGTCAATAGTAGAAAATCAAAGAAGCTTACATGCGCAAAAAAATTTTTTTAAGAAGAGAAATTAATTATTATTTTTAAGTGTCGCCATAAATGAAATACAAAGTTTTTATTAAAGCCAATAAATGATTATAAAATAATTTTATTCGTAAAAATAAAAATAATTTTTAGACATTGATATCGATATCATTAAGAAGAGGGAGAGAGATGGAGAAATGATAACGTATGATACCGTGTATGTGAAAGGGGGGGGGGGAGATTGAAAATTACCAAAAAGTTGATTCCATTACATATATAGTACAGCCCCTAATGATATGTATGTTCGTCTTACCAAGAGGCCGTAGTTCCTACCCTCCTCAAAACGTTAAGGGCTATCCGTTTGTGAAGATTACACTCTTCAATGGCCACAGCCATGAAAAGACCTCCCACGAACATCATGTTTGTCCCCTGTTAGAAAGAAATTAAAACGACAATAAGAATAATGTATTTGTTCGTATAAAATCACAAAAGTATAAAAAAGTTTAAGGGCCATTTTCATCATTCGTTTACATTTTATGGTAACGGACTTGACATTTCAAATAAAACTATTAGAAATGAACTAGATGTATAATTTTTAACTTAGATAATAATTAACATCATATCTTCGAAAACTATTTAGTAAACTTACTTAGCAGCTTACATTTCAGTGCTTACACACATGGTAACAAACATGACAAGTAACGGACTTGACATTTCAAATAAAACTATTAGAAATGAACTAGATTATATAATTTCTAACTTAGATAATAATACACATACCTTCTGAAGCTATTTAGTAAACAATATATAATTACAAAACAGCAAAAATCAATATTTTAATATTAAAATTTACGGTAACAGATTTGACAGTGAAAAAAAATTCCAACTTTGATGAAAGCTGATTCCTGCCACTATTACATTGCTTCACAATTGAAGAGTAAAAAAGGCAAGTAGTAGTTGTGTGAATAGTTTAATTATATCGCCGAATATTTGTTGCTAACTTTAGGCAGAATTAAAAATCTATTTTGGCTAAAATAATCACAAGGTAACGGACTTGACGCAAAGTGAGGGACAAAATATTTCTGTTAATGTCTTAAAGAAAATATCTCTTGTAAACAAATTTTTTCACTTTTATAGAACACAAAGAGTTCATATTTAAAATAATTAAATCTCGTTATTTAAAAAAGTTAAATTAGATTAAAAAGAAAAATATCAGTTAATTACATAAAATTTGGAATGGGACAGGCATTTTTGCTTAGAATCACAATTTTAAAGACTTATATCCCTAAAATTTTTATTGATTTTTACAATTTTTCATGTTAGAAATGTTCAATATAGTCTTCTTTAGCTAATGCATAGTAGCTGAAATCAAACTTTAAATATTCGTTTATATTTGAATTTTCTTCTTTTTACTCTTGGACAGCATATTGGCCATTTATTATTATTGGCCACGAAGAATTCCATTACATGATGGTAAAAGGGGGAATTGTGTGCGACATATTTTAACTATATTATACTATTTCATACATAATAAAATTGATATATGTAGCTGAGGCTTAATATAAATTATACGATAAAGTCATGCATAATATGAAGTACCTAGCATTTACAGGGACACACAAAAGATCTCAAATAGTATATTCTCTCCGGAGTATTGTACATGCATCCGATGGTGGCTGATGGATGAATGAAATGCATTTTAATTATGATATTCGCTTTTAAGTTTTACTAAATCTATGCATATAATATGGTGCGTGTAAATACTATAGTTGATATACAGGGCTACCCAAAAGAAGTCGCAAACGCTACTGAATATGAGCTTAAATTACTTAAAGGTGGTTTTTAAATAGGTTATGCATTTTTACGCTGAACTGCATTCACTTTACTGAGAAATGTTGTAGAATATAGATAAAACGATATACAGGGCCACGCAAAGAATTGAATATATGGATGCCTATGAATGATAATTTCTGATAATGTGATTTTAGTAGTTTTAAGAATGTTTTAGTTTAAAATAAATTCCATCGATGTTTCCATCGATTAGTATGAATATTTGAAAGAAAAATTTCAACCTGCTAGACATTTTCTTACTAAGTTAAATTTTCTCATTATATAGTATGTAGTATATTAACCGACAGATCAAATACAGGGCTCTTTAACAGTATTGGAATACATATTTGGCTATATACAGTAATTTTATTGCGCTAAATGACGAAGTTTTTTTAAGGATTTCATGAAGTGTTGGAAATAGAGATGGGCATTATTTAACATAATAGGATAAATATTCGTAATATTAACCAAAAACTTATTATTCAATAACAGATTACCAAAAGGTCCCTGTTAATTTTGGAACGCCTCGTATGATAAGCATTTTAAAAAGAAGAAACAAAAAGTAAAGCTGAAAATCATTTTAGGAATACATATTTATAAATTAATAAAAGTTTAGTTACATAAAAAAAATTCCAACTTATAAATCTATTTGAATTCTGAGGCAAAGAATTTCTATTACTGCAGAAAACAAAAATCCCCAACTGCATTAAAACGCTTTTGAGACAGAGAGAGAGAAAAAAATATCCGACGTACAAAAAACCCCTATGAAACTTTCTTTTTGACGCGTCACTGTCGATCTTCCAAGACATTAAAAATCTTTTTGGTCTAATCAAGGAAGCCAATCATAGGAAACCTTGTCCTTTTGCTATCTCAAAAGTTCACGTGATAAAATCTCTCAAAAGCTATTCGTTGTTGATTATTCTATGAATATTTAAAAACATCTGGCTTCGATTCTTCACAGAATATATTTTATCGTTTGAATTTTTTATAACGCTCACAGTCACAAAGATTAAAGCAATAGAACCATTTTTTAGAATAACGAAAACAACATTTATTGAAAAAAATAGCTGGAATAATGAAAATTGCTTTTATCAAACAAATAGGTAGAATACTGAAAATGAAATGAGGGAAAAATGTGTTTTTATTCTAAAGTACGTGAAGTTAGTGAGTGACGCTTGCAGATTATTAAAAAGCAAGGAGTTAATGTCGGCCATCTTTGGTCATATTTTTAATGGGAAGGAATCTCTGTTTGAAAAATGGAATTAAAGAGATTTACAGGATTTAATTGTTGATATAAAGCTGTTTTATCACTCGGGCACGGGACATAATCTTTCGTTGATGTAGTTAGATGGGTAAAACGGTGGCAATCTTTGAGTTTGAATATTTAAAAGGGATATTACTATGTACTCATGGTATTTGAGGAAGGGGGGGGGGGGTATTCTGGCGCTATGATTTTTATTTAATAAAATGTTTATTACTGTTTTTTTTATCATCATTATTTTGTCAATATTGCGTCGTTAGAAAATACGAACTGGAAAACATTACTTTTGTAATTGTATTTTACTGAAAAAAAAGAAGAAAAATAGCCTGATGAGGACACAGCCATTCGAAAAGGGATGGGAGGGGGGGGGGCGAAGCGGGGCGGTCCCGACGAACGCGGAAATTTATAGGGAGCCAATTTTATACTACCAACGTCATTTTTTGGCCTGTCACAAGTTTTGGGGAGGGGATTTTAAATACGTACTTGCACATACGAAATTTGTGGGATGAATGACATTTGATTAAAAATATACAAGTAATGTTTCGTGCTCTTGTGGGATAAGCTTTGAATATGCGTTGACAGATATTGATTCGGGGATGTCAAAATTCGAACTTCAAATCAAGGTGCTAACGAATGAAGATCAATTTTATTTTTTTGAACAAATCGCATTGTTAAAATGGTGTTGTTTTTATGGAGGATATTTCTGATCGTTTAGAAAAAAATAATTTCTAAACCGTCAGTTTTGGTGTCATTGTAACAGTTGCAAAAATGCTTTAAACTTTCTTCTGCATCATAAAAATATTAATTTACATTAAAATAATTATTTTTTTAATTGTTAAGAAATTACATATTTTATACAGTGTTCAGTAAGTTTCCAATAACTTTTATTTAGAAAAAGTTTTTATGTGTTTTAACAAGAAAATCAGCAAAAAAAAAAAAAAAGTTCTACGGGCAAAATTTACTGAGTTATGATACTTATAAATTTTTAACGAGGAAAAATGCATTTTTAGTGCAAGAAAACAATAATAATACGTGAAATGTAAAGTATCACAAAGTTTTTGTCTTGCAAAAATTAAAATTTTAACTCTATGTTGATTTTAAAGGCGCAGGTTTATCTGAACTAAAACAGCGTCTATACTTATGTATCAAAATTATTCAAGATACCTTAATTAACGGCCCTCTAATTAAAATGTCTGTTGACAGCATAGTCTCATCGATTAGTTTTACTTTACAAAAATAACAGGTTGTTGAAACCTGTTACCTATGAATGTGTGGAACGATGTAACCTGTTAACCAAAAATAACAATATTTCCCATCTCTAGTTGGAAAGGGCTTTATAATCTATGCTTAATGCCTGATTTTTCTTAATTGTTGTTAAAGAAATTACTTGTCGAGTTATAAGCAATTGCAGCCTTTTGTCCTTTTTCACAATGGAGCATCTTGAAAATGAATTGTTTTAAACGCCAATTTTTACAGTATTTTTAAAATGATCCTCAGCTTTTATCAAAAGATGGAAAAGTCTTTCGATTACATAACTTTTGAATAAGAACACCTACGAACAGTGTTGGCGGGCAGGAGAAATTCCCCCGGAACAATGAAATGGTTTCCCGAAAAAATTTGAGATTTTGTATTATTAATTTTTAAAATGTACAACCCCCTCCCCCCGGAGCCACAGAAATCCCTCCCGGAGAAAAGCTTCCGAATTCAACAATGCCTACTCCTTCCATTAAGTTAGAGAACAAAAATAAATTAAGAATGTGTCAAAAAACAGGCAGTTCGCACTCTAGTTTAGAACAGCCTTAATTACTTCTTCTTTTAGTACATATCTAACAAAAGTGTTTCTAAATGACTTGACTTACACTCATGTATTCTTGACTTGCTTCACCAGTACTGAGTATTCCAAGCAGTGGAAAGAGAACGACGGGAAGGAGTGAAGTGGCAGCGACCGGAATGGGTTCTACGACCCAATAGCAAGCCATTAGCAAGATGACGTAGCCGCATTTTGATTCCTGGAAATAAATAAATAAAATAAATGAATAAATAAATATAACCAGGTTTCGTTGTTATGTATAAATGTATATGTACCATAGTATTTATCCATTTTTTATTTTCAATATATTGATATGTTTGATATTTTTGATATGCATCATATTTATTTTCAAAATTTTACTCTACAAAATATTTTTGATATTTTCAGTTACAACAAACTTAAATAAAAATATCAAGATTTATTAATTGTGTCCTTCAGAGGATAAAGAAGTTTTGTCTCTGGCAATGGTTTTTTTAACCTAAGAGGAAAATCAATTCTTTGCGGAGCTTTATGTTTGAAAATTTTATTTTTAAATGTAGAATTAATAATTATGTGGAACATAGTTTCTTCGTAACAACCACTGAAAGACAAACTGTCTAATTTAGATAACCAGTTATACAGAGCCATAGCTAGAAGTGAGTAATAGGGGAGGGGGGGGGGGAGGGCTCATATTTTCTCTTTCTCTCTCTGGGTTACAGAAAGATAAATTAGTTAAATTCACACTCTAGTTACTATGTTTCTCATTGAACTGTTGTAATAACTTCATTTTATGCTAAGAAAAGAATAGGATGATGAAAAATTCGACTGCTTAACTAATGCAATGTTAAACAACTTATTAGCTTCATATGTGCAAATAGGATGAGCAAGGGTTGAAACTCTTATTTTAGTTACAATATAGTATTTTTGAGAAACTGTGAAAGGTCTTCAAAACTAAATTAGATTCTTGAACAGAATTTCATTTGGATTTACGGAACACAAATTCTTTTAGTGACCCTGGAATCTTTACCTAGAAAGGCTCAAAAGGTTTTTTTTTTTTTTTTTTTTTTTTTTTTTTTGCGGGGGGGGGGGGGGTGAGTCGCCAGAAGCACCGTCTTAATTACGGCCCTGCAGTTATATACAGCTTCATTTGAAAATAATCTTTTCAGGTTTTGATTTAATTGCGTTTAAACTGTACAGTATGTTCGGGTAAGGCAAAAATTTTCAATAATAATAATAATAACTAAAAAAATATATTTATTTTGCTGTCAAAATTAATTTTATAAATTTATGATTTCTTGATACTCAATCGTACAGTTCTTTTTTCAGTAGTAAATAAAGCAAATTATTTCTGTTTTCAATTTTGTTTTAAATGTTTAAACAAAAAGGCTTTGTTAGAATATTGTTTGATTAAGTTTTCATGTTAAATGCAATATGAGGTTAATTTATATTATGATTGAAAATGTTTATTATAAGCACTAAATTGACTATTTTGAAAATATTTGATACATGGTCATTCTTTTAATTTTTTTCAAAAATAATTTATTCAACAATATGGATTTTTTTAAAAAGTCAGTCAAGTCAAGTCAACGCTGGTGCTTAAGGAGTACTTACAGTGGGTCGCAACCCCTGTTAAACCTCCATCGAAAGTAAGGAAAACATAAACTACGGTTAATTGCAATGCATAATAATTAAAAAAAAATTAAGAATTTGAAAACTCAGGTGGAGTATAGAGAGCAAGTCTATATTGCATTCCCGAGTTGGAGCACCCGGGTAGAGCACAGTGACGCAATGACTTTCTAAATTTAAAAAAGTTGTCAATTGTGAGTACGAAACATGTCGACCTGTTTATTAAAAGTTATAAGCCTTTAAATATACACTGATTTCCCTTTTAGCATACACAAATTTAGTTAATAAAACAATTATTATTATTATTATTTTTAATTATCACATTCTATTTTTTATTTTATTTTCTTCTTTTTAGTGTTTAAATTTGAATCGCTGCAGTTCCACAACCATTTGGCCTATTTACACGGTTTTAATTATATTATTATGTAATTAAATCCATTTTTATTTTTGTTTCAACTCACATACAATTGAAACTCTCAAGAACATTTGGCGATTTATCGCCTATGGCGAAAAAAATAAAAATGCCTGAACATTAATGCATTAATTTATAGTTAAGTTCTAAAAGAGATAAACAGATTTCTACCGTCATCGAAAGTACATTTGTGAATATATTTTTTAGGTGCGTTCGTAATTATATAAATACATAGCACGTATAGCACGTTCACCCGTCCGTCTGTCCGTCCGTTCGTATATAACAGAGCAAAAACTACACAACTCAATCGTTTGAAATTTAAAATATACAACTGTTGCATAGCTTTGTCAAGTCATTTCAAATTTTATGAAAATCAGATGCAAAGTAAAATTACAGGAACAATCAAAAGCATTCCGTTATATTGCGGCCAATGGGAAAAATAGTTTCACGTGAATTTTAATGATGTTATACTCTTTCGATAATTCCTTTAGAATTGATATGCATCTGTGAAGAGTATACTAAAAAATACAAACTGCACAATCTATGGTGCAAAGAATATTTGTTGTTAATTTACAGGGCCAAACAAAAGTATTCCATTACGCAATGGTATAAGGGGAAACATTGTTTCGAACGTAGTCTAATACTTTTAAACTATTTCACATTTTATGAAATCACTGTACGTTTCTGAGATTTATTACAAGTTACTTCCTGTATAATAGAAAGCAGATAGTATTTACAGGGGTATATAAAAAATTTTAGCCACTGTACTGTATCCGATGTACTGTATACTATTACACCATGATCTGAATATTTTTTTAAAACTTTGTTAATAGTACGAACGCATCTCATTTGCTACGTTTAACGTGTGATTTCCACTTGTTTATTTTACTTTAGCGTATGATAAAAATTGCAAAAGATTACGAAATTCCATCATTACATATACAAAAACTAAGTTAAATCAAATAAATCAAAGTCAAAACTCCGAATATGCAAACATTTTATAATTCCGACTTCTCAGTCAGGTTTAATTTTTTTATGTCTCGTTTTCTTTAAAAACCATATCTCTTCGCGTTAATTTCTTCCCAGAAAATGCGATACACCTTTCTTTTGAAGGTCGGCTCCTTCTGAATCTATAACCACTTGCACAACCTTACGTCCTTGATTTAAGTCTGTGAAGCTTAAATAATTTAACTCATTTCAGACGAAATGCCCAATGAAGTGAATATAATTGCCAGAGTCTCGTGTCTAATAGTGACTGCTGTACACCCAGTTATCGCTTATTATCTTTTTTAAATATATTTAGTAGTGTAACACTTACAATCTCTGTTGTGATTAATCATATTGAGTAATATCAGAAGACTTTGAAATATACCTCATAAGTTTCACTGTATTAATGGAAGTGAGGGGGAAAAAAGTCATAAACACCTTTAACTTCATTAAGTATGAGCACATTGTGCTTCATTATGACATGATGATTTTTCTTTTCCCCTCAGGAAAATAGGAGCAAAATAACGCTACACAACAAAACAACTATATTGATATAACATAAAAATCTCATGATTCCTCTGAAAATGTTTAGGGCTGTGCATGTATAATGTTATCATTTTAGGTGGATGGGCAGTGGCGGATCCAAGGGGGGGGGGTTCATGGGGGTCATGACCCCCCCCCCCTGGAGCTCTTTAAAGAGGGATGTACAGTGTAAGTAAAAAGTGCTAAAATAGGAACGCAAAATTTTTTGGGTGTGATCGACGAAATTTGAAAATTTTCCACGAATGGTCTGCGAAATTTGCGATTTTTTTTCACTTGATTAGCAAAACTCACGATTTTTTCGTACTCGATCGGTGAAATTTGCGATTTTTGCAAAGCCGATCCACGAAATTCAAAATTTTTCCATGCCTAATTGACGAAATTCACGATTTTTTGGGTGTGATCGACAAAATTTGAAATTTTTTCACGAATGGTCTGCGAAATTTGCGATTTTTTTTCACTTGATTGACAAAATTCACGATTTTTCCGTGCCCAATCTACGAAACTAGCACATCTTTCCGTTCTTGTTCGATGAAATTTCTTCAACCGCTCAAAGATTTTTTTAATTTTTCCGCGCATCATCGACAAAATTTGCAATTTTTTCATCCCGAATCGACAAAGTTCGCGAGTTTTTTGTACTCTATCGCGCGAATCCGTGCTTTTTACGAAGCCGATCGACCATATTCGCGATAATTTCTTTCCGGATCGATGGAATTGTCAATTTTTTTTCACCATATCAATGTAATTCTCGATTTTTTTCATTCCCGATCGACTGTATTTGCGCTTTTTATGAAACTGATCGACCATATTTGCGACTTTTTCGTTCCCGATCGACAAAATTCGCAATTTTTCCGTGCCCTACCAAAAGCGATTTTGTTGTTCCTGATCGAATAAATTCGGGCTTTTTACGAAAGCTATCGACCATTTTCGGGATTTTTCCGTGGCCAATCGACGAGATTCGCGCCTTTATCCGTTCTGGGTCCCTGAAATACCGCACCGAACAATAAAATTCGCGATTCTTAACTGACTGATGAAATCTGCATCTTTTTTCCGCCGTAAATTGATGAAATCTATAATTTTTTTCTCGCGATAAACTGATAAATCTCGCTATTGTCCTGCAGCCGCTCAAAAAAACTTTCGATTTTTCCGCGCATCATCAACAAAATCTTCGATTTTTCCTTGCCCTATCAACGAAATTAGCAATTTTTTTGTACCGATTCTACAAAATTCGCGAGTTTTTCGTACCCAATCGTCCGTATCGCTCTTTTTACGAAAACAATCGCCTACATTCGCGATAATTTCTTTCCCGATTCACGAAATCGGCAACTTTTGCGTTCCATATCAACTCGAAATTCGCGATTTTTTATTCCCAATCAACAAAATTTGCGATTTTTCCGTTCCCGATCGAATAAATTCACGCTTTTTACGAAGCCGATCGACAAAATTGGGATTTTTTCGTGCCTTATTATAGAAATTTGCGATTTTTTCGTTCCAGATCGACGAAATTCGCGATTTTTCTGAGACATACAGACAAAATTCGCGATTTTTCTGAGACATACAGACAAAATTTGAGGTTTTTCAAAGGCCGATAGACAAAACTTGCGATTTTCCAATGTACAGTTGACGATATTCGATTTTTTTCGCGCTCGGTCAATGAAATTCACGTTTTTTTTCGCGCGGTAAACAGACAAAACGGGCGACTTTTCTGCAACCTATGAACAAAATTTGCAATTTTTTCAAGTATTATAAAAAAATTCAGACTTTTTTTCCTTGCCTGATAAACGAAATCTGAGATTTTTCGCGTCTGATCGACAAAATTCGTAATTTTTCCGTGCATAATCGACAAAATTCGCGATTTTTTCATGCCCGATCGGCGAAATTTGCTATTTTTTTTATCGTAATTCCGTTTTCACAAGATTTACTGTATTTTAAAATTGCTTCATTAAATCACCTGTCAAAAGTTGTGACCCCCCCCCCTGGAGGTTGGGCTGGATCCGCCCTTGTGGATGGGTCTAGCATATGGTATCATAAGATTTTTCTAGGGGGAGGAGGGATTTGTCTTTTGATATGGATATAATTTTTGATCCAATCAAAGTATTCTTTTTTTATTTGTAACATGATCTTTGGTTCAAAATATTATGTTATCTTTTTTTCAGTCTCTTATCTATTTTTATGAAAATACAAAGTTATTATTAAAATCACTAAATTAATATAAATTATTTTATTCTGAAACATCGAATCAACTAATGTATGACATTCGTATTATTCTTCGTTTGTGTATATGTTGCGGCCAAAACCCGAAATTGGACAATTCTGGAAATGGCCGGCCAATTCCTGAATTGGCCAACAACGTTAAAAAGTGACTGGCCAATTCGCGAACTGGCTAGATGCGATTAGCCAATTCGCGAAATAGATATAGGCACTCGGCTTAATCCTTTCTAACATAGTTGAAAGTGTCTATGAATTCAAATAGTCTAGCCGTCAGCCTGTCCGTGCTCTAACTAGAGTAAAGGTTCCGGTTAACTTGTAATTGTCATCTTATTTGGTTTATCAATTAATTTCGATATTGAAAGGGAATTGTGTACTATATTTTTGGTTAACTTAGTTGGTTACACAAAAATATTTCGTTTCAATATAATCAATGGGAATCTTTTTTACTGTGCATTTTAATGTTACATTATCTTAATTACAAAAAAAATTGGTACCTATGCATCATAATTCGGGTGTTGGCCAAGCTTCCCGGCCAGTTCGCGAATTGGCCGGCCAAAACCCGAAATACGCTATTCATTTCATATATTTCGGGTTTTGGCCAGGAAGCTTGGCCAGTTCGGTATTGGCTGGCCAGTTCTAGAATTGGCCAGGCTCCGGGTATTGGCCGCAACATATACATATCTAATCACGGTTCGGGAAACGATATGTGAAATATATTTGAAATGAAGCTTGTATATAGTACTAATAAATAAAACAGAAAGAGAAAGAATGTGATTCACTTGTTTTGTTTATAAGAATTTCTATCCTGGCCTGGATAAGAATTTCTATCCTATTCTTTCACTATCTTGGAAAAAAGCTAGTTTCTTCCAGAAGTAAACCAACCCTATTTTGGAATAAGGTAAAGTGAAGTATCTGTAATTCATTTTAAGCTATATTACTCCTAATCGAGGTATTAAATGAATTATACAACATATTATTTTAAAGGTACTTTAAAGTATCATTGGGATATAAGGTTAAGATGCAACACTAGTCACAGAAAAAAAACCCGAATGATAATCTTAAGTCTATGGGGGCGTTTTTTTTCAAATATCTTGATCAAATTTTGATATTTTTACATGTTTTTTTTTTCTTTTTTGTGTGTGCATAGGATAGTTGAGGATGACTTAAAACAGGGCTAGTTTTTACTTTTTCGTCTTTGGTTACATATTTTTTATATTATGATAGTTTCAATTTCAGAACCGGTTCCGAAAGTTAAAGTAATTTAAAAAAAAATCTGAAACCAAAATTGAAAAAGTAAAAAGTAGCCCGGTTATAGATCGTCCTCAGCTATCCTATGCAAGAAAAAAAAAAAAAGTAAAAATATTAAAATTTGATCGAGATATTTGAAAAGAAAGCCCCCATAGAGTTATCTTTTTCTGTAATTAGTGTAGGGCCTTAAGCACGTGAATAGAAATATTACTACTGAATTAAAAAAAAAAAAAAGTATTTACGAATACTTTCTCGTTTTTGCCGAATTTATGGTATCCAGCAAAAATCCATCCCTGACTCGTTATAATGCGTCAATTTTTCTTTCTCTTTAATCTTTCTCTATTTCGAAAAAAAAAAAAAAAAAAAAAAAAAATTGATAAAGATACATATGCGACGATGTTCAAATCGCATTATGTAACACTGAAATCGAACAAGTAGAATTGGCGGTTATGAAACATCACTGCTGAATGTCTAAATGTGTTTCGTAAAGCTTAAACATTACAATTCTCAGATTATTTTCAATCAAGATGGATAAAGATGGACAGTGCAGCTGAAACTGAAAGAATATAATAGGAGATAAGTTATACAGAAGAAGAAAAATGTATCACAAACTGCGTAGTGACATTTATAGTAAGTTGAATAATATTATTCTCAGGAAATTATATTAAAATAATGAAGTTCTAACAAATGACGTAGATAAACCTTTTACTATGGATATCAGAAACGTTGCTCGCATGAAAATATCTGCTAGAATTAATATGCCTACTTTTTTTTATCTTAAGAAAGAGGTTAAAAATAAATCGTGTCAGGTTTAAATGAATACATACATACATACATATATATATATATATATATATATATATATATATATATATACACTATATTGCCATTGATTATGGGACACTTGCGATTTTAGACATTTTACTAAATATCTAGAAAAATACATGAGGAATCATCTCGAAACTCTTAGTGTATAAATATAATAGTATAAGTCATACATCTCCGTGAAGATTTTTTCCCGAAACTCCAAAGGGGACCGTCAACAAATTAAAAAAGAATAAATATCTTTTGAATAACCCTGTCAAAACTAATGTAGCAAAAGCGCTCAAACTCTAAATTGTGATTGAATGCCTTATTGTAATAAGCCTTGTTCATTTTTATGCAAATAGCATGCATACTCGCAGAGTAATTAAGGTTTTTATAAAAATGATCCCAAAATTTTCCAAGTTTTTTCCTTATAATTTTCAGAGTTCTTAATATAAAATATTATTTTTTTCAGAAAATATGACAAACAACATTGCACACAGTACCCTGTAATCAGAATTAAAAAATAATGAAAATTGTATAAAAAATGAGTTGGTTTACTAAATAATTTTTTACTGCGCATGCGTCAACGATATCAAAATTTCATTTGCATATTATGTTAGCTAAATGTATAGAGCAACTTTTGTGAAAGTCACAAAATCATAACTTGAAAATTCTGACAATAATCGTATATTGAATAAGTCGAAAATCCGTTATTCTCAAAATGAAGCAAAAACAAGAGGGGTTGTATCCATATATTCATTGATTAGTGTCAATATAGAATACACAATATGGGATGTACTACTGCATTGTGATAAAATCCCTCATTTTTTTGCTTCATTTTGGAAACAACGGATTTTGTCCTTTTTCTATAGACGATTACTTTCAGAATTTTCAAGCTATGATTTTGAGACTTTTACAAAAGTTGCTCTATACATTTAGCTAACATAATATGCAAATGAAATTTTGATATCTTTGACTCATGCGCAGTAAAAAATTATATAGTAAACCTACTCATTTTTCATACAATTTTTATTATTTTTTAATTCTGATTACAGGGTACTGTGTGCAATGTTGTTTGTCATATTTTCTGAAAAATATATTATTTTATATTAAGAACTCTGAAAATTATAATGGAAAAACTTGGAAAAATTTGGGACCATTTTTATAAAAACCTTAATTACTCTGCGAGTGTGCATGCTATTTGCATAAAAATGAACACAGTGTATAATAATAAGGCATTCAATCATAATCTAGAGTTTGAGTGCTTTTGCTACATTAGTTTTGACAGGGTTATTCAAAAGATATTCATTCTTTTTTAATTTGTTGACGGTCCCCTATGGCGTTTCGGTAAAAAATCTTCACGGAGATGTATGACGTATACTATTATATTTATACACTAAGAGTTTTGAGATGATTCCTCATGCATTTTTCTAGATATTTAGTAAAATGTCTAAAATCGCAAGTGTCCCATAATCAATGGCAATATAGTGTATATATATATATATATATACACACATATATATTAAGTAATAAATAATATATAAGCAGGCTCGGACTGGCCCGGGGGCCGGTGCGCCCTCGTCCAGGGACAATGTTGCGCCCCTAAAGTGCTTAAGCCGCTCCAATATTTCCCCCCTCGTTATACATGCATGCATTCTGACTAGTGTGCTAATTTTCTAAAAGTCAATTAAGTAATAAATTCCCTGCCAATAAAATGAAAGCTATCTCCAAAGGAAAATTGTAAATAACATTTAATATTCCATATTATTATCAATTAATTGGCACCTATGTTTTTTTATATGGTTGTTTGCAAGGAATTGGGAATGGGGAATTTTTCCCCCATGATTGTTATAAGATATTATTGACAAAAGGAATAAAATAGTAAAGCGATTGACTGAAAATTATATAACTTTCTGTAGATTTTATGGAATTTTAAAAATGCTAGGGAACATAGCGAAGCCTTCTATTTAAATTGAAAGTTGTAATTTTGAGCCATATTTCATATTTAATGGCTATGCGAGTGTGTTAAGCTTTGTCAAACTAGATACAACAAAAAAAAGTAAAGTTGGCGTAAGTCCATTACATATTTTTGCGCCCTGTGAAAATCCAAGGTCTGCGCACTTTTGCCTGGTCTAGTCCGACCCTGTATTCTAGTCCGACCCTGTATATAAGATACCCATAATAAGAACTGGAGTTTCAGAGTGAATTTTACAATTAAACGTGAAAAAAATCGAAAAAGCATTCATAATTATTTGCGCTTTTGCATCATAGTAATGTGATTGCTAATATAAAAACCATTATATAATACTACAATTCAACATCTACAATGAATATAGAATAACCCAATATGTAAAAAACTTAAGCATGACAAGACAATCAAATGGAGGAAATCATGTTTAGGATTTTTTCCTGATTTCTACCTCAGAATCTAATTGTAATTGTTGTGTCTATGTAGTATTGCCTTTGATAACAAGCCACGTACCACAATCACCAATATTATTTGTAATTGTTCCAATATTTCTACCTCCGTTTGAGTGTCTTTTCATGTTTAAGTTTGTTATATATTTGTTTACTCTATATTCATTATCACTGTAGATTTATATATAAACCATCGAACTATAAAGAATTATTTTAAGGAACTGACATATCCTTAAAATAGTGAGGCTTCAACTGTAAACGTTTCGCAGGGATTAATTATAACAGGAAAAAACTCCAACCAGTAAATTTATGTAAAAAGTTTCTCTTTATTTAAACGCCTTAATAATGGAAAATTTCACTTAAAAATATGGCAAAAAAAGGTATTCATTTTTACTAGATAACGGATCCCTTTGTTCTCTTCGGAAATACTTGAAGCTGGAATGGCCCAGATTTGGCGAGAGTTTTCCTTGCCAAAAGGGTGTCTTTTTTGGCGATTATCCCTTCTTGGCAATTTTCTGCTTTCATTCTCATAATAAAAGAACGCAACGCAGACGGAATAGGTCTTGATGGCTGGTGGGATCGGCGGGAGAAACCGGTTTGGCGCGCATTCGCTCCCACCATCACGTGCTGGTGGGGAGGTAATGTGTGATTCAAAAAAGGTTGCCATTTCTTAGTCCAGTTATTTAACGTCAATGCAACCAAGTCAACACTCTGTCAGTATGCCAATAAAACGATTATAATATCTGGGCAAACTGATACCAATAAAAATAACCAGAATTTTTTTATCATATTTGTGAGAGAAATTTTTTATCAATAAGGCTTTAGAATGACATTTTCTATTTAAACTTTCTGGTGGAAGTTTTCATATGCGGTAATCAGAAACTTTGGATCCGATTAAGAAAAAACAGCAGCCATCTTGTGACAACCACCTCAGTTACTTCACTTGCAACTGATAGACAATGCACTATATGTCTCCTCCTTTTATTCATAACTCCATTATATAAACACACACTATATGGCCGTTAACGACCGGACACTTGCGATTTTAGACGTTTAGAAAATATATGAAGAATTATTCTGAAGTTCCAGGAGTGTAAACAAAATAGTACAGATCATATATTTTCGTGAATATTTTTTTTCTCGAAATCCTATAGGCGACCATCAACAAACTGAAAAAGGACGACGATCTTTTGGATAACCCTGTCAAAACTAATGTTACCCAAGCATTAAAACTGCAAATATCATTAAGTGGCTTATTTTAATAAACTGTGTTCATTTTTATGAGGATAATACGTATACTCGATGAGAAATTAAGGTAGAGGTCTGCACTGGCCGAAATTTCCAGGCCCGGGCCCGGCCCGGCCTGAACGAAAGAAATATTGGCCCGACCTGGCCCGGCCCGAAAGTTAAAAATTCGGCCCGAGCCCGGCCCGGCCCGAACGAAAAAAATAATGGCCCGACACGGCCCGGCCCGAAAGTTAAAATTTCGGCCCGAGCTCGGCCCGGTCCGGAAAAAATTTTAACTTTCGGCCCGAACCCGGCCCAGGTCGAGTGAATTTCTACAGAACATTGATCTTTAATCTTATGGAAGAGTTCTGACCAAAAAAAATTATATTAGTCTTTTTTTTTCCATGTTTATAATCTCTATTTATGCAGAAGTGCCGTAGGCTGCGAAATTTATGCTTTTAAATGAATCTTTGTTTGTTGTATGTAAATGTTTCAGTTATCACTAGTATTACTAGCAAAAGCCATGCTTTGTTTGGATTCGCGAAATATTATGCTACAGTGTCTCACAAAAGTGATGGGACACTTGTGCTTTATAAAAAGAAACTGCAATAAAATAAATAAACAAACATGTGCAAAAAATTTTTGGGTGTGTTTCATATTTAAAGTTAGTAACAATTATTACATAACATACATTTTGTCAAAATATTAAAATATTAATTTAGTAAAAATACAATTGTTCAGAACGGAGCAAAAAATGGCTCACATAAGTGATGGGACACTTACTTTTCCATCAAATATTTATCCAAAAATTTTACTTTTTAAAGGTTTTAATATTTTGTTGGATTTCCTTTTACTTTTAAAACATGATTTAATCTTTTTGGGATGGATTCGACTAATTTTTTTGTGATTTCTGGAGTGATTTTACCCCATTCTTCTTGAAGCACCGATTTTAGTTGTTGTTTTGAAGAAATGGCGTGTTTGCGAATTCTTGATTCCAATTCTTGCCAAATATTCTCTATGGGATTTAAGTCTGGAGATTGTGGTGGTGTTTTTATTATTTCAGGACAGTCATATAGCAGCCAGAGTCTAACGTTCAGAGCAGTGTGCTTGCAGTCATTGTCCTGGTAGAATTTAAAATCGCTATGAAGGTTCGATTTTCGTGCTGAAGATTTCAAACTTTGCTTTAAAATATCAATATACTTGTACTGATCCATTATACTGTCAATAAAAGCAAGATTACCAACTCCAGCGGACGACATTCACCCCCATACCATAACTCCTCCTCCACCATGTTTTACTGTTGGTACCAAGTTCTGTTTGCGAAATTCTTCCCTGGGTTTTCTCCACACCAAGATTCTACCGTCAGAACCAAATATATTAAATTTACTCTCATCAGCAAATATAACTTTATTCCAGTAATTAGAATTCTTATTTATGTTGGATTTTGCGAAAGCTAGTCTGAGTTTTCTATTCTTTTCACTTACGAAGAATTTTTTCCTGGCTACTCTACCGTGATATCCAGTAGATCGAATTACCCTTCTAATAGTCTCAGGATTAACAATTATTCCATATAATGCTTGTAAATCAGCAGCAACTTTTGAAGCACTATTTCTTGGATTTTTTTTAATATTTCGAACGATAATTCGCTTTATTCCATTGGATAGCTTTGATGGTCGGCCAGGTCTTCTTTTATCCTGAATCATATGATTCTTTTTATATCGTTTAATGATATTGAAAACTGTTGAACGACTCAAGTTAACTGTTTCAGCAGTTTTTCTAATAGATTTTCCACGTTCAATATGCAAATTAATAACTAATTTTCGAATTTCAGGCGAAGTTTCTTTTCGTTTAGCATTCATGGCTACACAGAGCTAAGAAACACAAAAATTCCAAAACAAACTGGAGAAAAATACTGCAGACGATTTTATAAATTATTGCCAATTGCTTTTAAGTAAAAATAAAACCCCCCAAAATATTTTTATTGCTTATTTCAGACGATTTTTGTTGCATATATAATGGTGTCCCATCACTTATGTGAGCTTTTTTTTGCTCCGTTCTAAACATTTGTATTTTTATTAAATTAATATTTTGACAAAATGTATGTTATGTAATAATCTTTACTAAATTTAAGTATGAAACACACCCACAAAAAAATGTGCACATGTTTTTTAATTTATTTGATTAGTTTCCTTTTGTAAAGCACAAGTGTCCCATCACTTATGTGAGACACTGTATAAGATAAATATTTGAAAGTAATAATATATTTTTTTTAATTGCTTTTGCATCTTTATTAAGGGGACAAGGGACCTTGAAATCCTTAAAAATAATTTTTTTTATTTTTTGTAAATTTCACCTAAATATTATTCAAGGGTACATTATATGCATTATAACATGCATTTATCACAAAAAAAAAAAAAAAAAAAATTATTTTTGACAAAAAAATGGCATTTTACGCAGCGTCTTCGAAATCTTCGAAATGCGCCCTGCGCATTCCATATCAATGAAAATCCCCAATATTTTTTATGAAAGTTTGTTTTATATATATAAACAAAATTGTGCATCGAATTTTGAATATTTGAATTCAAAAGGTTAAAAAAAAAAAAAATTGAAATTTTGGAAATTTTTTCGATTTTTTTTTCAAAATTTTCAAATTTTTTCAATTTTTTTTTTATTTTTTGTAAATTTCATCTTAAATATTATTCAAGGGTGCATTATATGCATTATGGCATGCATTTATCACAAAAATATTTTTAAAAAAATATTATTTTTGAGAAAAAAATGGAATTTTACGCAGCGTCTTCGAAATCTTCGAAATGCCCCCTGGCGCTTTCCATATCTATGAAAATCCCCAATATTTTTTTGGAAAGTATGTTTTATATATATAAACAAAATAGAGCATCGATTTTTACATATTTGAATTTTAAGATGTAAAAAAAAAAAAAATTGAAAATTTTGAAAAAATTTTCGAAAAAATTTCAAAATTTCAATTTTTTTTTTTTTTAACCTTTAAATTCAAAAATAAAAAATTCGATGCACAATTTTGTTTATATATATAAAACAAACTTTCATAAAAAATATTGGGGATTTTCATTGATATGGAATGCGCAAGGCGCATTTCGAAGATTTCGAAGACGCTGCGTAAAATGCCATTTTTTTGTCAAAAATAATTTTTTTTTTTGCATTTTTTTTGTGATAAATGCATGTTATAATGCATATAATGTACCCTTGAATAATATTTAGGTAAAATTTACAAAAAATAAAAAAAAATATTTTTAAGGATTTCAAGGTCCCTTGTCCCCTGCAAAAATGTAATTTTATGTTTCGGCTCATTTTAATTTTAAAATGCATTTCAACTAAATAACTAAGAATATCCAGAGAGGGTGTTTATTTATGATATAGACTGGTATAAATGAAAATATTTTCGAAGTATAATTATACAAAATATTAATTTTATTTGTTTACAATTCTTTTATTGCCACTTCACAAAAACATAATGTAACTCTTTTAAAATTCATGAATATCGTCTGCTTAAATGATTTCACAAAATAAAAATAAATTGTGTATTTGAATTCCTAACACAGAAAAATACTTTTATAATTGAGTGTTAATAAGAGAATTTTCACAAATTTTTATTCATTAAAAATATGCTATAATTTTTATTAAAAAATATTTTATAAATTTTATAAAAGAAATCATGAAACTATACATAGTTAAAAGTAATGAGCATAGTTTGAAAATCTGAAAGCAGTTTTTGAGATATTTTGTCAGAATAATGAAAATATATTTTATTTATTTAATAATGATTCTAGCTATAATTACTGATCCCATGATTTAAGTTTTTTTTTTCTGAGAACGTACGTGTTTCACTTTTTATTTGAAAAAATGCGTTCATAATGGAAAAACATGTAAAATAAATTAATTAAAATAATAATTTTTTGAAAAGTATTTCTGTAAAAAATAATATTCTGCAAATCTACAGATCATAATTTATATTTGTGTTTAATTTCAAGAAAAATACTGTATAGTTTTTTTGTAAAGTGTACGACAAAGTGTCATTTGAGTGGCCTAGTAGAGGATTCGCTTCGCTCATCCTAATTAATCCATATTCCCTGTAATGCAGACAAAAAATCGAAAAAGCGGTACATGGTAAAATTTCCAAAGACGAAATCACTTTGGAACGAAAAAAAATGCATTCCCTTCTTAACAGATGTAAATGTTTAATATATTTTTTTCTCCCGTATTGTTGTATTCATTTTGCATGAATGAACATTTTAAAAGAAACTTTCAGTTTTCAGTTTAAAAAAAAAATTCCGTCATAATCATGGTTTTTTTTTTTTTTTTTTTTTTTTTTTTTTTTTTTTTTTTTTTTTTGTGTGTGTGTGTGTGTGTGTGTGTGTGTTTAATTCTATTTTAAAACGCCTAGTAATCTACGATTCTTTAAAAGGAATAAATTCTAATGTTTAATTGTAGAATAATGACGGCTTAAAAGTATATGCTTTTTTTGCAGAAATTTTTGGACAAAGCCAAATATTACTGATTTATAAAAAGTCGAGAAAAAGATTCTCATATAGGAAGATTCAATAGGAACTGATTATTTTGGTCCATGAAAACTAGGAAGAATGGAATCAGTCTCGGCTTTGTACGGTAAAGAAAGTTAGGCCCGGCCCGATACTCCAGCAAAAAAATTAAGGCCTGAGCCCAGCCCGGCCCGAAAAGATTAGTGACTAGGCCCGGCCCGACCCGAGTCTTCAGAAGTAAGGCCCGAGCCCGGCCCGAATGCCATTATTGGAAATCGGCCCGAGGCCCGGCCCGTGCAGACCTCTAAATTAAGGTTTTTATAAAAGCAGTCCGAAATTTTGGCTAGTTTTTTCGCTTATAATTTGCAGAATTCTTAATAAAAGAAAATGTTCTTTTCAAAAAATAACAAACAGCATTGTACGTAATATCCCCTAATTAGAATTTAAAAAATAATGAAAATTGTATTGAAAATGAGCAGGTTTACTAAATAATGTTTGACTGAACATGAGGGAACGCAATCAAAATATAATTTGCATAATTTATTAGCTAAATGTATAGAGTAACTTTTGTGAAAATCTCAAAAACATAGATGAAAATTATCGTCGATAGAATAAGCTGAAAATTCATTGTTCTCAAAATGAAGCAAAAAGATGAGAAGCTGTATCCATATATCCATTGATTAGTGTCAATATTGCACATAGAGTATTAGTTAATTAATAGTATATTTTTCTGGAATGTAATTTTATGCTGGGGTCTTCTTTATTATGAGGAATTTTGTAAAGGAGCTTGTTTTATTTTTAGAAAAATTTTGGAGAGGTCTTATATATACATATATATATATTTATTTATTAAGAAGAGTTTTGTGATGCTACTTTACTAAACAGATGTTTGTGAAATGTCAGTAAACAAGTTTCAAATTTTGCCTGGAATCTACCTCTGGATTCAAATGACTTGACTGGAAATAATACAAGCATCTGAACTGATTTTCTACCACAGAGCTATATCGTTATTGCAAAACACTCTAAAAGCAATTAACTTAATGAGACCTCTTGTAAATACGTATGTGATTCGTTGTGTTGATGATATTTACATTTGGATGACATCTCGGTGAAGGAGATGCTATTTCAGGTCCCATTTTTCCTTTTCAAAAACGGTTCCGTTAACAACATTATGAATTGCTAATTTTGAAGGCTGAGAAGTAGGGTGTTACACGAATCTTCTCGTCCTTCAGAAAGTGAACTCGACGGCGGACATTGACATCCGATTTTACTCTTGACACCAATTTATTTTATATTTTCGCTGAACAATTGAAAAACAAGATGATAAATGCGAAATTCCTCGATGATTTGTATAATAACTATTTTAAATTTTCAAGAAACAGTTATAGTTGAAAAGAAAACAAGTGTTGTAAAGAGAAATATGCGTATTAGTATTTAAAAAAAAATCCACTTACTGTTTTAGTGGAAAATTTGGCAAAAATTAATAAACAATTTATGATTTTAAAATCACTTCAGTGATACTTTTTATTGTTATATTGTTTTATCTCCACTGTTACGTAAGGTTACATGGGACAACTAGGCCATGGTTTTACAATGTGACTCTGAAGATTTTGGCAATTCAACTTCCAAAAGCTAATGTTTACTTGAATTAATGTCCGAACCTTTCTAAATGTGTTCAGTTAAGTCCACTCTTGCAGGTAAATAGTTATAAAATTACATTTAATGTCTAAAAATAAAAGAATATATATGTTTCATCTCTCTTTTTTATGAGTCCTGGTTCATTTGCCCTATAAAAATAGGGCAACTGAACCAGGCGAGTCTAAAAAGAAAAAAATGACCTTTGTACAGATTAATCATAGCTATTCAATAACAGAAAAAAAAGTTAAAAAGTGAAAAAGTGTGAAGTTAAACAAAAGTCTGGAGAATTTTATCCTTGCATGCTAAAATAGCAGAACTGACATTAACGTTAAAATTAATGATATTTTGTGACTCTTGCATGCGAAAATTCAATTATGCAGCTGAAAATGTTTAATTTCGAATGGGCAGTACTTTAATAAGCCTTATCCCGGTTTGAGAAAACGGATTATAAAATTATTAGAAAGTTATTCCAAAAAAAAAAAAAAAAAAAAAAAAAAAAAACTTTTTGGTTTTTAATTGAAATAAAATATTTATCTTAAAAATATATTGGTTTCTGAGGTTTCTGGAAGTAAAAAAAAAAGTTTTTCGAAATCCTGGGTAATTCGTAAGAAACAGCTTTATATTATTTATCCATCATACGTTATATAGGGTAAGTATTTCAATCATTTTGAAAATTGAAAAAAAAATTTTTTTGACTGATTTACACGTTTTAGACACTGGAGATAAAAAAAACAACAACATATTTTTAGAAAAAAAAAATGACGTCCGTCTGTCTGTCCGTCTGTATGTAAGCACTTTATCTCCCGAACAAATTGAGAGAGAAAGAATTAAAATTTGGTGTGTGCCTAGTCTTAGTATATAATAATGGGAAGAAGTCTATCGAATATCAGCAACTTCGATTATCAGGAACTATAATTTTTCGGACTCTCGAAATATTCATTCTGATGAAAGGTACATAAAAATTTTCAATTTTTTCATATTTTAAGGAGTAAATGTAAAAGTCAATAAAAAAAATATAAATTTTTGCATAAAGAATGAAGTTAATCAGATGATTAGTTGCCGAGGTATTAGTAATCATATTTTCCATACTCTTTGATTTTTTCATGACCCTGTATTTCATTCAAATCTCAATTCTGATACAAATTTTAATTGGAAATGAGATGCTTAACCCGATGAGTAAACTGTTAGTTGATATGTAATCATTTTTGGAGTTATAAGGATGTTTCTTTTACATAATTTGATATTACTTCGTTATCCCATCGCCCAAAAAACTAGTGCCAAGCTATAAGATTAAATGCCAATAATGGTTGATCGTGAATGTCACATTCATTTGGTGTTACGTCAAGTGATTTTAATTCGATGTTTAATTCGTATTTTTTATTATCTTTTACTAATTTATTTGTTTTTTCGTTAATTAAAATAAAAAGTATGCCAATTTGTATAATTTACTAGTAATTTGGCGATGTATATAGCTTGGCGAAATGAGTCAAAAGCATAATCAAGTAGTACCCGTAATTCCGTTAATAGAGCATTACTATGTATTAAAAACATTTAAATATGTGTTTAAATTTTGTTTTGGAATTTGCAATGCATTTTATTCATAGTTTTCTCATGTTTTATTTTCGTATTTTATGTTATGCATATCCATGATGGGTAAATATTACGGTTGCCCCCAACGACAACTCGTTGTAAGTAATACATTTTCATGGGTTAAAAAACATTTCTCTTTTTTTTTTCACACAGTATAAAATGTTATATACAAAGTCTTTTTTACACACATGCATACATTCTACAACGAACATATATACATCTTGTGATGCATAATAATGCACTTTTAGTACATATTACTCATACATTATAGTAAAAAACACTTTTTCGAGAAATGAAAGTCATATTAGTGGTTGTGTGATTACTGAGGAAAAACCCAATTGAATATTCTTCTACAATTGGAGTGTCGTCAAATTGTTTATAACAATGACATTTCGACAAATGAAAATAACACATATCTGCTGCTAATAATGTTGACTAACATTATGAATCAAAGATACGTTTGGAGAATCCCAGTGTTGTTTTCATCTAACAAAATATAAAAGCATTTCAATCTTTTTTTTTCCCCCATAAAAATAATAATTAATAAGTAAAACGAAAAAGAAAGAAACGTTTTCGAATGGTTTTTACAATGTTTCAATCATTTTTCTCAACTGGAAATGTCGGTTTTTCGATTTTCAAATAAATGTTTTCTGCAGTGTAATAGAATTTAGGTGCGCAAGAATAACAAAATATAAAAGCATTTCAAAAATAATTTGTTGATTTTGTTGGTTGTATAAAAATAATAATTAATAATTGAAAAAGAAACGTTTCCGAATAATTTTTTCAATGTTTGAATCAGTTTTCTCAACAAGAAATATCGGTTTTTCGGTTTTCAAATAGCAGTTTAACATAATTTAGGTACGCAAGAATAAAAAAATACAAAAACAGTTCTTTTTGTTTAAAAAAATGTTTCTTTTGCTGCTTGTATAAAAATATTAATGAATAATTAAAAAGAAAAAAAAAAAGAAATGTTTCTGAATTGTTTTTACAATGTTTTATTCAGTTTTCTTAACAGGAAATGTCCGTTTTTCAGTTTTCAAGTAAATGTTTTCAGCAACAAAACAGAATTTATGTACGCAAGAATAAAAAAATATATATATAAAAGCATTTCATTTTGTTGTTGTTGTATAAAAATAATAATTAATAAGTAAAACGAAAAAGAAAAAAACGTTTCCGAATAGTTTTTACAATGTTTCAAACAGTTTTCTCAACAGGAAATATCGGTTCTTCGTTTCTCAAATAGATGTTTTCAGCACAATGTAACAGAATTTATGTACGTATATAACAAAATATAAAAATATTTCTAAAAAAAAAAAAGTTTTGCTGCTTTTATAAAAATAACAATTAAAAAGAAAAAGAAAAAACGTTTCCGAATAGTTTTTTTTACAATGTTCCAATCCATTTTCCCAACAAGAAATGTCAGTTTTTCTTTAAAAAAAATTGTTTTCAGCAGTGTAACAGAATTGATGTACGTAAGATTAACAAAATATAAAAACATTTCTACCAAAAAAAAAAAAATTGTTTTACCGCTTGTATAAAAATAATAATTAATAACTTAAAAGAAAACGAAAGAAACGTTTCCGAATAGTTTTTACAATGTTTTAATCCGTTTCCCGACAGGAAATGTAAGTTTCATTTTTCAAATAAATGTTTTCAGCAGTGTAACAGAAATTACGTACGCAAGAATAACAAAATATAAAAACATTTCTTAAAAAATGTTTTTTTTGCTGCTTGTATAAAAATAATAATTAAAACGAAAAAAGGAAGAAACGTTTCCGAATGGTTTTTACAATGTTCCAATCAGTTTTCTCAACAGGAAATGTCGATTTTTTGTTTTTCAAATAAATGTTTTCCGCAGTGTAACATAATTTATGTATGTAAAAGTAACAAAATATGAAAACATTCTGCCCCCCCCCCCCCAAAAAAAAAAAATATTTTGTTGCTTGTATAAAAATAATAATTAATAATTCAAAAGAAAAAGAAAGGGACGTTTCAGAATATACAGTTTTTACAATATTTTAAACCGTTTTCTCAACAGGAAATGTCGGTTTTTCGTTTTCAAGTAAATATTTTCATCTAGAATGATGAAATAATACATTCGATCCTTGTTAACGTGAACATGCTTAACGTAAATTACTTTTAATATAACAGTTCCAACAGTCCCTGTCAAAATGAATGAGGGTTGCAGTGTTTTTTCCTCCTTTTAAGATGAACATTTTTAACGTGAAATGAACAATTCGTGATGTTCCCATGAGAGATTTTGAATGAAAACTCCTAGAAAAGTTTCCTAGGGTAAAAGTTCCTAGGTTCCTAAATAATGGGTTATTCTTTGAAGCATTACTTTTGGACAATACAATACGTTTCATCAAATTCCTGTCACCAGGATTAGTGAAGATTGTTATCTAAAGGGTGTATTTTGCTTATTTCTCCACAAGCTAAAAATTGAATTCGTAAAGGTAGCATGCGTTCAGATATTTATTATTATTATTACTTCGCCTACCCGTATAAATTTATAAGGGCATTCACACGTACAGTATAGTTGGTCAAAATAAATCACAAATTTCAGCAAAAAAAAGTTTACTAAAACAATGGGTATTATTACATGAAGTATATTCGAGAAATTAAAGAAAAAAATCTGAAATTGCTAAGAAATACAGAATTATTAAAAGTACGGTATTAAAAGTCCCCCCATAGAAAAAACTCGATTGAGGCGCAAGTAGGAAATCTGCATATGACACATAGTGCACTAATCTCTTATTACAATACAGATCGGAGAAACTAAAACTTTTATTTTGATTACACATTTTCCACATGGGTGCCGTCACCATCACAGGCAATTACGGCACCCACGTGGAAAATGTGTAATCAAAATAAAAGCTTTAGTTTCTCCGATCTCTATTGTAATCAGAGATTAGTGTACTAAGTCTATGTCATATGCAAATATCCTCCTTGCGCCTCAATCGAGTTTTTTCTATGGGGGGAAGGATTCCTAGAATGGTTTTTAGTGCGTGCATAACATGTCCGTTTCTTGCGATACACGTACGGTTCCAACGCTTTTTAGGGTTTTCGCATGCGCTGAGCATTTTGCGATGAAAAAAAAAATGGGTGTTGACATCGGAAATTTTCGAGTTTCTGTAACTATAACCGTAACCGTGAGCGCCATTTTGTTGTCGCTTACAGAATCTGAATAGCCTGAATAGCTATATCTGAAATTTCATTTCGATCGGTTGAGCGGACTGGCCGCTAGAGCTCCGTATATCGGCAAAGTTTTTTTTATGACCACCCTGTATATTAAAAATATGTAATGTATATATGCATATGTATGAAAAATGAAAACGAAAGAAAAAGCGAAAATTGAGGAATAGCAATTTGGCGAATCTAATCGCTTGTTTACTCGCCAAATGAAGAATTTAGTCGCAATTTGGCGCAATGGCGAGCGACAACGAGAACCCTGATACTAACTGTATTTTTTTACTGCTAAAACTTTATAAAAGCAAGGCACATGAATCATTTAGAGTCTCAGGAGTCTTACTTTTTACTTGGTAATGCAATTTAGCAACGTGTCATACTTAATTTTTTTTCCCTCTTAGTCCCTATAAAACATAAATGCATGCAATTTTTAATAAAGACAACTTAATATCCCTTCTATCTAAAGTATTTTTAAAATATTCTACATTGTTTTTTAGGTTTAATTTTGATTTTAAAAAATTAAAATTGTTTTCAACTTGCACCCACTGCGCGCAAGACTAAAGCAAAACCATTGGTTCAAGATCCTCCAATAATGTTGATAATGATGTAGAACTAACGTATCTTGAAGTTATATTTTATTTGAAAGCAATTTATTTATTTACTTATTTGAAATTTAAATTTAAATTATATAAATTTGAAAAAAGTATTTTTTTATTGAAAAAAAGCCAATTTTAAATAATTAATGTTAGTACAATACTAAATTTGAAGTATATGTTTTTTTTTTTTTTTTTTTTTTTTTTTACTTGAAATGAAGATATTTACCAAGTGTAATGCAAAGCGCTTTATTAGTTTTTGAGAAATGTTGCGCGCAGTCCATGCAAATCAAAGAACAATTTAAAATTTTTTTTATCAAAATTAAACATAAAAAAATAAATTAAAATTTCAATGTAGAATATTAAAAAATATTATTTTAAACAGAAGAGATAATAATTTGTATTTATTAAAATTGTACGCATTTATGTTTCATAGCGACTGAGAAATAAAAATTAAATTTGATATATTATGTCACCACGAGGTAAAGTAAGACTCCTGAGCGTTTTTATATCAGCAGCTAGTGAGTGGTCTACAGCGTCGTGCGAAAGGAGGGGCGAAGGGGGCTGACGCCCCGGGCGCGGAAGTTTAGGGGGCGCCAAATTTATACTACCAGCGTCATTTTTGAGCTGTTATAAGAAAAAGAAGGAGGAGGGAGCGCCAAATTGAAACTTTGCCCTGGGCGCAGTTTTCTCTTCGCACACCTCTGGTGGTCGAATTATGTGTTGTATAAACAAACAACATCTAAGTACAAAATCTAAGCGTGAGAAGACTAAAAATACTAGAAAAGAATATCATTTAATGTCAGTTTGTGATCATGTCTTTCTATTTGTTTCTTTATTTGCCCATTCGCATCGCACTAATTTGCAATCGCAAATTATTTGGATTATTAAGGAATTGAAGTAAACTACAGCCTGTACGCAATTAGATTTTTTTTTTTTTTTTCAGCTGGATAATTTTACAGACCTACTTAAAAATATATATAGTTCACATTATAGTCTGTATACTTTTATCCCTTTAAATCTATGTGCTAATATAGATTTTCAAATAAACATTTAGCATCATACTAAAGTACTTTGATGATTTTGAGTTTTGTTTGCTAATGAATCAATCTATCTGTGTCTATACGCTCTAAATTTTGAGAAAGCTCCATTGAAATATGAATACTAATTTTAAATATGTTGTATAAATATTAAAATTAATTCACTGAATAAAAACTGTTAACTTCATTTATTTAACCATTTAAATAAGTAACACGTGTTCAGCTGAATTTTGTAATCGGTAGACTCTATCATCTAATTTTTTTCTTTTTTCTTTTTTTAGGTAAAGAAAAGAAAGAAAGAAAAAAAAGTGAAAAAGAAACACAAATTTTATAGCACGAAATGGTATATAATATTTACAACTAATATTTAATTAATAGTAAACTGAATGTTGCGAATATTATTTTTTCTCAATTCTCTTAAAATGTTAAGTCAAAAAATTAGCAAATAATTGTTATTCACGTGATGTCACAGGGGGGAACCAGGTGGCGTAAAAGTAGCAATACGCATTTGTTTAAATATTCCCTTTAAATGCTCCAGCTCCAATCCATTTCACTTAACCTCTTCAGACCTGATGCATGATGTATCTTATAGGATACATATCTTTACTTTTTTTTTTCACGTATATAAAAAAGGAGAAAATGTTTGTTAAAAAAAGAGAAATTGGTATGAATGAAGCCTAACAGATAGTAAAACTAAACAAATTAGCAATTTGTTTTATATATATATATATATATATATATATATATATATATATATATATATATATATATATATATATATATATATATATTTTTTTTTTTTTTTTTTTTTTTTTTTTTTTGCGAGCTATGTATATAAAAATGGCTTGCAAGCAGAAATGTACAAAAATGAAAACGCAAATAATTTTACTGCGCGTTAAGATACCATTTGTAGAGACTACGTAATAAAAACAACATTGAATATATATATATATTTATCTATATTTATTATTATATTATTCTTATATTATATTATTATTATATTAATATGCTATTATAATTTATTAATAAATATATTTATTATTTATTATATATTTTTCTATGTTTTTATTTATATTCTTGCAAAGCAAAAAAGTAAAAAAAAAAAAAAAAAAGAAAAAAAAAAAGAAAAGAAAAAAAGAAGAAGAAGAAGAAGATTTTAAGAATTTTGTAAAAAATGTACTTTTTGTGTCCCCATGTATCATCATATTTTATGTACAAAAATAAATATTTTTTTTTTTCGTTGTTTACTATTTTTTAATTATCTGTTTGTTAATATAAATCCATAACTGAAATTTAAAAAAAGTACATAAATGCAACCTAGGGGGTCTGAAGATTTCAAAAGCATTTTTTCTCAGTTTTTGTTTTTTTTGATGTTCAAAATGATAAAATTTTTATGTATAGTGTTCAGTTGACTCGATTTATTTTTATTTATTTATTTTATATTAATTTGGCGGGGAAGGGCTGTTTTTCATTATCTATTTGATAAAACTAATTATCAGGATTACAATAAAATAAAAGTTTAATAATAATAATAATAATAATAATAATAATAATAATAATAATAATAATAATAATAATAATAATAATAATAATGTAAAATAAATTCAGTTTTTAACTGGAACTTTACACATACTTGCACATTTTTTCCCCTTCCAAACTAATAATTTAAGATAAATCCGATACTTAAAATTATGCCACACACTTCTACGAATAGTTAAACAATTTCTTATTAGAAACATTTTCATTCATTGAGTCCTCTATTATTATGCCAAAACTGCACCTTAACATGTTTAAATAATAATAATAATAAATGTTCATAGGATACAGAATCCGCTTTAGCAAAATTCACTCAAAAGAAGTCATTATCTTAGAAATATAATTTTAAATACTTTTACGAAATTAAAATGTTTTTAAAAGCAATGTTGTTTTCTATATTTTCTCTTTGACAATTCCTAAGATATAAAGTCGCATGGTGCGAATAATTGCTATGTAATATAATTTTTGACGTATAAGATATGAAAAGGTATTATAAATAAACAATTATTTTTTAAAACTTATTTATACTTTTGGTAAGTGATAAGCAAAGTGAATATTTTCTATAAGATTCAGTAAATTCATGGTTAATTAATTGAACTTATGAACCTTTAAATTATTTTTTATAAATATGTTATTAATTAAAAATCTCTTAATTTTAGAATGAACGAACTTGGCGAATAATATTTAATTATTAATAATTGCTCCGAATAATTTCTTTTCGAGAATTTCTAAAATACCAAATCACGTGGTTAGAAAATACTTGTAATATATAATACAATTTTTCCAAAATAAACCATGAACAGCAATAATATTTGTGATTATTAAATTGTTTTTCTTTTTCTTTCCGTGCATATACTTTTCTCATTTTCAAACCACCCATAAACTGAGTTAAAATTTTAACAGAAAAAAATGACATTTAAAAAAAATTATAGAGTGGCACATATGTATATAATAATAATAAAACATTTTCACGAATTTCAACTAAAGGAATATTTAACGCACGAATAAATTTGTAAAATAATAATAATAATAATAATAAAATAAAATAAAAAAAAATTAAAAAAGCAAAATCTCACCAGAGTTCCAGAGACTAGTGGCAACGGCAATAAAATTATTGGCCATAAAATTCCTATAATAAACTTCCATATTCTAAGACGACTTGATATTGAGGCCATAGTAATTTATTAGCATATACTATTGTTTATAATGTAACATCCACAACACACGCTTTGAAAGAGAGAGAGCATAGAGTGTAATGGCAAATGAATGAATAAATAAATAATACAAATACACGCGGTTATTCTTCCATGTGATTTTATCGTTCCTCCAATGAAATTGTTTCGACTGGTGGCGCTTCTCTTCTTACCGCTAGAAGTTGACATTCAAGCAGGTAGAAAACTCTCTCCGGTTGTGTAGTCCGCGGAAATCAAACAATGCAACGAGCAACACGTGTTTCTATTCCGAAAAAATAGTTACTTTCTTTATTACGTCTAGATTTGAAATACCGTTTATTTCCCAAATTTCGTTTTCATTGTTGATAATATTCCACCCGAATAAAGTTTCTTTTATTTATCAAAAGCACGAGAAAGAAATTTCCTCCTCGTTTATCCCCCGCAGACCACAGTTACCCCCAGAAGATTTCTTTTTTTCTATTGGCTAAATTAAATTATAGATTCTCTTTTATTCGAATATAGATCATTTGAATTATTGGTTAAGGCGTCGTCCGATAATTACATTATGTATTTTTTTTTTTTTTTTTTTTTTGTTACATTCCTTTTTTTTTCCACTTCCCCTGCCGCAAATCCAGTACAATTGGCTGATAGTCCCACCCCCTTTTGTGATGTCACATATTTTTGTAACTAAAGTAGTACTTAGAGTTAATTTTATGAAGAAAAGTTATTTGGAATCTATTCCCTGATGATTATAAAACCCTTTATGGAGTTGACCAGTCAGATATCTAATTCCCTCTCTATTTTTAAATCTATGGGGTGGAATGTATGCTTATTTTAAAAATATTTCATGAGGATGATATTTTTTACTCCTTTTTTTTCTATATACTCCTCTTAAAAGAGCCTCTTTTTTTCTTAGTTGTCAAAAATTTTCTAAAATATATGCTTATTTTAATATTTTATATGTTACGATCGCACAAGCTGTGAGTGACTGTATGAAACTTCAAATAAAATTAAACATATCTTTTAAAAATACAGTAAACTCTGTCTATGTCGGAATTGATGGCGACTGAAAAAAAAATTCGTAACATCCACGTTTGACAAATTTTGCTCTATGTCTGTGTATTTGCAATTCGGAGGGACTTGAAAACCTTTCCGAGTTGGACAGATTTCCGTCTTATACAGAGTCAGCATTACAGGAAGCTTATTGTATTTTCACAGTTGAAATAAAAAAAGACATCCCTTAAAAAAAGAGTACATAGAAAAAAGAAGACAAAAATTTTAATTATTTTATGAGACATTTTAAAAATAATAATGTATCCCACCCTTATAAGTTTAACATTAGCGAGGAAAGCTTGTGAAGTCGCTGAGTAGCATCCTTAAGAACTTGTATATTTTTTCTTCAAACTGTTGCAATTCAGAGGAAAAAGAAAATTATAGTTAATTTCTTGAATAAAAACACATACATTTTAATCAACTTTGTTATGATGCTTGAACATAATGCTTATGTTAAGTGTTTTCCTATTTTAGACGTAATATCATAACATGTTGGTTCCCTTCTCCCCCCTCTGCCACATTATATTCCCTCTCTAAGTGTGACGAAATTAATGGATGATTCCTAATTCGAATAGAAATTCACTTCCCCTAAAAGTAAAACAAAAAACAATGTGAAAAGTTGCTGTCTGATTCGAATAGGAGTTCTTTTCTCTTCAAAGTAAGACTGAAAACAATTTTAAAAGTTGCTGTCTAATCCAATTAGGAGTTCACTTTCCTTCAAAAAGTGAAACAAAAATAATATTAAAAATTGCTGTCTAATTCGATTTTGAGTTCACTATCCTTGAAAAATTAAAATTGAAAACTGTATTAAAATTCGAATAGGAGTTCTTTTCACTTGAAAGTAAATCTGAACACAATATTAAAAGTTACTGTCTAATTAAATTAAAAGTTTATTTCCATGAAAGTAAAACTGAAAATGCTATTAAAATTGCTGTGTAATTCGATTAGGAGTTCCCTTTTCTTAAAATAATAATAATAATAATAATAATAATAATAAATAAATAAATAAACTAAAAACATTATTAAAAATTGCGTTCTAATTCGAATAGGAGTTCTTTTCCCAAGAAAGTAAAACTGAACACAACATTGAAAATTACTGTCCAATTCAATTAAGAGTTCATTTCCTTGAAAATAAAATTGAAAACGATATTAAAAGTTGCTGTCTAATTCGATTAGAAGTTCACTTTCCTTGAAAAAGTAATATTGAAAACAATATTAAAATTTTTTGCCGAATTCGAATAACAGTTCTTTTGACTTGAAAGTAAAACTGAACACAATATTAAAAATTGCTGTCTAATTAAATTAAAAGTTCATTTCCTTGAAAGAAAAATTGAAAACGATATTAATTGCTGCCTAAATCGATTAGGCGTTCACTTTCCTCCAAAAATAATACTAAAAAAATACTAAAAATTGTTGTCTAATGCAAATACGTGTTCTTTTCCCACGAAAGTAGAACTGGACACAGCATTAAAAGTTACTATTTTATTCAATTAGAAATTCTTTTCCTTGAAAGTAAAGCTATAAAGGATATTAAAAGTTGCTGTCCAATTCGATTAGGAGTTTACTTTCCTTGAAAAAGTAAAACTTATAACAAGATTAAAAATTGCTGTCTAATTAAATTAGGAGTTCATTTCCTTGAAAGTAAAACTGAAAACGATATTAATAATTGGTGACTAATTCGATTAGGCGTTCACTTTCCTCCAAAAAATAACACACAAAAAAATATTAAAAATTATTGTCTAATGCGAACACGTGCTCTTTTCCCGCGAAAATAAAACTGGACACAGCATTAAAAGTTACTATTTTATTCAATTAGAAATTCATTTCCTTGAAAGTAAAGCTATAAAGGATATTAAAAGTTGCTCTCTAATTCGATAAGGAGTTTATTGTCATTGAAAAAAGTAAAACTTATAAAAACATTAAAAATTGCTGTCTAATTCGAACAGGACTTCTTTTCCTTGAAAATAAAACTGAAAATAATATTAAAAATTGTAAAAAGCAATCCACTTTTCTGGATAATTTGAAACATTTAATCCTTTATCTATGGAATTATTTATCAAGAAATTGCTTCACCTCAATAACTATCTTCTTTAATATCTGCAGATGTACTGGAACTTTTAAATTATAATAATGTAAAATTTATAATTTTTTTTCATTAAAACTGATTAAATATATCGGTATAGTTGTAACTTTGTGCAAAAATAATCAGATTAACTAACCAAAAATACTCTTATGGGAATATCACAAACCTTATGAAAGCAATGTATTTAAATGCATTATGTTCCTCTCTGTAAATGGAAAAGCTTTTATAGTTGAAAATATTTCTTATAACTTTTTTTTTTCATAAATAAATATATATATATATATATGAAAATAAATAAGAAAATAACCACTTTTTGAAAATATTTAGCTTCGACTGTTTCTCTATGCGCTATCTAAATTTTATCGAGAAGATTTTATTGTGTGGAAAGAAAAATAAACTGTTATTAATAAGTAGAGTAAATAAAATTTACATTACATTTTCTTTAGTAGTACTTAAAAGTACCGTCAATGCATAAAGGGTTAAATATATTCGACCGATTAATTCAGCGTAAAACAAAATTATCCCAAAATTTTATAGAGTCAAAGTGGTCCGGGACACACAAATCTTCAAATTTTCTAAAAAAAAAAAAAAAAAAAAAAAAAAAAAAAAAGCTTAAAGATTTTTTTGTTTTTGTTTTTTTATGATTAAAATGGCGTTTAAATCACGTTTCTATCTTAATTAGAAGAAGAAATTTTAATTTTTTGGTTTTGGTTTGATTCAAAATTTAGCTTTCAAACAATGATTGTCATGAAATGACTACAAGAAGTCATTTCATGACATGAATGTCAATCATGAAAATGCGTTTTTCTTCATGATGGATTTTTTCACAATTTGTCGTATTTAAATTGTTATAATTCAAGAATCGTTAAAGATAGATGCTTCAAATTTGGAACATGTTTTATTATTATTATTGTTGTTGTTTTATTTTAATTTTGGTTCAGCAAATTTGAAAAAAAAAATTACCTTTTGAAAATATGAATTTTGTAATAAAAATTGCATCATCAACACGTCTTATAGGATGTGTTGATTCAACACATGACCGATATAGATAGACGACTTACCAAGAAATCCTAGCCTAAAATGAAGGGTGGATCTAGCCCTCGATTTAGAGCGACGACGGTCATGGCTCCTTTTTTTTTCTGAGGGGGGGGGGGGGGAGGGAGGGTCACATCTCTTAATAATCAATTTTTATATTAAAGGTTGTTACCATATCCAACATAGCTAATTTTCTCATCATTTCGGGAAATCATTTTCGTTCATAAATACAAAAGATTTGCATTATTATTCGTGAAAATATCATTTTATTCAACTATCAAAAATTAAAAAAAATTCCTTTTTTTTTTTTTTTAAGGCGAAGAAACATTTATAAATTGAGCATTTTAAGACAATTTTTAGGATTTTATAAGTTACAGAAATGCCGTCATGAGAAAGCAGTTGGGTGTCGCAGCTTGAAATTCTACTTAAAACTTCGCATTTTGCGGAAATTTTCCAAAAAATTCGTTGCCTTTATCAAAAGATGGAAAATGCTAATCAATTACATTTATTCTGAATAAGTGCATTTGCAACTGTCTTGCATTTGGGATTAAAATGTAATTGGATGTGTCAATTTGATTGTATGATATGATGTCATAATGATTGGATGTGTCATAAATGACCTACTTTGAATTTAAATACAGCTTTAAAGAACCAGAAAGATTCTCATTGATGAACACAGGGTAGATTTAAAAGAATTTAATATATATTTCATGTTTTATATGTCCTTTAGGAATTTCCCTTGTTCAGGGGGGGGGGGGGGGGAGTTGACCCCCTTGGATCCGCCATTGCCTAAAACTCGACTTTTTCTAATACTCTGAGTTCTTTTTTAAAACAATAAGCGAACTGTCAGAATGCATAGCTGCATTATTCAGTAACTGGAATGTGTATTTTATCAAAGTATCTCTAATGAGAGCGTTGTTCTCAAGCGCACTGCTCACCAAGCGAGAAATTTTCTCACACACTTACCAAATCATTTATAAACGTAAAGGCATAAACTGGTGTGGGGCTGACTGGAATCGAAATGTGTTTTCTGTTTTTTGATAATAAATTACTTATTGAGTTATAAATAACTTTGATCACGAGACGACTGATTTTCATTCTATCTCTCTCTTAGCTGTCTCTCTCCATCTGCTTTTTCAAGAAATTCGATTCGAAAAGCCAACTTTGACGGTATTTTCTGAAATCTTTTGCGTTTATCAAACAATGGAAAACGTTTTTTAATTACATAGTTCCTAAATAATAACACCAACCTGCTTCATGCGTTTTCGAATAAAAGTGATTTAAAATTTGTTTCAAAAGTGAAAATATTTGAATGCATTATTGATGTTTACGACACAAAAAAGCTTTTTGATGGTGGTAGTGGCAATCCTAAATATTATATATATATACGTATATTAAAAATAAAAATCTAGTAAAGTTTAAAAAAAAAAAAGAAGAAGAAGAAGAAGAAGAAGGTAGGGGTATTTTGAAACACGGAAAGCGGTTGTTGAATTCACTTGCAGCAATATGGAATCTACAGTTATGTTTAGTTGTGCGCGAAGAGTGAAACTTTTATTTCCGGCCTTTTGAGAAATTTCGCCGGTGTGCGGTGGATAAAACTATGTCGAAAAAGTGATTAAATAAATAAAAACACGAGATTCTGCTTATATTATAAGAATCTTAAAAGTAAGATAAAAAGCATGTAAAGTTTAATTTTATTTTATTTTATTTTATTTTTATATGTATTTATGTTTATTTTATTTTATTTTTATTTATTTTTTCATTTTATTTTATTTTTATTTACATTTATTTCATTTCCTTTCATTTTGTTTCACTTTGTTTTCATTTTGTTTTTAGTTTATTTTTATTCCTTTTTTATATTATTTTACTTTTATTTTTATTTATATTTATATTCACATTTATTTTATTTGGTCTTATTTTTTTCTTATTTTTATATTGCTTTAGCTTATCATTTTTTTAAATCGTATGTTTTAATTGATTCGAATTTTGGATAGTTGATTTTTTTTCCCCTCATCACGTACTTTCTTTTAAGTTCGAATTAAAGAGAGCTTACAAATTTTATAATTTTTGAGAGTATAGAAATACCTAACTAGAGAAGATATCTTAATCACTCATTTATATTTCAGCATAGAAAATAGCCATTAAACACACAATCTGATAACTTAAGAATATTTAATAACATTATATACGATTTTTTTTCATATGAATTTTGCACGATATTTTAATCATATTAGCCTATAAAATTTCACATTAACAAAATAGAAATATTTATTATTAAAAGGATTACGCACCTAAAAAAAAAAAAAAAAAAAAAAAAACGAAGTCTTTAAATTTATTTTTGCGTTAAATAATAACTAAAAAATATTAATTTTTCAATGTAAATAAATAACAATGCGCGTCTTAAAAGGAAAAAAAACCCTTCTAAAAGTTTTTTTTTCAATATAAATTTTAAAGTACTTTTCATGTTTATTTTTTAATTGGTTAATCAATCTTATTTGACTTTTATTTAAATCCTATCTTTTTTTTTTTTTTTTTTTTTTACTTCGATTCTCGCATGTTATCGATAATTATACAATGAACGAGTGTAACGATTTTACTTACGCGGAACTAAATATGCAATGAAAAGAAGAAAGACAAACAAATTTTTTACGCATTTAGTTTTTGGTTATTTTTATGTTACTACAGAATAGTATTAATAATAATACATTTTAATGTAAAATAAATAACAAAACTAACTTTAAATATTTTTAATGTAATCTTTTTCTTCCAATATTTTAAATCAATTTTTACATGTTATTTATAAGGAATCAACTAATTCAAAGATTGAACTTAAAAACTTGTTTAAGGTTATTGTATATATCTTCGTTCTTGTTTATATTGTATTTTCCTAGATGAAGAAACTTTTATCTTTTCATTAGAGATTTTTAAAAAAATATTTCTTATTTATTTATAAATATTTCTTTCAAATTTTACATGTTCGATATAATGAATCAACTCAATCAAAGATTGAATTAAAAACACGTTTGAGAATATTATATACTTTCATACTTGTTTAGATTGTATTTTCCTAGATGAAGAAACTTTTGTCTTTTCATTAAAGATTTTAAAAAAATATTTCTAATTTATTTTTAAATATTTCTTTCAATTTTTACATGTTAGATATAATGAATCAACTCATTCAAAGATTGAATTAAAAACTCGTTTAAGAATATTATATACTTTCATTCTTGTTCATATTGTATTTTTCTAAATGAAGAAACGTTTATAATTTCATTAGAGATTTAAAAATATATATATATATATTTACATTTTATTTTTAAATATTTCTTTCAATTTTTACATGTTAGTTATAATAATGAACTAATTCAAAGATTGAACTTAAAAACTCGTTTAAGGTTATTGTATATCTTCGTTCTTTTTTATATTGTATTTTTTTTGATGAAGAAACTTTTGTCTTTTTTAACGCATTGTCTCTCTCTTAAAAAGCTTTTCTGTTAAAAGCTGCAATATCATCTATAGTGTTTATTATGGATCTCTAAATTATATGTAGATGTTCTACCGATAGGGAACAAGTTGTAAACAAATTAGTGTTGGTACATCATGACTTGCATTTTGTGCATCAAAATCAAAGGAGTAAGAATGAAATTCTGGATATTTTCCGTACAAAAAAAAAAATCCGAAGAATAATTTGCTGGATTTTTCATGTAAGTAAGCGATATAGGCGTTTTTTTTTTTTTTTTTTTTTTTTTTTTTTTTTTTTTTTTTTTTTTTTTTTTAATTGACATAAAATTGAATTGAAATCTTACGAATACTTAACAAAATCACCGTTCAAAATATTCCTGCATTCATTGAACCTGATTATTGACGGAAATTTTTTTTTATTTCTTATTTTATTGTGTCACTTGAAGCAAGATTTACAGATCGTAATGAGCCGCTATGCAAAGTAATTTTAATTCATTTCAACATAGTAAAAAAAAAGAAAAAAAAAGTTTTTATTAGATCTATGAAGAAATTATTCCAGTTTCCTAACACTGGGAATGTGGAGGTAGAATCTAGAATCTGGTATGATTCATGGATGCTAAACAGAAACTATAGTGATTAAGTTATCACTTTACTACACTCTTAATAATTTTGTAGCAGGTTGAAGCAGAGTTTTTTCTTTCTTTTTTCTTTTCTTTTTTTTTTTTTTTCTTTTTTGATGCAGTAGCTGCAACCATAAGGTGGCGAAATCTCATTCAAGATTCGGAGCTCTGGTTGAATCATATACTTCCAAATGTTGGATCAAGATTTCATCACCTTATGGTTGCAGTTACTGGAGTCCGAAAATTGTTTCAGTAAAAAATCTTAGTGATGGTCCTGCCACGAGGATCAAGAAATGTATAGGAACTGTACTCCCGAATCCAATAGTTCACCCCCCTTTCTGTTTCGGTAAAAGTGAAATAAACAAGTGAGATTACATCAAAAGCTATCGAAAGCAGGAATTTTGCCTTATAATCGTTAATCACGAAAGTTTTTTCTACGCAAATCTATTAAAAATAGAAGTGTTTTTCAATACAAGGCACAAACGACCAAGGGCATTATTGTTTGCAAGTAAATTTGCTGTCTTGATCCATTCCTAGAACTTCCTATCTTTGCTCTCTTCTCATTCCATATGTTCAAGTAAGGATTTAGTTCCAAATTTTAATAATAATGTACTTGAAATCAGCATTTGTTGCCTAATTTGCAAAACAGATTTCAAAGATTTTTTTTTCTTACTTTTCTTTTCTTTTTGTTACTTTCCAGTGCGTGAACTATTTCGCGAATTACTGGATTCGAGAGTATAGCTCCTATAGATTTATTGATCCTCCTTGCCTGGCAAGAACGATACCGCTGAACGATACCATTCGCACCAAAATCCAAAACTGGCAGTTGGAGATGTTCCTTGTTTTAGATTAAGAAATCTCTCAGAAACTGCATTTGAATTCTATGACAGTTCTGCCAGCAACATGTTTTGTGGAAGTCACTTAGGAACTTCAGGCGAGGAATCTTTATAGAAGAGGTTATATATACATATAAAGACTCATTATTGTAGTTCGACATTTCATATACTCTTCTTATGTTTAACATTTGCCAGATTTTAGCTTTTCCGTTTCTACACTGCACTTTTAGACTTAAGTTTAAGAATTTAACACAAATACTTGATTCGCGGACTGATCATGCTAAAATTAAAAAAGCCAAAAACTTGATTTGACTTATTTACCTCGATTATTACCACAACAAATTTAATATGTTATTTTTCGCTAAAACTTAAAGATATATTATCATTTTTTATTCTTTGATTGAAATTGGTTGACTTTTGTTTTTGAATGTAGCACTAGACATTTTATCAGCCAAGAGTTATCGCGTGGGATGCTGGGGGGGGGGGGGGTGATCTCCCGTCAGGCGAAGCGCTCGCGCACTAATGCTAATCATATATATATGATTTGCATTCCTATAGGAAGTTAATTTGTTAATATCTCTTTTGTATCTCAACTGTTTTAATTTTTTGTTTTATTGGATAGCTGAGAATGCTGAGATGCATATCTATATCGATCCTTTTATACTTTTTCGATTTTGGTTTGTAGATATTTTTTTATAATGACAGTTTCACTTTCGAAACCGGTTCTAAAAAAGAAAGTATCATTATAAAAAATATCTGCTAATAAGATTTAAAAAAAGTATTTAAAGAGAATTTAGAAACCTATCCCGTTTATGAACGGGGTCCCAAAATGTTACTGCGTTTCCTTTAGCTTCAGAGGCTAATCAAGTTCTGATCCTTGCCGTATTTTTTGTTGTCTTTTTTTAATCGGTATAATACACCTTTTTGACACTTTATTCTAAAAAGTATTCGGTTGTTCTTGCATTCCGTATTCATTCTTTTAAAATGATGACATATATTTTACAACAAATGAAGTTTATTATTAGTGGTCTCGGTGGATAAAATTAGCCATTTAAAATAATTGTGATATTTTTCTTTTAAAGTTTTTTAACCGTAAAACATTTCATTAAGGGAAAAAAATAACTTTTAAATATTTTACTTTATTGTGGGGTACTGCGTTAAGGCTGCTAGTTATTCAGCATCCGAATTTACTTCGGTAATGTAAGGTCAATGGGCGTTTGATGCATTCATATATGTAAAATATCTCCCCTTAATATTTTAACTTATTTTTTGAGTGTTCTCATCTCTCATTTTTTCTTAGCTTTCAAAACATTTCTAAAATCTACACTTAATTTTAAATGAAGTTTTACAATTTTAGTCCCTGTTCGTCAGTTTTTAACACAAAAAATATTAAATTAAGCTTTTATAGATTTTAGAAATATTTTGGCAAATAAAAAAAAAGTGGCAACCTTTAAGAATAGAACACCGAAAAAAGAAGTTAAAAAATTTAATTTCCATCGGAGGTATATTAAGTATATGAACGTATTGAACGCCCATAAACTTAACATTATAGAGGTGAAAACTAAGTGATTAGCCTTTTCTCGAATAAATGAAATCCCAAACTGCCACGCTGCTTCTTCTAGCTTCAAAAATTAATCGTTCTCTATAATCCCAATCATATTTTCGTCGACTGTTCTTAAACGGTATATAGTACCTGTAAAATTGATGAAAAATAGAGTAAAATACAAAAACTGGTGGTCATTCTCGAAATTTTGGGCAAAACATTGTTTTGGCATACAAGAAATGAAGATCCGATGAGTCTCCCCATTTAATTTTTTCAACCTTTTTTAATTCAACTTTTCAGGGAGAATTCAAGCTTTATTTATGTAATTAAGTCAAATGGGATATCGTAAAGTCATGAATGGTTTTATGAATGCACGGATTTTGACAATTTTATGACCTTGAAAAGGACTAAGACGATCTTGATTTTGGATTGTTGCTATTTTGAGGACATTTAATAAGTTTGAGATTGTTTGATATGGTATAAAGAACATGTTTTGAACATAAAATAAATGTGACATAGTTGTGCTCGATAATAAAGTATAATTTTCGACTTTGTATTAATAAAACTTACCATTATTTTTAATGAATGATCGTATCAGCTTTTTTTAAAAATAAAATAATGTAAAAACTATAAATAAGGAACGTTTTATGTGATTATCTAATATTTAAGGGAGTGACATTTTAGTTTTTATGCCTATTTTATTGCCGAAAATCAGCCTACAGAGCCTTTTTTCCGTGGTGCCGAAAATGTAAATTATTGTTATTTATTTATTTATTTATTTATTTATTTTTATTTTTTTTTTCTAGTGATTTCCTGTGATTTAGTGAAACTTCTCAAACCATCCCCCTGAACGATTATTTTTTCAAGGAAGGAAATTTATTCCCATAGGTTCAATAATACTAATTACAACTCCAATCAGAGACCGTCTTAGTTAAACTCCTTCCATGAGCGACCAATTTCTTTGAAGAAAATGAAACAAATTCCGCATTTTCCTGGTCGAATGAAGAAGATTTTTTCAGAAAAATAATTCCGGAGAATGCATTATTCAACAGACTTCTAAACTAAGTTTAGTTTTTTTTAAATTATTTTTTTTATTCCGATAACTTTTAAGTGATTAAACCCCTTTGTGACTTTTTAGGCAATAAATTTAATTCTGATGACTAATTAAAAATGTTAAAATCTCAGGAAAGTCTCAAAGAAATAGATAAATTAATGAAATCGTCATTAATTGTTCTCATCATAAAAAAAAAAAAAAAAAAAAAAAAAAAAAAAGCATTAATTTAGTGAACTTGCGAACTTGAACTTTTAGTGAAAGCGCAAAATCAAAGCAAAAGTCAATGTATTCATTTTTTATACTTTGCTGTAATTAACTTAAGCAATTAACTTTTGTTTTCATGCTTAAAATTTTATATTTTTTCCTAATGTGAAAAATAAATTTTAGTAACATTGATTTTACTATTTTTTTTCAACAGTCAAATTCTAGATTTAAACTTTCCTTCATTAAGAGACCACCTCTAAGAGCAACGAATTTTTATTGGAAAGGAACGTGGTCGTTTAAGGGAGGTTTTACTGTACATGAAATGGTGTTACGCTTCCGCAAATACATTTTTTATAATTCAGCAATAAATATCCTTACTTTTAATTATGAGCACCTTGTATTTTACTTAAGAAAGACAATATACCCTATTTAAAGTTTTCTATATAACTCCTACAACCATTATCACAATCCAGAAATAAATATTGTTATAAAACCATTTTTTTCATAATCTGTCTTCCCCCCCCCTCCTCCCCCCACTAACTTACGAAATCTCAGACGCGACGGAAGGTGAGTGACCATTTAACTCATTAAAAATGATTTCTGCATGACCGCTGTTGCCGTTAGCAACAGTTACTTTTTTGAAGCTAAGATGACCATAAAGTAAAATTTGCAGAAGGAACTACTCAAGGATTCATAGCACGTTCCAGATTAGCTTCTGTTTTGCCCATCTCGCAATATGTTTTATATATATATATATATATATATTTATTTATTTATTCGAAACGCGATGAAATATTTATTATTAAAATTTTTTTTAAGGGGTGCCATTTGGGGGATATTAAGGGGTGCAATGGGCCTAATCCCCAAGGTAATTGAAATTTCAGAAAATTTATAACAGCTATCAAATGTCAGACTCAAACAAAAATTAGTTTAATTTTTAAACACGGTAAATTAATTATAACAGATGTAAATTTTCCATTTTTCAATTTTGGGTGAAAAAAAGTCCGGGCCAGGATTCGAACCAATACATCCCTGGTTCGAATCCTGGCCCGGACTTTTTTCACCCAAAAATGAAAAATTTACATCTGTTATAATTAATTTACCGATTGAATAATCGTGTTTAAATATTAAACTAATCTAATATCGTATGCAGCGATTTTCTGCAGTTCCATATATTGACCTTCGATTTATTCTGTTGAGCTGATCCAGAGTATCAGACCAGATGAAATGATCGTTGAGGTTAATTGGGTGAATTAATCCTCCAGTGGTCGTGTCCGGGATGGCTCAGTTGGTAGAGCATTGGCGGCTTCAGCCAATACATCTCTGGTTCAAATCCTGGCCCGGACTTTTTTCACCCGAAATTGAAAAATGGAAAATTTACTTCTGTCAAACAAAGATTTTAAAAATACTCAAACGCTAAAATAACTTATCAAATTTGATTGGAATAAAAACATTTGCATTAAATAGAAAATGTTATGCATAGAAATTAATAATAATAATAATAATAATTTCAAAGCCGCATGATTGGAGCCTACTCAAGCCTGTCTATCATTAATGAGTAGTTAGGGTAATTTAAAAAATATATGTAAGAATCAGTGGCGCCATCTAATATAAGACCAAGGGGCGCGAGCCCGCCGAACAATTTGATCTTTCCGCCCATCCAATTTTCATTCATATATTTTTTACTTTCTTCTGTCTTCAATAGAAGAAAGTATTGTAATCGAAATTTTTTTCGACTTCCGGTTTTCGACGGATTTACACGTTTTAGGGGTCAGAGATTCCAAAAAATATGTTTTTACAAAATGTCTGTCTGTCCGTCTGTCTGTGTGTCTCTGTGTATGTCGCCATCCTACCATCAAAAAGTGTATGAAGATATGCATAGAATTGAACCAAATTTTTGTGAATGTTTTTGGCTATGGCAAGCAAGTCCTCCTTCAATTTTGAAATATTCCACCGGAAGGGGGAGCTGCAATAGCGATTTTTGTTCCATTTTTAATGTTGTACCGATCAAAAGTGTATGAAGTTATGCATCGAATTCAATTAATTTTTTTGTGTAAGTGTATGGCTATGGCTAGCTGGTCCTCCCTGAGTTTGAAAAAAAACCGCCTGAAGGGGGCGCTACAATCGCGATTTTTATGCCATTTTCAATATTGCACCACCTAAAAGTGTATGAAGTTAGGCCTAGAACTGAACTAAAATTTTTGTGTATGATTATTTTTTGGTATGGCAAGTAGGTTCTCCCTGAAATTGAAAAAAAAAAAAAAAAATAGGCCTATCATTCTATTGTCCATCGACTCGTGCAGAGACGGAAATTCGTTTTTACTCCGATTAATTGACTGAAGCAGAAATTTCAGATGAAAATCAAAGTTGGTATGGTATTGAATTAAAATTATTAAAGCATTAAAATGAGCGACTATATTTTTTTAAATATTAAAATGTACGTATGAGATAGAAGAAAGTTTAAGGATTGGCACATCCAACTAGTTAATTATTTTATCGGTGTAATGAAATTTGGTTTTACGAACCTTCTCAAAATAATTTTATTTGGAAACTGATAAGGACAAATCCATAAAAGATATATCCCATATAAAGACATATCCTGTAAAGACTTACAGGTGCACTGCAAACCCCTTCAACTGATGTATAGTTAAATTTCTCACGAAAACAGTTTTCCAGCATATTTTGCCGTTTCTTTTATTGTCTTGAATACATAAGCACTTGGTGGTTAAAATTTATAGCTTTTCTTGACATTTAGTTTTTTTCCACCTTTAGAAGTTAGCCACTCCAATGTTATTTAAAATAAATATTAATGTATTTATAAGGAAGTATTTATAAGAATGTAATTTCATAAAATTATTCATAACATTATTACTAACCTATAATAATTTAAGACCTGACTATGGAAGCAATTTGGAATCAAATTGTTTTTTTTTTCTTTATCAATAAATTACCTTTTGAGTTATAAGCGTTTCCGATCACGTGGCATAGATTTTTCTACCTCCGTTGACTGGCTTTCTGCATTCATCGGGAAATTCGGTTCGAAACGCCAATTTTGACGGTATTTCCTAAAATATCTCTTTCATTTGAAAAAAAAAAAAAAAAAAAAAATGTGTGGGCGACAAATGCGATTAGATAGTTTCTGAACAACAACACCTATTAGTTTTATGCATGTCCAAGCAAAAATAAATTAAAACATTACATTACTTTAACACAATCAAACTGATTGGTAAAGTTATCATACGACATTTTTTCGTTCAGTTGGAAATATTTTATTCGTAAAATTAAAACATGTCAAAAAGTAGCCATTTTAGATTTATTATTGTTCTTGAATAGTTCGCCTATCAAATGTGGGGGATGTAATTGTTAGAAAACACATTGAACCTGATGTTCAATAGGGCCACGGGACCGCGGAGTGCGAACAGAAAATTGCGCCCGGGGCGAAGTTTCAATTTGGCGACCCCCCCCCCCCCCCACACACACACACATACACTTTCGTCATCATTTCTTTTTGTGACAGATGTCATAAAATTGAAAGGTGTAAAAACACAAATGCATTCTATGCATTCCATGTTTGTTGCTTATTTTGAAACTTTAAAAGGTTTCATTTTAACAACTAAATAATATAAAAGAATATTGCACTTATATTTTGGAAAAGGGGATCTGGAAAACATAAGTGTAAAAAAGTATCTAATATTATCGTATAACCCTTTCTGAATTACAAGAAAGAAGCAACATACTATTTTGAGAATGTGTGTTTCTCCCCCCCCCCCCCCCCCCTCCGCCAAAAAAAATCTCAACTGTTTTTATATATGAATTTTTTGGGGGAAAAAAAGAGAAAAACAAACGACGATGGTAATATAAATTTGGCGTCCCTCAATTTCGGCGCCCGGGGCGACCGCCTCCTTCACCAGCCACCTCGCACGGCTCTGCACACAACCACTGGAAACAAAACATTGTTCGCTGTTCATTTCTCAGGACACAATGTTTCTTGTTAATTGGACAGAAGAAACTGTAGCACGGACAGTAAACTATTAGGTGTAGTATTTTTCAAAGCTCATTAACACACACACACACACACAAAAAAAGAAAGAAAGAAAGAAAGAAAAACACTTTGTTGTTGGTTTGGTTAACAAAAACCACGATTAATCGAAACTCGGTTAATCGAGGTTCTACTGTACAGCTAAAAATGCAAACGTTTCAGCCTAAAATGCAAGAATGATACATAGTTCTCTGTTCATTTGAATGTTATTACACTTATGAGGGGCTTAAACTTAGGTCGAAACGTTGCATGTGTATTTATGTATTTTTTTGTTTATACGTCTGATGAATTGAATGTATTTTTAAATTTTGTATGTCAGACGTTAAATAATGTTTTGTCATTTTAAGGGGAGCGCGTTGACGTTTAAAAAAAATTCTTTTAATTTTCATAATAGAGATCTGAAATTTTGTGCAAGTATACATTTCACCACAAGTATTATCGCACCTTAAAAGTAATTTTCAATCTTATATAATTTAAACATATTTTTTAAAAAATTATATTTAAAAAATTAAATGCTCTTTACGTCATAATTTTTCAGATATTTCCTCATTTTGGAGTTTAATCACATCTATTACAAACTATTCTGAATATAGATTTTTTAATCCTTTAAATAATTAATTTTTTAAGAGATTTTTTTTTAGAATTTCATGTCGATTTTCAACAAAATTCTGCATTGTAATAAAATAAAAAATCAAATTTAATTGTCTTAATGAAATCTATTACTTACCCATCATACGTAGTATAGGGTAAATCTTGCAATCGTTTTGAAAATCGAAAAATTTTCTTTGACGGATTTACACTTTTCAGATAGTGGAGATTCCGAAAAACATATTTTTAGAAAAAAAAAAAAAAATTGCCGTCCGTCCGTCTGTGTATCTGTAACCGCTCTATCTCCCGAACAAATTGAGATAGAGACTCGAAATTTTGTATTTGCTTAGTATGTAAGAATGGGACGAAGTCTGTTTAATATCAATAACCTCGATTATCCGGAACTATTTTTTTCGGACTCTCGAAAAATTCGTTCTGATGAAAGGTATATAAAAATTTTCGAATTCTTTTATTTTAAGGTATGGACGTAAACGGCAATAAAATAATACAAATTTTGCATCAAGAACGAAATCGATCGGATAATTAGTTGTCGAGATATTTCTAATTCTGTTTTCCACAGGATTTTTTCATGGCACTGTATTTTATTCAAATTTCAATTCAAAGACATATTTTAACTGAAAATGAGACGCTAAATCCGAAGCAATAAATTATTAGTAAATATGATTATTATTTTTGGAGTTATAAGGATGTTTCTTTCATGCAATTCAGTACTACTTGAATAGTTTGAAGTTTCATATAATTTGTCGAAATGAGTTCATCAGCAATTCATTAATAGAGCATGACTATGTATTAAAAATACTTACATATGCGTTTAAATTTTGTTTTGGAATTGCAATTCATTTTATAAATAATTTACATATGTTTTGTTTTCATATATTATAGTTGGCATATCGATGATGGGTAAGTATTACGGTGGCCCCCAACGACTATAGTTTTTAAAATGCATACACAATTTCTGTTTAAGTAACATCAGCATTCTTACTGATCGATTTCATGAATTTCTATCAAAATTTATGTTGCAAGAAGCATTTCAAACATTTTAAAAAGTTGAAGGATCAGTATTGGGAAAAACAGATTTCATGTATATTAAAATGCCAAAATGTTTTGTAAACTAAATTAAAATACATGCAACTTTGCATAAAATAATAACATTTGCATGCGGTTTCTCAAGAAAGATATAGTACGAATTGGTCTATGATAATAAGCACAAAAAGAAACGTTGATTTTCAGGTTGAATTTTGCTCAAATAAAGGTCCACGCGTCCACGGTTTTCTTAAACAAAAACGAGATGAAACCCGTCGAATTACGACGAATAAAAATATTTAAGAAGTAACTGTTTCATTAATTTCATAAATCAACGTACAAAATTAGTTACAATAAAAAAAATGCATCATGCATTACTTAGTCTGACTCCTAAAACAAAAATTAATGTAACGTTACCAAAATCCTATTTCTTTATTTGAATATTCAATCAATGAAACGTAGTCCAGCTAAGCAAATATGGTGAGATTATCAATAGAGGATCTTATGCTGCGCATTACGAAATAAAAAATTAGCAAAGAATATTTCACCCTGACACATTTTTTTTTTTTTTTTTTTTTTTGCATGAAATTTAAATTTTGTGTCATTTTTGCGCTTTTAAATTTTGCATATACACCTCTCATATCCGCATTCATCGTTTTAAAAGTATCTTTACGGGCAATGATTATTTCTAATTATTTTTCCAAACCTGAAGTTACCTTTCACAGCTACAACTTTGCGTGCCGAGTAAAAATTCCAGAAATTTATGCCTTTTTAGATACATTTATTAAAAAAAAAAGTTTTATTAAAGAAGTTAGTTTTCTTTTAAATATGATGTCATTTATTCTTATATTTCTCTCATTTCAAGAAAGGATTTCGCATAGCGTCTCATCAGTAACAACGAAATGAAAAAGTATTAAAGTGCAACAATTTTATGAGGTAAATATGTGTTTTTAAGCGTAACTTTTTTGTTCAAATTTTAAAAATTATTTTTAATTATAATGATAAAATGGCGTCAATTAAGATATAACAAATAAAATAAACAAATTTCGTTTTGTCTTTTCTCTGCAATACTGAAAGTAAAGTTTAGAAATTGCCACCATTAAAATAATAATAATAATAATAATAATAATAATAATAATAATAATAATAATAATAATAATAATAATAATAATAATAATAATAATAATAATAAACTTCAAAAAAAACTTTTAAAATTAAAAACAAAAAATAAAAATGGAAATAAATTTAAAAAAAGCTAGAACGGGTACATCTATAAATGAACAACTTTTATTTAAAAAAATAACTATCAAAATCGGTTCAGTAGATAGTTCAAGGCTGATGACTAAAAAAACAGCCTGATCATTTAAATTTATAGATTATTACATTTTTAAATTTTAAGAAATTAATTTGAAAACCTATATGGATATCTATGTACATCAAATAATTAATATATATATTTTTTTTATTTGCGATAAAAAAGCTCCTTTTTTTCACTTTTATTTTATCATTTTAGAGGAGCTCTGTATCTAGACACACATGCGTCCTCACCCCATTCCTCTATTTGCTGTATAACGACAATTTTGACTTTTAAACATTTCCCAACGTTGCACAATGTGGTATTTTGCTGAAAAACCTGGCCAAAATTATTTAAATTATTTTGTGCGTTCTATAGCAGATAAAATGCTTTAAGGAAATGTAAAATATATTATTATGATAGAAAAAAATCATTTCTCGAACAATTTACGCAAATTATTGTTCTAATACTCACTATTCTTTCGAGCATAATCTTCCATGTCATCCTCTTCAGAATCGCTCGAAAACTAGATTCTGGCAATAACAACTCTTAAATAAAGATCGAAACAAAAAAGTAAACCATTAAGTACATTTTTATTGCAGTCTGTGAGCAAGTCTTTTCTTGAAAAGTTTTGACTATATGAACGAAAATGCATGTTGCGGGCTTCAGCCACCATCTCTGATAGATTCCGAATTGGGTCGTATGCATGTTCCTTAATAGTAGCTCCGTGATTCAAAATTTTGTGTAATGTGTGTGACACTGGGTGTTACACAAACCATGTTAGAAGTGTTATTCGCAATTTCTTCAAATTTTTAGTATCTATTTTATAAATACTAGATAGCATATCTAGAATTGCTTTTAAATAGTGCATTAATTTTATCTCAATTCCAATAATCTGAGCTGATGTTTCTCAATCTAAAAAAACATTTTTTTTTTTTTTTTTTTTTTTTTTTGAGGTATTTTCGAAACTAGCTTTTTCAGTGTGTACCAGTATCGCATCTCAGTTTAAAACATACCTTGCATTAGTTTTTTTTTCTTTTATTGAGTGTTTCTTATTTTTGCTTCTTGCTAGACATTTTTTATAGGAAGTTTTTTAATTACAATCAAGATGTAAAATTGACTTGAAAAATCTGATTCTAACATGGAATATTGAAAGATCGAATTTCAAAGAATCAGGATCAATGTCTTTAATTATTTTTAGCTTATTAAAATCATTTTTATGATTGTTTGCAAATAGCATCGCATCGATGAATTGATTGCTAGTAATAGCATTGCAAACTTTAGCACCGACACTAGTCATCACTAATTTGGATTAAACTTGTAATAAACCATAAGCTGTGAGGATCTCTGTATTTATTAAATTTTATGCTTGCTGTTCAATGTATTTTACCTCCTCTTGGATCATGTCATTATTTTCATGAATAAATCTTGTTAGTATGAGAAAGCAAAAGCGTGGATATGGAGATATAGGGTTTTGACACTATACTTTTGAAATCCATTTATTTGCTTATTAATCTCAAATAAGCTGAAGAGATTTTGAAAGTGTTTGAGTCATCGAAATATTTAAGTCATGTTTGAGTCAAAGGCATTTTCAGACTTTTGTTTAAATATTTGCTGTGGAGATCTGTCACAACCGCATTTGCAGAGTAGTTCTAAACTTATCAATTCTGCTTTACTTGCTGTTGTAAAAAAAATTTCTATGTATCAACAGAGTCTTTGAGTAAAGTGATCTAAAAGTTTTTAAAGTTTTACTTCCGCCATGTTTCCAGTAATGAAATTATCTTTTCGATAAAATTGTTCTTTAGCTCTCTGAAGAAGTATATAGCGAGGACATAGATATTTATTAAATGTTCGGGTGATATTAAAACGATTGTATGCAAAATCTGCTGCAAAAAACATGGCCAAAGCCTCAGTTGGTAATAACATCAATGTACTTAGGTTTGAGGTCTACGACAAAGAATTAAACTTTTTTCGATATTTTGCTGCCCTTATTGGCCTGAATGCAATGTCTATAATAATTTGTGAAACATCTGCATGCCCTGCAGCTTTTTTACTCAGTTGAACTGCAATTGTTCTTGGTTAATTTCAGATTTTAATTGTTCTATTTTATATCTCTTACTTCTGCCAATACAATTTTTAAACTATTTTGCTGGGTGACAGAGTTTCTCTACTATCCTTATAGAAAAATAAAGCATTCCTTTCTGTCATTCCTCATTGCTTTCACAAAAAACATTGTTCAATGAATTCCAAAAAAGTTCATTTTTGTTTATAACTATGTTTGAAAGATTTTATTTTCTGACGTAAGTAAACGTATTCAATTTTATCAACATTTCGCAATTTCGATAAGTTTCTCATTTAGAAACTTTAACTTGTTAATTTTTCTATGTCACAATACTTTTATTACACCACTCATACATACTTTTGATATTTCTACTGATATTTTTATTCAATAGAATAAAAAAAATGTATATGCATGTCTAGTAAATTTCTTCTTAACAATATAAAACTCTCTTACCTCGTTAGTGAGTAAAGAACGTAATTCCTTATGGTTGATTTAAAATATATTGTTCAAAAAGATAACAGATAATTCACATATTACAAACACTTGGTACAAAACCAAAATGCTACATTATTTACAAAAAATCATTTAGTCCACGTTATGGATGCACGATCAAAAAACTTTTTACTTAAAGAAAAAAAAAAAAGAAACATCCAATTACTTAAAAAAAGGATTTTCCCCTTTCAATTTGCAGATTTATCATCTGCACACCAAAGGGTATCCAGTAGGAATAAAAAACTACAGCATATATTAAATCTAAACAGTTAATAAATTTCAAAAGTTTAATAATGTAAAAAAACTGCTTTTCAGAAACTTTTTTTGAAATTTTGTTTTACTTATTAAAAAAAAGGGGGGGGGGCAAATCGGAGCAAATTTTATTTCATATCTTTTAATTAGAAGGTCTATACATTATGAAAACACAAGAGTTCGCACTGAACTCAGTTTAACTCCCTATTAAAACTATTATTTTATCTAAAATATTTAACCCAAAAAAACCTGTGGTTTCAAACTGGAATATCATAATGAACATGTACTGTATTTATAAAAATATTTAAGGAAAATAGAGTATATACCTTCGTCTTTAAAAACTGTAAAATGTTTCCGAAGTTCGACATAAAATAGTTTTTTAGACGATCAATAAAATGATGCATAAATCAGAAGCATAAAATGAGGAATGCAAAAACCATGAATTCCAAATAAAATACCAGACAATTAGAGAGTCTACAGAAAGAAAGGAACCCGTTATCATATGGGCAGGATAGTCCTCTTATACCAACCTGAAAATGACCATCTAAATGCGAAATTTAAAATTTTGACTTTTGGCCAGCTTTTTGAGCGAAATACCACACTGTGCGTTGTTAAAGAAAGTTTTTGAATTCGGTTTGCCTGTCCGTCTGTCCATGCTCTAACTCGGGTAAATATACTCATATTTTCATGAAATTGATGTATGTTAATTATGTTTACCGTGGCATGTTTGGTACTGGCCATAAAGTATGTAGTACCAATCTTTTATTTACAGGGCCACTCAAAAGGAATCTATTAGATTATGGTCAATGTTGAAAAATCGTTTGCAATATATTTTAATGACATTTTAATGAGTATTTCAAATGCATTGAAATTGCTATAAATCACTGAATTTTACTACAACATGATTACTATAAGTATTCACAGGATTTATTGTTCATTTATAGACACACAAAAGAAATAGCTGATAGTACTGTATTTGATCGATAATTGCTGGAAGTGCGTTTTTAAATCCAGCTTGAACTTTTCAATTTAACGAATCTTTTGCATGTTACGCGTTGTTATAAATCCTATACTCATGTACAGGGCTGCGCAAAAGAATTTACACACCGCTACCCTTATTAGAGAAATTGCTGAAGGGTAATTTTCAACTGAGGATGTATTTTCTAATTGAACAAAATTTTTGTATGCATGTTAGTTAATAGATACAAATCTATAGATCATGTAGAGGACAGCTCAAAGAATTCGGATAATTATCAGATAGTAGAAGGAAATTTCTGACATTGTTATTTGAAATGTGCCGTGCGTTTCTAAGTGGTTCAATTAGACATCCTATTTCAATTTATTGAACTGTGTGTTTCATACTCTATGCTTCACGGTTGATTTTTTTCTTTTAACTAATATTGTCTGTTATAAAATCTGAAAGCTATAGAATTTTAATTATTGTGTTGGTGACAGTGGCTGCTAATCTAAAAGTTTATAACATAGCTTTTTTTAATTACAAAATCCATTTTTAAAATTTGATTGTATAGTTCTTGATTTCGTAGAACCTGAAGGATGGAATAAAAGAAAGATTGGTCATTGGGGATCGACATTTGTTGTGAACCAGAACAAAAGTCCATTCCACACTGTGAATCATTGCCTCGTAAAAAGAAAAAACCTTTGACAGTGTTCCATTTTACAACTTTCCCCAAGGAAATAGGCAAGGTCGATATGCTGGAAGGAACTTCTACGGCATGAAATGCTTTACCGATCTCCACTTATTTCGGAAACGACAGATTTTACTCACTTCTGATCCCTTTGTATTACTAACTTATTTGACTTCTAAAGTGAATTCAAAGCAGATATATTTCGCTGAGACCTCCTGCAAATCTCACTTTATCATTTTCGCTACTCCGGTGGTCCGCTGAAAATAATATAGACGTACTACTACTGTACAAATTGCCCTAAACATTTTTTTCTCCCTCCACCAAATCGAGATTTATGACTATTTTTAACATATTTTCAGGACATGCGAATTCTGTTGTTGTACCAGACTACTGTTCAACTTATGACAGCATCAACGGAAGGCTCAACAAAAAATAATTATAATCGAATTCACCATTGATATAGATTTCCTAAGATAAATTCCTAAATCCTCTTTTTTGTTGGGCCAAAGATACATTTTCCTTGACTAGAAAATGCCCCCTATTTTCTACAATTTTTTGGCTAAGTCAAACTGCTGTAATGATCAAGTCTTCATTCTTATCTAATATCATAAAATCATTTTTAGGGTCTGGTACTTAAAAAGTAAAAACAAAACAATTATAAGGTCACTCCAATGTCTGTCTATCACAGCCATTTTACTCGTAAACTATGGAATGATGAAAGTTGAAATTGGACACATTTAATTTGGCATACTAAAAGTTAATTTAAACCTTGTAGTAAAACTATAACGATTACCATTGGTCACATAGTTTTTGAGAAAATCACATTTTTCGCTACAAAAAAATTTCGATTTGCGGGCATTTAGCAGAGTTCTCAGAAAGAGGCACCCATCGTCTCAGAAGTATAAGAGGATTCTTGATAATTATTTTCGGAAAAAAGTAGGTAATTAGCCGTGATATTAGCTATAATTATATTAAATATTATATTAAATATAATAAAATCTCTAAATAGCAAATACCTCAGAAATATTTTAAAAAATAGTGGTTCGAAGGCCTAATTTTCTTTCTTTCTTTTTTTTTTCTTTTTTTTTTTTTAGGTCAAAATGACTAATTTTTTTTTTTTTTTTTTTGGGGGGGGGGGGCTACCGGAGTGGTTAGTTTTTTTTCTTTTTTTGCGGGGGGCGGGGGGGGAAGGGGTGCTAGTGAGTAATTTTCTTTATGACAGCCAAGTTCAATCCAAAGTGTATCATGAGAATCAGATTTAGATTTTTGCTAGTTGATTTGTTGGAATTTTCACAAAATTTTGAGCCGGATTAATATTTAGATGAATATCAGATTCATAGGTTTATCATTATGTTTTCTTGCTTCCAATCCTCCATGTTTTCATACTTTTTGGGTTCAGGAAAGCACAATGGTAAGCCTGCGAATCAACCGCTAAAATCGGGTTTTTAGGTGTTTTCCACCAAGATATGACTTCGTAGACCGATTGCATTTTAATATACGGATTAAAATGTATCTAATCCCAGATTTTCATCCGTGAACTCGCTGAGGTGATTGTCTGTGCTGCCATCTCCCGGTCTATTAATCTCTTATGTTAACTTTCTCTTTTTTTTGAGTCCGAAAATTAGTCTCTAATGCTTGTGACGAAAATATATAATCTGGAAATAACGTGTGATTTCCTACATGGAGTCCAAAAAGGTTGCAAACTGTTATCCTGTATTATTAGATTACATTTTCGCAGATTCCCTTTACTATAAAATGAGCATAATTTTCTTTTATGCTATTCAGTTGTTTGGAATTTCCAGATTAAAATTAAGCATTTTAAAATTCAAAATATACGCGAAATATGTTTTCAATTAAATTTATTTACACTGGTGTCCAAAAGTTAAGCATAATTGGTAATTAAGTAAGTAATGAAAAAAATATAAATCGAAATGTGATGAAACTCCAGGTGTTTAAACAAAATTGTACGCGTCATATATTTTCGCGAAGAGTTTTCCTCGAAATCGAACAGGGGACCGTCAACAAATTGAAAAATAACGAAGATCTTTTGGATAACCCTGTCAAAACTAATGTAGCAAAAGCGTTCAAACAGCACATTATGATTAAGTGGCTTATCGTAATGTACTGTGTGTATTTTTATAAGGATAGCATGTATACGCGTAGAGAAATTAAGGTTTTTAAAAAACCTTAATCCTAAACCAGTCCTAAATTTTTTGCTTATAATTTGCAGAATTCTTAGTAAAAAATAATGTTATTTTCCGAAAATATGGCAAACATCATTGTACACAATACCCTGTCATCAGAATTTTAAAATAATAAAAATTGTATGAAAAATGAGTAGGTTTAGTAAATAATTTTTCATTGCGCATGCGTCAATGATATCAAAATTTCATTTGCATATTGTGTTAGCTAAATATATAGAGCAACTTCTGTAAAAGTTTAAAAAACATAGCTTCAAAATTCTGAAAATGATCATCGATAGAATCAACTCAAAATCCTTATTCCTAAAAGGAAGCAAAAAAATCAAGGGTTTTATCCAAATATTAGTTGTACATGCAATATTGTGTAGGCACTAAACAATGGAATATGGATACAGCCCCTCATCTTTTTGCTTCATTAAGGAATAAAGGATTTTGATCTCATTCTATCAACGATAATTTTCAGAATTTTTAAGCTAGGTTTTTGAGACTTTCACTAAAGTTGCTCTATACATTTAACTAACATAATATGCAAATGAAATTTTAATAGCGTTCGCGCATACTCAGTAAAAAATTATTTAGTAAACTTGCTCATATGTCAAAAATTTTTTATTATTTTAAAATTCTGATGAAGGGTGTTGTGTAGAATGATGTTTGTCATATTTTCAGAAAAGAACATTATTTTATATTAAGAACTCTGCAAATTATAAGCAAAAAATTTAGGACTGTTTTTATAAAAACCTTAATTTCTCTACTAGTATACATGCTATCCTTATAAAAATAAACACAGTACATTAAAATAAGCCACTTAATCATAATGTGCAGTTTGAACGCTTTTGCTACATTAGTTTTGACAGGGTTATTCAAAAGATCTTTGCTCTTTTTCAATTTGTTGACGGTCCCCTGTTCGATTTCGGGGAAATCTCTTCGTGAAAATATATGACGCTTACTATTTTGTTTACACACCTGGAGTTTCACCTCATTTCGATTTATATTTCTTTCATTACTTACTTAATTACCAATTATGCTTAACTTTTGGACACCAGTGTATATTCTTACACTTTGTGAATTTTGAGACATGTGTCACAAAAAAAAAGGGGACAAGTTATGAGGCGTGAAATTGAAAGTCTGCCCGATGAGAGGGGGAGGGGCAACAAATTGAAACTTTGCCCGGGTGCAATTATGTTCGCATGCTCCTTGTGTACATGGAAGAAAATATACATGCACATGCCTACACGTGAGTAATGAATTATATCTAAATAATGTATATAAGTTCGTCCTATTGTAGTAATGCTCATGGACTTTTGCCTTTGAGTAGGTGGATGGATCTGGGATCTGTGTCTTGATACAAAGCATTCAAAAACCAAAGCGAGAGAATCATTAATCGCGGCATCGGCCATGTATTACAGAATTTACTAGCAAAAGAAAGTTTGTCGGTCTCTATGTATGCGATGGCTTACAGATGGCTTACTTTTAAATTCTACGGCATATATACAAGGCTGAAAATTTTGTAAGACTAGTTCGAAATGTCTTCTGGTGCGCACGAAACTCAGAATTTAAAAATTCTAAGAAACAGTTGAATTATTAATTAATCATCGCAACACACTCTCATCAGAAAGTCATCTAATTGCGCCGAGAGCTAACGAAGAAATATATCTCGATTTTAATTCAGTTTTTTGATTGTATTGTTTTAATCCAAATAGACCAAACCGCTTAGATAGTTAAAATTGAAAGACTTATTCTGAAATATCATATGCTTACGTCTCAAATACCGCAATCAATTCGAAAAATGTCGCAGTTAACCATTTGGAAAATAAATAAATAAATAAGAAATCAAAAAAGGTTGTTTTCTCAAAAAACTCCCCCCCCCCCCCCCAATGTTATCTTCAATATTTTTTTAATTCAAATCGACCAACCGCTTAGTATAAGATAAAATGGAAAGACTTATTCTAAAATGCCATACTCTTACGTCTCAAATACCGCAATCAATTCAATAAATGTCTCAATTAAACCTTTGAAAAAATAAAATCAAAAAGGGTCTTTTTTTCCGAAAAACGTTATCTCCAATATCGCAACGCTTTCTTGCTCCGCGCAACTCCGCGCGGATCAACTATTATTAACAAAAAAAGAACTCAATTCGATTATAATAAATGCATTAAATTAAACACGCCCCGATCATACATAGAAGTTAGACCGGATAAGCCATTCTGAAATCACAGTATGATGATTTGAAATTCTGACAAACTCGATCAACTTCCTTCAGCATACAGTATGCAATCAAATACAATTCATTCGAATTTCCCCTCTCTATGTTAGATAATCCATAAGCAATACACTTTCATCAAACTTATCGGGAAAAAAATTATGTAATTCAGCATAATTCAGCTGATTAGAAAAGCTAGTGGCAACAAGGAAAGGCCAATGCAACTCTCAAACCTTACGAAAATGTTAACAAAGTATCATAACGAAAACGTCTGTAAAGTGAATTGACAAGGTGAATACTGACTTCAAAGTAAAATTGATACAAAAACAGACTTTTACTCTCGAAAATAAGAATATATGTGACGTTAATAATTGGTCTAAGAAAACAACGCCATTTCAATAACAATTTTTAGCATTATTTTATTTACTAGCTGACCAGTAAGACGTTCCACGGGCTTGATCTTAAATCTACGTAAAACCAACATTGAATGATTTGATATATGTAACTCTTAAATGCCGTGTGTCGCCTTTCGGCAACGTACCTAATTTAGTCTTCTAATATATGCTATTAGAATAATAATGAAGTTTCAATGCTTACTGTTGCCAATAAAATACACATTGAAAATATAATTAAATTAATTTTCAGTATGCGGATGGCAAACAACAGTGTTGCTTAAGAATTAAGATTTATTTTTTCAATTGTTGTACATGTGCTTGTTTTGTTTAGAAGCTTGCGAAATAGACCCTACTTTGTTCTGCAGTGAGAAAGTCAAATATATTCCCCTTGAAAAAAATCAGGCATTTAAGGATTAAAGAAAAGATTCCTAATGCTGGGGACCTTAATATCTTCAACTTTGTCAACACCCACAATTTTTTATGATTTTATTGTTTTAAATGAAGATCTAATCATTCAAACCTAAAGTCGAGGCCCAAGCAATGTTTTTCCTCTCACTCGTTTTTCAGATCAAGTTTTTTTTCTTCCAACTCGTCATTTTACTTCTAAATCTCATTATTTACAAATGAAGATTTTACTTGAACAACAGCTAAAAGGTTAGTTTAAAGTAGTAAAATTTAGAGTTACATAATACAAAATTAAGTTTACGTCGTTATAATTGTAAATAAAAGTACGTAATATTAACCTTACGGGGATTTTTTTTTTTTTAATTGACTATTTCCCACCTAAATATCATAATTTCTAAACAGAATTTTTAATCGATCATTAGCTAAAAAGTTAGCATGCTGCATTAAAATTTCAGAGCGATTGCATAAAATTAATTATATTTTTAAATCAAAATGTACCTAAAGTTAATCCTAGAGGAGAATGTGCGAAAAAGAAAAAGAAAAAGAAAAGAAAAAAAAAACGAAATTTAGCAAAAGGGATTTTTTTCAAAGAATTAATATTCGTATTTTTTAACCAAACGCGTCTTTTTAAAAGCTGAATGTGTACCTCGTTAAGCACATGCGATTCATTTTTTCATATTTAAGAATTCGCCAATGTGTTTTACAGAAACTATTTCGAAAAAGTTAAAAACCGAAGCCAGCGCGGCATTTAAAGGCAAAATTAACGTAGTTATGGTTTGGAATCCTTGGATTTTTGTATTTTGATTTCCGAAGTCGTTGCCAATTTTTAAACAACAACAACAGAATCGTGTGACTTTCGGAAAAGAATTTTTTTGAAAAGGTAAATAATATATTTTTCGAAACAGACTTCGAATTTTAAAATGAAAAGGAACGTATAGTCTGGTATTTTCAAGTTTTCCTTATCTTAGTCAGAAATGCGAATGCAGATTTTTAAAGATTGTAGAAATCAGGAAAGTGACATACGGAAATAAAAAATTTAAAAAAAGATTAATATTTATATTTTTTAACTGAAGGCACCGTTTTCAATTAAAATGAACAAAGATGTGATATGGAGTCTCTAGATTGTTCGTATTTTGATTTACAAAGCTGATGCACAATTTTAAACATAACAGGAAAAACAGAATTCGCAAAAGTGTGTTTTGCAAACGAAATCGTTTGCAAATCTCACTTTTCAAAGGATTAATATTCCTATTTTTTAAACGAAATGCTGATCTCAATATGAAAATCAACGTATATATAGCGTGGTATTTTTAATTGTTTTGTAAGGAAGCAAAAAGATGAGCGTATTCAAATATGCGTGCAATATTATGTATGCTATATTGGCACTAAACAATAGATATATGGATACAGTCCCTTATCTTTTTGCTTCATTTTGGGAACAACGGATTTTGAGCTTATTTTATCGATAATAATTTTCAGAATTTTCAAACTATATTTTTGATACTTTCACTAAAGTTGCTCTATACATAGCTAACCTATTACGCACATTAGATTTTTATCGTATTGGCGCATACGCAGTGAAACATTATTTAGTAAACCTGCTCATTTTCCATACAGTTTTTTTTATTTTTTAATTCTGATTACAGGGGATAGTGTAAAATGTTGTTTGTCATGTTTTCTGAAAAGAAAATTTTTTTAGTATTAAGAATTCTGTAAATAATAAGCAAAACATTTGGCAAAATTTGGGATTGTTTTTATGTAAACTTTAATTTCTCTACGAGTATACATGCTAGCTTCATAAAAATGAACAGTTTATTACACTAAGCCACTTAATCGTAATCTACAATTTTAACGTTTTCGCTACAATGATTTTGACACGGTTATCGAAAACATATTCGTTCTTTTTCAGCTTGTTGACAGTCCCTTATTGTGTTTCGATTCAAAAAAATCTTCGCGGAAATATGTGACTTGTACTATTCTGTTTACTCACTTGGAGTTTCAGGATAATTCCTCATGTATTTTTCTAGATACTTGACAAAACGTCTAAAATCGCAAGTGGCCGGTCACCTTTGGCCATATAGTGTATATATATATATATAATAAAATTAAAATAACAATATATATATATATATATATATATACGTATAATTAGCCTGTTTGTTTCGAGCTGATCTGTACGCTGGCATTAAGTCTAAAGCTGCGATCACATATATATCTATCACAAGTAATATCAGACATTTTTTCATAAACATTTTTTACTTCAAGAGGGTTTAGTCGAAAACGCATCGTGTGATAGTTTACCACTTGCAGTTATAGATATTTACATCAAATAATGTTGTAAAGGAATATAAGTTCTATACATGGAGTTCTAAGAATATTTGGAGCTAGTTTTACGATCGCATCGAGTTTTTATTAAGCTCATTATTATGGTGAAAGGCTTCATATAGTGGTTGATTTATATCCAGGATAGGACATCGTTGATGAAACAAAGGCCCGCGGTTCGAATCCAGGCAATTTTTTCGTCATCAAAAATTTTGATTAAAAAAAAAAAAATCTTCCAAGTTTTGAATTGCTTGAGGGCCCAAGACGGCTTATTCCTGCCCTGCTGATCTTTGTGTTGATTTATTATCTTATTTATTCTAGGAGAGATTTTTTTTCAGTTCGCAAAAGAAAGATGAAATTGCGATCGTAAATCGTACCAGGGATGGATGGATATTTTCCCTCGCTGCAATCCCTGAGTTAATCTCTGATTCTTTCTCTTTATTTCGCAAATTTAAATGATTGGTGAAATAATTCTGACTCATTCAAAATTCCATCTCTCTACTTCAAATTGATAATGAAACAGATTTTTGTTTTTATTACTTATCGTGAAAAATTTCCTTACCTGAGTATCAATGAATAGAGGAACTGGCGCTAACAGAAAAGGCAGAAAGCAGCCGACAATCTTACGCCAGTGATAACGGAACATCGGTGACAAGAACATCTGTACAATGATTGACAGGTGAGCACTGAAACCAAATCAAAATCGAAACAGAGAGCAGCTGAAATCAGACTTTTATTCTGGATTCAAAGGTAGACAGAGAGATGTGACGCGTTTGTCTTGCGTCGTTTTATGGCCCAAATTCACGATAACATTTTATTCGGAAGGAGGGAGGAAAAATGTTGTAAATAAAGTAGAATTGCGTAAAACAATAAAGCCATTGAATATATCAAAGACAGGTAGCGAAGTCTGAAGCGAAGTACCATGACCATTTAATGTAACAATGTGTAAACAGATTCAAAGTTTAGTATGAAAAATAATGCTATTGGTTGGTTCGTCTTGTGTCGAAAGTAAGGGGATTATTTTCATTCCTTTCATATTTAAGACTACTCAGTACACTTTTCCAAGAAAAAAAAAAAGAGAGCGAGAGAGAGAGAATTACATTACAAGTAATTAATGACTTTGTTTGAGCTATTAAAATTTAATTAATTCTGATACAAAAATAGGATCATTTTAGCAATCAGCATTTTTTAATTAAATTTTTTTGAAAATTTTGAAGTTTTTAAAAGTTTTATAACATTTTTAAATTTTAATATTTTTTAGCTATTTTAACGGATTTATTTTCATTGGATTATTGGGAACAAAAGTTAAAATGGAATTAAAGATGTAATTTTTATTTAAATTTAAAAAGAAATAGCGCGAAACTTGGGGGGGGGGGGGGGAGGAATTGTAAATATGAATTTTGAGATAAAAAAAAAAAAAATTACTTTAACCCTCAGACCTAAATCCATACTAATTATTGTAGTGCATATATAGTTTCTATTTAGCATTGCCCTTGAGAACGAGCTAAATACCACATTTCCAATTTCCAATTTTTGCCAAATCCTATGTTTGATATAGTTTATTATTTAACGAGTTATTCCATATTTTGATGTTGAATTGTAGTATTTGTCTAATGAATGTCTAAAAAATTCAAGACTGTATCTGCAACAGAAAAAAAAAACTTTAAGGAATAGCAAACACTAACATCAATAAAAATAAAAGTCTGAGGAAAAAACGCATTTAAAGTTTCTAAAGACATATTATAAAAACTAAAAATGTTTATAGAGCAGTAATTTTTTTAATTTGCTATTATCCACTTATACGAGAGTTGCTATTTATATTTCTGGCCTAGTAATGAAAACACAAATATTTATGATCAGTATTGAATTTATTGCTTTTCAAAGTATTCTCCTTGAAGATCAATAAACTTTTACATCCGTTTGAACCAATTTTCAAAGTACTGTTTCCACTCCTATCAGGGTTGGCAAGTTTCTGACGGGGTAGTTAAAACCAGCGGTAGAAACCGGTTAAAAGCGGCATGGCAGAAACTGGTTTCTGCCAGTAAGTGGCAAAAACTGGCAGAAACTAAGAAACAGTACTAAATAAGAACTTTACTCAGCAATGATTCATAATTCACTCTTACATTTGATATGTAAATCATTGAGCTAAAAATTAAAACATAAGATTATGAATGTTATTCAAAGTATCAAAACGTTTAAAAATGATCATATAAATACATCTTTGCTTATTTAAAACACTAATTTTCATTCACTTGGAAAACAGAAACTTTCACAACAATAACCTGATACTGTACAAGTTTAATTATTAATATTATTGTTTACAGTTGAATTTCTATTTCTTTTAAAAATAAATTTACAAAAAATTCTGATTTAATAACAAATTACTTTTCAGATTATTTTTAAATAAATAACATAATGCAATTTCTTGTGAAAATATATAAGTAAATAATTGAAGCACAAAAAATGACATAGACAAAGAAAATTTAATGAAATATCTTGTACAATTATTTTACAATATTGAAGAAACAAATTACCACTCAAATATACTATTAGTATTTTTTCCACGAAGCATTCCATAACATAGGACTAATTTTGCTAATCTTTCTGCCCCCAGATTATTTCTTAATTTGTTGAGTATAAAATATTGAGTTGTATAAAATAATTGTTTAAACATAAATTACATATGCATATGTAACAAAAAAAAAAAAAAAAAAAAAAAAAAGAATATCTGTTACATTATTCAATTTTTCAAAAATCAAATTTTTTTTTTTATTAAAACTATCCACAATATTTTATTTGTGTGCATATATTTATTCTGAATTATTTAAGTACTAATTATTTAAGGATGAACTACTTAATAAATTTAATATTACTAAAAAAAAATCAGAGATTATGTCACAGAATGTCTTTATGCCAGTTGTTGCCAGTTTCTGCCGGTTAAAACCACTTTCTGCCACTGGCACGGCAGAAACCACTTTCTGCCGGCAAAAACCCAACCCTGACTCCTATGGAGGTAGTTCCAAACATGCGTTTTGAACGCAACAACCGCTTCTTCGGGCGTCTAAAATCATTATCGACGTAATTTATTTTTGATGTGTGGCAATTAAAAAAAATGTTATTGGGTGACAAATCAGGGCTCTATGGCTGATGACCCATCTTCGATGTTTTGGCCTTTAAGAAATTGCTTTGTTTGAGCCGATATGTGAGAGCTCACATTGTCATGATAAAAAATTATTCGTCTGTTATTCTGCTTTTTTTTTTAATTTCTCCGAAGACTTCTGGCAAATAAAGGGTCGAGTACCATTCAGAACTGACTGTCTTGCATTGCTTTAATGCCACTGTCGCCACGTGACCGCTAATTTCGAAGAAACACGCAACCATTTGCATCGATGTGCTTCTTCCTCGCACAGCTTTTGTTGGATTTGGCTCATCTTAAAACACCCATACAATCGATTGCTGTTTTGTTTCCGGCTCATACGCATAGATCCACAATTCGTCACCTGTGTAGATGTTATACACATCTTTTGATGAACTTTGAACGTATTTGTTTAACATGTCTTTGCCCCAATCGACACAAGCTTTCTTTTGATCGTTTGCTAGATTATGCGGGCTCCAACAAGAAAAAATATTTTTTTACTATCAAATTTTCCGGCAATATCTTATTGATGCCTGTTATACTAATGTCCAAAGATTTCTCAATCTCACGGTATGTCACATGACAATCTTGCTTTATCAGTTCAGGCACAGCATGGATATTTTCTGGCACAACAACAGATTTTGGTGGACCTACACGGAATGCGTCCTGGAGCTAACATGGAACACGAATGAATTTCTTATACCAGTTTTTTACAGTGCTTTAGGATGGTGCTTTATCGTTGTATAAAAAATTACAGCAATTACTACAACAAATTATTAAAATAAGTAAAAAACAGTATATATATAGGGGAGAGTGGGGATACTTGAGCATAGGGGATACTTGAGCCACCCCTATTATCTCTACAGTTAGTTAATTTTTCTTTCTAAAACTGCCAATATGTTAACACATTTATAGTTCTGAACATGTAAAAAAGAAATCACACATCTTGGTACCATTTTGAAAGTATAGTGATCAATAGTTGTATTTTCCCTATCTGAAGTAAATTTTTGGGTACATGGTTTTTTTGTAATCAAAGTTTTGTTTAAAGTTGCAACTATATACATAAATTTAATAAGCATAATTTCAATTGTATTTTGAATCTAAAATAGTTCTAATAGCTGCATGCTTTATTTAGTAAAACTCTGGGAAACAAAACTAGTGGTAGTGGGGATACTTGAGCCAGTGAGAGTGGGGATACTTGAGCCATATCTCAACCCTCCCCACTAGAAATTAAACATAGGAGAAACAAACAAAAAATAAAATTCCTTCCTTATATTCACTAATAGATTTTTTTCTGGATAAAAGAGAGAATAATTTTTCATTTCATTTTATTTTTCTTAAAAAAATAACTACTTAAAAATGTTTAAAAATGTATATTTTTTAAATGAAAATATCCATTTTAATTTTCATTTTGACTAGCAAAATAGCCTGTCTATATAAATGTAAACATAGTTTTCAATTTAACTTTTATTAAATTAAAATAACTTTTTAAAACTGTTTTACAGGCTATAATCTCTAACACTTTAATTAGTTAGGTCCAACATATTAAAATATTTATTTTTTAATATAACATATTAAGATTAATATCTTATATTGAAATCGTAACCTCTGTTGCTGTAATTCTTTTTTTAACTAAGAAAATTGAAGAAAAATTGGTAAAAAGAGCGCACAAAAAACAAGAAAAGCAACAAAAATCCCAGTTCAAACTTACCTGCATGGAGCCAAAGAGGAAGACAAAATCTTTTCCTGTGAAATCAAAAAAGTGTTTGAAATAGTAGAATGATACATCTGGCTTAAATTCCGACAGCTACTAAATTAAAAGCATGAGTTCGACATTATCATTAGAGGAAAATTCTGCCAATGATGGTGATGATGTGAAAAGAAAACCTTCCATTGATGGTTGGTTACTAATAAAATATGCCAGAAAGAAAACTAAAAATATTTGTTGGATAAGCACTTAATATTTTGAAAATGAAATTTGCCCGAAGAATAGCAGATTCCAAATTTAAATGACTCTGAACTGAGGGTGTTTCTACCGTTGTTATAACTCAAGTTGAAATTATCATTTGACAACCAGTTCTAACGAAAAAAAATGATCGTATTAGTACTAACTTTGTTTTCTCAATTGGTTTGGAAGGACTTTATGTTTCATAATTTATCATTCTGTAAAATGTTTGTGCAAAAATAAAGCGAAAAAAATTACTTTTGTAGGTATTTTTCCGTAGTGGCTCAAGTATCCCTTCACCATGGCTCAAGTATCCCTCCCATGGGGATACTTGAGCCATCATGTAAAACAAAAAATAAACATTTTTTATACATAGAAAAAAATTCAAAATTAATTGAAAGTGGTTTTCAGTTGAAGAAAAAATATCAAATTTTCATTTTCAATATTTTATTTTATTATAAGAAATTATAAAAAATTTAAAAAAATTAAAATTAAAAAAATGGCTCAAGTATCCCCATCTTCCCCTATATGTATTGTGGCGTAGTGGCAGATGGGCTTGCAATAAATTGTAGAAATTTAATTAAATATTCAAGACTAAATTTTATAAACTCAACAACTATAAAAATTTAATGAGAAATGACAGTTACAAATGCTCTGACTTTTCAGAGCGGTTGGTGCGCCGGACACCCGGACTTCAAACCCCGATATTGGGTATAGCAGTGGTCTGAGAGAGCAGAGTTCCCTCCAACGTAATCTCGAGAGATCTATCTCTCCACTGTCCGACCAGCAGCCAAAAAAACAAACGTCCTTCCCTGGTCAACATTTACAAGGGGGGGGGGAGGAAAGACCTCTTTCTCAGACTTCTTCCAATCTGGATCCAGGGGTCAAGGCGTCCTTCTCCCATTTGATATCACAGAGTGCCTCCCCTTGACTGATTTCACAGCCCAAGGAAATCTGTACTTAGCAATAGAAATGCAAGCAAAACACCTGTGTAAGGTGACCTCCACATAAAGCGCGGGAGGCAGTATTGTTCAGGCATAGCACTAAATCCTCGTACGCCACTCAGCTGGAGACAACTTGCTCATCCCCTCACTGTCCACATAAAGTTCAATAATTGCGACCACATTCCGATCCTTGAGGACAAAAGGCACACCTGCAGCAGGAAATGTGGAGATATGACAGTATATATATGCAAATTCGTATTATTTTGTTTTTTCATGGCTAATACGAAGATGAAACCACACACTTTATTTGTAGTTCCAAAGTATTTGTGGGCCGTTAGATTCTATTTTGATTCTACAAATTTCGATTTTATTCATTTTAATTTATTTTTTCCATGTTTCAATGTGGTAATTTTGTATTAAATTTAATGGTTTATATATTGTTTTACAATTGCTTGTTTTATATATATATATATACAACCATAACCATTAATTGTAAGACAATATGTATACTGGGTGAATCATAATTAGCGAAACGATAGACTATCTCCTTAAATATTGCTCCTAGGCACATATTTCCAGTTGCAAAATTTCATGAAAAAGGGTGCAAAATGTGATGACATAAATTGCAACTCCATAGGACGGGGGGGGGGGTCTATTTAAAAAAAATACGAAAATTTAAGTTTTATGCGGTCCCCGTATAGGACAAAATGTTTAATTAGGAAGTTATTCTTTACCCATTTTTAAATTAAACAAAAAAAAAAAAAAATCCTTTTTTCATTTAAAATTTTCACAGAGATATTCAAATCCTAAATTCTCCAAAATTCGTTACTTACACCACTTAACAATAGTTCTAAGCAAACAGTTTTTGATTCATTTTAAAAGCAAGACAGTGGTCATCCACAAATTGTCTGTTATTAAATGTTGATTTAAGACAATGTCTCTCATTTAGGCATAAAAAGGCAGCTTACAGATTTTATGCTAAACTTGCTTTCAAAACTTGCTGATAGTCTGCACTAGAGGTCGAAATATCTAGGTCCGGTCCGAAACGACGCATATAAAAAAGTTCGGTACGGCTTGAAAAAAGGTTAAAATCATAGCTCACCCCGACCTAACTGAATTTCTATATAGTTTTTTTTTTATATTGATATGGTTAAAAATTGTTTTGTATGCGTGAGTTCTGACCAAAAATATTTTACTTAAAGAAGTGCAAAAAACTGCGACATACATTTTTTTTTTTTTTTTTTTTTTTTTTTTTATGAATATTTATACGTAACTGTTTTATTTTTCCTTTAATATAATTTGCTATACAATAAAATCTTTTAAGAGGCAATCACATGGAAAAGAAGACCCTTTAAACAAGTTACTTTTTTAGGATGTATAAATGCAATCGATTTTTTATCTCGGATATTATTATAATGTCTTTGCGTGGATTTTTTCCGTTTAAGACAAAATTGTGTCATAGGCAAATTCGTTTTCACTGGTTTTACTTCATTTTATTTTTTCCCTTTTAACAGGATAATGGACCTTTATTTGAGCAAAATCATCTGCAGCAACATCGTCGCAAAAAAGATCTATTTCTGCGGTATAATATAGTACCAAAACAATTTTGTCTTAATTTATCATTTATGAAGGTTTTACGAAGTAAATAATAAAGGTAAGTGTATTTATATACTTTAAATCTGTTTTTATCAAAACTATTTTTTCAGCATTTTTAGATTTTTGAAATGCTCCTTGTGACGTAATTTTTGATCAATATTTATGAAATTGATAAGGAGGTATCCTGATATTGTTTAGAAAGAAATTGTGCAAGAAAATAAGTTTAATGATATTATGTAAGCTTTTTAAAATTCGTCTTCATTAAGACAGTTAAATTTGATTCTTTACTTATTAAAAGGCAAAAATTTGATGAAAATCGATATGGAATTTAGATAAAAAATCTGTAAAATATTAACTATTCAAGAGATTAAAAAAATCTTACAAAAACTTGTTTATAATAGAGTTTTAAATGATAAAAATGCAAAAGCAAGAAAATATCTCAAAAATTAAGACACGAGGAGCATTTTAAAATCTTGTTTAAAAATTTAAAGTTTTTTAAAAAATTTAAAAATTTTAATAAAATTGGATTTTTTTTTTTTTTTTTTTTTTTTTTTTTGAAGATGTTATATATGATTTTGGTGAAATGTTTATATGCACAAAATTTTATATTGCCATGATAAAAAAAAAAAAAATAACGCTTACCGTTTTTTTAAATCTACTATCCTTTTAAAAAATATTTTATTTTATTTTATTTTTATTTTTTTTTATTTTATTTTATTTTTTTTTTTTTTTTGCAAAATAATGTCGATTTAAAAATATATGCGTTTTCTGAGAAATTTTTTGGGCTAAACAAATTTTACTAATTTTTACTTTTTATTTATTTATTTATTTATTTTTTTTTTTTTTTTAGGTTTTGTCGAGACCGGAACTGAAAACTTAGCCCGTGCAGACCTAGGAAGAAGAAAGCCAGTCCCAATTCGGAATGAAAAACATGTTAGGCCTGGCCGAGTTTCCAGAAAAAAAAGTAAGATCGCGGGCCTGGTTAGACCCGGTCTAAGAATACAGACATTTTTTAACGGCCTCGCCGGACGATAAAAAGCCTGAAGTTGTGAAGGCTGAAGTTATGAAAAAAAATTCCCAATCGGCATGTTAGAAAAAGTATTGTTTCAAATAACTTACAGACATATATAGAACAGAAAAAGGTAGAAACGGTAAAAGTGAAACTTAATCGAAAGTTTAAGCGAAAGAAAGACTTTTTTTTTTTTCACATGCAATTTTTTAAAAAGCACTTAAACATTTTATTAGGAGCCAATTTTTGTTTAAAATTTAAATGCGTTTTACTGCATGATGTTCCCCCCCCCCCTACTATTTTCCGTTTTTAAATTATTAATTCAATAATCGTTAAATAAATAAGTTGCAAACTTGGAACTTGTTTTTTTTATTTTTTTATATTACATTAATTTTGTTTCGGCAAAAAAATATTTGCTTTTGAACATATGATTTTTGAAAAAATAAGTTACATCATTTTAAAGATAAATATTGTTAATATTTTTAAAATTACTGTTTAAAAAAATCCTGAAACAAAAACTAAAGTCATATTTACCTCTTTAACTAAATTAAAAAAAAAAAAAATTGAAATCCGATGGATGTTCCGAGTTATAACGATTTTAAATTTCTGCACTTAAAAAAATAATAATGAGTTAATTTTTTTTTAATTTTATGAGAAATTTTAGGATGTCATTTTGTTTGCAACTTATAGGGTTAACCATCACAAATATATATTTACATCAAAATTCAAGCTAAATAAATATATTTTTGCATGTTTCCTATAACTCTTAAAGTAATATACTTCTTGAATTGCACGCATTTCAATTTGTGTCTAATCCCTTAAAACTTGATAAATTATTTAAATGGCCATAATACTCTGAGTTTTGTAGATATGAAGATGCAATTTTTTGCGTTTAATTGAAGAATGGTTGAGGAAACTTTTTCCTAATTGGAATTTTTACCCTACGGGGGCTTTATGAAAATTTTATTTTCATATTTTTTCAAATAGATTCCCCATGGAGTTGCAACTTATGCCATCATATTTTGTACTTTTTTTAATATAAATTTTTGCAACTGGAAGTATGCTGGATTTAGAGACAATATTTAAGGTGATAGCCTATTGTTTTAATGGTTATGACTCACCCTGTATATGGGTGATTCTACGATAAGAGGTTTCAAAAACATAGAGGATTCGGCCAAAAAGAAAAGTTTGAGTTTGATCAAAAACTTTTAAATTATGATTTTTGTCCCGTTTATTTACTTTTTCATAAAAGGGCAAGTCACTTCATACATATTTTATAACTTTTTCTGGTCAGTGAATCGCTCCCCTGGCAGTTATCTTGCCAGGGGAAATACGGCAGGGGAGAGAGATTTTCATGTAAATTAAATTTTTTTAACTGAGTGAATTAGTTTTTGGGTTAATTGTGCATTTCACTTTAATCATTACCGTATTGTTTAATTAGGACAGTAAATGCAATTGAATTAAATGAATATTATAAGTTTTATGACTTACCAGGGGAGATACACGATCACCGTGCGAAACCACTACACCGCACGGTCGCGTCGCAACAACTAAAATTGGCGACGCTTAAATGGCTTGCGCGTTTAGTAATGCTAACTTCAAGCCGATAGATGTCCTTAAGTGCTACTTCCGATATAGCCATCCTTGAATTTATATTTGTTTCAGCGGAACGAAATTTGACAGGGTAGATACACAAACTAGTTGGATGTGCCAATCCCAAAACTTTCTTCTATCTCATACGTACATTTTAATATTTAGAAAAAATAGTTACTCATTTTAATGCTTTAATGATTTTAATTCAATACCATACCAACTTTGATTTTCATCTTAAATTTCTGCTTCAGTCAATTGATAGGAGAAAAACGAATTTCTGTCTCTGCACGAGCCGATGGACAATAGAATGATAGGCAGATTTTTTTTTTTCAAATTCAGGGAGGACCTACTTGCCATACCAAAAAAATAATCATATACAAAAAACTTAGTCCAGTTCTAGAACTAACTTCACACATTTTTATGTTGTGCAATATTGAAAATGGCATAAAATTTGCTATTACAGCGCCCCCTTCCGGCGGATTTTTTTCAGATTCAGGGCGATGCAACTAGCCATAGTGATACACTTACACAAAAAATTTCATTCAATTCGATGCATAACTTCATATACTTTTGGTCAGTACGATATTGAAAATGGCACAAAAATCGCGATTGCAGCGCCCCCTTCCGACGGATGTTTCTCAAATTCAGTAAGGACCAACTAGCCATAGTCATACACATACAAAAAAAATTTGGTTTAATTGGATGCATAACTTCATATACTTTTGATCGGTACAATATTGAAAATGGCACAAAAATCGCGGTTGCAGCGCCCCCTTCCGGCGGATTTTTTTCAGATTCAGGGCGACGCAACTAGCCATAGTGATACACTTACACAAAAAATTTCGTTCAATTCGATGCATAACTTCATGTACTTTTGGTCAGTACGATATTGAAAATAACACAAAAATCGCGATTGCAGCCCCCCCTTCCGACGGATGTTTTTCAAATTCAGGGAGGACCAATTAGCCATAGTCATACACGTACACAAAAAATTTGGTTTAATTCGATGCATAACTTCATATACTTTTGGTCGGTACAATATTGAAAATGGCACAAAAATCGCGATTGCAGCGCCCCCTTCCGGCGGAGTATTTCAAAACTGGAGGAGGACCTGCTTGCCACAGCCAGAAACATTCACAAAAAATTTGGTTCAATTCTATGCATAACTTCATACACTTTTTGATGGTAGAAGGGCGACATACACACAGACAGACACACACACAGACACACAGACACACGGACAGACAACGATTTTGTAAAAACAAGTTTTTTGGAATCCCTGATCCCTAAAACGTGTAAATCTGTTGAAAACCGGAAGTCGAAAAAAATTTCGATTACAATACTTTCTTCTATTGAAGATAGAAGAAAGTAAAAAAAGCGGGACAAAAGTTAATTTTAAACATTATTTGAAATTAACAAAATTATTTTTTTTTTTATTTTATAATACGTAAGTATAATTACTTAAATTCCAATTAAACATACTTTAGTTAAGCATCTGATGGAAAAATATATGTATTGTTTGAAAGTTAAATTGAAACCGGCAAGGGGACATGCCAGGGGAGAGACTTCTTTTAGACTTTGTAAGAAATTTCAGAAAAATGTGTTTTAATTAGGCATTCAATCGTGATGTTATTTAATAAAGTATATTAATATGATGCGATTCATTGCAAAAAATAGCAACATATAGAATAAAAAATCTGTTTTAAACGGATTGCCGTACAAATTACCTCTTATCGTAGAATCACCCATATATAAATAATATTTGTATTCAGAAGGTTATGAATAAGGTAAGGTAATTAATTAAAGTTATGATACGTTGCTGTTTATCCGAGGTAATTGAAAGTACGAATATTGAATGTTGAATAAGATAGGAATGAAAATGTTGTGATGCAACAAAACTTGTTCCTTCTTTCATTCTTACCTCCAATTTTTTCCCTGTGAGTTTAAAGACGCTTTATAATTTAAACTCACCATATTTATATAATTATATACCATATTATGCTTCATACCTATTCTTTGTACTAAAATAAATAATAAAATAGAAAATAACAGGAACGAAAAATCATGCATAGTATAAATTATGAAACAATTTCCAACACATCGTCAATATTTAACAAAACTTCTAGTTTATTAAGACTAAACATGATATCTAAATGAACAATTTGGAAAACGTATAACGCATTATTTGAAAATCCTATTTCCATTATTACCATGAACAGCCTTTAAAATATCCGAATTTTTTGCATCATTGTATATGGTCCGCTGATATGCTTGCATACTACATACTATACTAAAAGTATTAATTAAATGCATAGCACAAAATTTCCACGCAGCAATGAGAACTTTTGTGCGACCCTGTAAATTATCAATAAAATTTGTACATACGAAAGAAATATTTAAAAAATAGTTACATTTTAAAATACGTACCACATCTATGTAAACGCACTTCCGGCAATTAATTGCCTCTAATAGTTTAATATTGCTCATTTTCTTCTATAGCCGAATTCCTTTGTGTGTCCCTACAATTAAATAATAAGTTCTGTGCATACCAAATTCTATAGTAAGAACCTTATAGCATACCTCAGTGGTGTATATAAATTTCAATATATTGAAAATACTGTAATATCCTTAAAGTACACGACAAACGATTTTTCACCATAGATCGTTATGTGACGGAATTCTTTTATATGGTTCTGTAAATGAACCGAAAACGCTAGACACTTCATTATCAATACCAAGCATTTCATGGTAAACAACAATAACCATTTCATGGCAATCGGATTATATTTACACGAATTGGAGCACGGACAGACATAGACATACGGACTGACAAACCAAATTCATAAAAACTTTTCACCTGATTTGGAAACTTTTAAAAACGCCGAAAACTGATCAAGAAATATTTTTAAGGTAAAACACATCTACATGTACCAAGACTATCATAACATAGTCCCTAGTAAAATGTACTATCTAGCATTAAGTTTCCAATTAATAAGAGAATAAGATGATGTTCTGCGTAACATTCAGAACAATTTCCGAGCCTATACTACACATTTTCCATATTTCATTGACCTCTTTAAAACAATAGAAAGCTCACACATATTATCATGGATATCAAAACTTCTTCTCTCTGAAACAAGAGAAAACTCAATGACTTTGCGCATGGTAAATTTATGCACTCAGCAGATACAATCATACACAATGAGTATATTGCTATGCTATAGCCTTATTTGAAAAGAAATCTAAAAGGCAGTGGGCAAAGTTTCTTAAAAAGTGTGCAGAAGATAGATGGCGTACACCACCATTGTGTACACTTACCATTGGCAGCTTATTTATATAAAATAAGATTGAAGGTTCAAATCAATATAAATAAACTAATTAAAAAAGACACCCTCTTACTGGCATTTCGAACTCGATCTCCCTTTCTTGAAATTTTTCTTTCGTTTCCATCATTTGAAATTTAGTTTTAAGGCACATATTGTTGTTTCGGTAATAAATTAATGATTATTAATACTTTCAATAATATATATTTTCAGGGTATTATGTATAGGAACAATATGCAGTAGAGTGCCAATTATCCGAACCGCAAAAGACTGAAGCCGATCTGGTTAATGAAAAATCCTTATAACTGGGAGAACTTTATGGCAATGTTTTCCTTTAAAAATTATTCTGGGCTTAGGACTGGCAATTGTAGTAGGGCACATTTTAGCATACAAACGCCTGTTTAAATGTTACTTTTTAAGTTTTTTTTTAAATTTTATTTTTCACAAAATTGGTACAAAGTTATACATTAAAATATACATATAAATTATTACATGTACATGTACATACTATGCATAGATTATGTACAATTATATACATGTAAAAAAAAAAAAAAAAAAAAAAAAAAAAAAAAAACTCATTGTGATAGGGAAAAGAAATTCTTGATAGTCTTTCTGTTTAACAAAGGGCATCTTTTTTAATGTGAGATATTTTCTTAGGTTTAGAAGAAAAACTTCTTAGGTTTTAGAATCAGTATATTTATGCATAGCTTTCTGTATTTGTTGACAAATTTATGATTTCAGGATTAGGAAATGATTATTTTGTGGTATTCAACCGCATTTACCCACTGTGTCTAAAGAAGTTTCACTTTAAAATTTTTAAAGAATGTTGGGAAAAAAAAAAAAAAAAAAACGGATTGCCCTCGATCGATCCGGTTAATTGGATAATTCAGTTAATTGCCGTCCGAATAATCAGTATTCTACTGTGTGTTTTTTTTTTTTTTCTTTTTTTCCAAAACAGTTTGAAAATTTAATAAATAAATAAATAAATAAATTACATCAGGATAAGGGCTTTGATTACATATTCACATTTTCTTTTAAATTATTGCGACAAATACAGTGAATTACTATAGGTAGCTGGAGCGGGTAAAATGCATCCAGACCACGTGCTTACAGGGAACCTCTGTGATACAGAAATACTTTTTTTTTTTTCATTCTTTTAAATAAAATTACGACCCCAAAACATTTTAAAACTAGCATTTTATACTCCACTAAATTCAAGCATTTTCTGTTTTATCCTTCAAAGTAGTTTACAACCTTAAAATTGTTATTGTACCCGGACCTCATCAAAAACGTTTACGACATGGCATTTGGCCTAGTAGTCCGATTTTAAACAAATCTGACCTAACCTACACTGGTAAAAAAAATTGTGTAACCTTACTGCGTAATATCAGTATGGAGTAATTCTTTTTACTTATAAAATGGTGTTATTCAAACATATATTACTGGTGTAAAATTACGTTACGCCGGTTATATTGGTTAAAGTATTCCATAAAATTGGAGGCAGCAAGGCTGCCACAATTTTATAGAGTAACATTACACAAATGCTTTACAGTGTACAATTTTTATCAGATTGGGTAGACTTTAAATATTTCGGGTTCAAGTCTGTTTCGAGTCGGGATCGTGTTGCTCTGATTTTTAAAGGAAGACCTGAATATTTTTCATTTGCAGAATTATATATTTAAATGTTAGTGAGTGTATATGTGTTCATTTTTATACAAAAATAAATAGAAATATTATTGAGACATAATTATAGACTATTTTTTCATAATTGTATTAAAATGTGGATTAATTTTCTTTCGGATCAGATTCATATTGAAGTGTGTTGTGTTAGGATAGAGATCGGCACGGGCCGGAATTTCCAGGCCCGGGCCCGGCTCGTTAGAAAATTCGAAACGATTCCGCGGACCGGGTCGGGTACGGGCCACGGGCCAAGCCCGAGGGGGGGGGGAACCTCTAGGTTGGGATCGAGTTTCGACTTCACATTAAGCAAGTACGAAAAATCATGCGTTAAGCATAGATTATGAAGCACTTTCCAACGTTTCATAAAATCTTTAACAAAACTTCGTTTTTTAGGTAAATAAGGATATAAAGCCAAATATAGCCAAAAATGTATTCCTGTAATACTGGAACAGCCCTGTATTTGATCTGTCAGCTAATATACATACTATATAATGGGAAAATTTAGTTTAACAAAAAATGCCTAGTAGCTTGAAATTTCTCTTTCAGCAATTTATACTAATAAATGGAAACATACTTGAATACTTTGTTCAGCCTTGTAGTTTGTCTGGAACCTTTATTACACATCAGTGTTAAGATAAAATTTATTTTAAACTAAAACACTCTTAAAACAACTGAAATCGCATTCTCATAAATTATCTTTCATAAGCTCCATGCAACCAATTCTTTGCGTGGCCCTGTATATCATTTTATCTATATTCTGCAAACCTTTCTTAGTAAATTTAATGCAGTTCAGCGTAAAAATGCATAATTTATTTAAGAATCACCTTTTAGTAATTTATGCTCATATTCAGTAACGTTGGCGAGCTCTTTTGGAGTTCCCTGTATATTAACTATAACATTTATACACACCATATAATATGCATAAATTTAGTGAAACTTATACACGCACATCATATTTAAAATTCATTTCATCCATCCATCAGCTATCATCGGATACATATACAGTACTTCGGAAAGAATGTACTATTTGAAATCTTTTGTGTGTCCCTGTAAATACTATATACTTTATATGAGGGAAGGCAGTATCGTATAATTTATACTAAGCCTCAATGACATACATCAATTTTATTATGCATGAAACAGTTTAATATATTTAAAATATGTTACACACAATTACCTCTTTTACCATTATCTAATGAAATTCTTTTGTGTGGCCCTGTAAATGAATAATAGCTACATTTTCACCTTATATTTTATAGAATGCATATTTTAATGCACCTTATAAAAGCATATAAATTTTAATATGTTTAACAGGGTATAACATCTTTAAAATTCCTTTGAAACGATTTTCCCCCATAGGCCGTAATGTAATGGGAAACTTTTGATTCTCGCTGTAGATAAACTAATCATGTTAGAAACTTCATTTTCAATAGGGTTCGTGCTAGGGTAAATGTCAATAACGTCCTAAAATTTAATGGCAATCCGAGTATATTTACGTGAATTAGAGCGCGGAAAGACGGACAGACGACCAGACGGCCAGACAAACCGAATGCATAAGCGCTTTTCAACTTTTGTTGGAAAGTGCTAAAAAAATCGGATTCAGGTCGGTTTTCGGGTTGACATTAAACATAATTTTTGATTCGGATCGAGTTGTACAATCATGTTTATGAAAAGGAATGTGCAGATGCTGATATCTGTATATTTTTTCCCTGGCCATACATGCTGGTCAGCAAATTTATAACATAATTTTATCTAAGCTCTTAGACCGGGAGGCGGCAACGCAGACAATCCCCGCATCGAGTTCACAAATGAAATTCTAGGATTAGTGAAATCTCGATTTGCATACTAAAACGCAAACGGACTACCAAGTCATATCTTGGTGAGAAATGTTTAAAAATCCAATTTTAGCGAATTACTCACAGATTTACCATTATGTCTTCCTGCTCCCAATCCTTCGTGTTTTCATACTTTTGGGTGCCAGGAAAGCAGAATGGTAAACCGACGAGTCATTTGGTAAAATCAGGGTTTTAGACGTTTTCCATCAAGATATGACTTGGCAGATCGATTGCGTTTTAATATGCGAATCGAGATTTCACTAATCCTAGATTTTCAACCGTGAATTCGATGTGGCGATTGCCTGTGCTGCCGCCTCCCGGTCTATCTAAAATTAAAATGCTTCATCATTTTAAAATGCAATTTAAAAAGAAAACAAGCTGGAAATTGCACGTGAAGCGTAGCAAATGAGATGCGTTCGTACGATAGCGGAGTTTCAAAATTATTCAGATCTTGCTATTAAAGTAGGCAGTACTTCGGATACAGTATGGTGGCCGAAATCTTTTTTTTTTGTGTGTGTGTGTGTTCCTGTAAATATACAGGAAGTAACTTTTATTACACCTCAGCAACGTATACACCTCACGTACACACTTTTATTACACCTCAGCGCGATTCTGCTTTCACACATCATATTGCATACTTAGAAGAAACAAGTTGGGAATTGCACGTAAAGCGTGGCAAATGAGGTGCGTTCGTTGTTAACGAAGTTTTAAAATATTCAGATCTTGCTGATATAGTAGAGCGTACTTTGGATACAGTATAGTGGTCGAAATCTTTGTGTTCCTGTAAGCAGGGTGTAATTTTTATTATACTTCATTAACGTATATCTTATTCATAAAATGTGAAATAGTTTAATATAATTAAAACATGCCCCAAACAATGTTTCCCCGGATAGCATTATGTAGTGAAATACTTTTGTCTGCACCTGTAATTTAATTATAAATATCCTTTAATCACAGATTGACAAAATGTGTATTTTAGTATTTATATGCTTCATAGGTTCATGTCTATTTTATTATGTTCGAATGAGTGTAACACCATTAAAATGCATTTGAAACTTTTATCCCCATTGACCATAATATAACGGAGTCCTTCTGATTGTCTCTGTAATTGATCTATGCATCCGATTTTCATAAAATTTGAAATGACTTGACAAAATTATGTAATAATTATGTATTTTAAATTTCAAACGATTCGGTTGGGTAGTTTTACCGTTGTTACATGCGGACAGACAGACGGACGGGCTGAACGACAACTATAGGTGCTACGTATTTACATAATTACGAACGCACCTAAAATGTTCCCCAATATGAAACAAGTTGGAAATTGCACGTGAAGCGTAGCAAATTAGGTGCGTTCGTACGATAACGAAGTTTTAAAAATATTACTTTCATATATCAATCTCATAAAATTGTAAATAGTGAACTACAATTAAAACGCTCATCAAACAATGTTCTCCCTATACTATTATGTAATGGAATATTTTTGTGTGGCCTTGTAAATCAATAACAAATGTTCTTTGCACCACAAATTATGTATGATGTATATTATAATATGTACTTTATAGTTGCATATAAATTTTATTAAGTTCGCATGAGTATAACACGATTAAAATGCATTTGAAAATTTTTTTCCCATTGACCGTAATGTAACGGAATACTTTTGATTGTCCCTGTAATTGACCTATGCATCCGATTTTCATAAAATTAGAAATAACACGACAAAATTATGTAATAATTATGTATTTTAAATTTCAAACGTATAGAATATATTTGAAACTTTTTCCTAATTGACCATAATGTAATTGAATACTTTTGATTGCCCCTGTAATTGATCTATGCACACGATTATCAAAATATTTGAAATAACTCGACAGAATTACGTAATAATTGCATATTTTAAATTTCAAACGATTAAAATGCATTTGAAACTTTTTACCCCATTGACCGTAATGTAATGGAATACTTTTGATTGCCCCTGTAATTGATCTATGCATCCGAGTTTCATAAAATTTGAAATGACTCGACAAAATTATGTAATAATTATATATTTTTAATTTCAAACGATTCGGTTGGGTAGTTTTTGCGTTGTTATATGCGGACGGACAGACGGACGGACTGAACGACCACTATAGGTGCTACGTATTATATAATTACGAACGCACCTAAAAACGTGCATGTTTATAAAAAATAAAAGCATATTTATGTTTATTAGTTATGAAAGAAGTAACAGAGTATATTGCCTTATCTTCCGGACTTTAAAGTTTTCAGTCTGTTTACATCGATTTCTATAGTTAATACTTAACATGATTAACAGGTGTTTATTTCCCTATCGCACCTTGTTCTCCCGATGTACTTTCGCTCCTGAACGAAACACAATGCCTCAGATAACATGCAATGCCATCCAGTAATGCAGGTTACAATGTCACTGGGACACGAAAAGCTAATTATTTATATAATATTTTACAAAAGTTTAACCCACTTTTATTTTGTAACATAGTTAGAATGTATTTTAAAACTTCAATCTGTTTGAGGGCCGCTAATTTTAACCTTCAATTGTACGATTTTTTCTGTTTGTGTGAAAAAAAAATATATATTGGAAACCTATAAATCGGTCTGATAATGGGAAAAATAGTAAAACAAATTAAATTTTAAATGTTCAGCTTTCTAAAATTTGATACTTTATGACATGTATGCTATGTACACAATTAGGGTTTTTTAATGTTGTATTGGTATATTTTCCAATTAAATGGGCTAAAATTAATTAATTTCATCTGCTTAACACTCTGCAACTTGCTTTGTATTAATATTTTTAAGTATTCAGTAAAAATTATGAAAGCTAATTTTGCTATTTGTTAATTAGTTTGATCGGATTTTTTTTTCTGAAAAAACAAATTCTACTTTCTTTGTCAAAGGCAGCCATCTGACATGGACAAAATAAGTATTATTCCGTTCTTTGGACTGTTCTTAATAAGTTACAGTGATCACATTGGCTAAATTCATGCCACATAATGAGAATTATAGTGGTTTTAGGTATGTGCCAGATGTGACATGCGGTGCAGTGAAGGGTTAAAATTTTTGTCGCGTTTTATAAAAGGGGCGTTTTCACTGCGCAAACTCACGTTTTTATCTCCTTATGCGTCTTCCCGAGAAAATGTGCTTTAAGGCTCTTTTTAAATAAAAAATGGCAACTTTATGACATATATTTTAAATTATTTTTGTTCGGAAATGCATTATATTAGAAGGTATTATTGTTCAGAAACTGCCTAATTGCACTCAATTCCCCCCCCCCCCTTTTTTTATTTTACAAACACAAGAGATTTTTCAGAAAGTAGTGTCAAAGTGGGTGTTTTGATTTGACTTTTTGAGAGAAGAAAAACCAGTCCAAATTGCGCTAAAATTCGCCTTGTCACGTCATCAGAAAAGCTTATAACTCAATAGGTAATTTATTGATCAAAAAATAGAAAAGTGAGTTAGATTTCAGATCGGTTTTATGGTCAGGTTTTGCAATTTTATATGTTAAAAAAAAAACGAATTTGTAAATGTGTCAAAACGTTTTCCGCGTGTTGAGCAGAGCAGTTGAGAACATCCTTAATAGAAAATATAATACAGTGGATGATCGGTGATACAACCTTCGGATTTCCCATATTGGAGAATGTAGGTGAAAACTATTTTTAGGTGTTTCGTAATTTATATATATACGTAGAACCTAAAATCGTCGTCTAATCCATCTGTCTATCCATCTATCGGCCTATAACAGCGCACTACTACGCTTTAAGATATATAATCGTTGCAGAAATTTGTCATATAAAATTTTATGAAAATCGGATGTATAGTTTAATTACTGGGACAGAGAAAAGTATTCCGTTGCATTCCGGCCAATGGGAAAAAATAGTGCATTTTAATGATGTTAACGGTTAACGAGCACTTTCGTGAGAGATTTTTATGTTCGATTAACGGACACCTCACAAAACAAAGCCACGAAGAAGCAATGCTGTGTTTCAGATTTGTCGAAGCTAAAAAAAATCGGCGCCCGGGGCAAAGTTTAATTTGCCCCGGGCGCGAGGGGCCTCACTAGTTTGTACCGGGGCTTACAATTTTATAGTTTTTATAGTTACGGCCCTGTGTCGAGCTGTACTTAATTGAGTCAATTGTCGGTTTAGAGAAGGTTTTTAACATTTGTATACGCATGGCCTAACTAATTCACGGGCTACCGGAAGGATGAGGCCCTGTATTTTAGGGTCTCCAAATTAGAAGTAACAGATCAGAAACACCACTTCTATATTTTGTATTCCTTTTTAAAGAAATATTTTTAACTACAATGCATTTTAATTGATATTTAGGTCGAAAATTATTAACAGACTACTTGAGTTTTACTTGCTCTGCAGTAACAAAGTGACAAATTGATATAATTCAATGCCGTAGTCAATTAAAATAATCCTAAAAGTTTTAATAAACGGCACGCCCATTTATTTATTAATTTTAATATACGCCACGGCATGGACAAAGACACCAACATACGATGTGTCCATATTAAATACGTACATATTAAACAAAAACATAATTTGCAGAACAAATTAAAAAAACCAAGATTTATTTCCTACACTCTTTAAGCCCGAGAAGGGACAGATATTAAGATAATTGATTTATTCATTTCGACATTTAATATTAAATTTTGGTAACAAATAAGTTAAACCAAGTGAACATGAAAAAATAAAAATGCAATTCAAACAATATGATACTTAACCACCCTAAATCTTAGATCCCGTTCAAATGAAATCGAAATAAATCTCCGACTTTTTCTGAACATTTGCTTTTTTGATTGCCTATTCATTTTGTTTACACTTACCGTAAACATAATACAAAATCTGCAATACAAATTTGCAAGTTGAGTTTGGAAAAAAAGTCTTAGATTTATTTCGATTTCATTTGAACGGGATCTAAGATTTAGGGTGGAAGTATCATATTGTTTGAATTGCATTTTTATTTTTTCATGTTCACTTGGTTTAACTTATTTGTTACCAAAATTTAATATTAAATGTCGAAATGAATAAATCAATTATCTTAATATCTGTCCCTTCTCGGGCTTAAAGAGTGTAGGAAATAAATCTTGGTTTTTTTAATTTGTTCTGCAAATTATGTTTTTGTTTAATATCTCAAGTTTTTTAATAACTATTGCATTCAGGTGAACTCATTTCAAAATTAACTGAGGGTATCATCTTCAGGACTTCTTTATGCGGTATCGTGTCACAATTACTGATGTAATTCACCCAGGGCCATAGCTAGAAGTGAACTATGGGGGTGGAGGGCTGGGTGAGCTCAAGAGAATGCCTAAGGGGCATTCAGCGGCATACACTGTGCATGCAACACGTTGGCATGATTGGAACAATATGGCGATTATGTGTCTCACATGCTAACCCGGCTATCATTGTATACTTATTAATAAATTATTTTCTTGAACTTTCTTTTTTAAAATGGGTACTTCTAGGTTATCCCGTCGACCAAAAAATTATCGCCAAACTATAAGATTAAATGCCAATAATGGATGATCGTGAATGTCACATTCAATGACATTAATGCGATTCACGTGTTTAAAACATCATTAAGTGATTTTTATTTCGACTTTTTATTAATATTTTTATTAATATTCTACTAATTATTTATTTTTTCGTTATTTAAAATAAAAATTATGTCAACATGTATAATTTGACTATTATAGTTTGGCGATTTGTATAATTTGGCGAAATTGGTCGACGGGATAACCTAGAAGTACCTTAAAATGATATAAATTGTTTTGTTCTATTGAAAACGAAATTTTCACCATCAATTTTCGCAAAAATTGCGCCAACGTGATAAGTATTAGACATCTGTGCCAAAGGACAGAGCGTTAAGAATATTTAAATGAGTTTACATTTTATAATTTCATACAAATAATGCATCAAAAGAGTTTTATAAAAATATTAACTTGAAATATAAAAAAAAACAGCTACTTTTCAACAGAAACTCTTTGTGATGTTTTAAAAATTAAATCGTGTAAGTTTCTTATCATTTTAACAATCATAGGAATAATAAATTTAATACAAATTAATTCAAAATTAAATTTTATTCAATGATTAATTATTTGTAATGTTACAAGTTGAGGAGCGATTTTAAAAAATCGCCAAATTGGAAATTAAAAAAAATATTTGAATGATTAGGTTGATAGAATTGGCTAATTTATTGCAGTGCCAAAAAGTCTTACGCCAATTTGTCGTTAATTCTGTGGTTTAGCCTTAAAAAAATTGCCAGGAATTGAGTTTGAAGGCCTAGTTCTGCAGATTTACTAATTTCATTACGTACCAAGGATGATATACTATTATTTTTTACTATTATTTTTTAATACTATTATTTTTGGAGACTTTTATTTACCTTAATTTATTTTGATTTTCTTCGAACGTATAAGGCGAAGACATTATAAAAATTGTGGTATAGGTACAAAATTCCAGCACAAATATCATATACTGGCTTTGGCGCGATTTTTTTTAGATGCCAATGTGTCAGAAACCCCACTTTCAAATACCATTATTTACATATATATTTTTAAGTTATTTTCTATTATTTTGAAAAAACAATAAATAGAAAAAAGCTTAATTTACTTATTTTCTATATTTCTTCAATTAAAAATCGCCTTGATCCATCAATTAATATTAGAAAATATCTCTTTATTACAAAAATCATGCTTCATATTTATTATTTTCTGAAAATAATTCTTTTTCCTGGTACCAAATGTTTAAAAATCTCCGTTTCACTTCCAATATGAAGTCTTAAATATGCCGTTTTTAATTCTTACAAAAAAAAAAAAAAAAAAAAAAAAAAAAAAATTCTTTTTAAATCACGTAAAAATTATTAAATGCTACAGGAAATATGTCCATTGATCACTAAGATTTTCATTTTCTTTTTTTTTGATTGGAGGAATTTTTTTTTACTCAATTAGGTGCTTCGAAGAAAATCTGTGGCAGCGCGTACAAAAGGTGGGAAAATGTCTAGTAAATAACTCGTTCAATGTTAAATTCCCTATTAAAATAACATTACGGAGTCGCATTGGAAATAAATATAGCATAGCACTATCGTGCTATGCTATAATAAGTATGTAGACTATTATGAAGAGAAGATTTGTATCTTTTTTTATGCATCACTTAGCAAGTGGAGCTCTCTGCATTAGTATTATTTAGAAAAATTTCCGTTTAAATATGTTAAATCATTCAACATTGATTTTTAAGTATATTTAAGGTTATACTGGGCAACACCGGGTGGTGATGGTGGTGCATGTGTATGTGGGGGGGGGGGGGGGGGTCAGCTAGTAATCATACAGGGTGAGTCATAAATATCGAAACAATAGGCTATCTCCTTAAATATTGCCCATAGACCCATACTTCCAATTGCAAAAATTCATAAAAAAAGGTGAAATTTTTGATAAGATAAATTGCGACTTCATGGGGGATCTAGTAGAAAAAATACAAAAATTAAATTTTTATACGGCCCCCGTAGGATAAAATTTCCAATTAGAAAAATTTTCCTTATTCAGTCCTGAATAAGACACAAAAAGTTGCATCTTCTTATCTTTAAAACTCGCTAAGTTATAGCCGTTTAAAAAATTCATCAGGTTTTAAGGGATTAGACACAAATTGAAATGTGCGCAATTCTAAAAACAAAGTTACATTAACAGTTCTAGGAAACGCACAAAAATCTACACTGTCAGAAAAATTCGTCAATATACACTAAGTTATCGTTATTTTTTCACAAATAATTTCTGTTCTCCCAGAAAGCGTATTTGTTCTGTGAGTTCATTCCGAGCGTCGAAAAATGAGGAAAAGTTTCCGTTTCTATCCAGCACGCATGCGCATTGGGTCTGTTAGTAATAAGTTCGAATTTATTTTTAAAATGAAAAACAAAAATATTCTATTGATTAAAATGTCTAATTTAGTTTTAAAAGACAAAAATGTTTTCGAATTTAAAAATAAATAACAATTACTTTCTTTATTCGTTCAAAAATTCTCACAAATAGAACATCCATGTTTTTTCTCTAACATTCTACGTAATATATTTAAAATTCACATTTTTATACTATATTAATACTAAACGTAAAAAAAACGCAGCCACAGTTTTATTAAAGATGAAATCTTTCCGAGATTAACTGCATAATTAAAAGCTTTTTAACGAAATACACCAACCCACACCATATGAAATGAAGAGTTCTATTTTAACGCACAATCATCATGAGCAGCCGTAGCGCCGTGGATTAGCGTTGGTCTGGTAATCCTGGGGTCCTTGGTTCGATCCCCGCCTCTTCCGCATTGGTTTTTTCCAAACTTTTTTCAAGTGACGGATATTTTTCCTCTTTTGACAGAGAAAAAAATAAACAGAAAATCGTCAATATACAGACAATTTCTGGCAGCAGTGCTGCCAGTGCATTTTCTGTGAAAAGACGGAAGTTTTTTTGAGAGTGTACCTTTTGAGTTCGAATTTTGATTTTTTTTTTCTTGTTTTGTGATGGTTAGTCTTATAGTTTGCTAAGAAAATCACATTCTAACATTTCGCATATAATTTATAAAAATTTCATGTGGTTAGTACTGGTTTAATTAAAAATGGGATAATTAAATATCGTAATAATTCATAACATTATTTATCGGATTTCAGTTTCTTTCCATTTAATTAAAGATGAAAATCTGATTTTAGTTTTGTTCCAGAGTTTTGTTTTTTAATATTAATTTTAAAAATATTAAAAATATTTATTGAAAAAGTAATATAACTTTTTAAAAAATCATATTTTCAAAAGTAAATATTTTTTCAAATTTGCCGAAAGAAAACTAATGTAAAAAAAATAAAAAATGACGTGTTTCAAGTTCTTTTTCTTTAAAAATTCGTAGCATTAATTATTTAAAGACAAGAATTAATGGGGGGAAAATTCATTATGCAGAAAAACGAAGTGTACTGTTTATATGTCTGTCATTTATTTAAAAGAATGGTTTTTCTAAGATGCAGATTAAGTCTTTTTTATAAATTTAGCTCTCACAACTTCAGGCTTTTTATCGTCCTGGAGAGGCTGTTAAAAAATCTGTATTCTGGGCCCAGGCCAGGCCAGGACCGAGAGGCTCCTTTTTTCTGAAGACATACCAGGCCGGATCTAACGTACTTTTCATAAAGGAGGAGACTGCTATCTTCTTTCTAGGTGTACATTGGACGACATTTTCAATCCCGGTCTCGACAAAACCCGTATTAAACTTAATACGTGCTTAAAATAAATAAAATTCGGCTCAATCGAAATTTTTTCAAAAAATACATAGATTTTAAAATCTTTCCTTTTTTTCACAAAATAAATAAATAAATAAATAAATAAAATTCATTTTTTTAAAGAATAGTATATTCAAAGGCTGAAAAATTAAATACAATAAAACCAGTGAAAAAAAGTCTGCCTATGACGGAATTCTGTCTTAAACGGAAAATATGTTGATCCATGCAAAATAAATACAATGATACCCGAGGAAAAGATTAAATTCTAATTATACCTTCTAGGGAGGGCATCCTTCTATAACGTATTTTTTCTTTTCTGTGTGATTCTGTCTTAAAAGGTTTTACTGTATAGCATTTTTCAAAGGCTCCAACGCATGGGATGCGTTGGAGATTAACGATGTTAAGATATAAGTGATACATTTATACATAAATAGAGATTCATTGATAAAATATAAATATTATAGCCTTTTGCACTTCTTTAATAATAAAAAGTATAAATATAAAAAACTAAAAGCTATAAAAGAAATTTTTGGTCAGAAATTTTCCATACAAAACCATTTTTTCTCACACCGAAGTAAAAAACTATGTAGAAATTTGCGGCTGAACCGGGCTGTGATTTAAACTATTTTCCAGACCGGTCCGGGTTATGATTTTAACATTTTTTCAGGCCGGGCCGAACTTTTTACCCCTATGGGTCAGTTTGGGTCGGGATCAAGATATTTCGATACATGCAGACCCTCAAGTGCAGACTACCAACATATTTTGAAAAAAGTTTAGCTTTAATTCAATACACTGCTTTGTTATGTCCAAATGAGAGGCACTGTCTTAAATCGATATTTAAAAATGGACAATATATGGATGACCCCTTACTTGCTTTGAAAATTGGCGAGAAATGCTTTGTTTCTAGGCATGGTAAAGTGGTGTAAGTCACGAATTTTGGAGAAATTCAGATTTTAATATCTCTGTCAGATTTTTAGATATTTTGATGAAATTTTTTTTGTTCATTTTAGGAATGGATAAGGAACAATTTCCTAATTGGGAATTTTGTCCTACGGGGGCCGTATAAAAATTTAATTTTCGTATTTTTTCAAATAGACCCCCCATGGAGTTGCAACTTACCTTATCTGAAACTTCATCTTTTTTCATGAATTTTTGCAATTGGAAGTATGGGTCTAGGAGTAATATTTAAGGAGATACCCTATTGTTTCGATATTTATGACTCACCCTGTATACCTAAAAATCTTTGAATGTATATTCCTTCCATCGATCTACAATTTTTGAACGATTTGCACAAAATTGTATACACATATAATTCGATTCAAAAATAAAATTACTGTCAACTCAAAATAAATAAATAAAATCATTAGACTTTTTCAGAACTTTTGGTATGATAAAGATATTAATGAATAAGTTGTTTAGTTTCCGCAGAAGCATTGATAAGCTACTAAAAATATTTTGTGATATACAGGAAGAATTATTTATAGTTTTGCTGCCTATATAAAATATGCCTGTATACGTGATGTTTAATACAGTTTGTTTATGCAGAGTCTCGTGAAAAGATAAGTAAAATATTGCCAAAGCTTCCTATGAAAATTTACCAAAACAATTAATTGTGATAATATACAGTGTGCATTACAAGACCTGAAATATTTAAAAATAATGTCAGTTTATAATTGTAATAAAATTAAGGCAAAATGCTAGTTGTATACAAAACAATAAGTTTCTAAGTGAAACTTTTGAAGGACGAAACGTATATATGTACTACTATTTAACATCTACATTGAATAAATAAAAACCAAATAAATAACAAACTTAACCAAGACAAGAGGAATATCAATATTGGAACAATGCAAATTATTAGAAACTGTGGTACTTGGATATATATATATATAATTAAAAAGCTAGACAATTACATCATGAAAAAAATTACTGAAAGTTTTATTGTGAAAATAAAATAAATTACGAGGTCACTAAATGGAGAATACAGAATGTTTGAAAATTATAAACTAAATAAACATTAAATTTGAATATTAATAATCGACATTTCAGTCAACAGCTAGGATGTGGACGTTTGTTTAGTTTTTAACTTCACAACATTTAGTAACTTTGCGATTTATTTTATTTTCACGATAAAATTTTCAGTTGTATTTTTTAAAGTCAGTGTTTTGCGTTTTGATAATGGCGCTAAAACAAATCGCAAAAAAGAACTCCAACCAATCAAGATGCTGGAAATTTCTCTGTAGTCCTGATCGAGAAAACAAAGTTAAAACGCGGTCGGGAATAAGAGAAAGTTGGGAAGAATGCAGGCTTACCTAGAGCTTAGATCTTAATAATGTTAAAATGCTTTTATTATTATTATTATTTTACAACCGACTTTTTTTAGTCTTGAAACTGAGCATAGTTCCGAATACTGCCTAACTCTTGAATCCCCGCCCCCCTCTAATCAATGAGAAAAAAAATGTTTCTTGCTTTTTCATCAGGATTCCTTCAAGGAATAAATCAATTATATGTAAGATATAACTCAGTTACGGTATCTGTACACTATTTAAATAAACCTTCTATATCAAGGACTAAGAATCTCTAATTTAGATAAATGACAAAAGCTAAAATTTTCTGTTATCGTTATAATAGGCTTCTTTATTTCTCGTTTTATATCGCATTACATCAGTCAGTTCATTAGTTGCTTCACTTCCATCTCATAAACCAGAAAGCAAAAATGCACGCGTAAATGTCGTATTCCGACATTCATAAGATACGCTTTATTTTCTTATCGCTTATAGTGTGACCGACAAAAAGGAATATCTTAGATGTTAAAAGCACATTTATTTCTATAATTTATGAGATCGGGAAGCTTGCATATTGCGCTTATATCTCGTTGCCATTGCTCTTCTGGAAACTTTCGATTTATATGTGTTTTTTAGACTACAACTGCATATTCCGAATGCCAGATATTTCTATTTGATAGAATTTAAGTCTTTAAACAATAACTTTTTTCCCCCTCACATCCATAAAATGTTATTTCATTAAGTAAAGGAACAGCTGGAAGAAATGATGTGAAATATAGTCTTTGTATAGTACAAAACAGTAATCCAGACAAATTATTATAGATTTATGACCAAAACTAGACATGATTTGTAATTTCCGTTAGTATATTTTTTATCTGGTATCAAGGTTTTTTTCCTAAAGCAGCTAGCTGTTCTGCATTTAGTTAGTTCTGGATTTAGTTAGGGTTAGTCCAGAATAGAAATGAAAATTACGCTTTATATATATACAGTCAAACCCCGTTATAACGAACTTCAAGGTACCGTGGGTTTTTTCGCTATATCCGGTGGTTCGCTATATCCGAACCATTAAAAAATGTTAGAGTTCACAAAATGTGTACATTTTTACCTGCTACCTTTATATCCAATAATGATCAATAGAAAAAAAACATAAAACCTATTAAATATGATCATTAATGAAATAAATTGGCTAAAATTGGTTACATTAAACTAACACAATACTAAATAAATTAATTAAAGATAAAGAAAAATAGAAATACAGTACAGCGCTGATTATCCGAACAAGTAGAGACCGTCCCTAGTTCGGATAAGCAAAAGTTAGGATAAATGGGCAGACAATTTAAGGAATGTTCATGTCTATACTAAAAGTTTAACACTTTTTCCAGGCTTGATATTCCAACACTAGTTATTGCGGCGTGTTTAAAAATTTGTTTATTTTATTGTTTGTTTGTTTGTTTACATTTTTATCATTTAAATTTTCTTTTTTTTTTATCATCTTCAGAACTCTATGGATTATAGTTAAAGGAAAAAAGCTTTTGCTCATTGCTTGCTTCATAAAAAACGTTTTTTTCAATGCCACCATATCTCGAATTATTCTTAAATAAGTTAGTTAAATACGTTAACGTTAAATATGTTATTGAACAGCTGTGATAGGAGTAATGTAAAATGACTGAGGGGCGCATGATCACACATGCAAAATGGCTACCGTAAAAGAGAAAGAGTGCAGTTCTTCCTGCCCTTTAATAAAAAGACTTATTAACGCCATGTTTCATTAGACGGCATGCATTTTTGCATTTTCTCATAAAATTAGAGTCGAAGTTCTTTTTACTTAAAAACAGATTCCTCTTCATCTTCTTTCTTTCTTTCTTTTCTTTTTCTTTTAAGCTATTGCATAGCTTTTATCGCGGGCTTTTGAGCGCGGCGAGCGAATCCAAAAATTCCGTAACGAGAAATATCCTAACACATCCGTAACGAAAAAACCTAACACTCGGCTATCGTCGTTTCATTTCGGCAGACTTCGGCATGGTATCCTTCGGTAGACCTCTGCAGACATTGAAACGGTATTTTTCAGATATTTAGAGGATATCAAGTCTCAAACTTTTATATCTTATTTCAGTTACCATAAATCTATAGTTTCAATTATAAAAATTCCTGATAGAATGTGTATAGAAAAGAATCGTCTTAAGATAAAACAAGGTAGGATGATGTAGCTTTTGGTGAGTGGAGACCCGCCCAATGGTGAGGATCGAAAAATTTAAGTGCTTATAACTCGCGATCTAATTTTCGTAGCGCGGCCAAATTTTGTTTGGTAATTTATTATGAGACAGTGTTAATTTTTGGTGAAAGAAGACCCCCCACGGTGAGGGTCGAAAATTTAAAATGCTTATAACTCGCGATCTAATTTTCGTAGCGCGGCCAAATTTTGTTTGATAATTTATTATGAGACGGTGTTAATTTTTGGTGAAAGGAGACCCCCCCCCCCCATGGTGAGGGTCGAAAATTTTAAAATGCTTATAACTCGCGATTTAATAATCGTAGCGCGGCCAAATTTTGTTTGGTAATTTATTATGAGAGAGTGTTAATTTTTGGTGACAGGAGATCTCCCCCATGGTGAGGGTCGAAAAATTTAAAATGTTTATAACTAGCGATCAATTTTCGTAGCGCGGCCAAATTTTGTTTGGTAATTTATTATGAGACAGTGTTACTTTTGGTGACAGGAGACCCCCACGGTGAGGGTTCGAAAAAGTTAAAATGCTTATTACTCGCGGTCTAATTTTCGTATCGCGGCCAAATTTTGTTTGGTAATGTATTATGAGACAGTGTTAATTTTTGGTGAAAGGAGACCCCCCCCCCATGGTGAGGGTCGAAAATTTTAAAATGCTTATAACTCGCGGTCTAATTTTCGTATCGCGGCCAAATTTTGTTTGGTAATTTATTATGAGACTTTGTAGATATTTAGTGACAGGAGATCCCCCATGGAGAGGGTCGAAAATTTAAAATGCTTATAACTCGCGATCTAATTTTCGTAGCGCGGCCAAATTTTGTTTGATAATTTATTAGAGGCAGTGTTAATTTTTGGTGAAAGGAGACCCCCCCCCCTCCCCCATGGTGAGGGTCGAAAATTTTAAAATGCTTATAACTCGCGATTTAATTTTCGTAGCGCGGCCAAATTTTGTTTGGTAATTTATTATGAGAGAGTGTTAATTTTTGGTGACAGGAGACCCCCTCCCCCACGGTGAGGGTCGAAAAATTTAAAATATTTATAACTAGCGATCAATTTTCGTAGCGCGGCTAAATTTTGTTTGTTAATTTATTATGAGACAGTGTTACTTTTGGTGACAGGAGAACCCCACGGTGAGGGTCGAAAAAGTTAAAATGCTTATTACTCGCGGTCTAATTTTCGTATCGCGGCCAAATTTTGTTTCGTAATGTATTATGAGACAGTGTTAATTTTTGGTGAAAGGAGACCCCCCCCCCCCATGGTGAGGGTCGAAAATTTTAAAATGCTTATAACTCGCGGTCTAATTTTCGTAGCGCGGCCAAATTTTGTTTGGTAATTTACTATGAGACAGTGTTACTTTTGGTGACAGGAGACCCCCACGGTGAGGGTCAAAAATTTAAAATGCTTATAACTCGCGATCTAATTTTCGTAGCGCGGCCAAATTTTGTTTGGTAATTTATTATCAGACAGTGTTACTTTTGGTGACAGGAGATCCCCCATGGTGAGGGTCGAAAAATTTAAGATGCTTATAACTCGCGATCTAATTTTCGTAGTGCGGCCAAATTTTGTTTGGTAATTTATTATGAGACGGTGTTACTTTTGGTGACAGGAGACCCCCCACGGTGAGGGTCGAAAATTTTAAAATGCTTATAACTCGCGATCTAATTTTCGTAGCGCGGCCAAATTTTGTTTGGAAATTTATTATGAGACTGTGTTGATATTTAGTGACAGGAGATCCGCCATGGAGAGGGTCGAAAATTTAAAAATGCTTATAACTCGCGATCAATTTTCGTAGCGCGGCCAAATTTTCTTTGCTAATTTATTATGAGACAGTGTTACTTTTAGTGACAGGAGACCCCCCATGGTGAGGGTCGAAAAATTTAAAATGGCTATAACTCGCGATCTAATTTTCGTAGTGCGGCCAAATTTTATTTGGTAATTTATTATGAGACAGTGTTAATTTTTGGTGACAGGAGATCCCCACGGTGAGGTTCTGAAACTTTAAAATGGTTATAACTCGCGATCCAATTTTCGTAGCGCGGCCAAATTTTGTTTGGAAATTTATTATGAGAGAGTGTTCATTTTTGGTGACAGAAGACCCCCCCCCCCCCACGGTGAGGGTCGAAAAATTTAAAATGTTTTTAACTCGCGATCAATTTTTGTAGCGCGGCCAAATTTTGTTTGGTAATTTATTATGAGACAGTGTTAATTTTTGGTGACAGGAGATCCCCCATGGTGAAGGTCGAAAAATTTAAAATGGCTATAACTCGCGATCTAATTTTCGTAGTGCGGCCAAATTTTGTTTGGCAATTTATTATGAGACAGTGTTAATTTTTGGTGACAGGAGATCCCCACGGTGAGGTTCGGAAAATTTAAAATGCTTATAACTCGCGATCTAATTTTCGTAGCGCTGCCAAATTTTGTTTGTAATTTATTATGGTATTGCATAGCTTTTATCGCGGGCTTTGAGCGCAGCGAAAGAATCTAGTAATTCTGTAACGAGAAAAAATACCTAGCACTCCGGCTAACATCGCTTCAGTTTGGCAGACTTCGGCACGGTATCCTTCCGTAGACTTCGGCAGACATTGACGCGGTATTTTTCAGATATTTTGAGAATATCAAGTCTTAAACTTATGTTTTTTATTTCAGCTACCATAAACGTATAGTTTTAATGATAAAAATTCCTGATTAACCCACATCTATTGTAAGATAATAAAAATATTTTAAACGATATTAACTTCTCATTTGTTCAATACAAGAAAAAAAATTGTTATCGGTCATCACGCTCAAAATGTTTAACTTGAATTAATATCAAAGACAAAAAAACTGTATAAATAAAAAAATAAATAAATAATTATATTTGCATAAGTTGATAAAAAATGCTATGCAATAGCTTTACCTCGGCAGTCCCCGAGTGCCACACGTATTTTTTTTTCTTTTTTTGCTTGTGTTGAAAAAAAAGGTGAATATATGTTGTCATTATGTCAGGTTTTGGCATAGTATACATTATGTATGGCCAGAATTTGGTTCTGGGGGGGGGGGGGTGAGTTTCTGATAAAGGTGTTTGCCGGTTATTTGAATCGCCGGTTAGTAAAATCAGTACAAATTAGAATATTCACTGTATAATACTTAAACTAAAAGAGCATCTGTGTGGTAGGAAATCATCATTCTTTTAGCATAACACGCCCCAGAAATGTGATTTTGTTTAAATAACAAATTTCTACTTAACTAATTCATGTAATATGCACTTTCACAGTTTTCTGTAGAATTTTCGCCATTTAATTGAATCACTTTATTAGATTTATTAGATAAAATCTGATTCATTAAAGCGGCGGAATCCGAAATACGCCAAAATGTTTAAGTTTGGTTTTGATTCATATAAGCGGCAATTATAGCGATCTTTCTTAGCTCTGGAAGGGGTTTTAACCCCAACACCTCTCCCTTGGCTGCGCCACTGTGTATGGCTAAAGGTGACCTGCCACTTGCGATTTTTGACATTTTGTTAAATATCTAAAAAAATTCATGAGGAATTAGCCTAAAATTCTAAGTGTGTAAACAATAGTACAAGTCATATATTTCCGTGGAGATTTTTTTCCCAAAACTCCATAGGGAACGATCAACAAAATGAAAGAAACGAATATACTTTGGATAACCCTGTTAAAACTAATGTAGCAAAAGCATTCAAACTGTAGATTATGATTAAGTGGCTTATTGTTATAAAATGTATTCATTTTTATGCGGATAGAATGTATACTCGTAGAGAAATTAAGATTTTTATAAAAACAGTCCCAAATTTTTCCACGTTTTTTGCTTATAATTTACAAAGTTCTGAATATAAATAATGTTCTTTTCCGAAAATATGACAAACAACATTGTACACAATACCCTGTCATCAGAATTAAAAAATAATAAAAATTGTATGAAAAAATTTAGCAGGTTTACTAAATACTTTTTCATTGCGCATGGTGAACGATTTCAAAATTTCATTTGCATATTGTATTAGCTAAATGTATAGAGCAATTTGGTGAAAATTTCAAAAGCCTAGCTTGAAAATTCTGAAAGTGATCGTCGATAGAGTAAGCTCAAAATCCGCTGTTCCCAAAATGAAGGGGAAAAAATGAGGGGTTGTATTCAAATATTACGTGCTATATTGTGTATTCTGTATTGACGTCAATGGATAAATGGATACAGCCCCTCATCTTTTCCCTTCATTTTAGGAACAACGGATTTTGAGCCTCATGTTTATTTTATAATATAAAATTAACAAGTATTTGCTGGGTGGGAAACAGAGAGGAGGGGGTGGCACTTTTGGAGGAAAGGAACAGGGACCGATTTACAAATTTGGAGACCCTGGGCACAGACGATTATGAGGGCCCCTTGCACTGATATTTACAGGGGGACTGACAAAGAAAATGAAAAAAAGATAGTTGCTAAAGTAACCGTTATTGTCTTTAAATATCCATTAAAAATTTAAATATAATAATTGGTAACTTATTTTTAAATAATTATTTCACAACTATGAAATTTAAATGAGTAGACGTTTTATAATAAACTGTGTGGTGCTAATTATCGTTTTCTATGCAAATCTGTATATGTCGAACAATAAATTGCTCAACAGCTAATAATAAATTTTCGACAACACCCTTCTACAATTATTTAAAATCATATGGGGCTCTGCAGTCTGCAAGCTACGCTCACCAACACTCAAATACTCTTACGATAACAGGAAAAGGATTAAACAAGAATAAAATATACAATACATTTTTAAAGTGATAAAGATTTTTAAAAAAAATATTCACTATAATAAATTAATAAATAGATATTTTAGACAAAATATAGGCACAACATTATAAAAATACAACATGAACATAATAGAATTTAGAATGAAATGTAAAATTTCATTGGATATTAAAACTAAATAAGATTTTGGACAATAATTGAAAAACCTTGAGCAGCATTTGGGGGCCCCTGAAAATCGAGGGCCCTGGGCCTGTGCCCCAAATGCCCTGCCGTAAATCTGGCACTGAAAAAGAAAGTAATCTAGATGGCAGATTATCTATATTTATTGTTATTAAAAAGCAACAAATATGACAGAAGTTTCTTTAAATAAAATTTTAAGAACTCTTAAACATTGTATGCTGGGGAATCAGGGAGAAATGTAAATGTGGAAGGAATGGCATTTGTAATTTAGAGGATTGATTATTTACTTATTGTTACTAGAAAGCAACAAATAGGATAAAAATTTTATTTTGCAGAACTTCAAAAATTAATTTGTTTTTCTAGGAGAGAGCAAAATCTAAATTATTCTTATCAAGGAGCCAAATCAAGGAGCTGTTTCAATGCACTAAAAATTGATATTTAATCGTAAATTATTGAATAACGCATGCTTTATATTAAAAAAAAAAAGTTCCGCATATAAGAAAGCATCATTTTTTAACATACAATTTAAAGTAGATTTGATTAAAAAAAAAAAAAAAAAAAAAAAAAAACCTATCCAAACGTACAATATTGAAAATAGGTTTTATTTGCATGTAAGCATTATTTAGTAAAATTTGCTTTCGTGTGGTGCATTTCAAACCACGAAGAGTTACACCACAAGGTTCACAATAAGTTCGAATTAAATTCTGATTTTAGAGGTTTTTATATATTACCTCTGTTTAGTTTAGTACTGCCACTTTAAAAAAAAAATAAAAATAAAAGGCTTGTAGATAATATATGAAAAGACAACAAATTTATGTAATAAGTAATAAGTATTTTTATAGTTCAGAGATTTAAAAGTTGACCCCGAGAGACTCTTGAGTTTAGTCTGCTTCACCCCGAAAACGGGAACCTGAGAGATATTCAGGACTCGGGCTTAGATCGCAAAGTGATAAATTAAATGTCTGATTATTTACTGTTACTAAAGAGCTAAGAATAAAGCATATTTTTTTAATAAAAAGTTTTAAAGATTTTTAACTTCGTAAGTTGAGCGGGAATAGAAAAACATAAGCATATTTCAGATGGAAAGATGTATGGTTGATTTTTTACTTATTGTTACTAACGAGCAACATATGCCACAAAAGAATTTTTTGAGGTTTTCAATCTTTTTGTAAACTTTTGTGCTTGGGGCTACAAGTAGGAAGCTGATATTTAACACTGGGGATGGAAAGGGAAAAGTCATTGAAATTACATAAAACAAAAGTGAAAATCTTCCAAGAGGTTAAAAGGTGGAAAATGTTCTGTCTTGGACTTAAAAAAAAAAAAATGTTTTACGCAAAAAAAGGGAGGGGGCCGAGCTTATATTTGGGAAGGGCAAATAAATTCAAAATTGCTTAAAAATAGGGGTACTTTCAAGGGGAGGGTGTGCTTACAATCAAGATTTTATGATATATATAGTTTGCGTACGATAGAAATCCGAAGTAAAAAGAGTTAAATTTAGTATCTCGAATAAATGATTCTAAAACCTAATTGGAGGTCATCCATTTAATGTGTCAAGCATTTTTTTGTTCACTCTTTCTCCCATGTCACAAACTAGTTTTGAAACGATTCCAAATTCATTTATTAAAAATGAGATTCGAGAGGAAATATTCATCAATGGCAAAATCATTGGTACGAAAGTATTCATAACAAGGCTATGTTTCACTTCATCTGCACATCGATTAAACAGATAAATTTATCACAAACACCAATTCAAATTTTGTCAAGCCACACGAGGATCAACGAATAGCTTTCAAAATACTATAAGTATTAGAATAGAGACTAATAAAGACCATTGGCCTTAAATGAAATGCAAACTATCTATAAAATAAATAAATAAAAATACTCTAGCTCGATACCCTTCTAATGTTATATATTCTCTAAATATTAACTTTAAGCTAAATTTATACCCCTCCCCCTAAAAAAAGTTCGATACGATCTGATATAAATATTATAAAATCCGTAAAGACATAAGAACTTGTCTATTTTTACTTCAAATTGAAATTCAAATAAAGAAGAAAAAACATCCTCTTTCTAAGTGAATAAAAATACAGTCGAGTCTCCCTATAACGAAACTCCATTCAGCAAATATCTCCATATAACGAATTATTACTAGGTTCGGTCAATTTTTCATTGAATACATTACAAATAATCTCTATATAGCGAAGTATATATTTCCATATAACGATTTTTTTTTCGGAAATATTCCTTCTTTTTTTCTGAAAATACTTCAGTTTATTTGTGAAATTCATTTTCCTGCAGTGATTTCTGGTATGTGTATCATAGCTGCATATCTGCTGCCTTATCCATATCCAAAACAAACATTCATCCCCCCCCCCCTAAAAAACCACTTCTTAACAGAATGTTTATCGGATTCTTTCATGGTCTCGCTTGACTTTGTTTCAAAGATGAGTATGCGTTTTTGGAAATTTTTGTTGCTCCCCTGAAATAAGGCAAATTCTCACGCGTTTGAACTAGATTTACTTTTTTATAAAAAAATGTTGATATTTTACCAAGAAAATAACAGTCCCCGTACAAACGCTGAATAATTTTCTGTTTGGAAACTGTTTAAATAAATAAAAAATATATCAAATTTATATAAATAAAAAATATATCAAATTTATGTTTAGTGTTAAACATTTCAAAACCAGTCAAACATTCTTTTAAAACTTTACTTATAAAATGTAAATTTTTTCGCCATTCTCTATTCAACGAATGTTTCTATATAACGAATTTTTTGACTGAACCATGGATTTCGTTATATAGCGACTCGACTGTACTTATTTTTTTAAGAGGGGCCGGGACACAAAAATCTTCAAATTTTCGAATTAAAAAAAAAAAAAAATTAATTATTACATTAAAATTTTCGCTGTTTTTTATGCTTTAAATAATGTTTAAATCATGCTTCTGTATATTAATTAGATGAGGAAGTATTAATTTTTTAGTTTAGATTTATTTTCAAAATCTAGCCTTGAAGCAATGATTGTCATGGAAATGACTTCTTTTGAAAATGCATTTTACTTCACGGTGTGATTTAGTGAAACTAAAATAGTAAAACTAAAACCATAACCTAGTGAAACTAAAACCTTTTCAAAAGTATAGGTTCTGTCCAATGTGCAGGGCAGGTTGCATCAAGCAGGAAAACTCTGGTGAACATCTCACTTTAAAATAATCAATTTAGAGTACGGTTTGTATTTAAAGTACGTAAAACGGAGCATACAAAACTTGTGGAATATTCTTCAAAAACCCGCAAAAATTAAAATCGTAAATTTAATGTTTTATCTGCTGCTGTGTTCCAGGGGTGTAGTGGAAGCTATACGGGGGTATACGCCGGATACCCTCTGAATTTTTTTAAGAAACACCGTCGTATACCCTCTGTTTCCTAAGAAAGCTATAGTATATGTAGTCTAGGGTGTATTCTCTGGCTTGAGCGTATACGCTCTGCTTAGACCGTATATCCTCTGTTGTCTTTACGACTACAACATTGTGTGTTACTGTAAATAAAGCTTGTAATCGCCCGCAAGGCTCTCCTGAAATTCATATTATGATGGTAAAGCATGGATTACAATCGACTGTTGATGGACAGGAGTAAAGACAACGCCGTGCAAAAAGGGGGGAGGGAGTGCGAAGGGGGGCGGTCGCCCCGAGCACGAAAATTTAGGGGGCGCCAAATTTATAGTACCAATGTCATTTCTATCCTGTCACAAGAAAAAGTTGAGAATTGGGGGGGGGGGGGGCACTAAATTCTAACTTTGCCCCGGACGCAATTTTCTCTTCGCACGCTCCTACCGTCATTTCTGTCCTGTCGCAAGAAAAAGTTGGGTAGGGGAGCGCCAAATTCTAACTTTGCCCCGGGCGCAATTTTCTCTTCGCACGCCCCTTAATAAAGAAATTAAGATATGGTAGATGAATGATATTTTCACAGAATGGGGAAACACAAAAACAGGCTGTCTTGCTGTTTTTTTTTTTTTTTTTTTTAATTTTTTCAATTATTTAACTGTCACTACACTCATAAAAGAAGGTACCAAAATAATAACAAATTCATGTTATTTGTTTTCCTATTATTTTTTTTAAAAGAAAAAGTATTTCAAAAATCAACAATTTCCCAACTCTAAGCCTGAATTTCCCAGGTCCTTAACTATTGGAGGGGGAGACTCCCCTCCCCTTTCCATGGCGACGCCTCTGGTGGTCTCTAGTCTTTACAACGTCAGTCCATTTTTTACTATTAACAAAAATGTGGATAGTTAAAACTTAAACGGAGAAAGAGGAAATAAAACGCGAAATGAAATAATCGTTTATTAAAAGTGATATGTATTACAGTTGCTTGAATATGTTGTCCTTGAAAATGGAATCATCTATGACAGTAACGGAGATAATGAAATTAAAATCGATATTTAATTGTTATTCTATTGGATATTATTTGGTTGTAAAGCAATGAATTGTTCTATAAATTTAACATTATAATGTACTTTCTATACTTAATAATGTGATGGATTTTATACGTTATTTCCGCTAAATTAGTCTGATAGGTTTATTTAAGTATTACAATGCACCAATACATCGAAAATTACACAATGATTATTATTCAGTAACTCTTTATTATGGTGTAAAAAAATATAATTACAGAAAATCAATTTTTTAAAATAGATTACTTAAATCGGATTTTAAAGATCTTGTTTCTTGCATTAAAAATGTCTCTCTGTGAGATCTCAAATTATGTGGCAATGGTTAAAAAAAAAAATCATTTGTATCTATGTGCGATAGATGACGCTCATTTTTTCAATATGGCGTCTATAACAAATTTAATGGTATCACCATAAAATGAACTCCTTGGACCATTGTGAATCCAAAAAGGTATATATCATCAAGTCCCCAGAGATGAAACCAAAAACACTAATTTTGGCTTCTGGCCCAACGACTACCTTTTCATTTAAGAATAAGCCAGAAAATTTGAGAGCCATCTTTCAATCATACCATTAACAAGAATGTATTATCACTATATTACTATTTTTACAAAACATATTGCCTGAACATATCCTAGGAACATTTAAATTCTTGTTCCGACCTGCCTGGGCTCTGTACAGAAAAAACAAAACAAAACACACACACACACAAAAAAAAAAAAAAAAAAAAAAAAAAAAAAAAAACGTTAAACGTGTTCTTAGCTTAGCCAGAGTCTGCTGAAAAATTTAAGTCCGGTCTATTGCATGATGTGACTGTCCGATGCCGATCTCTACGCTGGAATTTTTATATTTCTGTATTGATGTTGTCAAACACACATCAACTTATATTCCTCATTTATTTTTATTCTTATAAAAATCGTATCCATTGAAAATTTCATAATTTACCCATTTCTTCTAAATTTTTATAACAGGCCAATGAACCAGCATAATTTTTTTAAATCAGGCCAGCCTGTTAGAAAATTTTTCCAAATTATGACAGTCTGGCTTGCTTGAAACCTTGAAAGTTTCCTTCATGTTTTCGGTTTTGGCCCGTGCAGACATATAGACTATCTTTCTTGCAATACTTTGTATACAAATGTGAATGGTAACTGACACAAAATTTATGCATATATGTACAAATACGGAATTTATTACTAGCATACCTGTCAACTTATGAAAGTGACAAAGTGTAAAATAACACATAAAAGTTATTTTCCACAGTTTTTAACAACAAAGACCTATGTCTATACACTATATTGCCATTGATTATTGGACACTTGCAAATTAGATATTTTGTTAAATATCTAGAAAAATACATGAGGAATCATCTCGAAACTCTTAGTGTATAAATATAATAGTATACGTCATACATCTCCGTGAAGATATTTTCCCGAAACTCCATAGGGGACCGTCAACAAATTAAAAAAGAATGAATATCTTTTGAATAACCCTGTCAAAACTAATGTAGCAAAAGCGCTCAAACTCTAGATTATGATTGAATGCCTTATTGTATGCCTTGTTCATTTTTATGCAAATAGCATGCATACTCGCAGAGTAATTAAGATTTTTATAAAAATGGTCCCAAATTTTTCCAAGTTTTTTCCTTATAATTTTCAGAGTTCTTAATATAAAATAATATTTTTTTCAGAAAATATGACAAACAACATGGCACACAGTACCCTGTAATCAGAATTAAAAAATAATGAAAATTGTACACAAAATGAGTTGGTTTATTAAACAATTTTTTACTGCGCATGCGTCAACGATATCAAAATTTCATTTGCATATTATGTTAGCTAAATGTATACAGCAACTTTTGTGAAAGTCACAAAATCATAACTTGAAAATTCTGAAAATAATCGTCAATTGAATAAGTTGAAAATCCGTTATTCTCAAAATGAAGGAAAAACAAGAGGGGTTGTATCCATATATTCATTGATTAGTGTCAATATAGAATACACAATACGGGATGTACTACTACATTTGGATAAAATCCCTCATTTTTTTTGCTTCATTTTGGAAACAACGGATTTTGTCTTTTTTCTATAGACGATTACTTTCAGAATTTTCAAGCTATGATTTTGAGACTTTTACAAAAGTTGCTCTGTACATTTAGCTAACATAATATGCAAATGAAATTTCGATATCTTTGACGCATGCACAGTAAAAAATTATTTAGTAAACCTACTCATTTTTCATACAATTTTTATTATTTTTTAATTCTGATTACAGGGTACTGTGTGCAATGTTGTTTGTCATATTTTCTGAAAAAAATATTATTTTTTATTAAGAACTCTGAAAATTATAAGGGAAAAACTTGGAAAAATTTGGGACCATTTTTATAAAAACCTTAATTACTCTGCGAGTATGCATTCTATTTGCATAAAAATGAACACAGTGTATTGCAATAAGGCATTCAATCATAATCTAGAGTTTGAGCGCTTTTGCTACATTAGTTTTGACAGGGTTATTCAAAAGATATTCATTCTTTTTTAATTTGTTGACGGTCCCCTATGGAGTTTCGGTAAAAAATCTTCACGGAGATGTATGAAGTATTATATATATAAAACCCCTCCGTGTATAACAATTCCGGGGTCAACCCATCCACGAGTAAAAGAAACTGATTCACCAATGAAAACGTTTCATAGTTGTAATGGAGCGTTCTCATTAGTCAGATTTACAGTGGGAGCCGTAAATGACGTCACTACATTTTACTTCACTTTGAAATCTTTCCACGATTTCAAAAAGTACACTGTTAAAAATTTGATCCATTTGCTGCAGCAGCACTCCAGAGCTTTTATAGAATATCTCTTTTATGACCAATGAGAATGCTCCATAACACAGTAAAGTAACCGTTTTCTATAAAAGCGGTGGAGTGACGCTGTAGCAAATGAGTCAATTTTTTTACAGTGTATATTTAATTAAAACTTTTTATTAAAGGAAAGCGAAGGTGCGTTTTAAATGCAATATTGTTAAAATTTTTATATTCGGGTTGCTTTAATTTTTTTTCTTTACAGCCGTGAATGACTCTTGCGAATTTCAAATCTATAAAAAACATTGTGAAAAGTTACCTCCGATTTTAAAGGCAATCTATTTTCTGACCAATGAAACCATTCCATAGTCGTAATGGAGCGTTCTCAATGGTCAGATTTACAGTGGTAGCTGTAAATGACGTCACTACATTTTACTTCGCTTTGAAATCTTTTCACGATTTCAAAAACAATATTTAATTAGAACTTTTTATTTAAGCAAACCGCGGGTGCATTTTAAATTTCATTATAATCCCCACCCCCATCTACCAGATAGTTTTGCTATAGTTTTAAATGCAGATTTCTATTGAAATTTTCTTTTTTTCTCTTTCCAAGTTTAATTGCTGTATTTATCAAAATTGTTTCAGCCTAAAGTGGCTATTATTGACCACAGTTGTAATTTTTTATCATCCTTTAAAAAATGCAAACACGTCATTTTGACGGGCTATCTTCTAGTACTATTATATTTATACACTAAGAGTTTCGAGATGATTCCTCATGTATTTTTCTGGATATTTAGTAAAATGTCTAAAATCACAAGTGTCCCATAATCAATGGCAATATAGTGTATAACTCTTTTTAAAATAACACATAAATGAGATTTTTACTTAAAAAAAAAAAAAAAAAAAGCTATATCAGATATTTTTAAATAATACATTGATAACTGTTAGAAAGGAAATTTGGAGTGAGAAACATAAAAAAAAAAAAAACATTCTAACACCAGAGTTTCCCTCGTTTTGGATTTTGGGGATTAAACATGGAGATCCATGTTTTGAATTTTGGAGATTATTAGTTTTAAGGAAAATACTGCAAAATAGTGACACAAATAAAGATGAATCATTCTATAACATTTTTTATTGCCATAAATATTTAGCATACAAAAATACAGATCTTCATAGTATAAAAATATAAATAATAACAATACACATTTCTTTAGATTTTAGTAACTAAAAATAATATACAGATTTATATAAGGGGGAAATGAAACTAACAGTTACAAAAGCTTGAATTAAAAAAAAAAATGTACATTTTTATTGCTCATAAACAATGTTAAAAATAAATATAAAAAACTGTTAAGAATAAACACACTATTATTTTGGAAACTTGTTAACATTTCAAAATAAATAAAAATGATAAAAGTTTTTAAAGGTCAAATTTTTAATCATACAAATACACGTTTTACAAAAACAAAAGCTTTAAATTTAAAATAAACTAATGACCTGGCTTTAAAACAGGAGAGATTATCAACATGACCTTTATAATAAGCCTCTGTATATTTAGATATAATTATGGCATGACTCCATTAATACAGACAGTTATTTTTTTATGTGAAAGTGTACACATTCCAAAATTGGATCATAGGTTCTAGAAAAAAACTATAGAAACCTGCAGTTTAGAGTACATGTAAAAAACTTTTAGTGTTTTTTTTAACCATGCAGTGTAACTAACATACAAACCTTATGGAACTGATAACATCTTTTTTTTTTAACTAAGTCAGTTTTATTAACAGATTTTCAACACAGAATAGTATTTTCATATATAACTTTTGTAAAAAATGTTGCTCAGAAATTTTAATATCTTTGAAGTTAAACAGTATATTAGTTTATGCTTTTTTCTTTTTTTAAAAATATTCGTTGTATAATGTATAGTTTTTCAATCTATTATGTGTCAAAATGAACGATGTTTAGGAATAATAAAATTTAAAGTAAATGCCAATAATAATAAAAGGTTATCTCTGCTGTGTCGAATTACTAACATTAAAATATTCCAGCTAGCATGCCACACAATGCATGCGAAAATCAATTTTATATTTTTCTTAAAAATTATTAGCTTAAAAAACATATCTGATAAATTTTTTAAAGGATGTGATACATTTTTAAAGTCAATTTCTTGTTGTACTTTTCTTTTTATTGCGTCATGATATTAAAAATCATTGTGGCACAAATAACATTTTTTGAATCAATTTATCTTATAATTTTGATAAGAAATTTATAATCATCCTGATAACATTTTCAACTCTGAGAGCAGTTTCTCTTACTTTTTCTAAAAATTATTATTTTAAATTCTATCATATAATTCAAACGTACTTTAAAATTGATAACATTTAATGAAAAACAAACTCTTTTACATAAAAAGAATAGAGCCATGTTGTAAAAAGCTTTTATAATATAAAAATTAAATATTTTTTTAAAAGTTAAAAAACATGATTTAGTATACTCCTATTTATTTTGTTTAACATAGAAGAATCTTTCAAAAATTTCTAACAAAATGTTTTACACCATCATAATGTAAAATAGTCATAGTCGAGTAGTATTGTCTACTTTCATAAAAAACTGTTGATAAGTGAGATTTTAAATGTCCTTTCCTAATGGTAAACCTATGGGAGTGAAATGCATTCATATTTATTGAATATCTGAACAGAAAATTATTATTTTTTCTTCTGTGCACTCTAAAAAAGAATGTTTTTTCTTCTAGCTGCAAAATATTTTCAAATATATGCTTAACTAGCGGCCTTCGCCCGCTACGCTGGTCGGTTTATCTAAAGAAATCTTGAAGAAGTAGTTAGATAAGGTTCAGACATACATTAAAAAAAAAAAAAAAGCAAGTCGATCATTCAAAAAACGTTGGGAAATATCAAATATTTACTGTAATTTTTTAAGAAAAACAAAGTTTCGAAAAAAAAAATTAAATCGAAAAAAAAATTACACTGACATATTAATGCAAGGAAATTTTCCCAGAGAGAAAATTCGCCTTGAATACAATATTTCAAATTCTTTTAATTGCTTATAGGTGTTAATGCCAACATAGTGAAAAAAAATTCCATGCTGGGAATCGAACCCGGGCCATCAGTATGGCGCACTGACGTTCTACCGACTAAACCACATGGAACGACAGCCAGCTTGAAACTTTCTCATACTTAAGTAGACTGGCGAAAACATAACGATAGCGCGTTTTAAAATCGCACAGTGACATCTATTGGATTTTATATGTACTAAAAAACGTTATGTACTAAAAAACGTGAGCAGCGCACCTAATAGTTTCTTTTGTTTCTTTTTGTTACTTTTTTGTCTGTTGTCCGATTTTGATGAAACAAAGCCTATACACTGCCCGGGAGTGTGCATTCTTCATTAGTGAAAACCGCATAAAAATCCATTCAGTAGTTACGAAGATAACCTCGAACAAACAGACAGACAGACAGACAGACAAAAAATTCAAAAAAATTTTTTTTGTGTTTCATTGGTTTTCTTTTATCGCCCTGACTCCATTTTTGTCAATTATCTTCAATGTACAGACACACCGGGTCCTACTGTTTTATTATATGTATAGATTTTATTTGAAGTGTTAAAATTTTATGCAGTTTCACTAAGATTTCAGCACATAAAATTATAAATTAAGCTAATACTTTTAGAAATACTTTGAAACTAAGAAAAAGATACATTCTTTAAGGAGAGTTCATAGACAAAAAAGAAGTTAAAAATATTAATTTCCCGAGGAGATTGATTAAAAAATTTGAATGCATCGCACTCCCATCAGTTTGACACTAGCGAGATCAATTTGAGATCTAATTGACCAAAAGCCTCAAGGGAATGTTTCATAGTTCCTTCAATTCCAAAATCTCATATTAATTTATAGGGAGATTTAAATAGGTGATAATCATTACTTAAAATGATTACTGAGGTATGGTTTTCCCCCTTAAGAAATAGAAATAATTTCTTAAACTTTAATAACATGGGATTTCACAATCAGCGAGAAGGAATGTACTGGTGAAAAATCTGCTTTTTAGAAACAAAAGTAGAAAGGCTATTTTCTGCTTCAATAAAATCGGGAAAAAATCTTATCATTATAAAATACCTATAAATTTAAAAATATAACTACCAATATATTTATTCTTATATATTTGTAAAATGAACTAATTATAAAATAGTTTTATTTTTCAAAATGTAGCATTTTTCTTTTTTAGATTTTTGTGCAATAATTTCAACATTACTATCAAAGATACATTTCTTTCATCAAACTTCCTTTTTAAAAACTATATTTACATATCAAATAGTTAATTTAAATACAATAGTTCCCCAGTCATTCACCACACTATATTTAAAAAAAAATCTGTTTAAGAAATAAATTGTACAGAAATGATAACAAATAAAATACAATTAACACAACACAGTGCAAAATATGCAATACAAATATAATAAAACAGACCAATTATTAAGAATAATTGGTTCATCTTCCAAGATAATCCCTGTATTTAATTCTTGCAAGCAATATATTATAAAGCTCAGAAGAAAATGCAAAACACATTACAGTACTCTACATTATATACAACAATGAAAATTCTGAAACACTTTAATAAAAATTAAAAAACACCATACATTTATTGGCCAGACAATGAAATGACTTGTGACTGAGAAAAAGGGGAGGTGATACATTTTTTTTAATTATTTTTTTTTAATCACTACGCTAAATTGAATTTTATAAATTTCAAAATACATTTAATTGCTTAGTACTGGCATCGCAATGTATATTGCATGTTCATGTGCACTTCACACCAAGGCAATAAACCAAAACCAAAAAGAAAAGAAAAACAAAAATCTGCAACATTGATGTACTGAAATATAAAAAGAGAGTGTATTTCATTAACATTGCAATCATTATATCTAATGTATGTGCGCTTCTTGCTCATGAAAATCAGGACAGCAGAGTCGGTCGAAAAACTGGATGACTCCAACTCTGGAATTTTTTATGACTCTGACTTTAGGCTGGCTAATATACTAGAGTAGCTATTGGTTAGAATTATATCAATATTTTGTTTAATTTATTATCCCCTTTTTGCACAAATACCCCCCCCCCCTTTTTTTTTTTTTTTTTTTTTTTTTTTTTTTTTTTTTTTTGTAGGTTGCCTATTACTAAAATTTTCATGTTCATCATTGAATTGTAAGATGCTTTGTTTTAATTTTGTTTTTACAATTCAATTACTTTTTCATTCATAATGGAATATATGGCAGCAAAGTTAGTTAAACAATGTTACAAATGCAATCAGAAAATAATGATTAAATCCTTTAATAACCTCTTTTAAAACAAATTTGTTATCAAAAACATTACTGGAACATTCTAATAGCTTAACACATAAAAAAAGGGATGATGCTATAAAAATTTAAATTGTAAGAAGTAATAAAACCAAAGCTAACTAGTGTTAATCAAAATCTTCATTTTTTTAAAAGATAAATCTCGCAACTATAGGTCAAATCTGAATTTCCTGGATTACAAGAAGTAAAGGACCTATATGAAAACATTTTGATTTTAATTAAAAACGCTAATGGATTTTTTACTTCTTTTTTTTTTTTTTTTTTTTTTTTTTTTTGGCCTACTAACATCAAAAGCATTTTCATATGAAAAGATATAGTACATTCAAATAAAATTTTGGCATTTATTAAAAACAATACATTCACATTAACTGCATATCAGGAATAATAGCTGAAGAAATTGTAAAAGATTGCTACTTACAAGCAGCCTTTTTACAATTTTAGTGAATTTAAGCACCCAGCTGAATTCAATATGTGTTATTTATTTATTTATTTTTAAATATTATTTTATTTATTGATAGCTGAAGTTTTGATTTCATTATGAAATATTAACTGAAAACAAACACTGAACTATTTACATTGTTTTATGTGTAAATGAATTAGTCTTTTGTAATTGGGTTACACAAGATAGAAATTGCTGAAAAAAAAAAAAAAAAAAAATGATTCTAGAAAATTATTTTAAAAACCATAAGAGTCAATAAATTGAGATATAGTTTTCAAACAAACTGCATTTCAAAAAAAAAAAAAAAAAAAAAATTCTTATTGACACTGTAAAAATTGAAATTGTGAGAAGTTTACAAGCTAAAAAACTTGTAAAAAAGTGAAATTAGATAATTAGACATTGCTACCATTAATATGACATCAGCGTTACTTATGGGCATTTTTTAGCTTTATAGATATTACAAAGTATAATTGTATATACATGAAAAAAAATTATCAAGGTTGAAGAAGTTATTCATTTTAAATGGGCTACAAAAATTAATGCTATCAGATTTTTATGTTATGAACACAAATAAATTAAGACCTATTTTCACTTGAGTGTGAAGGCCAAATGAGATATTCATAATATAGTAGACTTCCTCAAATCTGCACAGCTTGGGACCAGAAGTTGTGTGAATTTTAGAATTTGTTGATTTTTGGTCATTGTTTTGTTTACATTTTTTAAACTGTGATTTGAATCTAATAATACAATCAAATTATAATGGACACTTGCAGTATAATAAATTATCAAAATAATTAAGCAAAGTAAAAACTAAAGTGATAAAAAATAAGATAATTTTAAAAATGATTAAATTATTAATAGTAAAGGTCCAGTAAATAATTGATAATGTATAATTAAATATGCATAATAAAGATGAGATACATTATTCTTGAATTATTCAATGAAACTTTTTGTCACAAAGGTACCCTATTAATTTACATCAAAATCATAAAGAAAAGAAATTTTATTTTAGGTTTAGCCAATCTTAATATCCAAAAAGTTTGATTAATACATAAATATATCTGGCTACATAAGATTGTGATTACCAGCAATATCTTGAATTTTTTAGACATAAATTTATACTACCTTCACATATTAAAATACATATGGGATGATGTAAAGGAAAAAAAAATTGTAATTTTGACCGTGTATCTGAAATGAAAGTTTCATATTGTTTACATTTGTGATGATGTCTAGATTTGAAGGAGTCAACTGTACTAATGTATTCAAAAATTTTTTAAATTATAAGATTATTCACTATATACACTGGCTTCCACAAGTTAAGGAACAACCAGTTTTTTTTGGCTAATTTGCAAATGAATGAATATAGAAACAACAAATTTGGAGGAAATGTGCGCTAAACTGTTAATTTATTAAATAGGACATGGAAATTTTCTAAACTTTCCTGTGAATTATAAATTTAAAACCCAGCATTTTACATTTTTTTTTTTTTTTTTCTGTAGAATCCACTGTTATTAGAGAAGTAACATTAAAACATGAAATTATATTTTCTAGAAAATACCATACAAATATTTCTCTTTTTTAATCTACGGGGTGGTGAAAGGATGTAAAGTCACATTTCAATAATTATAAGAAAATATGGATAAATCATTTTATATTTTTACTTTAATACTCATATCTCATAGACAATCTTAGGATATTTTACATTTCCTCTACATTTATCTCATTTATTAATTTAAAAGAATATAAATTTGCAATTTTTTCTGTTTTATTTCTGTAACCTTTATAACCAGAAGCTCCTATTTATACAGACATGTACATACATTTCCTAATACAATATTTAGAATATATTCTTTAAAATTAAATAAATATTAATATAGCTTTAACATTAGTGATTATAGATCTATACCTGCCAATCTCCCAGGTTTTTTAAAAGTCAAATAAATATAATTAGAGCCAGAATAATTATTTAATAAAATATTTCTGGTTTCTGTGGGAATATTAATTATTCAACTTAAATAATGTGTCTTTTAGCAATAAGGTCTAAATAGTACAAATTTTCCCAATACCAAAAGTTATCTTCACCTTTGGTAGCAACTTTTTAGATGAAACATCCTTCTATCTAAAGGTGCTGAATTCTAATATAGTGGTTATTGTTTGTGCTCACAAAAAAGTTTGGATGAACAAACAAGATTGGTGCTAATGATTGGCCAAAGTAAATGTGAAACAAAAGAGCAAGTGCAATTTTGAAAAAAAAAAAAAACCTTAGTCTTTGTTACATGTTTCATTTGCTGTTCATAACAGTGATGCAATAAAAAATCCCTAAGAAATATTGTATTCTTGCTGTTATTCCAGGGGGGGGGGGGGGGGGGGTTGACATCATTGCTATAACCTTCAGACGTAGGCCTCTATAAATAGATAAAATACTGAACAAAACTGATCAGTTTAAACTAGTTCAATCATTGAAAATCAAAGGTGCGATTTTACTGAAACCAGATATTACATTATTTGTATAATGGATAAAAAAGCCATCGAATTACCTATACTGGCAGGAAATATTATTTAGCCGCTCAAAAAATGTTGTATTAATAACAAATTTAACAGAATAGAGTATGATGCATTCAAATCTGCAACAAAAGTGCTTTATACAAAATGCTGATACACACACAAAGACTTTGCTGAACAGTTTAACGAGTTTGATACATAATATCAAAATTTGAAAGATCCTAAAGACTACATTTTTATTTAATCTATTTTTTATGTATATATATACATTTATATTTTGCTTACAAATCATTTAGGAAAAATTATTAATTTTTGATTTTTAATTTTCAACATGAATTTGTTCATAAGTTTTTATTTTGTGATTTTATTTTACAACAGTATTATACAAAGCAAAAACAGGATTGATTTACACACAAGTTTTTGATTTTTTTTTTCCTTTTTAAAGTTGGAAAAGGTATTATCAACTGATATGTGAGTGCATAATGTAACTGCTTATATTAATCCTTTAAGGGTGTTCTTAACTGATCCGGTCAATTCCTTACAAATTCATTTACAAATTCATTTTTTAACAGAAAGTTATAAAATTTTAATGCCTGACTATGAAAGCGATTTTGAATTGAACTTATTTTTCCATTTTATGATAATTAAATTAATTATCGAGTTATAAGCTATTTCAATGACGCAATCACCCGTTTTTCTCCTCCTTTTCGACCGATTTTTCTGCTTTCGTCGGGAAATATGCTCATAAGTGTCAACTTTGAAGGTTTGTTATGAAAAATCTATTGTGTTTTTTAAAAAACAAAAAAATGAGTGCAATTAGACAGTTTGTGAATAACAACACCTGCTATTTTCATGCATTTCCGAACAAAAATAAATTAATGCATGTGTCACAAAGTTGCCCTTTTTGATTTAAGAACATCCTTAAGCATTTGGTCTTTTTTTCTTTGTGTTTAATGAATCATAAAATAATACCTATATGAAACTATTTGTATGTGAATTTGTTTATGATTACCTTATATATTTTTTTATTTTTATGTACCACAAAAAAATAACATAAATATATGCTTTGTATTAAATCAACTACTGATTTCAAAGATTATGTGGCAGAAAATCCCAGTTAGGATGCTGAAAGGGTTAATTATAATGTTTAGTTTTATTTAACCAGAAAAAAGGGGAAGGCTAATATAGTAGTTATGTGAATCATAATTAAAATATCTGAAAACCTTAGTCTCTGAACTAACTAACTCTTTAACTAAATTAAATATTTTTCTAAACAGAGAAAAATACAAATCAGTTTGACATATGAAGGAAAATATAAATATGAATTCGAACTTATTGCAATTTTTCAAAGAATTCACTCATTACACTCATGCTTTCTTCATAAACATAAATTTCCAATGCTTCATTTTTATATTGCATCGATTTTATTTTATTTTTCTGCAGATTAAAACCAGATACTCATTGCATCTGAATCTGAATTATTATACTTGAGTTTTATAAGGTAGCTCTTAAAAGAATAATATATAAAATGTGTTTATTTGAAACATGGGTCCAGTCCCAATTTATTATTGTTATAATTATTTAAGCTTAACAGTTTAAACTATTTTCATAAACCCACATACAGTTTTCCTGGCTCAGCCTTTACCCTTCTGACCCCCCCCCCCCCAAAAAAAAAAACATAAATAAATAAAAATAATATTAAAATGAAAATTAATAAAATAAGTAAAAAGAAAGCCTATATACTCCATTGTTTAAATCACACAAGAAATAAGCTTTTATTATTGAAACTAATTAGTGGCAGTAGGATTTTTAATAGTATCTTTTATCAAAGTCAAAAAATATTGTACTGCATACTATTATACAGATATGTAAGTGGAGATATTTTGTGCAATTTTCATTATAAAAATAATGAAGGGGTACAATTTTTTGTAACATATAAAATTTAGTCATATAATTCCTTTCAAAAACTTTCAAAGTTTTGTGAAATTTTTAGAAAAGAGTTTACAAAAGTAGCTGGAAAGAGTAATAGAAGATTAAAAACATGGCACAGTGGAACATATCAAATACTCTGAAAAATCCACTTTTTAAAAGAGTACTTTAAAATTTGGCATGTTTGAAATTGCTGCTTAGCTTTTCAATGTTTTCATTTATTATTATTATTTTTTAAACATAAAATAAATTCAAAGTTGAATCTTTCAAAACTTAATAGATTAATCTTTCTACTCTTTGTTTAAAAAAATAAAATAAAAGATAAACATAAACATATGGATGCATAATAAAGAAAATAAAAAATATTTAAAATCTATTCTAAGAATAAAAAAATAACCAAAAAATAGAATAAATAGTTAAAACAAAATGAAATCCAGAAAAAATATATAAACAAGGAAACATCACCAATGAATTTATGCATAAACATACATACATATATATATTTCTGGTTAATTAAAAAAACTAGAATTTTAAATATATATTACAATAAATTTGTCATACAGCTCATTAAAACAACAATAACAAAAAAGAAAAATCTAACAAATAGATGAACACAGTACAGAAATTAAGCAATATTCTGTCATATATTTAAAAATAACATAACAACAATTTCTTTTAATTTCAAATGAATAGAAAAAGTTACAATTTTATCTTAATATACAATGTTCTATATACACTAAAATAATAAATCATATTTACAGTTCATTTTATCCTTAAAAACTATGAAAAGAAAAAAAAGGCCTTGTAAAAGTAAATATAAACTCAAAATGTTGTTAAAAAGGAATTTTGCAAAATAAATCTAATTTAAGCAATTCCACATTTGATCAATTAAAAACCACCTTATATAAAACCACCTACATCATAATTACATTTTAAAAAGATAAAAATTGACTGCTTATCCAAGCTCATTATAGGTTTAGAAATGGTCCCATAGGTTCAGAAAAACTACTTTTGATACATTTCGGTTAGCTGGATGCCAATGTTATATATATATATAGATATATTTACATACATATGTATACATAAATACACAGATGTGTATGTGTATATATATATATATATATATATATATAAGGTACCCTGGGGTAATAACGCCAGGCGGGGTAATAACGCCAAGTGCTTATATTTTGCATAATTATGAAATAATCAGGTTAATGACAACCATGTGCTCTGCGCAGAAGGGTTTTGAGTCATATAAATCGCAAAAAAACAGCTTCAAGTTAATTTGTTTCATTTTTAGGTCTTATTGTTTTTACAAACAACTAAAATTAACGCTTGATCTAAAATTTGCAAGACACGTTTTGTGATGTGAAGACTATGTTTTTATCCGGAAATACTTTGTTAATTACATAAATTTGTAGTGCATTTCATGTACTTTTAAAATGTTGTTGAAGATTTTGGATATCTTCTCGAGATAATTTGTAATTTAAAATGTACTGCGCAATAACTATACCGGGGTAATAACGCCAATCCTTGACATTAATACCCCGGTTGATTCCCTACAGTGGCCGAGCTACATCCTAAATACTGATTCAAATAAACACAGTTAAAACTGTGCAATGTTTCTCATATTTCTATTTAAACGGTCCTTTTTAAGCAAAAAAAAAAAAAGCTCACGGTCTGATATTCTTTTGCCTCATCCCCTCCCCCCCTCCCACACCACACTTTTATTTTTCTTACACTTTCACAAAAAATTGAACATTTTCAATAGCTTAGAATGCAATTTTTCAATTTCTAAGTTTGTAGAGTTTGTACTTTTAGAATTGGGCTATCTACATTCCATTATTCCATCTTATTTCATAGTTTTGTTTGCATGGCGTTATTACCCATATAGGTGGGTAATAACGCCAAATAGCATGGGTCAAGAAAAAACGCCATTACATTTTATGAATACATATCTGTTAAATTATTTTATTTTATATAGATAGTCAATGAGTTGCTGTATCAGATCCTATATTTGTTTGAAAAATACAATCTAAAACTAAGCCGTGAAAATTGGTAGAACCTTAACGTGGCGTTATTACCCCAGGGTACCTTATATATATATATATATTGGGTTATTCTATATTTATTGTAGATGTTGAATTGTAGTATTATATAATGGTTATGGGTGATTCTCAAAATAGGGGACAATTTCAAAAGTGAAATCTTAAAAAAATTACTGTTAGCAAAATTTCGGAAAAAAATAGGTGTTGTTAATATAGTATTAAGTATACTTTACATGTAGTCAGCAGAGCTAAATATTTAAAAATTAACTTAAAAAAAAATAATTAGTATTTTTTGAGCCATGCTAATGACAAAATAAATTGCATGGAATAAATATATTAAGAAATTTTTATTTTCTTCCTGTTTAAATATTTTTTCTATATTTATTAGCCTTCCTTTTCAGCAAATGGTTTCCATTTTTACATATGTACATATAAGGAGAATAAAAACATTACCAAAGAGCAAACTTTGTTTACATGAGCAATATTCTGACACTAACAATGTAAGAAGCTGTCTTAGTGATTTTCTGACAGATTTAATGCATATTTCAGGGATAATAAATGTAATACCTAAATTTATATGTAAAATTAAACTTTATAAAGGATACAATATAAGCAATGGTTACATTTACGCACATAGGAGTCTTTAGCATGGACAGAAAAACCATGCTAATGACACTGATATTTGTCCATGCTAATGACAAATTTTTATTTAAATAAGATTATGAGCCATAATATAATCACAATTCAATAGTCCTTTCTGGGGCTTTTTAAAACACAAAAGTCCTATGCAAATAAGTAAAATAAAAATTTTAATTATAAAATAAACATGAAAATTATTATCCATTCTAATGACATACAATTGATGAACGCCATTAATATTCAACTTCTATTCTTAAAATACAATACATGCTTCTATTTTCAGGCTGGGATAAAATGGCTACTTGTTGCCATGGAGAAACTTTATATTTTCAAACTATTGTCATATGTGAAAATGAAATTTTGATTATTAACCAGCTGTTATTGTATGACCTTGTTTTGAAAATAGAATATGGAGGACAAACTTTTATTCTTTTTTTATATACTATAATTTTATTTTTTTAAAGAAACTTATTGGATAAATCCTCTCCTTGATTAATTTAAAGAAAGAATAACATTTGTTTTATTTTATAAACATGATAGTAACTCTTTAAAAAGCTAGTATATACAAGGCACAGCTGCTGTGGACATCCATACTAATGACATTTTGAACATTTATTCTGTTATTTTAAGATGTTTTTAACTAAAAAGTGAGTAATTCTTGAGTACAAATAATGAATAATATTAAGACAAACATATCTAAATATAAAAACATGATAGAAAACCTCTCAATTTATTTTGTATGCCGAAAGACATAAATTGTCCCCTATTTTGAGAATCACTCTTATATATATATATATATATATATATACAGTAGACTCCCTCAAATCTACACAGCTTGGGACCAGAAGTTGTGCAGATTTCTGGTCATTGCTTTGTTTATATTTTTTAAAAAGTAATTTGAATGTAATTAATTATGAAATGAAAAGTATAATGAATGCTTACAATATACTAAAATATTAAAATAAGGTAATAAACTAAAATAATAAAAATGTAGATAATTTTTAAAAGGATTAAGATACTAAAAGCAAAGGTCAAATTAAGAATCAATAATGTATTAATGAATTAAATATTAATTATAAAGATGAAATGTGTTTTTCCTAAATTATTCAATGAAACTTGCCTCATAAAGGTAAATTACTAATTCACATCAGATCATAAAATAATGAAGCTTTATTTCTGGTTTAGCCAGATTTAAAACCAAAAAAGCTTTATTAATACATAAATATATTTGGTAAGATTGTGATTACCAATAATATCAGCAATATCTTGATTTTTTTTTTTTTCAGAAATAAATTATTTTTTATTTATTTATTTATTTTTTTTTTCATGAAAAAACATGAATTCAATACTTTAACAAAAATTACAAATTAAAAAATTATCGAATTGATATAAAACTTAAAAAGTCAAATTTTGCACCTACATCTAAACTGAATGTTTCATTGTTTACATTTGTAAATTATGTGCTGATTTTACTGAGTTGCGGATTTTAGGAGTGCAGATTTGAGGGAGTCTACTGTATATACATATATACATATATATTTATAGATATCTATGTAATATATAACACAGGTGCCTGGCTAATCGAAATGTACCCTATTTGTATATTTCATACAAAAAGTAAAGATAAATAAATAAAGCAGAAGAAATTGGGTGCTAGTGCTTTTTTTTTAAAAATAACACTACTTTCTTGTTTCACGACACAAGAAAAACATGCAGGTGCAACTGCATTTATTAACTGTTATTTATTTATTTATTTTATTTTTTTTTTCAGGTTTTTATCTAAGAGCCTACTTTAGTCAAAGAAAGAAAGGAAAATGCTAATGTTAAGGCAATGGGGGGTGTTAAGTTTCTAACTTTAATATTTTTGACTGATATATATATATTTTGCATAAAATAATCAAGTTCAATCCACAATTTGGTTAATTTTTACTTTTTCAATTTGAGTTATAGTTCGTTTATATTAGTATAATTTCAATTTTAAAATTTTTTCGGAAAGTGAAAAATAATTTTTTAAAAGAAATCTGAAACTAAAATCAAAAAAGTAAAAAGCATCCTGGAAATCATTCAAAAATATTAAAATCAAAGCCAGAAATTTGGATATAACACACCCATAGACTTTACATTAGCATTTTCCTTTCTGTTGGCAATTGAAATAGGCTTTTAATAGCCTGAAGAGTTAAAAAAAAAAAAAAAAAAAAAAAAAAAAAAAGTGACCACAGACTGTTAGAAAGTTAAAAGTACAGCACCCAATCAATTACCTCTAAGTAGGTAATTGGTTGTTAAAACATAGTTTACTTCTTAGCATCCATTTTTAAAAAGGGCAGTCTTATAAAACAGTACAAAAAGATTGCAGCTTGCAATGTTAAAATAAGTAGGCAAAGTATTGTAGAATATAACGAAGGAAAAGTTGACACAAGGAAATTTTTCAAACAGGGGCACTAATTTCCTTGCTTACTTTCAGTATAAATTTGTTATTTAATTGAAGGATTTCTAATAAAAACATGTGTACACAAAATTCATCATTTTCAGAAAAGGATATAACATTTAGGCAAACATTGTTTAAACAGAACAGCTAAAATTTTAACATCTCATAAGGACATACATATATATATATTTATATTTAGTAACAGTCTTACAGCTCTGTGAGTACCACTGAAAACACTTTGTGCATTGATAATTCATTTGAAGATTTTTGAACAAGTATTATTTTTGCCTAGAATCCTACAGTTTAGTTTAAAAACTTGATTCAATTTAACTTCCCTATTTTTTCCTTGTATTTTTTAATATTCACTAAGAAATAGCACTATGTAGACTGTTTCTATTAATATATTTTTATATTAAGACATTATTTTAAGAAATACCACAGCTTGTTTTTTTTTTTTTTTTTTTAAATAAGAGTTTGATTTAGGGAAAAAGTATTCCTGGAATTGTCTCGAGGGCTCAGATTACAAAAGCTCCCAAAATATAAAATGGATATAATAAAGAGAATTGGTATATATAAAAGTGTTTTGGGAGACTTCAAAATAAAATGAGCCCATGATCTCTCTAATTTAACCTTCTCATGCATAAATTATTTTTCATTATTCACAAAAAATATTTTTTTGTGATAAACGAGAACCCATTATAAAATATATTTATTATTGTGCTGCATGCTAGCTATTACTTGTCCACAAATCAGACCTTCATAAAGGAATGCTCTTTTTTTTTTTTTTCTTTTTTTGGCTTTATAGAGCGATACTTCTCTGTCCTGATATGAAGCCCCTATGAATGAGAGGGTTAATAAATTTATTACTACTTGTAGTGTAGGAATGCATTCTTTACTATTCTTTTTATATTATTATAACGAATTTTCCCATATGTAATTGGATTATGGGATATCTTGCTCATAGACAGTCCAATTTATTGTTCTTTCTTTTGCCCATTTTTAAAGATCATATTCAATGTAAATGCTGCATTTGCGTTACCTTAATTATGGCTGTGCACAGAATAGTGAATAAACAAATATAGGGAGATACAAATTATGACAAATACAACACAACAGCACTTGTTCATTAAAATGGTCTTTGGAATTATCCTTAGTATATATATATATATATATAATAACATAGAACAATACATTTCACACATAAAAACATTTACACATGCTGAATCAAACCCAAATTTCTCACTTCATGTCTATAATACAGTTCATTGATCTTTTTTTTTACTTTCTCTAATTCTAATCCAGAACCTGAACACAGATTGACACATAAATCAATTAAATGTTGAGAATTCGAAAGGAGGTAACGATGTCCCCTGACAAAATTTGCAATTCTTCTGGAGTGAGCCTGAGTACTATCAAACCTTACAACAAACAGATTATCATAATCTTCAAGAGCTCTGGATAGATTATTGCCAAGCATATTGATAGCTTGAGTGTAAATAGAATTTTCAATTTCATTTTCTTCAACCTGGAAAAAAAAAAAAAAATAGTGTATCAGAATCTACTATTTTAAAAACTACATGTAAGTCTGGTTTAGAATGGGCTGAAGTTCTTGACCTCTGTCACAACAGACATACTTATTTTTAAAGAAAATATGCTTCAAGTTTACATTGTTATATGCAACGGTGGCAGCAGCTTATATATTTTGCATATTTGCTACAATGATTTTCACATTAGAATTTTTGTGATCAATTTATTTCTTTAACAATGCAGCAAAAATCTACCACCAATGACTATGCTTTTAATGCTTTAATAATTTTAATTCAATACCCTACCAACTTTGATTTTCATTTTAAATTTCTGCTTCAATCAATTAATCGGAGTAAAAACGAATTTCCCTCTGCACGAGCCGATGGACAATAGAATGATAGGCAGATTTTTTTTTTTTTTTTTTCAAATTCAGTGCAAACCTACTTGCCTTACCAAAAAATAATCATATACAAAATGTTTAGTTCAGTTCTAGAACTAACTTCATACACTTTTATGTGGTGCAATATTGAAAATGGCATAAAACTTGTTATTGCAGCGCCCCCTTCCGTTGGATTTTTTTTTCAGATTCAGCGCGATCCAACTAGCCATAGCCATACACTTACACAAAAAAATTTCGTTCAATTCGACGCATAACTTCATATACTTTTGGTCGGTACAATATTGAAAATGGCACAAAAATCGCGATTGCAGCGCCCCCTTCTGACGGATTTTTTTCAAATTCAGGGAGGACCAATTAGCCATAGTCATACAGATACACAAAAAATTTGGTTCAACTCGATACATAACTTCATATACTTTTAGTCGGTACAATATTGAAAATGGCACATAAATCACGATTGCAGCGCCCCCTTCTGGCAGATTTTTTTCAAATTCAGGGAGGACCAACTAGCCATAGTCATACACATACACAAAAAATTTGGTTCAATTCGATGCATAACTTCATATACGTTTGGTCGGTACAATATTGAAAATGGCACAAAAATCACGATTGCAGCACCCTTTTCTGGCAGAATATTTCAAAACTGAAGGAGGATCTGCTTGCCGCAGCCAAAAACACTCACAAAAAATTTGGTTCAATTCTATGCATAACTTCATACACTTTTTGATGGTGGAATGGCGACATACACACAGACAGACGGACAGACAGACATTTTGTAAAAACATGTTTTTTGGAATATCTGACCCCTAAAACGTGTAAATCCGTCAAAAACCGGAAGTCGAAAAAAATTTCGATTACAATACTTTCTTCTATTGAAGATAGAAGAAGTAAAAATGAATTAAGAAAGGATCAAAACTGAAGATTTGATCAGAATTTTTAGATGTGACACAGCAGAAAAATAAATAAATAAATACTGCCTTTCTGAAACAGCAAGTGACGAATAATTTTACCCTCCCCCCTCTGCTATTGTGATGTGTATTTGTGATTTATCTTATTATTATTATTATTATTATTATATATATACATATAATTTTTTATTTGTATTTATTTATTTTGGAAAAACGTTTTTTGGACTGTGCATAGACACATCTATTTTTTTACTATTTCTCTCCCGTCGATTTTTTTCTATCCATAGAGAAGAAAATAAATGAAGAAAGAATCAAAACTGCAGTTCTAAATGATATTTAATGTATTTTAAAAATATTAAATTTTAAGATATATAAGTTAAAAATTTAAAATATTCTATTAACCTTTAAAAAAGTACAAAATTTAATTATTATTAAAATGACAGATATGGTTAAGGCTGTTCTTAAATCCAAAAGTCTTTATCACATAATTTTTGTGCAAAGGTTTGTTTTCATGAAACTAGTAGTTGTTGATCAGAAACTACCTAATCCTACTCATTTTCCCGTTTTTTTTTTTTTTTTTTCCCCTCCAAAATAGATTTTTTAGAAAATAGTGTCAAAGTGAGAGTTTTGAACCAAATTTCTGCTTGAAAAATGAATAACCACTCAAACAGGGGAGAAATACGTGTTGGTCACGTGATCAAAATCGTTTATAACTCAATAGGTTATTTATTGATCAAAAAATGGAAAATAATTCGATTCCAAATCTCTTCCATAGCTATACTTTCCAATTTTATATCTTTCCATTGAAAAATGAATTTCTAAATATGTCAAAACGTTTTGCGTTTGTTCAGCAGAAAAGAGCAGATGAGAATAGCCATAAATAAAGTAAATTAATATTGCATATGTATTTCATTATGGAATTGCTATTACAACTCGAGATATAATTCATTTATCGGGAATTTGGTGTTGTTGCGCTGAGAAATTAATTTTTTTAAAAATCTCTTAAAATTATATAAATTGTATGTATATTTTACTTCACTTTGCAGATTCCATCCATTTTTGAAATAACATTTTTGTATTTTATTGTTTTTCTAAGATTATTAATTTTCATATAAATTATATTGTTCTTTTAGTAGTTTATAATTGGTAAGTTCAGAAAAGCAAAAAATAAAATTTAATTTTGTATTGTTCTGCATAATTAATTCTTTAATTATTTAAAAAAATAGTATTCAACAAGTTTTTTATAAAATATACTGAAAGCAAAATATATATCTTTATTATCGTAATAATGCAAAAGTAACAATTTATATAAAAGTTAAGAATAAGTTTTAATGTTTAATGTAATTGTAGAATAATGACAATTTAAAAGTATATGCCTTTTTTGCAAAATTTTTTGGACCAAACCAAATTTTACTGGTTTTTGAACAGACTTGGTTTCGGCGAGGAAATTATATTCATACAGGATGATTCAAACGGGTTTGAATATTTTGATCCATGAAGACTAGGAAAAATGAAATCAATAGTGGCTTCGTACGGAAAAAAAAGTTAGGCCCAGTCCGATCATTCATGAAAAAAGTAAGGCCCGAGTCTTCAGAAAAAAGTAAAGCCAGGGCCCGGTCCTGCCTAAATGCTGTTAATGAAAATCAGGCCGAGGCCTGGCACGTGCAGATCTCTCTGCGTGCGTTCTCCCAGGTTAAATAATTTCCTTTTAAGTCAATAAGATACAAATTAACAGTGCCAAACTGTCGCACACCTGGGAAATGTGGCACAGCAGCGCAGCATAGGGACGATAAATCGACACACCGATATGAAACATATGGAACTGTCTTAAGCTACGTCACGTATGATTGACAGGTCTCTTCTCCTGCTGGGACTATAATATAAGCGTGAGGTTTTTTTTCTTTATTAGTTCAGGAAATTAAATTCTTGTGGTTTTTAATGATCTTGTTTGAACAAAAGAAAAAAAATTCTAACTGATCAATTTTGTCTAACAAAGGAAGGATCACATATATATATTTTTTTTTAAATTAGTTTTTTTGGAAAATAATTGAGTTATTTCATTAACATAATCTTATTTCATATGTTATTTTGAACACATTTAAAATTATAAAATTTACATTATCTACTTAACCCAAACAGGTAAAATACTAATGCATGTTTCAAGCTTTTTAGGGGGCACTATATGTATCCTATAAAACAAAAACAACTGTAAATAAAGTGTCACTCACTTGATCATCTTCCATAGAATCAATAATGATGATTTTTACAATGCTTCCATCCTCATTTTCCTCTTCTAATGTTTGATTTAACCATTCAAATGGATTCTGTGATATTTCTACTAATTCAGTTTCAATTAGTTTGACACTGCTGAAAAAGGATGACTTCATCAAAAAGTCTCTAAAAATTTTAGCCTTTTTCTGGACTTGCTCATTCTTGTCATAATAATGAAAAATGAATACATGGATGCTTTTTATTAACACTCTTTCTTCATCAAATTTATTTTCTTCGATTCCTATAATGATAGATTGAAAATTAATAAAGAAGAAAAAAGATTGATCAATTTACATAAATGTGAAAAACAAAATATTGGAGGTTTGCCAATTTGGGTCGCCATGATACAGTTCAACAATATTTTCTAATTGTTTAAGAAAGAATTGATTCACAGCTTCAAATCTATATTCAGAAATAAAATTATGAAAAATGATGATAAATATGTCTGCAATATGAGTTACTTATTTTTGGAGCAATAAAGGGGTAGCCCTCTATGAACTATATTTGCAGGGTTTGAAAAAACCCGGGTTTTTTTGAAAAAGCCCAACCCACTGGGCCCAGTAGTCTAAAACCCGGGTTTTTTCGGGCTTTTTTGAAAAAACCCGGGTTTTTTCGGGTTTTATCAAAATTTTTTAGAGAACTCTTCACATTTCTAATTTTCACATGCATAGTACCTAAATTTTTCATTTATCACTGAAATAAAGATATAATTTTGCATTAAGTATAGATTAACAATAAAAATAAATATATAAAAAGAAAATATAAATATATTTAAAAAGATTATTTTGTATCTCATAGAACTAGATTACTGGAAGAATGATATTTTAAATCAAGTGCAACTGAATTTCTTTATATAAATCTCAAGTTAAACAGACTAATTTATGCAATTTCTTTCATTTACTTCAATAGAAATCAGTTTAAAGCAGCAACATTTATGTAAATATTTTTATTTTTGTGAAGAAAAAAATAGAATTCACACATATATATGTATATATATATATACTACAATTTAAGCAATAGTATTAAATTAGATTATCTAAAAGTCAATGTCAGTCATATCTATAAAGTTAGATCGTAAATGGCAATACACTTTTACTAGTTTATTTTTGTATGCCATCTGTAAGCAATCTTTTAAAGTATCTGGATACATTTTAGATTAAATTTTATTAGGGTTTTTTGGATATTATGAAGGTATTTATGTTAAAGAAATATGGTTCAGAATGTTTGAAAACAAGGTACTTATACTACTAAATACAATTTAAAATAACTAATTGATTACAAAAAGTTTATGAGATTAAAGATTAAAAGGTTATGACAATAATAAACATTATAATTTGCTTTTACAAAAATTAATTATTAGTAATAATTTTAACAATGAAATTATTAAAGTACTATATTAAAACTTTTTCACTTTTTTTTTTTTTTTTTTTTTTGTTATAACAGGATTTCCAGCAAAACATGACTGGCATATTCCTTGACTTTCCATGACCAAATCTCAAAAAATTCCCTGACTTTCCCAAACCAAATCTAGAAAAATTCTCTGACCAAACGAGCATACAGCAAAATTTGATACTTATTTTCACAATCTTTTGTCAAAATTAGCAATTTTTTTCTGCAATCATACTTCAATCTTTTTTTGTTTTTCCCCAACTGTTTAATGAATTTTGTGTCATTTTTCATTTTTTCACTCAAATGTTTTCCATGACTTTTTTAGAAATTTGTAAATTCCCTGATTTATCCTGTATATTTTGATATTTTCCTGACTTTCCATGATGCTGGGGACCCTGTATAATCTGTCACCATTTTTGTGTTGAAAATTACTGTATAAACATTCATTGAACGTTGAAGCAGGATAATAAATGTGCTTAAAAGCTATAACAATACAAGCAATCAGGATGGGGATCACATTTCAAGTGCCATCATTAGGTATACATTAAGATTTAAAGCACTTGGATGCATTTTAAAATATATAGCCATGAAAATCTTCCTTATTTACAAATTAATATATTTTATGGTCATTTTATCAATACTTAGAAATTCTTTTAAATATGGTTAGTTTGAAATATATTTAAATTGGCATTTATCTTTCCATTTTCATATCTTAGATTAAATAATGATACAGTTGTGAAAACATGAGAAAATTTGAAAAAACCCACAAATGGGTTTTTCATGGTTTTTTTCAAGTGGGCCCGCCCGAAAAAACCCGGGCGGGTTTTTTCGGGCTGGGCCCACTTCTGCGAACCCTGTATATTTGCCAATTATCCTTTTAGATTCTACAGTCTTATAATGGCAAATCTTTAAGGCCCCTGTCCTCGTTCGAGGAAACACTCACGAACTAATGCTATTCCTATGGGGAAGCATTTTTCTAATAACTCTTTTGCATTTTGACATTTTGAAATAATTTTTTTTTTGCATTGGATAGCTGGGGTGCATGCCGATAGCGCACCTTTTTTACTTTTTCGATTTTGGTTGCAGATATTTTTTACAAAGTTAGTTTCACTTTTAAAACCGGTTTCAAAACTGAAAGTGCTTTTTAAAAAATATATCTGCAACCAAAATCGAAAAAGTAAAAAAGGTGCGCTGTTGGCATGCAACTCAGCTATCCAATGCAAAAAAAATTATTCAAAAATGTCAAAATGCGAAAGAGTTATTAAAAAAATGCTTTCCCATAGGAATAGCATTAGCTCGCGAGCGTTTCCTCGAGCGAAGACAGGGGCCTTAAGCACAACACACAACTTTTCATGGAGCAAAAGAGGAGGGATCAATCATAAGGGTTGTAAATGCTGCATAGAAAACTTCGCCTATGGTAAGCGAAACTTGGTAAGAAGATTACAACAGAATGTTGTTTATCACTCACTTGGCATAATGCACATATTTTTTGTCATCTGCCATAATCTTCGCAGGTATTTATTTAGCAAATTGTTTAGTTTCCACAAGCATTGCATATATATATATGCGTGTGTATATATATATTTATAAATCTGAGTTTTTTAAAAAACATGCCCTAAACTAAATTTACAAATAAGATTAAAATAAAAAGTTGAGTTTCTTTCAGCAATAATTAATTTTTATTATTATTATTATTTATTTGCAGAAAAAAGAAAAAAAACTATGATGCCACTACACTTTGCAAGAATTGGAAATTGAGATATTTGTTTATTTATACTTCGTCATTAAGAAGCTACTTTAATCAAGAAAAAAGACTCATTCACTAATGCTAATCTTATGGAAAAAATATACAAAGATATCTCAGTTGCAGTTATATATTTTTAAATGATTTTTTACATTGGATAGCTGAGATTGATTTGAACAAAGGCCGTTTTTTTAAATTTTCAATTTGTTTACAGATATCTTTAATAAGGACATTTTCATTTTCAGAACTGGTTTCAAAAATAAAAATACCCTAACGGAAAAAAAAAAAAAAAAAAAAAAAAAAAAACTGGAATCAAAATTGAAAAAGTAAAAAAACTGGCTTCGTACAAATCTATCTCAGCTATCCAATGAAAAAAAAATCATTTAAAAGTATTGAAATGCAACCAATTTATCTTAATAAATTTCTTCCATAGGATTAGCATTACAGAATGAGTACTTTTACATGAGAAGATAAGTAATTTCTTATACTATATTTAGATTGTTTAAAAACACTGCAACTCTAAGCCAGTTTTTAGCATGGTCCCCCTCCCCATATATTTTGACATTCTATTTCTTATTTAAAATTCAAAAGTCAGTAAAAATTCGTTCACAAAAAGAAACTAGTCGTTGGGGGCCACCGTAATACTTACCCATCATGGTTATGTATATGAAAATAAAACATGTGAAACTATTTATATAATGCATTGCAATTCATAAACAAAATTTAAATATTGTTAATATACATAGTAATGCTATATTAAGGAACTGCTGATGTACCAATTTCGACAAATTATATAAAACGCCTAACTACTCAAGTAGTACCGAACTGCGTAAAAGAAACATCCTTAATTACTCCAAAAATAATAATTCTATTAACTAACAATTAACTGCGTAGGATTAAGCATCTCATTTCCAATTAAAATATATTTCTGAATTGAAATTTGAATGAAATACAGGGTCATGAAAAATCGAAGAATGTGGAAAACATGATTACAAATATCTCGGCAACTAATAATCCGATCGACTTCGTTCTATATGCAAAATGTGTGTTATTTTATTGCCTTTTACGTCCATTCCTTAAAACAAAAAAATCGAAAATTTTTATTTACATCAGAACGAATTTTTCGAAAGTCCGAAAAAAATAGTTCCGGATAATCGAGGTTGCTGATATTAAATAGGGTTCGTCCCATTCTTACATACTAACTACATACAAAATTTCAAGTCTCTATCTCAATTTGTTCGGGAGATAGAGCGTTTACAGACAGACAGACAGACAGACGGACGGCAAAAATTTTTTTCTAAAAATATGTTTTTCGGAATCTCCACTATCTAAAACGTGTAAATCCGTCAAAATTTTTTTTTCGATTTTCAAAATGATTGCAAGACTTACCCTATACTACGTATGATGGGTAAGTAAAAAAATGGTAAAAGTTGTTAAAACTTGCCTATTTAAGGATAAAATGAGTGTGTTAACTAGTTTCTTAAAAATGCTAATGTATATCCTGAATTTAAGTCAATAGATAATTTTTGATTTTTTTTTTTTTTTTTTATAAAAAGTGGATAGAATTAATTATATTTAAAGAAAATTTTTATATTTTTTATGTATTGTTAATATACTATAATTAAATATATAGAGGATATATTGGGGAAAGTGGGACAGTAACAGGAATGGGACAGGCTGTTTTTCTCTTTATGCATCATTTTAAATATTCCATCTATTACACACAAGATGAACCAATCTTCAGTTGAAAAAAGTTTTTGATCTGTATAAGCTTGCAATTGTATGAAGAAAAAGATTATTTCAAGAATCAAAAGTATATTTGCTTCATATACTTTTTATGCTTTCTATAATATTAATGACTCGTTTATGCACAAATGTAATAGTTTCCTTACTTAAGGAATATTATACTATATGTTATTCATAATTTAAAGTCTAAAAACAATTTAAGTCTAAAAACAGATTTTTTTTTTTTTTTTTTTTTTTTTAATACAAGAAGTTTAACACAAAACAAGGAAGTGGGAAAGAATAGCACAAGTCAAATTCCTTTATATATGTATATATATATAAAATTAATGTAAATTGCTAACATGCAAACATTTTTAAAGGATAATATATTAATTATAACATTGATAATACATTAATTTACTTCAAAATGTATATAAATTGAATTGATGATTTTTTAATATCATCTATAATAATTGACAATCCTGAATTTTCATTCCAGTTATGAAGATACTGCAATTTTATATTGTGGCACATACACTATCAACCCTCAGTCTTTATTCAATTGTTTATCTAGCCGAACATTACATTATTTGTGCATAATAGTTTTTTATTTTATTGCTGTCCCGTATCTCCCCATTAGTGGGAAGTTATGGGACGCATTTTGAAACTTACAGTTTCTTTATTTATAAAAATAGTTTTTGCATGTTATGTTTTTATATTGTTTATGAGGATTAAAAAGTGCTTCACCTTGCACTCTAAAAAGCTGTTTTTTTTTGTTTTTTTTTTTGTCAAACAAAGTTGATTTTCTTATTTTTGTAAAAAGTGTCCCACACCACCCCACTCTCCCCTACATTTTTTCATATTTTATTTCTTTCTGCAAAGCATCTATTTTTCTATTTTAAGTGTTTTAAGTAAATCATATTACTGCAGCATAACCCTTTTTCTTGAAAGCTTGCGACCATGATTTGCAAAAGGTATTTTTTCACCTTTATAACTACACAGTTCCTACCATTAAATAGTTTTTACTGAACTAGTAATAGCTTGAAGGCTATCAGATAAAATGTTTTGCATTGTTAATAATATAAGTTAATGAAAAATTTATAAATATTGAAATAGTTTCAAGTGATATGCATATTAAAACATTAATTTATATTATATTAGCATTTATATATGTTTAATAACAATTGTGTAAGTAAATTTTTTATAAAATTAAAAAGTTTTACTACTATTATTAATCTTACATTTTATTTTACAATAAGATTAATTGCAATGTTAAGAGTTTTTTGACAGATTTTTACTGTTTATGAGCTTTGATGGTGTTTTGTCAATTTTCATATCTCTGAAAATACTTTAAAAATAGCAAATTTGTTATTTGTATTAAACACTGGCAAAAATTTGCAAAACATAATTCTTATTTTTTTAAAATATCATTGTACAATTAATCAGAAATACACCAGTTATATTTCCATTTATTCTGAAAAAGGACCTTAAAAAGAAAAAAAGGAAAGACAAGGGATATATCTCAAGGCTTCTTCATGTTACTACCATACACCATGTAAAGACCTCTGAATTAGATGTAAATGAAAATGATATGATTCATCTTGTACCCATCAAAAATAATTAAATTCTTTTTCAAATAATTATAATTAAAAAAATTATTTAAAAAAAAAAGTAAGATATAATAGCCATATTATACAGACATGCCCCTCTTTTTTTTCAGAGAAATCATTCTGAAATATATAGCATGAAAATACAATAAAGAGCATTATATATTTCAATTCTGCCTCACACATACACAGAAAAAAAAATCTTTGATGGATAATTTAGAATAGCTGAAATATTTCTCAGAAATATCAGATGTGCTGCATTAATAAAACAGACTAGGAATTATAATCGTTGCTTAAATGATTAAATAGCTTTTATAATATTTAATACAATATTTAATTATTATATTTTTACAATGCTTATTTTTTAATATTTACAAAATTTAATAATGGATTAATATTATAAAATAATCTATATGAAAAATACTGAATAATAAAGAAATAAAGTCAATGTTTACATTAATAATTCATCTAATGAAATTCTAAAACACTTTTAGAAAGAGATTTGAGCAGTATAATTGATAAATGTTTTCCAGTTACTTAATTCGTTTGTTGGAAATACGATTAGTCTACTAATATAATTTAACAGGACATATGATATACATAAAAGGTAAAAGGATAAAAGTGCAATGTTTTTAAAAGTTTGGCACAGCAAAAATTGTGTAATTGGATGTAATGTAATATTTATATAACAGGCAGGAGCATTCACCTAATATTTTTGTGCAATATTGCATCCAAGATGAAAGAAAATATTTTGTTTACTGACATTAGCAAATTTGGTAACAAGTATAGACAAAACACTATCGAATTTCAAAAGCAGTAAAAATATATTCAAAGCTCCTTAACATTGCAATTAATTATATTGTTTAACAAAATGTAAGGTTAATAATTAAAAATACTTTTAAATTTTATAAGTATTTACTTATTACTAGAAAATTTGCACCTTGCTCTCATCTAAAATGAACAGCGTTTGCTATTTGCAATGTAACTGCCAAACGATATTGTCACCCATAAATCCGATTAAAATATTTCTTAATTTGAACTCCTATAAAAAGCCATTTCTTGGATCTAAACTGTAAATACTTTGTTTTCAATACAAACGAGCGTTTATATATACTGACAGATTGCCATCTTGATTTCCACAGTCATTTTGAGGAGTGATGCAGACAATCTGCTTCTATGCTACTGGTCAAATTATGTACAGCACACAGAAAATGTAGCATTTTCCACTTGGAGTGGAAAAAGTTTCAGTCAATGTTTCACATATGAAATCTCAATCACACGGCGTCTTTCGAGAAGCAGCTGCAACCAATGATGCTTAAAGATTCACTTACACAGTGTGTATGATCATGCCATAAGAAAATACTAATATGTTCTGTTTAAAAAAAAAAAAAAAGTTGCATATGTAGAAATTTAACAGCTATTTGCACTTAAATATTACTGTATTTACTTGCACATTTAGTGCACCTCTCCCACATATGCATATATATTGGACTCTTTCTATTCTAAACACACATAGAATCAACTAAAAATGCTCAGATTATGGGGGTTTTCAATGTAGGAGGCTGGAAAATACCATACTATTACTACTATGCATTGAGTTTATAGACTCAGTAGAATAGTTAGTCATGCCAATTACTGAGATGGACCTGCTGAATTTAGATCTGGTAGACTAGTGCAATGTCAAACTAAATTCAGTCTTATAATACAGTTGAACCTTGAAAATCCGGACCTCCAAATTCCGGAAATCTCTAAAATCCGGACATTTTTCCGATTTCAGTTTTATTAATTTTTAACATAAGACATAGCTGTAATTTTCATCAAATGCAGTTAAATTCTGATAACTATACTAAAAATATATATATAGATATATTCTGGTTAATATTGTAATAACTTGCCGTTAATTAAAGACTTTATTATTACAAAAATTAAAAAGTTAAAAAGCGTTCAACAAAATTTACAGTAATGAATCATGATGAAATGAATGAATCGTTGAATTAATCATGAATTTTTATACTTGAAAAAATTTGGGTTAAAAAAAAAAAAAAAAGTAAATTTTGTCGAAAACATGCAGAAAAAACGGAGAAATTTGTAAAAAAAAAAGAAAGCCAAAACAAGCATGAAATCAATTAAAAAATCTTGAAAAAACGCACATTTCATCAAAGATTCATGATTCATTCATTTCATAATGATTCGTCTCACTCTCAATCGCCTTTGACAATCGCGAGGGAGGGCGTTTTCTCGGGATTTTTTTAAAATTTCAAATTCTTTATAAAGTGGGGAGGGGGCGTTTAATCGGGAAGAGCGGATTAACGGGATTTTACGGTATTATATAGCCATAAAAAAAGATTTTTTAATAAACCTCCAAAATCCGGAATCGCCGCAGTCCCGACGGTTCCGGATTTTGGAGGTTTAACTGTATAAATAAAAAGCAGATTAAACATGTAATCAAACTATGTGCTTCAATATCAAAATAAACGTAACAAGAAAAATTGTAGTTAGTAGCAAAATCTGTGGTGATTACTTCAACTACTGACCTACAGCAGATATCTGCTATAAAAGTATATTTTTAATAAATTTCAAAACTGTGAGTTTAAATTCATATTTTTCACCTAAAAAAATTTTTTGATGTTGCTAGAGGAGAATCTAAAAAAATCTATACATATTTTACTTATGTTCTTTAATTTGGAAAGGATTCCCTAATAATAATTAACGATGAAACTCTTTGCAATAATCAATGAAAGAAAATAATAATAAAATAAATAAATAAAACCTCTCCCATTTAAAAAAATTGTATATATTTTTGCTATATTTTATAATAATTGCTATAATTCTATAATTGCTATATTTTAGACTTATAAATGATTTCTATAGTTAAAAAAACAATAACATAATTTTTATGAAGATAACAACATAGCTTATGTAATAAGAGTCCTATTAATATGCCTGGACATTTAGAGTCACATTAATATTTCTGGGCTAGTTGTAAACAAATATTAAATGAAATTTCAGTTTAACAATTTTCGGTAATGTAAATTTTTTAATTTCTAAACATTACACATTTTTAATTTTTACACCATCATATACAGAAAAAAAATTTACTTTTAAATGTAACTTGATGAAACTTGCATCTAAATTTGTCATTGAGTTATTAATTTTTTTGTACTTTTTAACACTTTTTTTGTCATTGTGGCAACAGAAGTATTTCATTTCTAGACATTAAGCATGGACTAATCAGAAAATGAATAAAATAAAAAACAGAAATATTCCATTTTTGGAAATTAAACATAGACCAATCAGAAAACGAATAAAAGGAAATAAGTTTCGGAATTCAACCAATGAAAACATTCAGATATACTTCAGATTTTCCAATTCTCTACCAAGGACAAAACTATTTTCCAAATGTAAAATAAAACACAAGCTTACTTTTATCAAAAAGTGCTTCGTTTGCATTACGATGTCTCTGTCTAACTGAAAGGGCAAAATATAAAAGATGATTAGATAACAATTTCATTAATAAAACAGTCAATAAGGTCATCTATCTCAATGAATAAAAAATTATAAAAGATCTTAGCAAGAACAAAATACTTACAATATCTCCAATAACAGTAGTAGGTTAGTCCAGATAAAAACGTAAATAAAACTGAAATAATTGCAGCAACTATTATAATGTCAATTTGAATATCTTCAGTAGATTCCGATTTGTTATTTACATCCTGGGATAAAATATGGAAACAATCTGTACCTGAAATAAAAGGATTTTAACTACTTTATTCACAATTAGTTGAATAATTAGCAAAAAAAATCAGCTTAAAAAAGAAAATTTTTCAATAAAAGATCATATAAAAATGATTAAGTTATTTGTGTCAGACAATCTCTTTGGACTACTTTGGATACATAAGTATACTTAACTCATAAATTTATGAAAATATTTTTTAAATACAGGGTGGATTGGGATAGTTCCTGATCAAAAAACACTAACATCTAAATATCTTTAAAATTATTACAATTGATGTGACCAAATTTAGCAGGGTTAAAGCTTCACTATCTATTTGTTCGATAAAATATAGACTTTGATTAAAATATTATTGAAAGTTTTTTTTATTATAAAATTTCAATGGTAATTACTCAGGCAACACGGTAATAATAATTCAATTTTCGATCAGGACAATTACCGATCAGGACATTTTTTGTACAAATGGCAGCTACATTGATTAATTTAGACTATAAATTATCAATTTTAATATAAATCTGATTTAATTAGATGTTATATATGTTACCAAGAAGAAATAAGCATAGTTAATTTACTATTTTTATTGGTTTTGAAATTACATCTAAATTTCTTGGCAGAACTTTTTATAACACTTAAACAGACAATATATAAAGTTGCTACTGTCCATAACAAAAAGATTTGAGCTTCGTAGTGTCACAGGACCATAAAAAATACAGTGTCTCACATAAGTGATGGGACACTTGTGCTTTACAAAAAGAAACTAATCAAATAAATTAAAAAAACATGTACTTATTTTTTTGTGGGTGTGTTTTATACTTAAATTTAGTAAAGATTATTACATAACATACATTTTGTCAAAATATTAAAATATTAATTTAATAAAAATACAAATGTTTAGAACGGAGCAAAAAATAGCTCACATAAGTGATGGGACACCATTATATATGCAACAAAAATCGTCTGAAATAAACAATAAAAATAATTTTTGGGGTTTTATTTTTACTTAAAAGCAAATTGGCAATAATTTATAAATAATTTATAAAATATGGTGGATGAGGAGTTATGGTATGGGGGTGTATGTCGTCCACTGGAGTTGGTAATCTTGTTTTTATTGACAGTATAATGGATCAGTATAAGTATATTGATATTTTAAAGCAAAATTTGAAATCTTCAGCACGGAAATTGAACCTTCATAACGATTTTAAATTCTCCCAGGACAATGACCCCAAGTACACTGCTCTGAACGTTAGACTCTGGCTGCTATATAACTGCCCTGAAATAATAAAAACACCACCACAATCTCCAGACTTAAATCCCATAGAGAATATTTGGCAAGAATTGGAATCAATAATTCGCAAACACACCATTTCTTCAAAACAACAACTAAAATCAGGCCCGGACTGGCCAGGTCGGCTGGTCGGCGATCGCCGAGGGCCCCCGGCCCAAAGGGGCCCCGGACGTGCACCCCAAAAAAGGAATTTACGATTTTATAATTACTACTTACATAAGAAAAAAATTGAGTATTTTTCAATAAGTATACGCGTTTACAATAAATTTTTAGTAATTGAGAATTTTTTTCATGGTAACTTATATAGTTTCGTCGTGTCATGTCTTTGGGCTGATGGAATAGGGCTGCTGACTGATACATCGCCCTTTGTGCAGTGCCTTTAGAATCAGATTCAGAGTGCATCGCGACGTTCACTTGCCAATCTTGTACAGTATGGTTGTAACTAATCTCAAGGAAGACCTAACTTGTCAATGGACATTATACTGGAGAGATGTGTATGTCCGCGCAAAGAAATAGTTCCTTATTGAATTTTGAAGAAAAACCCCTTTAAATTTGATTTTTTTTAGATTTTTCCATTGAAAAACGATTAACTGATTAAACAAAATATATTTAACTTATTGTATGCTCATATATATTGCAAATACCAGTAATATTCAAGGTAAATGTATTGATTCGCGCATAAGAGTTCTGGCGAGATTTTTGGCGGTAGAAACAAATGACTAAGCAACCTTTACCTCCCACAGAGAAGTAAGAGGGGAGAAATTCCCATGTCATTTTTGGAGATAGACGATTTTTCATGTCTAATCAAATATTTTATTTTTAAAACTACTAAATATAGAATAAAAATTTCGATGGATTCGAATTTTTCGGAAAATTTCACCTCAAGTACATACTAAATATACTGATGGAAGTATGTAAATTAGCAATAATTATCTTTAAAAATAAATAAAACGAGTGAAAGAAGTTCTTTATATTCAATTTTCGAAGAGGATAGACAATATAATAAACATGATATAACTTTCATGTTTCTGCATACACAAAGTATTCTTATTTTAATTACGAAGAGTTGATAGGAAGATAAATCCATTCATCTTCTAATCAATGATATAAATTTAATATTTCAACAGTATGTTAGATTCAAAAACAAGAAACTTTTCTTTCTTTTTTTTTTTTAAATAATGATCCATTTTACTACGAGGGGAAATTATATGATTTTTTTTCTTTGGTTATAATTAAATAAAATTTAACACTCAACAATGATTTTTTAAGTAACAATTTTATTTTAAAAATATTTCAAGTAATTAAAACACAGTAATTGTTAGATATGAACAGCCAATTTCCAATTCAGGTCTTTAGAGATACATTTGTAAGAAAAAAATTATTGAAAATCTTTACAAATTGCATTCTTAATAATAATACAGTAGAAACCCGCTAATTCGGACCCCGATATTCCGGATCTCCGGATAATTCGGATCGGTTTGTTCATTTTTTTTTTCAAGTTTGAGAAGCGATTGGCTAATTTCCATAACATTAACTTGTTTCATCGTCGTATTCTAAATAAAAAAAAACTTTTTCTGACATGTTTTCGGAATAATTAAGCAAAGTAAACATTATTACTGTCTACAAATATTCAATAAGTTTAACATAAAGGTGACTTTCTGTTAGTAGGTTATATTTTATTTCATTTTTTCTAATTCTCCGGATAATCCGGATTTTCGATATTCCGGATTGGGTCCGGTCCCAATTAATCCGAATTATCGGGGTTTTACTGTAATAATAATAAAATATTTTAAAATAATCTACAATGTTTGTTATATTTCGTATGAGCATTACAAGGAAGATATATGTTTGTGTGTATATAAGGAAAAGTATTAATTATTTTCCAGGGAAAAAATTAAAATTAAAAAGAGAAAACAGGGGGAAAGAAAAATAGTCATGTAAGACTTAAATTTGAACTACTTTGTGATACTCATGGTTTAATAATTAATGTGTGAAACCTTATAAAAATTCAAATAACACACTCAGAAACAAAACAAAAATTTAAAAAAATTAAAAATAAGTTTCTACCAAAATTTAACAAAATAAAAATTATTATTATTATTATCTTATTTTTTTATATATTTTTTTTATAATTTTGCAAAACCTGTCATAAAAAAGGCAAGTTGTAGGATACCAAGTTGAAATTTTGCCTGATGTGTGTCGGATATGTTAATATGATATGGTATGCTCTTTTCACACACTTTTTGAACAAACTTTCCTGTTCTTTTTTAAAGGGAGGTAGGGGGCATCTGAATTAAAATGCAGCTTTTTTTAATATAAATTAATTTTTTAATATGAAAAATTTTATTCATTTCATCTTTTTATTACATCACGTATTTACTAATTACTACTGAGTAATATTTATTCAAATTCTCACCTGCCCAAAAAAATGCCTGAGCCCGTTAAAATTCGCACAAAACGCAAAAAAATTATAATTTTCACGAATTTCAAATGCAACAAATTAAAAAAAAAAAAAAAAATCTGCATTCCCTTGGAAGATGTAAATTTGATTACTTTTATTAATGTGAAAAATAGCATCAAATTGAGATTTTTCTCAATTTGATGCTATTTTTAATTTTAGGGTAAAAATGCCATTAAGAATGACTGAAACTTAAAATAAATGTTGAATAATAAAAAAAAAAAAAATCGATATTGTTTTAAAATCATTGCACAAACACGAAAAAACTACAAAAATTGCATAAAAATTTTCAAAAATCATTTTACTAATTCCGAATAAATTTCGAAACAATTTTAAAATTTGTTGTATTGGACTAAAAGTTTAAAACCGGATTTATTTTTAATAATATCGGAAAATTGCCGCGAAATACAAGACCCCGTTAAGTCTCATGAGAATCGGAGAAATTCAAAATTCGCCGATGTCAAAATTTAGCAAAATATTTACAACTAATGCAATCGATATTCCTTCAGGAATATAATAAAAATTATTCATGGAACGGGAAAACAAAAGAATTGGTAACATCAACTCGCTCAAATTTATTCCTCCAACCAACGATTAACAGCCAAATCTGATGATCCAAGAATAGATTTCCGCAGTAAACAAATAATATAAATTAAATCCGAAAAAGAATTTTTTGTGCGCCAAAACCATCGCTATACCTCCCAGTATGGAAACCCTGACAACGCCAAGTCCGTAAACAGGCTCGCTAAGCATAAACTCCATTGACAAGTTAGGTCTTCCTTGAGTTTAGTACAATGTCAAATTTGTGTCAACATGAAGCATGTGCACCAAAGCGACCTTACGAAATGGAAATTAAAAATGAGAAAAATTTTAAACGTTGAAAAATGCTTAGAAAATTTTAATACTTGGTTAAGTAAGTAGTTCCATGATTCTTCTCAGTCGCACAAGAAGATATGATGTTCAATGATTAACTGATATAGTTTTGTTTATTGGAAAACAAGGCATTGCGTAGAGATGAGATATATAGCAAATGGAGATTATACGCTTGACTCTGTAGATAAGCACAATACTTTTCTAAAACTGGTCGTGTTTTTTATAAATTTTTATTCGTTATTACAATATCATGTCAAAAAGTATATTGAAGACAACAAAAAACAGCAAAAAAAATTATAAACAAATAAAAAGTCAATAAAAGTTAATTAAAAGTTAATTAAAACGGGACGGGATCTTTTTTGAAATTTTTGTTGGAAATTTTTATCAATAAGTTAGAAGTCTGCATGGGTCGGAATGTCCATGCCTGGGGGTTCGTCTAGGGCCCTTTGTACTTTCACAGTTCAGGGACAAGGCTGGTACAAAAATCAGTTGAAAAACGACCGATTCCACTCAATTTCCACAAAAAATCAGTTTTTCTTAACATACTATTGAGATCCTTTTAAAGAATACCACATACACATTTATGAAACATTTTATATTTTAAAACTATACTTTAAAATTACGATGCTTTCGCAACACAGAAAATACACAGTAATAACATTAATGATTACTTACAATCCTAGATGTTTGAACATTCAAATAAATATTCATTATGAAATTAATATAGTTTAGATTTGAAGGAAAAAAAAATGACGGTAAAAACATGATTAACTTTTGAAGATGTATTATAAAAAATATATTTGTGAAAACATTTTTTCTGACACATTTCAAAATTTATTTTCTTCGGAAATGCATAAGTTTTGCCCTTCTTTTTGGTACTAAGAATCTTTGTAATCGAATGGTGTCTTCCATTTTTTGATAAAGACATTATATCTTTTAGAAATACTGTCAAATTTAGCGTTTTGAATTGAATTTTTGGACGCGATATCATTGAAAAGGGAAAAAACTTAAGACGGTAAAAACATGATTAACTTTTGAAGATGTATTATAAAAAATATATTTGTGAAAACATTTTTTCTGACACATTTCAAAATTTATTTTCTTCGGAAATGCATAAGTTTTGCCCTTCTTTTTGTTACTAAGAATCTTTGTAATCGAATGGTGTCTTCCATTTTTTGATAAAGACATTATATCTTTTAGAAATACTGTCAAATTTAGCGTTTTGAATTGAATTTTTGGAAGCGATATCATTGAAAAGGGAAAAAACTTCAGTCACGACACAAAAATCTCTTATATTTTGATAATTAATTTATTTACCAAAAATGGAAAAATTACTCTATTCCCAATTCCTTTAATAGCCACGCATGTTATGCACTTGCAGTTATAAATTAATCAGAAAATTTCCTGTTATTGAGAAGTGAATTGAAAACCACTTTAAGAGTGTTCTTAAATCAAAAAGGGCTATTTTTTGACACATGCATTAATATATTTTTGTTCTGAAATGCATGAAAATAGCAGGTGTTGTTATTCAGAAACTGTCTAATTGCACACGATTTTCTGTTTTTTTAAGAACACATTAGATTTTTCATAACAAGCCTTCAAATTTGACGTTTTTGAGCACATTTCCCGACTTAAACAGAAAAACCGGTCGAAAAGCAGGAGAAAAACGAGTGATCACGTGACCGAAATAGTTTAGAACTGGACAGGTAATTTAACTATCATAAAATGGAAAATTAAGTTCGATTCGAAATCGCTTCCATAGTCAAGCATTCCAATTTTATATATTTTAGTTAAAAAAATGAATTTGTAAATGTGTCAAATCGTTTTGCGCTTGTAGAGAACACCCTTAAGTTATATTTCCAAAGATTCCGTTAAAAGAAGTTTATTATCACCATTAATATTTAAAAAAAATCATAGTAACTGCCCTACACATTCTGAGAACATTTAAGTCTAGTTCTGGCCCGATTCTACTATACGTAGAAAAAAAAGTGCACATCAGATCTCGGCCTTTGGCATGAGTCTGCTGAAAAAATTAAACCCTGCCTATGATACCATGTAACTGTTTGATGACAATCTCTACTATGCACATGTTGCATTTTTGTATGGATGCTGTCAAAATAGCATCGGCTCGTGATGCACATTTATACTCATTCTCGCGAAAGTCATATTCACTAAAAATGGATCATATTTTATCGTCTTCGTTTAAGTATTTATATCGAATTGGCAGGCTCGCTATTTATTATTATTATTATTACTATTATTATTATTATTATCGGCCCAGCAGACCCGCTAAACTTCTTTGCCTGTCCGGCCTGCAGACTGGTCTAGATACGGGTCAAGGGCCACCCGGGTCCGTGCAAACCTCTCCCAACAAATAATAGGTTCAGTGTTCCGTAATATTATTTTAAAAAAAGACCCATATTATAGCAAAATATTCAGCATGATGGTAGGTAGTACTCAAGATGTAGCTGTTACAAGTTGGAAATTTGCGTCTGCTATGTCCTTCAAGGAAAGGTATGTGAAAGACTTTTATAGGAATAACATCAATCTGTGATTCTTGTTAGTTGGCTCTGTATACGAGCTTGTAAAATCAGAATTAGCCGATTGTAGATTGCATCAAATGTTATTGTTTGTTCATTTAATAGAACTACCAATATGAAAGCCTATTATAACAGTCTACAAGCTCATTTAGAAAAGGAATGTTATTTACACTTGCTCCATGGAAAAGTTACGGAATTTTGTTATAGTTGATTGAACAGTTACGTTTCTCAAAGTAGATAACTTATATGGATAGGTGGAAAAATCTGTTGTTTTTCTAAGCTCGTCTTATAAAAGAAAGTGCGTAAAAGGGAAGCAAAATAAAAATATAATATGATGCACATGAAAGACTTTACAGGTTAAAATAGGAGCCATAAGGTGATGGAGCTAGCAAACTTCTCTCTCTGATTACTAAGGAAAATGAAAACAACGAAAACTATTCAATTTTATTACTACAAGGTAGAACCCGTCAAATTTTGACGAAAGAAAATTTTTAAGAAGGAACTGTTTCATTAACTTATAATAAACTTACAAAATTAATTATAGTAAAAAATGCTTTTTTTATTGGTACACCTAACTCTTAAACAAACAATATTTATCGTCAAATTAACAAAATACTACATCTATAAAACGCAGTTGTAGAAATTGTTAAAATTATACTTTAATCGTATATATAAGCAGTAAAAAATAATAAAGATATGCTATTATGATAAAGTTATCATTAAGGTTATTTTGCTAGTATTCCAAAATGATAAAAAGCAAAATTTATTCAACTTTGACTCAATCATAGATTTTTTTTCCCGTGAAATCCCCCCTAAACCCGGCATCATTTTCACAATATCAAAATTTACAAATGTACATTTCACATCTGCATTCACGTTTTAAAAAAATGGCATTTTAGTTTGATAATTTTCATTCAGATCTTGAAGTCTCAATGCTATTAGCTGAAATAGATATTTAACTGCTGATATTCTTTAACGTGTAAATCAAATTTTGTAAATGAAGTCAAAATTCTCCGAGTTTTATAACAAAAGATATTTAAATTTCTATTTTTTCCCTTTTAATGAGAAAATGGCAACATAAAGATACAGCATTCAATTTTTTTCTCTATTTTCCTTTGCTTTAAATAGAAATGGAGTACTCCTGTTGCCAAGATTAGAAAAGAGATATTAAAAGCTACAAAAAAATTAATATTTCAAAAACAAATTAAGATGCAGTTTTCAAACAAATTTCATTTAAAAGTACACTTTTTTCCCTACACGATGGTGTAAAAATTGAAAATGTGCAACATTGAGAAGTTTAAAAACTTTTAGTAGCAAAAATTGCAATACCGAAATTCATTTAAAATTTGAAAATGTTGCCATGCGCAAAATGACTTATGCGTTACGCACAGATACGTTTGGCCTTTGTAATATAGATATCAAATGGTAGTTTTAACTGCAAATCTAAATTCATGACAAAAAATTTGATCAGTCAACGATCCAGATTTGAAAACCTATACGTACTAGATTATTTTATAGCAATGATTATTAATGATTCAGCATTTTAAATTTCGTTTAAAAAATTTTTTTTCGTTTTTAGAAATTTAAAATTTTATATCTTCGCTATTATTTTTTATTTCGGATTTTCGAAAAATTTGAAACTTTGAAGTTTATTTAAATTATTTAATTTGAACATTTTTAATTTAATCAAAATAAATAACTTTTTTTTTACTTTAAAATTAAATATACTGATGCTACCATCAATGTAAAAATTTGCTAATTATAAATTAACAATTTGGATTTATTAATTAAAAGATAAATTGTTTTGAAAGATATATTAAACAAAACTCTCTGAGCCATCTGTGATCGTACTTATCTATTTGTTTTTATTACTTCTTATGTTACTTTTAATATTTACTTAGGTATCACAGTAGGATTTAGATTATTATGACTTCAACACAATCATTTGGCTGCCTAAAACTTAAAATATAATTCCTGCTCATTTTTAAGTAATAAACCACTCAAAATTAATAATTCTTATTTTCTTTCTAGAGTGGAATTAGTTTAGGTATGGCGTATAAAAATAATTTAAATATTTATTGTGAAAGTAAGTTAACAACATTAGAAAAATCTTACATTTTACTCAACAATTTTCCAAATGACAAAATAGTCTAAATGGGGTTTTTTGCCATGTAAGCCTAAATTTAAAAATAAAATATAATATTCTGTTTTCCCTAAATTTCCCGTAAGGGGCCCCTTTTCAGTCTCTAGCCGAGGGCCCCCAAAGGAGCCAGTCCGGGCCTGACTAAAATCGGTGCTTCAAGAAGAATGGGGTAAAATCACTCCAGAAATCACAAAAAAAATTAGTCGAATCCATCCCAAAAAGATTAAATCATGTTTTAAAAGTAAAAGGAAATTCAACAAAATATTAAAACCTTTTAAAAAGTAAAATTTTTGGATAAATATTTAATGGAAAAGTAAGTGTCCCATCACTTATGTGAGCCATTTTTTGCTCCGTTCTGAACAATTGTATTTTTACTAAATTAATATTTTAATATTTTGACAAAATGTATGTTATGTAATAATTGTTATTAACTTTAAATATGAAACACACCCAAAAAATTTCTGCACATGTTTGTTTATTTATTTTATTGCAGTTTCTTTTTATAAAGCACAAGTGTCCCATCACTTTTGTGAGACACTGTATATTTTGTTCTTGTGTTTTCAACCATATCTCATTTTGGCTAGTGAAAGTTTCCAGCTCCTTTTTCAAGGAATTTCATCAACACATTATCATTGTCTACTACTTTTGTAACCTTTTTGTACTACCTCTGACAATAAAGTTGGGTGAATGAATTCAGAACGGCCGATCTGGCAACACTGGGGAAACAAAACGCTGCACCTGCTTAGAGGCAAGTGTAGACCATCTTCTTCCACCATTGTTCAGTTGAGCGTCATTTATTTTCTGTGTAAGACATGCTTTATTAAGTGCTTGTTCAGTGTGTTGGTTCTTAACTGAGAACAGGAAAATGAACGAATAAAAGATCAGTTTAAAGTTTGGTTTTAAGTTTTGCAAGACACCAGAAAGAAATTCATGAGGGATAGTGCAAATTGAACACCTACCATACTCGCCAGATCTCAATCCTCCAGACTTCTTCCTATTTTCACAACTCAAACTCTTTTTGAAAGAGATTTGACCCTATTGTTGACATCCAATGAAAAGTAACGAAGCTTTTGAACTTCATCTCAAAAGAAGACTTCTTGCAAATTTCCCAGGACATGTATAGCAGATCTCAGCGATGCATAGTTATAGGAGATGACTATTTTGAAGGATGGTATGGTAACTTTGGTTAATATTTGATCTGCTTTAATGCTACAGGACTATTCACCGAACTTTATTGTCAGAGGTAGTATTTTAACCATTTATTGTTACATGTACGGTTTATTTCTAACCAGAGGTGCAGAAAATGTTTTTACTCCCAACATTTCCCCCAATCCATATAAAAATTTCCCCAAACTTTTATGATATTTTATACAGACTTGGTACAGGCATAGCAATGAAAAAGCTGAACTTTTACAGCTGGACTTTTGATGAAATTTGCATTTTGTATGAGATCCTTTGACGAAATTCGTGAGTTTTTTTACAATCCTCCAACAAAATTCACAGTTTTTCCCACTATTTTTCGCCAAAATTCACATATTTTACATGATCTTCTGATGAAATTCACGACCATTAGACAAAAATCAAATTTTTTAGTGATTGTTTATCAATATTCACGTTTTTTCACATTTCTTTAACGGAATTAGCATCTTTTTCGCAGTTCTTTCACAAAACTTACATTTTTTTCTTCTTCTTACTTCATCTTCTCACTTCATCTTTCAACGAAATTTGTGTATTTTACACGATCTTTTGCCAAAAATTGTGTATTTAACATGATTTTTTGAAAAAATTTGCATGTTTTCACAATCTTTTAACGAGAATCGCATCTTTTCCATTATCCTTCTCAAAAATCACGTCCTCTGACAGAACTGTCACTTTTTTGCTGCAATTCTTTGACAGAAATATCATTTTTGTCGCAATCATGGAAATTGCATTTTCTCCTACGATCCTTTGACGGAATGAATTTTTTTCGTGATTGTTAGACAAAAATTGTAATTTTTCGTTATTCGTTGGAGAAAATTTCATTTGTTTTCCAGGACACTTTGACTATGTTTTGTTTATTCTGTGATTCTTTGAAGACATTTGCTCAATCTGGCACAGTTCATACTTGCGTTTTTGTCGTATTTCACTCTCCTCGCTATCCCCTCCCCTCATTAAAAATGTCACCAAATTTTAATGCATATTTGTATCAATCCCAGGATGATAAAATCTAGTGCCAAAACAGCGGAATCCCGCATTTCAGTGGAAAAATAGCATGTCTGGTTATAAACTTACATAAATTCTGTACTACTATTGGTATAGATTTTTTCTCCCCAAACTTTCTCAATATATGTGCAAATATATATTATTCTGAGATAAATTTTGAAAGGCCACCATACAGATGTTTCTAATTGTAGTGGGAATTTTTCTGTCTTGAGTAATTATGTAATTCATTGTTAAAATCAAAATCAACTTTATATTTTTGTGCAAAATTTCCCTAGATGGCCAAAATTTCTCCCGATCCTAGATCGCCAGATCAAACATATTCTGCACCCCTGTTTCTAACTATGAAATAATGATAAAATAGTTGTTTTTTATTTGAACTTTTCTTTGATTTATAAATATATAACATTTTATATCATCATATAGTTTTAATAACAAGTGTGTACAATAGAATTCAATTCATAAGCATCGAGTACAATGTATAGTGATTATGATCTCCATTGCTCATGCTTATTGGCAGGGTTCATACAGAGTTGGGAAGAAAAAATCCAAGAAGTACATAAAAAATCCAAGGAGTCCAAAAAAATTTAAAGACATCCACTTTTGTTGTTATTTATGTGGCATGCATTTGCACAGCCCCAATTCTGCAGGGATTCTGCGAGTTACCGCCCTGCAAGAAGAAGTGGGGGGAGGGGGTATTTGCAATCTTCAGACAATCGATGCTTTCCCATGATCTTCAGATAAAATCAGCGATTTATCTGCGATATTTTAGCAAAATTGGCGATTGTTTGCGATCTTTAGTCGAAATCGGTGGTTTTTCTGCGATCTTTTGATAAAATCTGTGTTTTCCTGTTTCTCTTATTTATGAAATCGATGTTTTTTCGAGGATTTTTAGTCAAAATTTGCATTTTTATATGATCTTTTCTCGAAAACGCCGTTTTATTCCCGCAATCTTTTGACGAAATTGGCATTATATCCGCAATCTTCAGACGAAATTAGCTTTTTATCTGCGATATTTTGTGACACTTTGGTGGCTATTAGTATGATCCCAACCAATCCAGGAATGCCGCTGGACTTGAAAAATCCTGGGTCTCTTTTTAACAAAAGCGGGTCCCCATTAATGAGTCATATTTTTAGATGCAAAAATTGAACTTGTTCATTTGCATTAGAAAAATGAAATTCAATAATTATTGTTTTAATAATAAATAAAAATATAAAACCAATATTAGTAGTTTTTAAAATTATGAGAAATTTTCTTTACTTGTTTAAAAATAAATTTGCAAGATACAAATTTAACTATAAAATATTGAACATTTGAAAGTAGAAGATAACCAGTATCACTATTGTTTGCATTTCTTTTAAAAAAAGGGGCAAGACTGATTTATAGAAAAAGACATTTTTGCTGAAAAAAAAGAATACTTTTGTTGAGTAAAGTGATGAGACATTTTGTTTAATGAATGGGTGTTTTCCTAAGTCACATTTACTCAGAAAGACTTGGAACAGTCAAAAATAGATAGTGAATCACGAAAATCCGTTTTTAGAGCAACAGAAAAAATAATTTTGAAGCAAGAAAATTAGCTTTTGGAACAGGAAAATTCACTTCAGGCATTAACTTTTTTTTTTTTTTCGTGCCTTTTTACAAAATTTGAGTCTTTTCACGATCTTTTGACGAAATCTGCCGTTTATTCGGGATTTTTTTCACAAAATTTACGTTTTTCGAGAATTGTTTAACGAAATTTGCCGATGTTTCACAAATATTTTGACGAAATTTGCCGTTTTTTCACGATTTTTAGACGAAATTTGCCGTTTTTCGCAACATTTTGAGGAAATTAGCCATTTTTCGAGATTGTGTGACGAAATTAGCCATTTTTTCACGAATCTTTTGAATAAATCTGTCGTTTTTTCGTAATTTTTTGACGAAATCTCTTGTTTTATCGCGAATTTTTGACAAAATTTGTTGTTTATTCGCACTTTTTTGTGGAAATTTGCCGTTTTTTGAGATATGTGACAAAGTTAGCCATTTTTTCACGAATCTTAAAAAAAAATTTGCCTTTTTTCTTAATTTGTGACAAAAATAGCCATTTTTCGCATATCTTGACGAAATTTGCCATTTTATCAAAAATTTTTTACAAAATTTGCTGCTTTTCCCAAATTTTTTGACAATATTTGCCGGTTTATAACGATTTTTTGACGAAATCTGTCGTTTTTCGTAAATTCTTTGACAAAATTTGCCGTTTTATCGCGATTTTTAGACGAAATTTGTCGTTTTTTTCGCGATTTTTTGAGGAAATCTCTGCATTTTTTTGAAATTTTTTGAGAAAATTAGCCATTTTTTCATGAATCTTTGACGAAATTTGCCGAAAAATAGTCCTTATTTCGCAATTTTTTAACCAAAGTCGGCATTTTTATGCATTTTTTAACGAAATTGCGCATCTCACGGGACGCGTAAGAGTTATTTTACTGCGTCCCATCGCCTATTTTTTGCGTATTTTATGCGCTATAGCGAGTCCGCGGCATCCCTGCAATCACTGCTGTGCTTCTGATGAATGACGTGCATAAAGGGTTTACCATGCGTTTTACAATCGCGATTTTTTTTTCTTTTTTGGAAGCAATATCGCTTGCGTGCAAAACCACAATACAATTTAAGGAGTTTCTAAGGAGTATTTTGTTTATCTAAGTAGTTCTAAGTACTACTTGGGAACGTTTTCATTTCTAAGTAGTTTCTAAGGAGTCCAAGGAGTCTGTGCGAACCCTGTTATTGGATAATTTAAAAATAGCTTGAATAATTGTTTTGATATGAAATCTATAACATAATCAGTTTTGATTTTTAAGCAAAATACACATTTAATGAATTTTTGATGAACATGAAAATAATATTACTTAATTAGGATGTTGGGTAGGTAAGGTTTCAGTTGAAATATTTTAAATTGCTCCAGGAATTGTTTTCTATGGTAACAGTAATAATTTTAAATATTGTGGGTATATACATTTATATTGCGTATGTGTACATTAAAAAATAATGTCTAAAATAAATTTAAACATATGTAAGTAATATCTATAGTACATTTATGGTTTTATTAAGTAAAAACACATCTATAAATTCTATGAAATATCATTGATCAGGAATTACCCCAGTGATTAAGAATTACCTAAGGAAATTGAGTAGTCAAATCAATATAGTTGTATATAACCAGTATAGAAGTAAATTATTAATATAATTTAAAAGCTTGTACTATATACAGTTGTAAAAAAAAACATAAACAATAACAACAATTGAAAAAATAATACAAATGTTATACCACTAAGGATCCTGGTAAAACGTGTGATTTTCAAAAAAAAAAATTTTTTTTCAAGATGCTTTTGTAACAGTTTACAATATATATATATATTTATCAATTCCCAGTAAAGATAAAGATTATTTTATTTTTTTAATTAAACTACAATGCTAATGGATTGTTAACAATATTTTTTATTTTTTGTTTTAGCACATTATTATGATATCAGGTGAGTGACGATTAATAACCCAGTAAACACGATGATCAGGAATTACCCCAATTAACCCTACTATAAGCATTTTAGCTTACATATGTTGCTGATTTAAAAAATGGAACAAATAATTTTGATGTTATAATAATATGATTAATAAATGATGATATCCTCAGAGATATCTTTTCCACACTTTCACAAAATGATTCAAAACACTCATGTATTCCTTCACTGATTTGGGTTAAAATACCTTTTTATATTCCCATATCTTGTACATTTCTTGAAAGAAGCTATTAAAAAAATTGTTTACAACTAATTTAAATTATATTCAGGAAAGAAAAATCAATTAGAGAATTAATAGAATAAGGTTTTGCTCCAATACATTTTCATTTACAGCAGAACAAAATCTACAATTTTCGTAAAGAAAAATTGAAGGGGAAAAATGGCCTTTTATAAACATGGTACGCAAACCCAGACTGCTACCTTAAGGCCCCAGTCCTCGCTAGAGGAAACGCTCGCGAGCTAATGCTATTCCTATGGGGAAGCATTTTTCTAATATCTCTTTCGCATTGGATAGCTGAGGTGTATGCCGACAGCGCACCTTTTTTACTTTTTTGATTTTGGTTGCAAATATTTTTTACAAAGTTAGTTTCACTTTTAAAACCGGTTTTGAAAGTGAAACTAACTTTGTAAAAAATATCTGCAACCAAAATCGAAAAAGTAAAAAAGGTGCGCTGTCGGCATGCACCTCGGCTATCGAATGCAAAAAAAATATTCAAAAATATCAAAATGCAAAAGAGTTAGTAGAAAAATGCTTCCCCATAGGAATAGCATTAGCTTGCGAGCATGTCTTCCAGTGGGGACAGGGGCCTTAAGAATCATTCACAAAGTCATTTGCTATGTTAAATATAGTCTTTTAGACTTGCCAAGTTTCTAAAGTGAAAAAGCTTCAGATTTTTTACTGGTTATTTTATCGTCATACTGACATTTCCATCTTAAGACATTAACATAGGCTTAGGAGTCGAAGAAGCTATGGCTCCTCCTGGAATATTTCAGACGGTCTCAGCTCTTCGGGATAAATTCTCGCACTACATCTGTTTATGATACACAGGCATGAGAGTGGGTAAAGAATGAAAAGTCTAAAAATGTGCATAAACTCAAATATTGTAAAAAACTAAAACCGCACGCAAAAAAATACCTGTATAATGAAAACGAAAAGTGCACAGTTAAATTGGTGGTATTTAGCTCACAGGCTATTCAAGCTAATTGTATATTACACTATTATTTCAAGGCATGAAATACTCATTTAGCTAAATTAAAAAGGGGATTATACCCCCTTCCCACTGTTTTCCCCTTTTATACTTAACCAATGAACCAATCAGTCAAGCTTCTTATCAGAATAAAAACCAGTATACTAAATTTGAAACACAATAGGATAATTCTGCAGGAAAAACCCATTTATCTAAATTAAGAGGGATTAGTCCTTGTTGTCCTCCTGTTATATTTTACCAATGAAAGACCAAAACTAATCAAGATTTATAATGTTATTAGAATGTATCTATCACAAAATTTGAAGCAAATCAGATAATTCTGAATGAAAAACACATTTATCTAAATTAAAGAGGAATTTATCTGGGGAACAGATTAGCCCCTGTTCCCCACTTTATATTTAACCAATATACTCCTAAAATTAATCTTGGAAGAGCCTTATCAGAATTACCTATATACAAATCTGATAATTTTGATGAAAAAGCCATGGATCTACATTAAGGGGGTCAGCCCCCCCCCCCCCCCGTTTCTCCCTTTATAATTAACAAGTGAACTCCCAAAACTAATCAGGGAAACGGCTTATCAAAATAAACCTACACACAAAATTTTGAGCAAGTTGATAATTCTGCATGAGAAACTCATTTATCTAAATTGAGGGGGGTAGGGGAAGAATTAGCCACACATTTTCCCTCTTTTATACTCAACCAATGAAGCATCAAAACTAATCAGAGAACCATCTAATCAAAATGAACCTATATACAAAATTCAGGGGTCACATTCACTCAGAAAGATTTGAAGCAGTCAAAAATAGATAATGGAGCAGAAAAATCCTTTTTTGGAGAAGCAAAAAACAATTTTGCAGCAGGAAGATTAGTTTTTAGTGAAAGTAAATGGAAAAAACCCACAATTTTGCAGCAACAAAATCAGTTTTTTGAAGCAGCGAAAAAAAGAATTTATAGCAACAAAATCAGTTTTTGAAACAGAAAAATTTGTTTCCTGGCAATAGCTTTTTTTCATGCTCCTTTGACAAAATTTACTTTTTTTTTTTTTTTTGCGATCTTTTGATGAAATTTGCTGGGGTTTTTTTTCGATCTTTTGACGAAATTTGCAGTTTTTTTCCACGATTTTTGATAAAATCTGCAGGGTTTTTTTGTGATCTTTCAATAAATTTGCTGTTTTTTCATTATTTTCTGACGAAATCTGCCTTTATTTTCACAATTTTTTAAAAAAATCTGTCATTTTTTGCAATCTTTTGTCGAAATCTGCTGTTTTTTCAAGATTGTTCAACAGAATTTGAGGGGTTTTTTGGGATCTTTTGCCAAAATTTACTTTTTTCTGTGATTTTTCTAGGAAATCTGTTTTTTTCTACAACCTTTTGATGAAACTCGGCGCTTTTTTGACTCTCTTTGACAAAATTTACATTTTTTTTCATGATCTTTGAACGAAATTTTGTTTTTTCAAAAGCCTCTGACTGAACTCTCGTTTTTACAACAACCCTTTGATATTTTTATTTTTTTTTCAGCGACGATTTTTGAAATTTGCGATATATTTTATGCCAGTTTTTTCCGGATTTATGGTTGATTTTTTGTAATTTTCAGAAATGATTGCCTTAATTTCAGAACAATATCTTAAATTTAGCTGCATACTAAAACAATGATTTGTTTCTCAAAATAAAATTATCCATAGCTGAAATTCTACACAGTAGGTCTGCATCACACTGTGCAACCAATTTTACCTGAAACCACCTGCAGTTTGGCGTGCATGTTCAAATTATGTATTACTCACTTAAAATTTATGTTTAAAACATGGTTAGAATCGAGACAATATAATTTTCTAGTTCAGGTAAATTAACTGAATATACATGATAAGTATCAATAAATACAAATAAAATTCCTCAATAACTTTCATACTAAATAAAAAGGAGAAAATAAAAAGAATTAGATCAATGCTCAAAATTTAAATACTCATGATGTAAAACACATGCTTTCAACAATACAAGCAAATGAAATTTTTCTCATCCCATTAGCATTTTCATTGCCCTTGCAGTCCCAATGACTCTAAATAACAGAGTTTATTGTATCACACATAAAAATAGATCACATCAGAAAGTGTGATTTATTTTATAACATGACTGTCATTGTGATATTCCCTCTCTCATCTCAGTTCAAATGTCAAAGTTACAAGTTGCTCAATTTGACTGTAGCACTTACTCAGAGTGAACTGCGCACCAATGATTCACAGAAAGGTATTCAGATGGAGCAAAGGTCAGCCTTGAATTTCTTGTAAAATGAAAAAAACCACCACCATGTTAAAAGAACTGTGAGGGCATGAATGTTTATAGTACACTTGGGTTTTTGTGTGATTTAAAAGGTTCAAACAGAGATGAGAAACAACAGAAGATGACACACATCCAGGACGATCCTCCTTGTTAGAAATGTACAAGAAAATTGAAAAAATTGGTCAGTGGATTCTTCTGTCAATCAACATTACAATATTGAGGTTGTAATTGCCTTTTCTGAATGAGTAAGAAAACAAAGACAGTATTTGTGGAAGAATAATTTCTGAATTTTACATCAGCACATTGCGTCAGTGCCTTCTGTTTCGCCTGTGAAAGCATTCTTGGTAAAGCATAATATTCCCGTGTTGTATCTTCACCGTGAATGTTGAATTCAGGGGAAGCCCAGGAGGGGGGGGGGGACTCCTCCCATGGAGGTCTAAAATCCCCCCCCCCCCTGAAAGATTAAAATTTTATGTTTTCAATGGTAAAAAAAAACTTCCCTAAGAACTTTGAAATGAATATAAAATTAACAATATCAAAAATAATAATTACTTGACATGTTAATTAATTTTGGATATCTGATTTTTAGAGGTGCACATTGCCAATCATTGTAGCAAGGCTGAATCTAAAAAGAATAAAAAACAAAATCAATTAATTAAAGAATTTTAAAAAATGCATAAATCATAAGTAAAAATCGATCCAATAAAAAATGAATTAATAAAAATCCTATAACATTTAACAATAAAAATTAAAAATGCTGAATTTTTATACCTTCATAGAAAGAATATTTGATAAACTTTTGTTAGCTGGACACAACTATCACCAACAGTAAAAATGAATTTTTCTTGACAACGGCATAACATGGGCAATTTTATTCAGAAATTTAAAGAAATACATTAATAGAGAAAATACAGAAACATTTCAAAAATTAAAACATTTTTCACTTATTTTAATAAAAACACACTAATTTTTATGAGTTTTTGTTATAACGCAAATGAAGAACACCTAATTTAAGCATCAAAGCAGTGTTTGTAATACACAGGCATATAAAATAGCATTTGTTTTTCTCATTTTAAGGAAAATTAAACATAGCAATGAAAGTTCCATTTCAAAAAGTAAAGATGGGGTCATTATAAAATATTTGAATGCCTGTCTCCCACAGCAATTTTTTTCAAAAACTACCATAATGTAAAAAAATTAGAATTATAAAGGTTATTGACCCATATATTTATAAATGTAGGAAGAAATATTTAGGAAAGAAAAACCATTATTAAAACCAAAAAGAAAAAAAAATGCTTATAGGAAGGAGTTTATTGAAACATCAGTGTATAGCATAGCAATTATCCTAGGTTGCATAGTTTTTGAGAAAATCATATTTTTCAGTTACACACAAAATTTCCTTTGTAGAAGCTCATCAGGGAAGTTGGGGGGACACTTGATACAGAATAATTCAAGTATTGTTGAAAATGATTAAGAAAAAAAGAGTGTCAGTAATTAGTAGAGATATTAATCAAAATCTATCTAGAAAGTCAATATATCAATTAGAAACCTCTCTAGAGAACAGTGGAACAGATGAAGGCAGCATTTCAATTTTGTGACTTCCTTTCAAAGCACACTTGACACAATACCAAATTTAAACTTTGTACATGGCCTTCATTGTGTAGAAATCTTTGTGCATCACTAGAACTCTCATATAACCCTTTATTTATTTCATGTTGCATTAGTAAATAAAGTATAAATTTTATAAAAAAATATGTTATGATTTTGTTTTTTTTTCATTATAGAAAAGCCTATAAATTTCTTTGTAATTATGTACACTAAATCCCTGATGAAATATCTATCTTTTCTGGCAATAAATAATATAAACTTTCTGAAATTGTTCTCAGATTTCATTAAGGCTCATTATCAATCTCAGATCACAAATTTTCACTCTCACTAAAATATGCCAACAGGGATACAATAAGTAAATACCAGTAAAGCAGTGATGTCACTGGAATTAAATAATCCTGGGTCTTAGGGAACCAGGACTTCTAAAACTCTGGATCCATTATTTACAAAAGCAGGTCCCCACTAATAAGTCATATTTTAAATGAATAAATTGAACTTGTTCATTTAGAAAAGAAAAATGAAATGCATGAATTATTGTTTTAATAATAATTAAAACCAGTATTTTTTTTTCTTTTTTTTTAACTACAAAGAAAAATTTTCTTTACCTTTTTTAAGAATAAATGTGCAAGATAAAATAAAAATTTAGCTATAAAATAATGATTAGTTGTGTGTATAAGATAACAATTATCCCTATTATTTGCAGTTCTTTTAAAAAAGGAATAAGACGGATTTATTGAAAACGAAATTTTTGCAGAAAAAAATAATACTTTCATTGAGTAAGGGTACTTTTTGTTTCAATAAATGTGTGTTCCATTGAATTATGTGTCAGCATACATCTGTGTTGGAATTGCAATTTCCGTGGAAGGAACTTAGTACCTCAGGAAGAGTACACTGAGAACACGATCCTTTGGCAAACATTTGCATTTATTTATTTTTTAATTTATTTATTTATTTATTTATTTTTTGCAATTTTCTAGCAAAATTCGCTTTTTTCTGCAATCCTTTGACGAAATTTGTGTATTTTTCCCATGGCCCTTTGACAAAATTTCACATTTTTCCTCGATACTTTGTCGAAAATTGCATTTTTTCAGCCTTCCTTTACCAAAACTTGCGTTTTTTCTGTGATTCATTGACAACACTTGCATTTTCCCTGCAATATTTTCATGAAACTTGTGATTCTTCTGTGATACTTTGTCGAAACTTGCTTTTTACAATGATCTTTTGATGAAATTTGAGTTTTCTCAACGATAATTATATAAATTTGTGTTCTCCCCGTGATACTTTGATGAAATCCATGATCTTTTTATGAAATTCCGGGATTCCCCCCTCCCCCTGCGATCTTTTAATGAAATTTGATTTTTTCTGCAGTCCTGTTAAGAAAATCACATTCCATTTTCCGATATTTTGATGACATTTGCCTTTTTTTCTGCAGTACTTAGATGAAATTTGTGATTTTTCTGGGATTTTTTAATGAAATTCAGGTCTTTTTCTGTGATATTTTGACAAAATTACACATCACATGGGATGCATAAGCACTATTTTTTTATATCCCATCTCCATCTTTGATATTTTACATAATTTATGTGCTTTAGAGCACCTATGGCATCACTGATAAAATAAGAAACAATCATATGAAGTCATTTTTTCCCCCTTTCTTTCTAAAAATTACTTGTTTATAAGCATAATCTGTGATTCTCAACAAGTGTGTATTTGTGCATCTATTATAACAAAATTTGCCTGTCTGAACATAATGACTTATAATAGAATATAGAACACAACATGTCTTCCATGTTTTGAAAAAAAAAAAAAAAAAAAAAAAAAAAAAAATGTGGAGTTAATTCTTATCTTAATATTTTCTAAATACAGTAGACTCCCTCAAATCCGCAAAGCTTGGGACCAGGGGTAGTGCAGATTTTAGAATTTTATGGATTTCTGGTCATTGATTTGTTTACATTTTTGAAACATTAATTTGATTGGTGGTTAAGCATTGTAATCAATGCATATAATAAATTGAAACATTAAAATAATTAAGTAAAACATTTAAATAAATAAATGGTTAAAAAGCAAGTTATTATTACAAAATAAATAAATAAATAAATAAATAAAAAATAAGTAAAATAAAATTTTAGAAAAATATTAAAATAAAGTAAATGATTAAGATCCAATACTAAATATAAATAATGATGAGGAAAAAGCAATCTTTTTTATAAAGAAAAATATTTGCCTTTGTTAATAAACAAAAAAAGCTTGATTATGATTAATTAAAAAATATTCATATTATACAGCAAAAATTATCCTGCCCTTCGAATTATAAACACTAGAAAATGGTCATTGAAAGTTATATGATGCTGCGACTACGATATAATAATGATTATTTTGATTAAATATCGATCATCATAATTAGTAAACTGGATGTAGATCCCAAATTCGTTTCATAACTAGCAGGGATACGAAATTAGTAATAGAATAATAATTTTATATAGCAAAAATTATCCTGCACACAAATTGCAAACACTACCAAACAGCCATTGAAAGTTATATTAAGCTGCAACTATGATACGATAATGATTAATTGGATTAAATATCGATGATCATACGTCTAAGAGACGTAGTATTTAACACTGCAGAATTTCAACTGAAAGACATTTAAAAAAAAAGAAAGAAGTTGAAAAGGATTTAAATATATATATATTTAAAGAATTATTTCTATTTCATCAGCTGCTGATTTCAGCATCATCTTTAATTTAATTGTTTACATCTGAAAAAATGTATGGATTTCTGGCATTCGCAGATTTAAGGAAGTCTACTGTATTTTGATTAGCGTTAAGCTTATCATGCCTGTTTGTAACACTTGATTAAATCCCCTGAAAAAATAAATCTTCATTTTTTTAAATAAGTTACAATAGTATATAAATCATAATCACCGATTAACTTCATAAGTATCCCATGAGCCATTACATAGAATTGCTTTTAACTTTCAAATATTTTATTCTTTTGTGGATTTTACTCCTATAATATTTATAAACTATAAAATCATCAAAAAATGTTACCTTTTTTCACCCCTTGCGCATTTATTCCTATCCACCAAAAAAGAATTTTGTTAAAGATCGCGAAAAAACGACAAATTTTGTTAAAAGATCACGAAAAAACGGCAAATTTTATTAAAAGATCGCGAAAAACGGCATATTTTGTTAAAAGATCGCGAAAAACTGCACATTTTGCTAAAAGATCGCGAAAAACGGCATATTTTGCTAAAAGATCGCGAAAAAACGGCACATTTTGCTAAAAGATCGCGAAAAAACGGCAAATTTTGGTTTAAAAAATCGTTAAAAAAATGGCAAATTTTATTAAAAAAATCATGAAAAACGACAAATTCTTTAAAAAGATCGTAAAAAACAGAAAATTTTGTTAAAAGATCGCGAAAAACTGCACATTTTGCTAAAAGATCGCGAAAAACGGCATATTTTGCTAAAAGATCGCGAAAAAACGGCACATTTTGCTAAAAGATCGCGAAAAAACGGCAAATTTTGGTTTAAAAAATCGTTAAAAAAATGGCAAATTTTGTTAAAAAAAATCATGAAAAACGACAAATTCTTTAAAAAGATCGTAAAAAACAGAAAATTTTGTTAAAAGATCATGAAAAAAGACAAATTTTGCAAAAAGATTGTAAAAAAAAACCTGGCAAATTTTGCTAAAAATCACGAAAAACGACAAATTTTAAAAAAAGATTGCAAAAAACGGCAAAATTTGTAAAAAAGATCGTAAAAAAAGGCAAGTTTTGTTAAAAGATCGCGAAAAACGGTAAATTTCGTCAAACGACCGCAAAAAGACGCAAATTTCAAAATAGGGGCGTGAAAAAAAAAAAAAAAAAAAAAAAAAAAAAAAGCACATAACTTTGCAATGGAATCGCTCCCCACTTCTGTTGTAACCTTTCAGAAAATTTGCTGTGAATTTCATATTTTTTCACCTCTGTGATTCTAATAAGATTATCCACAAAATCAAGAAAAATTGAGCCAGTCATTTCGGAAACTAAAAAAATCGTTCAAAACTTCGAAAATTCGAATATAAAACGTATCGCAAATTTTGACAAATTGTTGAAGGAGAAAAAAATGCAAATTTTGCTTTAGAATCGCATGAAATAAACAAATTCTGACAGAGAATCGTGAAAAGACGAATTTCGTTCAGGGATTACGAAAAAAAAAAAAAAAAAAAAGTCTCTTCCACAGCCCTTTGATATAAAATTTGCATTTTTACGAGGCATTTGGATGAAATTCGCGCTTTTTGTCTCTATATTTAGATAAAATTCGCGTTTCTTCAACGGCACTTTGAAAAATAGCATTTTTTCTGCGGTCATTTGACGAAATTAGTCTTTTGTTCGCGGTCATTTAACAAAATTTGCGTTTTTCCGTGGCTCTCTAACAAAATTTCTATTTTACACCCGATACTCTGACAAAATTGGCATCCTTTCGATGACTCCTTGACGAACTTCGAAGTTTTTTTCCGATTCTTCAAAATTCACACTTTTGTCTGCTGCATTTTGATGAAATTAACGCATTTTCGGCGATCCTTTGTCGAAGTTAGCGTTTTTCTCGCAATTCTAAAACGAAATACGCTTTCACCCACGATTCCTTGATGAAATTTGCGTTTTTTTTTTTTTTCCTTTCTTTTCATTTCTTTATTTTTTCTTTTGTGTGTGTGTGAACGTTTGACGAAAATTTTCGGCAATCATTTGTTGAAATTCGCGATACTTTTTATGCCTCAATTTTCTGATCCATGATATAAAAAAAAGAACAGAATGTTTTTAGTTCTTGGAAATTTCGGAACAAAATCTTATAAAAAAAAAAAAAATGACCTGTCAAAGACTTGTCTACCGCAATGCACGCTTTGAGAACGCGCGGCCTTAAATGTATGAATGAGAAGACAACTAGCAGGCGCGCATTCAGTTCGGACGTAACAGCAGTAAGGGCGTTTTTTTAAATGAGGGGAAAGAAGGGCGCTATTTTTTTTTTAATGAGCGGCAAGAGGGGCGCTAGATTTTTAATGAGGAGCAAGAGAGGCGCTATTTTTTAAAATAAAGAGCGATTTGTTACTTTCGAATCAAGCTTCCCAGCTACTAACGGCCAGATGAAAGGAAAGCTTCATAGAAAAGTAAAAAAAAAGTATGCCGATTTGTTGTAATTAACTCCGGAATTTCCGGGGCACTTTTAGTAAAATCCCCGGAATTCCGGGGATTCCCCGGAACACAAACAGGGATGGGCTTATACTGAATGCTTTAGAAATTAAATTATGTCTAACACTTTTATATATATATTATATACATATATATATATAATGTGAATACAAATAAGCTAGTCTATTTTACTCAAAGTTTTAACATTGAAATGAAATGTAGAAAAATTCTTGATATAACATTAACTTGCTTTAAAAACTTAACATTAAAAATAATGTTAATAAATGACATATAAGGATATAAGAATGCATTTTGAAAGATTTTATGTTTCGAAACATTTGTGAAATAGGAGAAAGCCAAAATATTTTTATAAAAGAGCAACAATGTAAATTTCTTACTTTTTAAGCGATTTCATTGTATGCACAAATTTAAAGAACTAATAAAACACTTTTTTTCCTCATTACTGTAATATTGTACTTATAATTTTTAACTATTTAATTTAAATAATTCATTTTAAAGATAAAGTATCAAAAAGAAATAAAATCTTAGTAAAATAAGAAAATTTTAGAAATATATTTACCACAATTTTTAATGTATAGTCCAAAAATCAAACAAGCTTATTTAGACCCTTTTTTTTTTGGGGGGGGGGGGGGGTATAAAATGTAACTTATTGGAACAAGGTATATAATTCGCTCAAGAAAAATGACACATCTCACAAAATATAATTTAGTGTTTTATTCCACTAATAGATCTGTCATAGGTAAGTCTAGCTACAGAAGTTTTATAAGTGTAGTTATCTGGAAAATCACTTTATTACAATACATCTCCATTTATGACCACAGAAGGGGGGCAAAATGTGTGGGGGAAGTAAAATTAATCAACTATACAAACCTCATCCATGTCATCATTCTCAAAGGTTTTATATTTTTGTGAACATTTTTACAGCTGTATGCAGAGTTAAGTGTCATAATTTGACGTTACACTAAAAACATACAAATATTCTTTTGTCTTTGTTTTGGAATTTACTTTTGTCGATATGTATCAATTTTTTCATGGTGAGCAATATTTGACTTTTATTATTAAATAAAATTTCTGGGTCTAAACATGTTTGTATGATTATGTGGCAGGTATTAACTTCCTCAGTCCTGAGACAAATTTTCAGACAGCAAAAACCAGTTTAAAAAAGTTTGAAATAGCTTTAAAGATGTATCACTCTATAAAATAATGCCTCTGAATTGCAGGCATTTATTTAAAAAGGTCTAAAAGAAACTTTAATGATTCTAAAAACATATAAATAAATTTAAAGGGCGTTATTCAGTGCCTCCCTCAGGCGACATCAAGACTGAGGAGGTTAATAAAGAAACTTAATATGATATATTATTTATGGAATCACATAGATTAACAGAAATAATGAACAATAAATCTATTTCTTAAATATTTTCAGTCTTATCAGACTGATCTCATCGTTTGAAAAATTTATATTAAAAAAAAAAAAAAATCAAATTCATTGTTGAAATTTAAAAAATAAAATGATTTTTAAATATATCCAGAATTAAATATGAGGCAAAGAAATTATTTTTTATTTAAGTCAGAAACATTTAAAAGCACAATTGACATGCAATTGGAAAAAAAAAATACATATTATGTCTATAATAATAAAAATACTCACAGCAATTTCATACAATCCACAACTGACATTGAGAAATGTATGAGAAGCCCTCTAAAACAATAAAAAATATAATAACTATTTCATGAAGAATATAATTCAATATGTTTTACAAAGTTTACAAATGCAAGGAACATTATAATGCTAAACGCACAATTATTGACAATAAGATGTATTACAAAAAATCAGGAGGCATATAATTCCATGTTCAGTAAATGAAAAATCCAGAATTACATTTTTTTTATGATGCAATAAATTGATAAATGAAGTTAAGTTACAGTACAATAAGTCCCCAGTCTATTCAACTCTTTTAGAATTTTTTTTAAATCTTAGTTTAAAGAGAAAAGTAAAAATTTTTCAGTTACTATCAGAATAATATAATTTTTAAAACTTTCTGACTTGCTATCAATGTTTTGCTAAACAGAAAACTCATCAGAATTTATAAAAAAATTTCTTTTAAAGCAAATTTAATGCAATAACAAAAAATCACGTAAATTATCAAGTTGTTTAGATTTTTTTTTTTTTTTTTTGAAAATAAAAGATTAGTTTCATGTAGTGTATAAATAATTTATTTAACTATGTTTTCTTCATTTTGATCTAATATCTTTGCTATCTTTCTGACAGTTACATGATTCCACACTCATAAAACTTCTGATCCTTGCTGTCAAAAAACTGATCCTAGTCATGTTTTACATCATCATTTGATGTAAAGGTTTTACCATTTAAAAATTTTTTTTACTAACTGGAATAAATAATAATCCAATTAAGCCAGATCTAGAAAATACAGTGGATGTGGTATTACATCTCATCCAGCTTTTGACAAGTTAACAAACTTTTATGAGATCTTGCATTATCGTAGTGCCTTTTCTCTTGATCAATTCTAGCCTTTTCTGTTTGAATGAATCATTCAATTTGTCCCATTGCTTGCAGTAAACATCAGAATGGATCCTGGTATTGTCTGATAAAAGCTAAAGAAACTATTTCTTTGAGATTTCATTAAACAAACAGAATCATTTTTTTTGACGAATATTGGTTTTCAACATGATTTGAGATAGTTCTTTTTTTATACTCCATGATCTCTTGTGTTTAACAATGTTGTAGACATGCATTTCTTGTCTCAAGTGGTGATTTATTCTTTTGTGTTTGAGAAGTAAATTATAGACATCAATGCAACAGAGCAAATTCCTTTCTGTAAGAACATGTGGAACCCATATGCGAGTTTTGAAATTAAACCAAAGCATTTTACATGATCATGAATGGTCAAATTCCACAATTTTTCTCTCTCAGAAATCTCACGAGTTGGTTATTCAGTAGTTTGCATTGATTTTGCCTTTCTGCAGCTTCATCAGTTTAATTGACCTTCCAAAATGTGGTGTATCTTAAACATCAAAATTGCCAGAATAAAATTTTGCAAACCAGTTTTGACACTGGCATTCTATCATGCTTGAACAGTATTTTTACTTTTTCGATAGTAAAAAAGTAAAATATGTTGAAAATGCAGCTTTAAACTTTCCATATTTGATATCGTAATAAAAAGAAACTATTGTGCAGAATCAAAAAATTTTTTTTAGAAAACAAATCTTTCTACATTAAGTGTCAGAATGTATAATGACAATGTAGCATTGAAAAAATATAATAACATCATCTGTTGGGGAAAAATGAAATTATTTTCCGAATAATCTAATATAAAAGTTAAATTTTATTAATAAATTATGATACACATTTTGATTAAAATTAAATATACATATAAATAAGACAAACTATCCTTCAAAGGGCTTACAGTACACTTCAGCAATATTTACTTATCATGAAATCCCACGTAATCTATCAAAGATTTTAAAAACTTTTATTACGTCATGTCATATATTTCATAATTTAATTATCAAAACACATTTGACTACAAAAAAAAAAAAAAAAAAAAAAAAAAAAAAAAAAAAAAAATTTTGTCCATGATTTAGCCAGACTTTTTTCCATTGTAAATAACATAAAATCAGAGTTGCAGAAATGCAAATTTAAATTTTACATTTAAAGAAATTGAAACATTTATTTCTGTCTCAAATGCAGAATTAAAAGCAATCTCTGATATAAGTAAATGCCTTAGCAATGAAGAAACTGTCCATCATTTTATTAATAATAATGAGAATTATCTGTGATTTGTTTAGAATCAAGAGTAGCTCATTCTCTTAATTATATATCAAATACTGAAAATCAAGATCTGATTTATAATATCAGGAATTTTCAGGAAACAGAAAAGTACAATAATATGAAGCACAAGATGTTTTTCTTCAAATAAAGATTATTCAGAATGATTAAAATTGTTCACAAATTAGAATATTCACATTCAAAAACAAATTATTCATAATCACAAACAAAAATAAATGTTTACAATATATTATTTCATATCTAAAAATCTAACGGATTGCATAAGAGTGTAATATAAAGTGAACACATTTAACACTTTGCACACAGTGTACATTTTTCAAAATGATTTTTAACCTTTAAGGGGTGTAGGATGCATTTAACATACATAATTTTAATCAAGGTTTGCACTGTAAAATATGTGAAAAATTCCAATGTGTATTCAGCATTACATAAAGGCAATTACAGTCAAAGATCTATAATCTGCGCACCCATAATCTGCGATTTTCTACAATTCGCATGGCTTTATGTATGTAAACAATGAAATAAACAGTTAAGAAAATTTAATAATTCGTGATCCAAAAATGACTTTTTAAAACAAATAATAAAAAAATTGAAAAAAAAAAAAATCATAATAAAACATTTATTTTGTGTTAATATAACTCTTTTATTTTATTAACAGTAAAAAAAGGATTACAGCATTATGGAACATAAGTAATTATTGTTATTTAAATGCACATACATATAAATTTTTTAATAAAATAAATTTAAAAAACATTTTTTGAGATAGCATATGAAATTAATTATTAGATTTCATATTTATCTTTTCATATCATCTGATTAAAGAATTAAAATGCTGTCTAGGAATAATAAAATGGCATATAATCCATAATACTCTATAATCCACAATATTCCATAATCCGCAAACCATTTGGCCTCATCGTGTGCGGATTATAGAACTTCGACTGTACCATACATTTCCGAGTATAAGCTGAGAAATTTTGGACACTTTTTTAGCTCCAAACTAGGGGGGGGGGGGGTTGGCTCATACATGAGACTAAGAAAATTAAAAAAAAAAAATTGATATTCTAAAATGAAAACAACAACAAAAAGAAAAAAAAAAAAGAAATTATAGATATAAAAAATATAAATAAATATTTACAATTTTCTATTAATACTTTAAAACTCCAATTTCTTATCATGAAAAAAGTTACTAATACACATTCAGTATCCTATTCATTATCTGAGTTATCAAGCAACTCCTTAAAATCACTTTCTTTCATTGGTACATAAGTATGAATAGCCACAGTCTCTCATTTATCATCATCACAAATGCCATCTTCAAAAATATGTCACCAATTCCATCCTTCGTATTATTGATGCAACATTTTTTGAAGAATCAAATGATCATTTCTTATAGTAATTCAAGCCAAAAATTGCAGGTTTGGTTTTTATGACTGAGCAAGTGATAACAGAATGAGTGGGGCCCAATTAAGCATATAAGGCAGCATGGCAAGACAGAATAGGAGAAATTAATAATTTTTCAGAGTGCAATTAGTATCTATGTAAAAAAAAAAAAAAAAAAAAAAAAAAAAACTAAGTTTTTGTTTGCTGAATTTTTTATCAAAATTTTTTAACATTGACTTATATACGAATTTCTGATTTTGGATGATTTGTCATTGAAAAGTCGATACTTGGCGTATACACGGAGCTATATAGTATTTGTACCTCAAAGGGTTAAAGCACTGCAAGAAAAGTTATTATGGTAAAGGTCTGGTTATATTAAAATTTATGATAAATATCTGGTTTTATTAAAGCCAATGTACATGAAAACATACGGCATTATAAGCAGATAACATGAAAGTTAATTGTTCAATTATAGTATATGTCCTGTAAAAAGTATGAAACAATCAGCAAAGATTGGTATAAATACATCTATTCATTTGTACCACTATTTGGAATTTAAAAAATCATCATAAACTAGATAACCTAAAAAGCAATTACATAATCAAGAATTACAGTAAAAAAAAAAATAATGAATATGTGATAATTTCTGTTAATGTTCTTTTTTACAGAACACCGACACCTATGAGGAGTTCATTTTTTCTTTATTTTTTACATATACAGTAGAACCTCGATAATCCAAAGTAATAGGGACCGACCATCTTATGGAAAAACGAAATTTTTGGATAATCGAGAATGCTTCAATTTTAAGATTAAGAGGAAATATATGCGCTATTTCTTATTATGGTAACAAGTGCTTAATAAAAAAAAGCAATAGAAAAAAAGATTATATAACCTGATTTTTAATTTTAAAAAAATTAAGTATGTTTTACATATTTTACAAGGAATCAAAATAATGTTTTGAATGTCGCAATTTCAATTCCTTTGCTTTGAAAGCTCTATCACGTTGTTTTTTAATACTATTTAATACTATTAGTTTTCCAGTATCACAATCTTTTTGATGTTCCTGCCATGCCAAATAATTTGCAAAACATCTAAAAGCTTCAGAATTCCAAATTTGTTTAGTTTTTTCATTCATTTTGTTCATTCCACTCAGCAACTTAAATTAAACTCAAAGAAACTATAAGAAAATTGATCAAAAATACTTATATGTACTTGTAGTTCAGAAAGAAACACTTGCGTACAAAGAATATAATAATTTTAAAAAAAGGAGAAAAAAAAAGCTTTTTTAAATGAATTTTGTACAGAAGAAATGTGAATGTGATAGTAAAAAAAAAAACTTTAAAAGTGGATTTTAGTTAAAAGAGGTTCTACGGTAATTAGGATTTTATGTGTTAAAAAAAAAGCAAAATTGCAACAAAAATTTCAAACAAATTGTTAACAAATGAGGTGCCAGCATTCTATGTTATGAAAATGTGCATGATTTACAGCTATATTTCCTATAAACATATAAAGAAAAAAGGATTTCAAGCTAAATTTTGTTGATTTACAATAATGTATGTACTTTTTAAAATATGGCTTCAAAATTGCAGAAAGATTTTGCTGAAATTTGCGCTTTTTTTTTTTTCTCCCCAGTGTATAACAAAGAAAGGGTAAGTTCATAAAACAAAGTATTTTAATATCTTTGCAAATGATTTTTTTTTTTTTTTTTTTTTTTTTTTTTTAAGTATTTACAACATAAACACATATTATTAACCGAAATATTTTAGTCGCCAATTGGGAACCATGTTTATAAAATCTTGTTTGCCCATTATATGTATTTCAATATTATTTTTTTATTATTAGAATATTGATATGTGAAGTTAATGTACTATTTTATCAAAAAAGTCTCCTTATATTAAGTATTTTTAAAAAAGATAATAAATTTTTCAGGAATGATTAAATGAATAAATTAAAAAAAAAAAAACTGAAATTTATAGCAAATTTTCTGAAAGGTTACAATAGGAAGTGGGGGGGGGGGGTAAACTTTCAGCACTGTTTTTTTTTTTTTCTTTTTTTTTTTTTTTTTTGCCTCTTTGATAAAATTTGCATTTTTTGCAATCTGTTGAAGACACTTGCCATTCTTTTGCAATTTTTTTGAAAATGAAAATTGCCTTTTTTTGCGATCTTTTTACAAAATTTGCAGTTTTTCCTCAATTTTTTGAGGAAATTGCGATTTTTTCAAAATTGACTTTTTTGGTGAAATTAACATTTTATTCGTGATCCTTTAACAAAATTGGCAATTTTTCATTGAAAGAATGACAAAATTGATTTTTTTCAGTGACCATTTGTTGAAATATTGATATATCTTTTGTTTAAATTTTCAAATTTATGGCGGATTTTTTTTTTTTTTTTTTTTTTTTTTTTTTTTTCCAGAAATGATTGCGTTAATTTTTCACACCAGAATCACACCTGAAATTTTTGAAAGTTTTATTCAAATTTTAAAATCTGTAATTTAAAAAAATAATAATAGTAATAAAAAATAAATAAAAACATGCATTAGATGTGAAGTTCGTGCCCCAATAGGAGAAAATTATGTTTGTGACAAATACTTCAGGGGAAGAAAATAATCTGCAGATAAAATCTTTTACAATTGAAGCATTAATTAAGCAAACAATCACTCATATGTGATGTCTTTATGCATTTTATTCATTTTTATTAATAATAGTTTTAAGTTTTTTTTTTTTTTTTTTTTTTTTTTAATTAAGTAATAAGGAACTAAACATAAACAAAATAAAGGTTTAATGAAAAAATAATCTGTAAAATAGAAAGAAAAACCTGTGATGTCCATCTCACGTCTTGAATTTTGTGCTAAAGAGTAATTTTTTAAATTGTGCTATGTGATGAATAATCCTGTTTTAAAATTTATTAATAAGTTACTGTGAGATTTCACAAACTACGAAAGAAAACCTATTTCAGTAGAAAGTCTTGCTAACAAATAAAAACATAAAAACATTCAAAAAGAATATTAAAATCTATTTTCTGATCAGCAGCATTGTTTATTTTTCTAATTTATATTTATATTTAGATAGCTCACAAAATTTGATCTTTTTATTTATAAAAAAACTTACCTTTTCAAAATCATATACATACATAACTTTTGCAGCATTAACAGTCCTTTTTTTCTGTTCTAAAAAAACATCATAATGTGTGAAGCAATCTTTAAACTTCTCATCAATTAATTTAAACGTAACAGTTATTCTATTCCTGAAATGAAATAAAAATTATGGATCAGGCTTAGATTATGAAACAATTTCTAATACTCAAAGTTTTGTTAAGAAATTTCATTTTACCAAACAAGAAAATATATTAAAAAGAAATCTATCAAAATATTCAAATTCTTTCATGCATATGAAAGTAAAATGTAAATCGGTTAAGAAATATCTTTCTGGGAATTACCATCTATAAGTAAAAATGTGTTGATTTCTTTTGCTCCTGAATGAATGAATGAACTTATTTAGTTGTTATGATATAATTCCTTTGCACCTATTATAGTAAAATAATGATAACAATAAAATCTATAATACAACTGAAAATACACTTTCAGGAAATCTCATGCATAAATGTTATTAATCCAAATACTTCGGGGTTAAACTTATAGAAACTGTATCAACCTCATAATATACTAAAATTTAATCAGCTAAAAAAGCATAACACAACAAAAAACAAACTTTCATAATTAACATCCATGAATTCTACTATGCAACCCTGTCTATGACATATAGAATTTATTCATACTATATGAAAGTCTGAAATTTAGTTAAGATTAAAAATGCATTTCAGAGCTAAAAACATTCTTTCATCAATCATTGCTCACAGTTGTAATCACCTTGTAACTAAATTTTTCTGTTATAACAACATCATGTCACAATGCCTAATGGTGGAATTATGGCGGCAATGTCACAGAAAGGGAATGATTTCTTGCAAATAAAAAAATCATTTGGGATTTTTTTTTTTGGAGGAGAGAGAAAAGATTTATGCGACAACAAAATTATTAAAACAATAATTATTGCTTTTCATTTTTCTTTTGCAAATGAACAAGTTCAATTTTTGCATCTAAAAATATGATTTATTAGTGGGGATCTGCATTTGGTAAAAAAGGACCCAGAATTTTAGAAGTCCTGGGTCCCAGGGACCCAGGATTTTTCAAGTCAAGTGGCATCCCTGGTTAATCCAAATACTTTGGGGTTAAACTTATAGAAACTGTATCAACCTCATAAAAATATACTAAAATTTAATCAGCTAAAAAAGCATAACACAACAAAAAACAAACTTCCGTAATTAACATCCATGAATTCTATTATGCAACCCTGTCTATGACATATAGAATTTATTCATACTATATAATAGTCTGAAATTTAGTTAATATTAAAAATGCATTTCAGAGCTAAAAACATTCTTTCATCAATCATTGCTCACAGCTAACCCTGTAACTAAATTTTTCTGTTATAACAACATCATGCCACAATGTCCCATGGCCATGGTGGAATTACGGCAGCAATGTCATGGAAAGGGAATGATTTCTTGTAAATAAAAAAATCATTTGGGATTTTTTTTTTTTTTTTTTTTTTTTTTTTTTTTTGAGGAGAGAGCAAAGATTTAAGCAACAACAAAATGATTTTCTATATGTATGTTTAAAATTTTGGAAAACAATATTAGTAGTGCTGTAAAACTAATCACTAAATAAATACCCATGTGATGGCATTATTTTAAAACTGACTACCCGTTTAAAAATTATCATTACTGTTCAGAAACCGGCTATTAAAAATCATCGTATTACTAAAAAACTGCAAGAAATCTAGTTACATATGGAACATGAGTATTTGGAAGAATTCACACTTTTTACTCTTCACATATTGTTATGTGTTGCCATCTGTCCATAAAACATAGATTTAATCAAGTTTCTAATTTTTTTTGGCAAACAAAACTAAATACGATACATAATTGAGTACAACATGTCTAAATTGTAGAATTTATTACTTATGAAAATAAGGAATAATCGGAGAAAGCAATTTAGCAAGAGTAAAAGCTTACAAAATTTATACAATAAAGTTATAAAATGTAATTACACAAACAAAATGTTTTTACAAGCAAATTTTCTCACTAATTTTACACTTAAAGTAATTATGTGTAGTGAAAATTTAATTTCTGGAATAATTAAAAAACAATATGTTTTATTTCTTACGTGATCATCCTATCAAACAACATCTACGTTTGTACTTCAATCCATTATTATCTTTGAAAATTTTTTATTTATATTTTAAAATACTTTTATTTTTCAGATATGAAATTTAAAAATAAACAACAAATATATTTTTAAAATCAACAGAAAAAAAGAAAAATAAAATAAACTTTATCATAAAAACATTTTTAAAAGCAATCCAAAAATTTGTCTTTATCATAGAAATGTTTTCAAATATAAAATATAAATACGTGTGCAAAGATATTTTTATAGGAAAAAAATGTACTTAAAGCAAATCTGTAATTTTTAAAACTTAATTTCTTAAAAATGTTCAGAAAATTTACACTGCTCTCTGCAACACTTTCATCATTATTACTAAGCTGCTGGTTCAATAATGGCAGTAACAAAGGTTTTGATGGAAACAAACTATCATGTGATAGACGATGCTTTATTAATAAATGTTTTTTTTTTTCTTTAAAGTCTTCGTTGAACTCCCATTAATTGAATACTTCATTTGGCATAAATCACATTTTGTTTTATCACTTGATACTGCAGAAAAATATGTCCACAATTTACTGCTTTTTCTTTCCATAATAAATAAATAACTCAATAAGACCTACGAAATCCAAATCATTTGAGATTTGAGAATAACTGATACATTCAAACAGAACGATACACAAACACTTATACCGAAAGAACTCAAACTGGCACCTAATTCACATCAACTGTCTGACTTCATTCATGAATTGCACAAACGTACGTAAACAGTGTTTGAAGTTAGTTTCGTTTTGTTCGATGGTGTATTGGCAGTAACTACAAATGAGTGATATTTCAAAGAAACGATTCGGTATTTCATATTTTAGAGAATACCCGTTATACATTGAAGAATATGTGCGGTTTGCAACAGCTCTAAATATTAGTAAGATGTGACAATCATTTGCATTTTGACAGGTTTTTGTTCCTTCATATATCCAGTGTAGACAGAAAAATAATTAAAATATAATTAAATAATTCAAAATGCACATTAAATAAATGATAAAGCAAAAATATACTCAATAATTAAACTTACATTGAAGCATCTGAAAGTGGCAGAATTTTTAGATTAGCTGACTGGCAAAACTCCCATAACTCAAGCCTGTTATTGATGTCCTCTAAAAAATAAAAAATATTTTGATCTAATTCTGTAAGTTTGGAAAAATCTTCATTAATGGTAAGCATGATTTTATTTTTGACAAAAAAAAAAAAAAAAAAACCCTTATCATGTTACATTATTGCCAGAGGGGGGGGGTAAATTATTTTGTCGGTGTCAGGTTGGATGCAGTGTTCGAATTTAGTAGTCATTAGTCATCAAATGCAACTAAAGAATTAAATTTGATGACTACAAAATTATTCTCTGTTGTCAAATTTGATGCCTAGCTTTAAAAAAAATATATTTATTAGACATTGTTTCCAAAAAAAAAAAAAAAAAGGTCTAGTCTGAAAATTGAGAACTAAAAAAAATTGTGAATTTTGACAAATAGTTTAAAAAAAAAATCAATTTTGTCAATCATTCACACAAAAAATCACCGATTACGGCAAAAGATCGCAAAGAAAAAAAAAAAAAACGTGAATTTTGTCAAAAAATAGCAATTTTTTTTTTTTTTAAATACTATAGCCAAAAAAAAAAAAAAAAAAATTTCATCAAAGAAATACAAAAATAAATTCTAATTCTGTAAAAAAAAAAATCCCGGGAAAAATGCAAACATCGCGAAAAAAACGCGTAAAAAGTATCGCGAAAAAAACATAAATTTCTACAAAGGATAGCAAAAACATATGTTAATTTTGCCAAAGAATCCTTAGAAAATTGCAAATTTTCTCAAAGAGTAACAAAAAAAATAAAAAAATAAATGAGAATCTTATCATATGATCGCGATAAAATCTGTTAATTCCATCAAAGTTCGCAAAAAAAAAAACCCCTCATTTCTTTAAGGAATCACAAAAAACCCTGCAATTTTCATCAAAGGATGCGAAAGAAAAGCAAGACGAGGTGTGTGTGCGTGTGGGGGGGGGGGGGGGGTATTCCAAGCCCTTCCCCCTCTGCTCTAACCTTTCAAAAAATTTTCTGTGAACTTCAGATTTTTTTTTTTTTTTTTAAATTTAGAACCACCCCTTGATTCCAACGTAGATGCATTATGTTTTTGTTATTATTATTAGTTTTTTTTTTTTTTTTTTTACTAAATTCAGCTGTAATTACCAATACTGGATAAAATTTTGTTTTAGTATTGGTCAGAAGTTGCCAAGTTTTAATTTTGTTTTACAGATTAAGTGCATTTTTCTATTACTTTCTAAATATAGCAGTAATTAGAAAAGCTTTACACCAGTTTTACAGTTGCTTCAATTATTATAATTTTAAATTTGTGCTTTTCTAAAAAGTAGTATCAAGGATGATTATGGTCTGAATTTTCTGAAAAATTAAAGTAATCATTTCCGAGAATTACAAAAAATCGGTCATAAATACGAAAATTCAGACATAAAATGTATCTCAAATTTTGAGAAATGGTCGGCGAAAAAAATCAATAGTCAATCGATCTAAGAAAAAGTGCCAATTTTTTCGAAAGAATTGTGGAAAAAAAATTCGAATTTCGATAGAGGATTGAAAAAATAAAAAATATTGTGGTCGGAGTTGTATTTATCTTCGCAGTTCCTATTGACCCAATTTTTCAAAATAATCTCCAAGGTATTTTTTCAGATTAAGAATCTATATGCAATAAGATTTCCACAATGGACATGTCTATTTAATGATCATTTTTTCAATTTCTAACTTACAACTTAATTCCTAACTTTCTTTATATATTCGTACACTTCTACCTTTGAATAGTGGGCACCTCTCAATCTACACACCTGTAGCAAGTGTATATATGGGTCATTCCATGTCAAGTGTCCTAAATTTTGGCATGGCTCCCGCTCGACCCCCTTCGATTTTTATGAAATTGATACAGAATATACATGTAGGTATATGATGAACATTTGGAAACTGTTTAGTGCAAAAAGTTGTATAGTTGGAGCACCAGGGGTCCATTTGTACCAATCACTATCTCATGGTTGTAGAAAAAACGGTCAAATCATGAAGTTTGGCATCATATTGCTCATGATATATGACACCTTACTTATTGAAAAGAGGTGATCTAGTACAACTTTTTGTGCTAAAAAATGTAATTGCAGTATTAAAAATCACAAATCAAAACTATCGTGATTACTAGGCCTCAAAGTAGGCCGTACGGCCAATCTGGTTGAATTTTACCCTTACTTTAACATGCTGTAACTACTGCAAATATTATTTTAAAAATTTCTCGCTTTACAAACTAATTACCTATGGACATATCGTAAAGCCTCTGTAGTTGTTTTTTGATTGCTTAAATATTCATTAAATTATTGATGTTCAAAATCTAATAAAAAATTAAAATCGTCGATTTTGCCCCATATTCAAAAGCGTATATCTCAAAAGGGACACTTCTGATTTGGTTACAATTAGTACCACTGGAAAGAGCATATCTTAATTTATAAAAAAAACTTTATTTCATTTTGGGCCTCTTAGATATAGAAGGAAAATAATAAAATTCAAAAACCTGTTGTACGAGATAATCCAGATACATACAAGAAAGGTATAAATTACGACAGGTTCTTTCAACATATTCTGCACCATTCTTTTTTATTACAACGATTAATGCATTTAATAATTATCACTTTTCCTGGTCACAGTTACTTCCCCTTTACAATTATGAGTGATTTCTAACCGCATTGCCAGTGAGTTATATCCAATAACCAGGCAAGACTAGCTCCTGGTTGGGTATTGCATGTTTAACAAGATTTATTCAAAAATATTCCTTTTCTCTTTCAGATTTTGCTTTACATTACTGTTAAAACATTCTGTATCAAGATTTTAGCTCTATGGATTCTCATGATTATGATCAGAGTCAATGCAGCATTGGCTGTGCTGATAATTCTCAGTGCCATTTGACAACTCATTGTGCACATAAAAGTTTTAAGCTTTTTAAAGAATTTTCCTCTGAAGAACAGGCGTTAATTAATCGCCGAAGTACATTGCATCTTGAAGAAAATTCTAAAATATGCTTTCATCACGAAACATTGATTTTACATAAATTTGAGTTTCTTCAGCGAAGCGAACATTCTGTAATCCTTTCACTAAAGACAATCATTGCGTACGAATATCTTTGCGGTCCATCAATTTAGAAAGTTCTAATCATTTGACAGACTAAGAAACTAAGAAGAATGCCAAACCAGACCAAAAACTATGTAGATCATGCAGAAAAGAATTCGAAGAAACAAGAACAACATGGTCCTCTTTTTCAAGCGAATTGGAGCAAGATGAAATAGATGTAACAGAAACGTTGCAAAAGTCTAACAGCTATTGATTTATCTCCTTTAAAATGTCAACGAACATCAACAAGAGATATGCAAAGCGAAAGATAAGTGAAACTGAAGATGTGATTTCAAAGAAAATAGCTATTGTTGCTTGTTTAGATCCATGTAAATTAAGACAACCTACTACATGCAACCAATGCCTAGACTGTTTAGATTACAATCAGCTAATTAAAGAATTGAAGTAGAATTGACAGTTGTCAAAACGTCCAGAACAAATACAAATATTAACAATGGCACCTCAAAGTTGGACAATAAAAGAAGTTATGGAAGAGTTTGAAGTTTTAAAAAAAAATGGTAAAAGCAGGGTGAAAATTAAAAGTAGTCATCGGGATATTGGCTTTACCTAGAGCAAAGTTTGATAAGAAGTTGCCAGAAAACATAATAAAAAGAGTATTAAATTTTTTTCAAGATGAAGAATTTAACACTGGAACCGCGGGGAAGGGTCATTTTGACCCGTATCATATGGAGCGATGTCGATTCGAACCAGAAAACTCTCAATAAAATAATCTGAATATAAGCTCAGCAAAAAATATTTCCAATAAATAACTTAAACAGTTTTAAATGAAAGTTCCGGTGAGAAATATTTTTATAAAACTTGAATGGATTTTCCCGCGGTTCTAGTGTTAATCAATATGTCCAGGAATAAAAGATTTCATTTCTGCTTGGATGGATGGAAGGAAAGTTCAGATGCAGAAGCATATATTACTAAGCAATTTGAAAGAAATGTTTGCAGTCTATCAAAGTAGTAATGGACCGGAAATCAGATTCTCCAAATTTTGCGAGTTAAAACCAAAATGGTGTGTGACTGTCGTTGCAGCAGGTTCACATTCCCAATCTGTATGTAAAATGCATCAAATTGTGAACTTGATGCTAGCAAGCTGTCCAACTGATGTAGATTATAAATTCCTTATAAGTAAAACAGCTTGTGACTTGAATTCTAAAGATTGTATGCTTCATCGCTGCGAAGAATGTCTTGGAACAGATGATTTAAAAAAATTTTTTGGAAAGTATTTTCGAAGATAGTGATCCAGAAGACGCCATTGAATTTAAACAATGGGTTCACACAGATCATGACCCGTTAGAAACGAAGCATATGACAATTGAAGATTTTATTGAAGTATTGGTATTGAAAATCTCAGCAACGATGTCTTAATAAATTTTATGCACTCTCATGGACCTTCAAAAACATTTTATTAGCCCACTAGACAAGACCTCTGTTGGATTCCGGAAGAGCATATAATTATTGTTCCATTTCCAATAAAAACAAAAATTAGTCAGCAATACAATTTACCGAAAGCTGTTGCAATCGCAATCAATAAGAAATTTGACAAACTGAACCAATGAGTAATGTTTTTTATAGATTGGAGATCAGGAATCAACATAATGGGAGCTTGGAATAATCAAAACATTTAGTCTATAATAATCTATGGATCCCGTTAGGTACCCGCATTCAAAATTTAAAACATGCAATACCCAACCAGGAGCTAGTCTTGCCTGGTTATTGGATATAACTCACTGGCAATGCGGTTAGAAATCACTCATAATGGTAAAGGGGAAGTAACTGTGACCAGGAAAAGTGATAATTATTATATGCATTAATCGTTGTAATAAAAAAGAATGGTACAGAATATGTTGAAAGAACCTGTCGTAATTTATACCTTTCTTGTATGTATCTGGATTATTTCGTACAACAGGTTTTTGAATCTTATTATTTTCCTTCTATATCTAAGAGGCCCAAAATGAAATAAAGTTTTTTTTATAAATTAAGATATGCTCTTTCCAGTGGTACTAATTGTAACCAAATCAGAAGTGTCCCTTTTGAGATATACGCTTTTGAATATGGGGCAAAATCGACGATTTTAATTTTTTATTAGATTTTGAACATCAATAATTTAATGAATATTTAAGCAATCAAAAAACAACTACAGAGGCTTTACGATATGTCCATAGGTAATTAGTTTGTAAAGCGAGAAATTTTTAAAATAATATTTGCAGTAGTTACAGCATGTTAAAGTAAGGGTAAAATTCAACCAGATTGGCCGTACGGCCTACTTTGAGGCCTAGTAATCACGATAGTTTTGATTTGTGATTTTTAATACTGCAATTACATTTTTTAGCACAAAAAGTTGTACTAGATCACCTCTTTTCAATAAGTAAGGTTTCATATATCATGAGCAATATGACGCCAAACTTCATGATTTGGCCGTTTTTTCTACAACCATGAAATAGTGATTGGTACAAATGGACCCCTGGTGCTCCAACTATACAATTTTTTGCACTAAACAGTTTCCAGATGTTCATCATATACCCACATGTATATTCTGTATCAATTTCATAAAAATCGAAGGGGGTCGAGTGGGAGCCTCTAGGCCAGTTGACATGGAATGACCCATATGTATAAACTATCACAAATACAATACATTATCTTTCTGTTAATTAGAAAAGAAATAGTGATACTGTTTTTTATACTCTGAGAGATGAAAAAAAAAAAAATGGTTCTTAAAGAAGGAATAATCTATGACAAATTTCTTATGTATATTTTATATCTCATGCATGAAACTGTATGTTCACTCATATTCGAACACATATTTATTTTCATTTGAAAAATAGTTCTGCTTAAACTTTTTTTTTCTTTTTTGAAAATCTCAACAATCTGACTTGCAAAAAACTTAAATATGGCCATTAAAAAATATTCTAGGGTAAAAGTAATCAACAGAAAGATCATTAGTCATTCCAATCCGAAAAAGAAAATTATAGGCAGTCTTTACTGATTTGAAAACACCTGCTCCATAGTGTTAATCCTATTGGTAGGTTATTTTCAAATTTCTCGGTCAATTTTGAATATTTTAAAATGTCTTTCTTGCATAGTATAGCTGAGCTTGGTCTCTAATACACTATTTTTTACTCTTTTGATTTTGGTTGCAATCGGTTGCGGTATTTTTAACAAAGGTACTTTCGCTTTTGAAACTGGTTTTAAAAATCAAAGTATTTTTATTAAAAAAACCTGCAACCTAAACCAAAAAAGTAAAAAATCACTATATTAGAGACCAAACTCAGCTATACAAACTATGTGAAAAAAAAAAATAAATAAATAAATAAAAAAAATAAAAATTTTCAAAATTAACGGGAAATTTGAAATCATTACGGAGCGGATGTTTTCAAATGAGTGAAGAATCTCCTTTAAATCCCCAATCCGATGCAGGAATCTATTCAATGAGGTATCTGCTATTTAGAAGTTTTACTACATTCAGATATTAAAGAATACAGATTTGTCCATTTTTTTTATATAATACATAAAACTGGTATTAATCCCTTCGCAACAAGAGCCTTTTACGAAATTTTTAATTTTTTTTTCACCAGTTTTTAAAAACATAATTTATGCCTCATTAAATCAAGAAAATGCTTTGATTAAAAAAAGACAAATTTTACAGCAAAATTTTCCTGGTGGGGATAAACAAGGATTCTTAAGGCCCCTGTCCTCGCTCGAGGAAATGCTCGCGAGCTAATGCTATTCCTATGGGGAAGCATTTTTCTAATAACTCTCTCGCACTTTGACATTTCTGAATAATTTTTTTTTGCATTGGATAGCTGAGGTGCATGCCAACAATGCACCTTTTTTACTTTTTCAATTTTGGTTGTAGATATATTTTTTAAAAAACACTTTCAGTTTCGAAACCAGTTTTGAAAGTGAAACTAACTTTGTAAGAAATATCTGCAACCAAAATCAAAAAAGTAAAAAAGGAGCGCTGTAGGCATGCACCTCAGCTATCCACTGCAAAAAAAAATTATTCAGAAATGTCAAAATGCGAGAGAGTTATTAGAAAAATGCTTCCCCATAGGAATAGCATTAGCTTGCGAGCGTTTCCTCGAGCGAGGACAGGGGCCTTAAGCCTTTTTGTGCACATATACGTATCGCTCGTCCCCAGGGGATTAAAGATGTAATTGCAAACTACTTTTCATAATTGAATTAAAACCCTACTTTCCTTTCATTTCGGGTTCGGATCAACTTGAGGATAAAGGTATTTTGAATCTGGATCGGGTTGAAAATTATTTAGACTGGTTTGAGTTAAAGGTTTTTTTTTTTTTTGGCAGGATCTGGTTGAGAAATTTTTTTTCGCAGGTTTGGGGTTGATTTCAAATGTAATTTTCAAGTTTGAGCTCAATTAGGGGGGCAAGTTCTGTCGCCGCCCCTGTGTAAATTTCACAATTTATTTTTCCTTCAGAATCATCCATGCATGAACAATGTATATGTATATTTGGGGACGGCATAATCAATATCTATTTTTGGATTGAAACTGATTTATTACATTATTAATGGAATTAATGTCAATCCTAAATCCTGGTATTTTGTTTTACTGAAAAAGGTTTTAAGCATTCAAATTTTAAACAAAGTCCAAAGTTTAAAATTGAAAGTGTTGATTCATTTCTTCTATTAGATAAGAAATGTAGGTTAACTTTAAATTGTCAGATCTTAATTTCTGTTAATTGCAAGGATCAACTAGTTTAGCGTTTCTAAATATGCTTAATTGGTATTTGGTATATTTTTTTCATGTGTACCACAAGATCTTTGCAGTCCTCCTATTATTTTTGTTTAGTACTGATACTGAATCAAGACCAATTTGGCAGAATGCAGCGCCCAGTGACACACACTGCCTTTTTTTTGGCAGACTGTTTTGGTGGATATATTTTTTTTTTTTGTCAAGGGAAAAAAATCATGAATTTCCTTGATCGGTCGAAGGAAGAATATCAAGAAATTTATTTCTGTTATAAGATCTGTTACAAGATAAAATTGCAAACTTTGTCAGTCTATCACAAAAAGTGACTGTGAAATTTGCACGTGATTCTGAGTAAAACAAAACAATCTGAAGTTCACAAATTTTTTTTTGAAAGGATATAGCAGGGGATGAGAAGGGATTGGAAAATTCTTTCCTGGTGCTAATTATTATTGTCGTTGTTGTAGGTCAAGTAAACTCATTTTTTTGTTTGGGCTGATTTCAGGCTGAGTGTACCTTCCTGCAAGTTAACTATGCCCATAATAATAAAACTTAGAGATTAGTGCTATTTTCTAAGGAGACAATTGCATTTTTTCCGCGACCATTTGACAAAATTCACAATTTTTCTGAAACCATGACAAAATTTGTTTTTTTTTGCAATCCTTTGATGAAATGCACTTTTTTTTTTTGATGAAATTCATATTTTTTTCATGATCTTTTAAAGAATTGTGCATTTATTGCATTTTTGTCATGATCCTCTTACAAAATTTGTGTTTTTTCCATGATTCTTTGATAAAATTTACATTTTTTCCCACAACTGTTTGACGAAGTTAGTGTTTTTTTCTGGAATACTTTGAAAAAATTTGCATTTTTTAAAATCATTTGTGGGTTTTTTCATGATCTTTTGATGAAATTTGCTTTTTTTTTTTTTTTTTTTTTTTTTTTTTGTGGTATACAGTTTACCAATCTATATCTTTTAAGCCTCTTAGCATTGTATAACAAAATAGAAGCTTTGGAACTTTCTGTATACCAAATACATTTCTTAATTTACACCGATATGAAAAAAGTTAGAAAAAATTCACTTTATGTAGTGAAGATTCACCATTAAATGTATGAATTCTGGATTCATATTCATTTCTTTGTTATTTAACATTTTCTACCAAACTTTAACTTTTAAATCTTTTGTTTTAAAGAAGCTTCTTGAAAATGATTCTCCTAAAGTTTCATATGCCAACAAATGTGAAAGAGAATTTGGCATACAATTTGTGAGTCATTTCCTTTTGTGTATACTTTTAATCTATCTTTATTCTTGTGCATTGAATCTGTAAAAAGTGTAACTGTTCTAAAGCCAAATCCATTTGTTTTTTAACAAGATATTTATGTGGGTTTAATTCAGGACAATGTACTAACTTTAGTTCAGCCATTCAAAATAAGTATATTTTGTTGTTGCATCAATGAAAATGATTAATTCTTTATTTTTCATATATATATATATAATGTAAAATACACCAATTACAAGAAAATAATTTTTATCAATAATATATTAAAATACAGTTTACTCACAAATTCAGTTATTGTATTTTTAAGTTTTTACCAGGAAAAGGTCCTGTCAAACAGTACTAATTTTGGTACTTACATATTAATGCCACCGCAGCAGAAGTTTCGCTAATGCACCAATAAACAGTTTGTCTTTAAAAATCTTCTTGTTCGCACGCGCACAAAAAAGTGGCGTCAAAAGTTAGCAAGCAACAAGGAATCCAAAAGATAACTGTGTACGCGTGCGAACAAGATTGCTTTTTATTGGCGTATTAGCGCAACTTCTGCTGCGATGAGGTTAATACGTAAGTACCCAAATTTTTTTACTGGCAAAAGTTCAACCCTACTTATCACTGCCCCTTTCTTTGGTTGGCGACCGCAGAACATTTGAAAAAGAATGACCAAAAAATTAATTTACATGTCTTTGAAGCAGAATATTGAAAATGTGATATGCATATAGAGATTTGTTGAAGATTATTTTTCAAAATCTATATATACCCCTCCCCCCACATTAAAAAAAATTTAATTTCTGGTTCTTTGATCCATACGCATTTTCATTTTACATACTAATGAGAAGTAGACTCAAGGAATCAGAAAAATCACATCCACTTCCAAAAAAATAAAAACCTGAAAGTAAAATTCACAACAAGAAAAAGAGAAATGTACCCGAAAGAAGATCACGCACTTCTTTACTGGTAACATTTTCTTCCTGAAAAATAAATATAATAATTTAAAAGCAAACAATGTTCAATCAATATCAACTATTATACACAAAAATTAAACTGCAGAAAAATATATTTATTGCATATACCTCACTTCCATAGGTAAAGCAAATGAAGCTAATAAAATATAAATCAAGAAACAAATTTTTCCACAAGCAGTTAGTCATCTTCTTAAGAGCAATCAATGTGCTAAATTTATGAAATAGGTTTCACATACTACATATCGCATAATTTCCAGCGGATGTCAAAATTTCTGTGATTCATTAATTATCAGAAAGAAAACATAGGATGTTTATGTTTGATTATTTTATTGGTTGGTTGGTTTATTTGGCTAGATTTTTGCTACACAAAAATGCAATATCCACGTTAATTTAGGTCGATTACATACAATCGAATCTTTATTCGATATCACGCGAGGGGTCTCTCAATGAGAGAAATTCTGTACGAGATTACGAAATCACCTTGATTACGGCTGATTACAGCTGATTACTGTAATCACATGTGATTATACTTGATTACACTAAGATTACAGCTGATTATACTGATTACACCAAGATTATAGCTGATTATACTTGATTACACCAAGATTACTGCTGATTATACTTGATTACCTTGTGGTTAAATTACTAAAGGTTATCATATAAGAGTTTTAATCGATTTTACTAGCTTTTTTTACATGTTATCTTTTTAGAGTTGTCCAAAATAAGAAAATAGTATAAACCGACGTTGTTGTAGAAAATGGTGGGGGAAGGGGTCCGGAATGTACACCCAACCGATGGATCTGTACAGCTCCATCCTACATTAAATCATGGATAAAAAAGCAGTAAGAACTGCTAAAATGGAATCTCAAAAAGGCCCGAATTTTTCGTTTTAGCAGTATAATTTTAAAGGTTTTTTTTTTTCGTTTAATACAGGATAATCCATTATAGACAAGCTATAATTTCACATATATCCTCTAAAATTTGTAATCACTCTATAATAACCCCTTAAAAGCATATATGTCGAGATATATGTACTATAGTTAAACCTAAGATATTAGAATATGTTTATGTCTGCACTCTGCAACGAAAGCGTGGCATAAATAGAAAAAAATTTAAAGTTCGACCGAACTAACGCTCAGAGCCGAAACTAGAGAGGGCACGTGCTCCAGGCGCCGCCAGAACAGAAGGTTAAGGGGGCGCCAAATTAAGATTTTGTTTGGTGTGTTTGATATAAAGAATGCATATATGTGGGGGTGGGTGGGCGCCAAAATCCATGTTTGCCCCGGCTGCAAAAAAGGCTAGTTTTGGCGCTGCTAACGCTATACATTTATACCTGATAATATGAAAATCTGTAAAGAGGAATTTTTATCCAGTCCTTTACGATTCCTTCTTTGCAGCGGTCCGCTTTTGAAAATCAATTTCTGCTTTTACACGTCGAGTGTCGTGTCAGTCACCGGTGACTGACAGTCTACAATATGATATAAAACCAAAATATTTATATTGTTTTATGTAATTACTGAAAATGTATATAATTTGTTTTACATTGTCAGTCATCGGTGATTGACGTGGCTAAACGGGCAAAGTTCAGTGTCAGTCACTGTGACACTCAACTTGTTAAATATTTCCTGATGATGGAAAGATAATTATAGGAATACTCTGATTGAAACAGAAACTTATTTAAAATGGAATTTTCCCCGATCTCTATTAATTCCATTTTAACTGATTTTATTCTAACTAGATAAAATGTAAAACTTCATAAACGGAGAATTTGAATGGTTTACTCAATCATGCATACGAATACAGTCAAATCTGTTAAATTGAAACTTCAAAGATTGATAAAAATTTCATTTTTGCCAAGTTTTCGTCTTAGCTTGCATAATTGTATATTATTTATTTCTTTAACACTATAAAATTTTTTACTTAAGGATAGATTAGCTTATAACCATGTCAGTTTTTCAGAAGGTTTGCGGTATACAACGCACATTAACCTAAATCATGTATACAAATACAGTCAATGAAGTTTGGAATTAAGGGGCTACTTCAGTTACCCGAAAAGACCCATTTGCATTTATAAAACTATCTCATGTTCATTCCTATATGTATATATATATATATTGAATTGTGTAGTTGAGGTCAATCTGCACAAAAACCGTTTTTTACTTTTTCAATTTTGAGTGCAGAATTTTTCATGAGAATGTTTTCACTTTCGGAACCAGTTCCGAAAATGAAAGTGTCCTCATTAAAAATATTTGTAAACAAAATCGAAAAAGCATTAACGGGTTTTGTACAGATCGAAATTATCTCTCCAATGCAAAAATAGTCATTTAAAAATATTGAAATTCAAATGATATATCTTTAAAAATTTCATCCATAGAATTAGTATTAGCAATCGGGTCTTTTCACTTGACGAAGTAGCCTTCTAAGTTTACACAGGGCCGTAGCTAGGAGTGAACAATAGGGGGGGGGGATCATAACTTTTTTTTCTCTCTCTCTGAAACAGAAAGATAAATGAGTGCATATTCACATTGTATGTACTATGTATCTTATCAAACTGTTGTAATAACTTCATTTTATGCTAAGAAAAGTATATGATGATGAAAGTTTTAAGTGATTAACTGGTGAAAAATTAAACATCATTTTAGCTTCATACATACAAATAGGATGAGGGAATGCTGAAACATTTATTTTAGATACAATTTAGTATGCAAAAAGTTAGTACGTTTTGTTTTGCAAAACTGTGAAAAAATCTCAAAACTAAATTAGATTTTTGAACAGTATTTCATTTGAATTTTCGGTACAGAAATTCATTGAGTGACCTTGGAATCTTTTTCAGGAGGGGGGGGGGGGTTCAAAATATTTTTTTTGGGGGGGTGAGCACCCATAGTGCCCCTTTAGCTACGTCCCTGAGCTTATAAAGTATAGTCAAACTTGTCAAAGAAAAATAAAAAATATCGAATTTTTTTTGTCTTGTCAGGATTTTGTCTTAACTTGTATAACTCTGTGGTTTTTATTTCATTAAAAAATATATAATAATAAATAATTTAGGGCAAGATTCAGTTGTAGACAGGTAAATTTTTCACAAGGCTAACTGTATACAACATATATCAACCTGAATCATGTATACAAGTATAATCAATGAAGTTTGAAGTTAAGGGGGTCAGTCGTGCGAAAAGACCAATTCGCTAAAACTAATCCTTAGGAAGAAATTTATACAAATATCTCGTTTGAATTTCAGTATTTTTAAATGATTATTTTTGCATTGGGTCAATCTGTATAAAGTTTGTATAAAGACCGTTTTTTTACTTTTTTGATGTTGACTGCAGGTTTTTTTTTTTTTTTTTTCATGAAAATGCTTTCACTTTCGAAACCGGTTCCGAAAATGAAAGTCTCCTCATTAAAAAATATCTGAAAACAAAATTGAAAATGTAAGAAACGGTCTTTGTACAGATCAATATTACTTATCCATTGCAAAAAGAATCACTTAAAAAGATTAAAATTCAAACGAGATATCTTTAAAAATTTCTTCGATAGGATTTGCATTACCTACCGGTTCTTTTCGCTTGACTGAAGAAGCCTCCTAAAATTATAAAGTAGAGTCAAACATTTTAAAGCAAAAAAAAAAAAAAAAAAAAAAAAAAAAAGATTGAAAAATGCTCGTTTTTGTCGAGTTTTCTTCTTAGCTTTCATAATTTTATGGTGTTTAATTCATTAAGACAATAGAAATTTTCCCTTTAAGGTGAAATTCCGTTATAGACAAGTTATTTTTTCACAGAGAAATTTTTTTCACTGTATACAACATATATCAATCAGAATCACGCATACAAATGAATTCAGCTAATGGAGTTCGAAGTTAAGGGGTTAAATACTTTTGTCATGCGAAAAGATCAATTCGCTAATGCTAATCCTGTGGAAAAAATTTATAAAAATGACTTTTTTTTTTTTTTTTTCTTGATTGGATAGTTGAGATCAATCTGTACAAAGACCGTTTTTTACGTTTTCGATTTTGCCTGTAGATATTTTTCATGAGAATGCTTTCACTTTTGAAACCTGCTCCGAAAATAAAAGTGTCCTCATTAAAAATATCTGAAAACAAAATTGAAAATGTAAGAAACGGTCTTTGTACAGATGGATCTTACTTTTCCAATGAGAAAGGAATAGTTTAAAAATATTGAAATTCAAACGAGATATCTTTAAAAATTTCTTTCATATAACTAGCATTGGCAAATGGGCCTTTTCTATTGATTGAAATAGTCTCCTAAACTTATAAAGTCCAGTCAAAGCAAAATTAAAAGGATTGAAAGTTTTTTGTCAAATTTTCGTCTTAGCTTGCATAATTGTATGATATTTATTTCATTAAGACAATAGAAATTTTCCATTTAAAGGCAAGATTCCGTTGTAGATATGTTAATTTTTCACTGGGTTTACTGTATACAACATATGTCAATCGGAATTATAATTATGCATACTAATGTAGCCAATGAAGTTTGAAGTTAAGGGGCTATTTGAGCCACGAGAAAAGACCAATTCGCTAATGCTAATCCTATGGAAGAAATTTATAAATACATCTAGTTTGAATTTCAGTATTTTTAAATGATTCTTTTTGCATTGGATAGCTGAGGATTGGATCTGTACAAAGACCGTTTTTTGCTTTTTAGATATTGACTGAAGATTTTTTCCATAAGACTACTTTCACTTTGAAACCGGCTCCGAAAATGAAAGTTTCCTCATTAAAAATATCTGTATACAAAATCGAACAAGCTGGAAATTGCATGTGAAGCGTAGCAAATGAGGTGCGTTCGTACGATAACGAAGTTTTAAAATATTCAGATCTTGCTGATATAGTAGAGCGTACTTTGGATACAGTATAGTGGTCGATATCTTTGTGTTCCTGTAAATATGCAGGAATAATTTTTATTATAATTCATTAACGTATATCTTATTCATACAATGTGAAGTAGTTTAATATAATTAAAACACGCCCCAAACAATATTTCCCCGTATAACATTATTTACTGGAATACATTTGTGTGGCCCTGTAATTTCATAATAAATATTCTTTGCCTCACAGATTGTACAGAATGTATTTTTTAGTACATATTTCATAGATTCATGTCAATTCTATTATGTTGAAATGAGTGTAATACAATTAAAATGCATTTGAAACTTTTTTTTTCTCATTGATCGTAATGTAACGGAATATTTTGATTGTCCCTGTAATTGATCTATGCATCCGATTTTCAAAACATTTGAAACGACTCGACAAAATTATGTAATAAATATACGTTTTAAATTTCAAACGATTAAAATGCATTTGAAATTTTTTTCCTTATTGACCGTAATGTAACGGAATACCTTTTGATTGTCCCTGTAATTGATCTATGCATCCCATTTTCATAACATTTGAAATGACTCGACAAAATTATGTAATAATTATGTATTTTAAATTTCAAACGATTTGGTTGGGTAGTTTTTGCGTTGTTATATGCGGACAGACAGACAGACGGACGGACTGAGCGACAACAATAGGTGCTACGTATTTTCATAATTACGAACGCACCTAAAAATTAAAAAACGGTCTTTGTACAGATTGATCTTACCTATCCAATGCAAAAAGAATCATTTAAAAATATTGAAATTTCTCCCAGCCATCGGGCCTTTTCGCTTAACTAAGCTTATGAAGTACACTCAAATCTATCAAAGCAAAATTAAAAATATTGAAAGTTTTTTGTTTTTGCCAGGTTTTTGTTTTAGCCTGCAAAATTGTATAGTATTTATTTCATTAAGACAATAGAAAATTTCCATTTAAGACAAGATTCCGTTATAGACAGGTTCACTTCTTACAGTGTTTATTGTATACAACTTGTATGTATAAAGCGTCGGTGCACAATCTGCGGTACACAGGGCCCGACTTAGACAGAGGGGGGCCCTGGGGCAAACATTATAAGGGGGGGGGCGCCCTTCTATCTTAAAATTTTTCGCAAATTATACTGAAGTGACTAAAACTGAAATTAATAACTATTGTATGTGTATATAAATTTCGTACCAAGTACTATTCACGAATCACGGAAAAAAGCGTCCCGGAAAAAAGCGTCCGGAAAAAAGCGTCCCCGGAAAAAAGCGTCCCCGGAAAAAAGCGCACCGGAAAAAAGCGTCCCTTTTTACAAATCACATATTTAAATAAGTCTGATAATAGTACACATGGTTAAGCTTAGAACATAAACACTAGAATGAGACGGTTTTATGAAATTTAAGTCTTTGCTCTATCGGGACTCAGATGGGCGGGGGGGGGGGGGGGGGGCTTTAAAAGTTATCTCAAAACCTGTCATTGCTTTAATGAAAAAAAATTGTAAGGTACGAAGAACTAGATAATAAACTTTAGGTACTTAAATAATTTTTTTTAATTCAGTCTCCCTTGTTCTCCTGTGGAAAGGGGCGGGGGGAAGGGAGAGGGTATCTACAAACTTTGAAATATATCTCTTATATTTATTTTTTAATATTATTTATAATTTGATTATTTTTATTATTTTTATTATAAAATTACATATTAATATTTTATTATTTTTTATATTACATTTATATATTTATAATATATAATAATAAATATATTAATATAATATAATAATAATACAGAATAAAAAATTTATAATAAATAAGTAATAAATTAATAATACATAAATATAAATTAAATATAAAATTAAAAATAAATGTAATTAAATATTAAAAATTATACTTATTAACAAAAGTTTATTTAAAAATGTTAATAATTTATTAATTCATAGTAAATCAATAAAAATAAATGTATTAATAAATAAAATTAAATATTAAAAATCTAGTTTCATTAACAAGAATTAATTTAAAAAAATGATAATATTTTATTAACTTATAGGACATAATAAAAATAAGTGTATAAATAAATAAAATTAAATATTAAAAAATCTACACATTAACAAGAATTTGATTAAAAAATGATATTTTATCACCCGCCATTACTGATACTATCGTCATATACCTCCCTCCAGCAATCTCGCTACGTATCCCCAAGGGTACGCGTATCAAAGGTTGGGAGCCGCTGTCCTACGAGAATGATATAAATGAGACATTTGTTGCCACTTTAGTTTTTATCATTTATTTATACACAAGTTCAATATTTATCAATTCCTTGTCACTTTTTTCTGATCACTTTTTGCGCTCTTGTTTTTCCAGTCACTTTTTTCTCTAAATTCTAAAAAACATTCCGAAAAAATGTTATCGTCTAAAGCAATGATAGATTTGGAGTTTGTAGGCTCACCAACCCCCCCCCCCCGCCCTTACAGAAGAACAAGGGTGGCTGAATGAAAAATATATATATGAGTTGATATTACTATGAGTTAATAAAATATTATCATTTTTAAATAAATTTTTGTTAATGAGTATAATATTTAATATTTAACAATATTTATTTGTACAGTTTTTATTTTTTTTTATTTAATTATATTTAATTTATAATTATGTATTATTTATTTATTATAAATTATTTAATATTAATTATTATTATTATTAATCTATTAATTATATTATTAATTATTTACAATTAATATATTATATTAATAATTAATATGTATTATATAAGTATAAATATATAATATTAAATGTAATAAAATATTAATATGTAATTCGATAATAATAATAAAAATAATAATCATATAATATATAAATTAATATGTATAATTTAAATTATAAATAATAAAATTATAAATAATATAAAAAAATAATGTAAGAGTTTGAGTAAATTCAGAGTTTGTAGACAATCGCTCTCTCCCCCTCCCCCCCAACCACCACCACATAAGTACAAGGGAGACTGAATTAAAAAAAATCATTTAAGTACCTAGTGTTTATTATCTTATTTTTCGTATCCTACAATTTTTTTTTTCATTGAGGCAATAACAGGTTTTGAGATAACTTTTAAAGCCCCCCCCCCCCCCCCCACCTTCGCCCATCTCAGTCCCGAGAGAGCAAGGATGCTCAAATTTCATAAAACCGTCTCACTCTAGTGTTTATATTCTAAGATTAACCATGTGTACTATTATCAGACTTATTTAAATATGTGATTTGTAAAAAGGGACGCTTTTTTCCGGTGCGCTTTTTTCCAGGGACGCTTTTTTCCGGGGACGCTTTTTTCCGAGGCGCTTTTTTCCGTGCGCTTTTTTCCGGTGCGCTTTTTTCCGCCTACCCCCAAGGAGTATGTGGCGGATTTTCTGGGTGTACGAGAAAATAATAGCGGAAATTACAAAATCAATTTTAAAAAGTCGCAAAAATAGTTAATAAAGTCACAAAAATGTCCGATATGATAAATGTAATTTGTATCGATTTATTTCATGGTTATGATAAGAAGCTTACTAATTCAAAACAAGTCGGTACATGTGATCGCAGATCATACAAGGGTTTCGTTTAATATTTCTTTCAAAACAATTTACCCTTTAATTAATAAATAAAAATTGTTAATTTATATTTATTAAATTCTTACATAGATTGTAGCATCAAAAAATTTGATCTTAAAATAATTATAAAAAGAAGTTATTTATTAAAAAAAAAATTCAAACGATATTTAAAATGGTAAATCATTAATAAATCGCAATAGTTTCTAAAGTAGAAGGAAAATTGAATTCCAAAAAATATTATGATTGTTAGTAACAAAAAAATAATATAAACCCTTAAACTAGCAAAAAAATAAAAGTAAAATGCTGCAAAGCTTGGCATAAATTTAAGTGGGACCAAAATGATAACCAGAGGCGGCTAGTAATTTCAATAAATGGGTATTTAATAAATAAAAAAATATATATTTCACTCCGCGTGTCAAAATAGATTATAAATGTAATGTAATAAGACAAAATAAAAACAAATAAGCGCGTTTTAAAATTTGGCACCCCCCCCCCCCTAACTTTTTTTTTGTGACAGGCCAGAAATAACGTTGGAACTATAAATTTGGTGCCCTCTAAATTTCCGCGCCTGGGGCGACCGCCTCCTTCTCTCCCCCGTCCCCCGTCCCCCCCCCCCCTATCGCGCGGCTCTGTCTTTAACAGACAGAGGATAGGACAGAGATGAACGAATAGGATTTCGTCAGATGAACAAAACCCCCCAGACTCCGAGCACACGTGTATTTTTGACCAAGTTCAACTGAATTCCAGGAAATCCTTTCTTCTCTTGCCTTCTAAGGTTTCTGACAATAGAAAACGGAGATATAACAATGATTCAGGAGATAACTATCTCAACCTTATTTAAGGGAGAGATCCATGTCCTATAGTTGGATTAAAGTTGAACTGGAAATGTCATTATACGCGAAACATGCCGTCTTCTAACTTAAAACACACCGACTTCTATCCGCAAAATGTAGTTGTGTGTGCTCGTAGCCCCAAAAAAGCATGTTTGTGTTGGGGAGGAAGGCCCGTTTCTGAGAAATAGGGTTCCTCAGAAATCAAAAGCCGAACAAAGGGCTACGTGGAAGAAAAAGTGTGGAAAGAGCTGGTATAGATGAATGAAGTTGTACGTACAGCGTCATAATTCCCGTTTTCCCAGAATTGTTTCTTTTCACACCTATCTTTGCGACCCTGTCGTTGCTGAACTATTGATAAGGGCGAAAAAATAGGAAATTTATCCTCGAAATCGACGTACGGCCGACTTTTACATAAAAGTAATTGTTTCGGCGTTATAAAAAAAAAAAAAAAAAAAAAAAAAAAAAAAAAAAAAAACATTTTTCGGAAAACATTTTGTTGGAAAATACTCAGATTCATGTTCAGCGACCCAAAAAGTATAAAGGCCCCAAATATCAAAACTACACCAAAACTTTCTTTTATTTCTCCTTTTTGAGCTTCAAATGCCTGTACTATATACCATATATTCTAGAAAATATCTAGAATCAAAGCGAAGCTCAAATGAACATATTTAGACACAGAAATTTTATTTAATAAATGTCTGAATTAATTTCGACAGAGCAATGAATAACATTTGCATTAACAAATATTTCGCATTTAAATATGTTTGAGCTGTGCATTATGCATTCAAATATGAAATGTTATTATTAAGATAAAGAATCTAGCTTATTTGAATTTATTTAAATTTTATTTTCGTAGATTAAAAAATATATGTTTATTTCTTTTTCTTTCTTTCTTTCTGCTTCTTCCTCTCTCTCTCTCTCTCTTTTTTTTTTTTTTTTTTTTTTTTTTTTTTGTGTATATATTTCGCTTTTTTTACATTGAAATTATTGTAAAATCCTTTACTATTCTACAAAATCATTTTAGTATAACATATGCAATTACAGAGATCGGTCTTACTCTCCATCATCATAAAAGAATATAGTAAAATATTATTAAGGAAATGCTATCTTAAAGTTTATTAAAATTATGTTATTACAGGAATATTCCGATATATATATATGTATATACATATATATATATATATATATATATGTGTGTGTGTGTGTGTGTGTGTGTGTATGCGCATGTTTGTGTATGTAAAGTATTATATTCATATATATACATAAGAAATTTGTATTAACGGAATAGTAAGGAATAGTTTCGGGAAAAAAAGGTTGTTTTCGAATTCAAAAGAACATCACTAACTCTTGCAAAGAAATTCGCAAGCTAATGTTAAATCTGTGAGAGTGTTCATTTCAAATTTCTCGCATACGTTTTAACATTTTTAATTAGCAAAGATTGCTCTTTAATGTCTCCAGCTTGTACGTTTTCGATTTTAGTTGAAGATTTATTTTTCAGAATCAGTTCTGAAAATGACAAATAACAATAGATATAGTATATAACAATAAAACATTTAAAAGAAAGGAAGATATTTTTAAATGAACAATCCCGTAGGTTTAATATTAATGTTTTAGCTTCTTTGCGTGACTAGTGACAAGACTATACTAGTAGTCGTAAAAATAACAGAGGAAATACGCTCTAAGCAGAGGGTATACGCTAAAGGCAGAGGGTATAACATAGAGTGTATAAGCTATAGTTTTCTTGAAAAAGAGAGGGTATACGATGTTCTTTTTAAAAATCCAGAAGGTATACGACGTATACCCTCCACTACTCCATAATACTAGTCACACGGATAAAACTCGAACGCTAATGTGAAACCTGTGGAAGAAATGTTTATGGATGTCTCGCTTATATTATAATATTTTTAAATGACTTGTTTTTCCATAGAATATTTTATTTTGATTCGAGGTCGGGTTGACAGATACCCATTATTATGTGCTGGGGCGTTTCTATTTTAATTAGTTTTTCAGATGCAAATACTTTCATTTTTATTGTAATAAAACTATTCTCATAAAAAAAAAAAAAAAAAAAAAAAAAAAAAAAAAAAACTGCAATCAAAATTGAAACAAACGCACAACAATGGGTATCGACCTGAGGTATCTTATACAGAAGAAATCACTTAACAATATTAAAATACAAACGAGAAATCTGTAAAGATTTTCCTTAAAGGTTTAACATAAGCATTCATGTTTGTCAGAGTGACTGAAACAGATGAAAAACACTTGCAAGCTAAAGTTAAACCTTTGGGAACGTCCTTTTCAGAATTCTCACAAGAATTTTTACTTTTTTTTTTCGATATGCGATATCTAAATTGTGGATATATACGTTATTCCGGTTTTACTTTCTCGTTGCATTTTTTATAAGCGTTTTATTAAAAATTATTAAATATTAAAATTATAAAATATATTTTATTTTATATCATTTTTATTACTAAAACTATCATAAAATCTCTGAAATTTAAAACTGCCAGTGACGGAATACGGTCTTAAATGATAAATTATATATTTTCAAAAGAAAGAATATGAATAATTATACCTGCTATAGCATAAAAACCTACCTGAAATGGAATGTTTTTTTTCCCTTTCTATAATATTATGAATTTTATGATTCGATATTTTTAATTTAAAAATTGGTCATCTATTAGAAACTTATTAAAATTCTCTTTGTAAATTTTCTTTGTGGAGGACAGGAAGTAGGAGGGGGGGGGGGGGCATCAAAATTCATGTTTGCTCCCAGAGCAAACAAGACTAGTTTTGGCGTTGACGTCAATAGCTAACGTTATGTTTTTGTACTTTTTCGAGTTTAATAACTTTTTTTTGTGTGTGTGCATGTGTGTGTATTCGAAGACTTTTATTTGTGGAAAACACTTTGGAACCCGGTTCAGAAATTTAAAGTAGCCTCGTATTATAACAATGCAAGAAAAATAGAAAAAATAAAAATGAACCACCACGGTAGAAATCGGACCTCCTCATAAATTGCATAACATTAAATAAATAAATACAATATTAAAATTCGTCTGATAACTATGAAAAGATTGCTCCCATGGGTTTAACATTAGCATGTAAGTGTAAGTGTTTTTGAGCTAGACTACACTAAGATTTACGAGATTACATTGGTAACGCGCAGAAACTCGAACGCAGTAAAACCTATAAGAGCGTTCTTTTTTAAATTTATCGTTTGCATTTTAATAGTTTTGAATGATTTTTTCTTTTCCTGTTTAATTGCATGACTTTTTTTTTTTTTTTTTTTTTTTTTTTTTTAGTTATTTTTATGGTAATCGTTTTATATATAAGCGGTGGAGTAATGATGCAGCAAAAGTTTCAAATTTTTAACTGTGTAATTTCCCGAAAATTTTTTTGCTTTATCGAGAAATGAAAACCGCTAATTAATCACATTTGTTCTCGATAAGTGCACTTGCAAATGCCTTGCATCTGAAATTGAAAATGACTTCCTGAATGCGTTAAAAAGTATTAACTTTGAATTTAAGTAAAATTTTAAAGAATTCGAACGATTCACAATAATGTGCAAGAGTTGCATTTTAAAGAATTTAATATACATTTCATTTTTTAAATAAGCTTAGAAATTTTCTTCGTCTAGGGGGGGGGGTGTCATGACACCCGTGACCTCCCCCTTAAATTCGTCACTGCATCCCTGGAAATAAAAAGAAAAAAATAACTTTTTCGGTCTAGCCAGAGACAAAATCAACTAAATCAAGCCGATTCAATTTCTACAAAAAATTCCGATTCTTCGTGTAATGCAATTAAGATTCTTTAACCCTTTGCGGGGCAGAGCAAATCCATTGCTTAAGCCTTAAGTATTGAAATTAATTACTGACACCGGAATTTGAAAACAAGTTTATTCCTAAATAAAAAAACGCTATTCTTCACGCATTCAATAAACCGTAATTTTCTTTAACAAAATTCCGGTGCGAATATGGCGTTTGGGAATTAAAATTAAGTGGTATATCTATGAAATCACCGCCCCTCAAGGGGTTAAATTTTTTTTCTGTCTTACACATCTTTTTTTTTCTTTCTTTCTTTTTTCTGGGAGAAGGGTAGGTATTATAATATAGTTTAGCTTATTGTGTGCTCGCAAGACAGAAAAAAACACAATAGTAACAGTAGTGATTGTTTAGACATTTAAATTTTTCTACATTAAAAGTAAAGATTCATTAAAATAATTAATGCAGTTCAGAAGAAAAGAAAAAAAAATAGAGTTAAACTATCCTAATTTTTAAAGATATATAGTGAAAAGTAAATATTTATTTAATATTTACCTAAATATCTATTTAATTAAATATTTATTTAAATATTTACCTGTAATTGGTTAAGGTTGTTCTCAAATCCAAAAGAGCTACTTTCTGACACTCGTCTGTATTCAATTTAGATTGAAAACTCATAAAATTGACAAATGTTCTTATTAAAAAAAAAAAAAAAAAAAAAAAATAGTAATCAATTTTTTTTTTTTTGAAAAATGCAAAAAGATATGTCAGAAAATACTGTCAAAGTTGCTGTCTTGAATAGAATTTACAGACGCAATAGCACTGTTAAAGAGAAAAATCTGTCGTAACTTGACAAGAATCACTTATATTTCTGTAAGTAATTTATTTATCCCCTACCCGCACACAAAAATAAATAAATAAATGAAAACACTATTCATATTTGAAATCGCTTCAAAAGTTATACCTTTACAATTAAAAAAAGTCAGACAATGTTAGCTAGAGTACTTTTATGAAAGTCTCAAAAACATAGATGAAAATTCTGAAAAATATCGTCGATAAAATGAGCTCAAAATCAGTTATTCCCAAAATAAAGCAAAAAGATGAGAAGATGTATCATTTATTTATCCATTAATTAGTATCAATATAGCATACAGAATAATGACGTACTGCTATATTTAAATATTCTGTTTTTTTTTTTTTTTTTTTTTTTTTTTTTTTTTTTTTTTTTTTTTTTTGTGGGTGTGTATGTGTGTAATTATAATGTTTATTTGGCTGCTGCACACATTGGAAATAAAAAAAACTATATTTAGAAACATCGCCTCATTCTTTTGCCTCCTTTTGGGAACAACGGATTTCGAGCTTATTCTATCGATAATAATTTTCAAGCTGCGTTTTTGAGACTTTCACAAAAGTTGCTTTATACGCTTAGCTAACACAATTTGCAAATTATATTTTGATTGCTTTCACGCATGCGCAGTGAAACATTATATAGTAAACCTGCTCATTTTTCATACAATTTTTATTATTTTTAATTCTGATTACAGGGTATTATGTACAACGTTTTTTGTCATATTTTCTTAAAATAACATTTTTTACATAAAGAGCTCTTTCGGAAATTCTATTCAAAACGCTAACTTTGACAATATTTTCTTAAATTGCTTGCATCAAAAACTGGATAACGCCATTAGATTCCATAGTTTCTAAATAAAAATAAATTTTCGAAAGAGATAGAAAACAAAAAAAAAAAAATAAAAAAAAAAAAAAAAAGAGAGATTTCAGAAATTTGTTAAAAAGTAGCTTCTTTGGATTTGAAATCTTTAATAAAATGATATAAAAATATTTTTTCAAATTTACTTTTATTATACAGTTTTAAAAATTACGATGTTTTAATTTTATTTTTTTCCTTTTATTTTAAATCCACCTGTAAGACAATAGACACCAAAATGCGAGCCAAAACATAAACAAAACCAATTTAACAAGGATTAAATGAATCTGTAGTTTGGTGGAAGTCCGCGAATTAAACCACCCGAGAATTCATCGGATAGAGCTGTTGCAGAAATCACAACAAATTCAATATAGCAGCGCCGCTTGTGGAGTTATTTATACCAAAATGTAAACAGTCTCAATTTATGTCAAGGACTAATCGAATTTAAAGGTTGATAGTAGTCTGTGCGTTAGTTCTCGAGAAAGAACTTTTACGAAAATAGTAAAAATTGCGGCATAGTATCGTCACCCGTAGAGCGATTTACACACACACACAAACGCACACACACACACAAAAAAAAAATAAAATAAAATAAAAATCAGCGCTAATTTATAAAAAGGACTAACTAAATATAAATTTTTATTAAATTTCGGGATTAGTTATTGAGACAGAGCGCTCGCAAAATTTGTGTCATTTACAGACACACTGACAGACTTTGGTCATGAAAAACGTGTAAATCCGTCATAAACCGGAATTTGAAAATTTTCACGAATACAAAACTTTCTTCTTGTAAAATTAGAAGAAAATAATAAAGTATAGTTAGAACAGACCTATAATCCATTACAGGAAAATTGGATTATACAATTAAAATCAGTGTTGAATTCACACACTTTTCTCTGAGACATGGGGGGGGGGGGTTATAGTGTTCTGGTGAATAAATTGCAGTTTTTATTCACTGGAAACGCAAAATCTCATTTTTTTCGTGGGAGGGGACATTTTATTCCTCAGGGGGATGCCCCCCCTTTCCCCTGGGCCACCCTTTGAAATCAACACTGATTAAAAAAATACGTGTGGCACTCGGGGACTGCCGCGGTAAAGCTATTGCATAGCACTTTTTATCAAGTTATGCAATTATAATTTTTTTTTATGCAGTTTTTTTTTTTTTTTGTCTTTGATATTAATTTAATTTTTCTTTTTCTTTGATATTAATTAAAGTTGCACTTTTTGAGCATGATGACCGAATAAGAAAACAATTTTTTTCTTTAATTGAATAAATGAGAAGTCTGCCAAACTAAAACGATGTTAGCCAAAGTGTTAGGTATTTTTCTCGTTACGGAATTTCTATATTCGGTCGCCGCGCTCAAAGCTCGCGATAAAAGTTATGTAACAGCTTAAATGTGCTCCCCCGGGGGTGACACACGAGACATGCACAATATGAATAAGCAGTTGCAGACCTTTCAAATGATGTGTCACACGACTGGTGTTGTAAAGAAATTAAAAATGTGCACCCCTGGGGGGCAGAGTTGGGGGGGGACACACAAGACATCCATAATATGAATAAGCAGTTGCAGACCTTTCAAATGATGTGTCACACAACTGGTGTTGTAAAGAAATTAAAAATGCGCCCTCCCTGGGGGGGGTAGAGTGGGGGTGACACACAAGACATCCATAATATGAATAAGCAGTTACAGACCTTTCAAATGATGTGTCACACGACTGGTGTTGTAAAGAAATTAAAAATGTGCCCCCCAGGGGGGCGGAGTGGGGGATGTCACACAAGATATGCACAATGTGAATAAGCAGTTGCAGACCTCTCAATTGATGTGTCACACGACTGGTGTTGTAAAGAAATTAAAAATGTGCCCCCCTGGGGGGCAGAGTTGCGGGTGACACAGAAGACATACATAATATGAATAAGCAGTTGCAGACCTTTCAAATGATGTGTCACACGACTGGTGTTGTAAAGAAATTAAAAATGTGCCCCCCCTGGGGGGCAGAGTGTGGGGGGGGTGACACACAAGACATCCATAATATGAATAAGCAGTTGCAGACCTTTCAAATGATGTTTCACACGACTGGTGTTGTAAAGAAATTAAAAATATGCCTTCCCTGGGGGGCAGAGTGGGGGATGTCTCACAAGACATGCATAATATGAATAAGCAGTTGCAGACCTCTCAATTGATGTGTCACACGACTGGTGTTGTAAAGGAATTAAAAATGTGCCCCCCCCTGGGGGGCAGAGCGGAGGGGGACACACAAGAATGCATAATAGGAAATTGGCAGTTTCAGACCTTTTAAAAATATGCAACACAAGGGGTGTGGACAAAAACTTAAAAAGTTCCCCTTTGGGGGGGGGGAGTGGGGTGCGGCGCCCCAAACATGCATAATTGGAATGAGCAGTTACAGTTCTTTTAAACGATATGCCACACGATGGGTGTATATACAAATTTAGAAAATGCCCCCTGGGGGGCAGAGAGGGGGGTATGGCGCACCGGAGGTGCAAAATATGAATAAGCAGTTTAAGACCTTTCCAAAGATATGTCACATGACGGGTGTTTACGAAATTTAGAAAAGTGCCCCCCTGGGAGGGATGGAGGGCGCATCGAATGCGTAAAAAATTATAAATCGCCAATTTTTTCTAACAATATAGCACACGATACGTGTCATCAACATTTAAAAATATTCATATCAGGCAAAATTTTGAAAGATTTGCCGGCGGGGGGAGGGGGTGCATTCACATGAATAGTCATCGGGCTTTAGAGCGATGTATCCTCGTATGTATCACACGAGTTCCCCCCCCCCCCCCGACAAATTAGATGGCGACAAATTGGATTTTTCTCGAGATTTTCAGTTCGAGATTATACTTGATTATACATGATTATACTAAGATTATATTGATTACACGTGATTACACGAGATTACATTAAGATTTCTTTGATTATACCTGATTACATGGGATGACATGATTACGCAAGATTAAGGAAGATTACAGTAAGATTTCACTGATTACAGGAACGGTTGTACGAGATTACACTCCATTGAGAGACCCCTCGATATCACGAATGTGCTATGCGGCCAATGACCTACAATATGTAGACACCACATTGGCAAGCTTTTCTTCGGCCGACCTCTTTGCCTTTTGTCACGTGACAGAGGGCAGATTTAGCGCGCCAAACCCGAGGGGTCTCTCAATGGAGTGTAATCTCGTACAACCGTTCCTGTAATCAGTGAAATCTTACTGTAATCTTCCTTAATCTTGCGTAATCATGTCATCCCATGTAATCAGGTATAATCAAAGAAATCTTAATGTAATCTCGTGTAATCACGTGTAATCAATATAATCTTAGTATAATCATGTATAATCAAGTATAATCTCGAACTGAAAATCTCGAGAAAAATCCAATTTGTCGCCATCTAATTTGTCGGGGGGGGGGGGAACTCGTGTGATACATACGAGGATACATCGCTCTAAAGCCCGATGACTATTCATGTGAATGCACCCCCTCCCCCCGCCGGCAAATCTTTCAAAATTTTGCCTGATATGAATATTTTTAAATGTTGATGACACGTATCGTGTGCTATATTGTTAGAAAAAATTGGCGATTTATAATTTTTTACGCATTCGATGCGCCCTCCATCCCTCCAAGGGGGGCACTTTTCTAAATTTCGTAAACACCCGTCATGTGACATATCTTTGGAAAGGTCTTAAACTGCTTATTCATATTTTGCACCTCCGGTGCGCCATACCCCCCTCTCTGCCCCCCAGGGGGCATTTTCTAAATCTGTATATACACCCATCGTGTGGCATATCGTTTAAAAGAACTGTAACTGCTCATTCCAATTATGCATGTTTGGGGCGCCGCACCCCACTCCCCCCCCAAAGGGGAACTTTTTAAATTTTTGTCCACACCCCTTGTGTTGCATATTTTTAAAAGGTCTGAAACTGCCAATTTCCTATTATGCATTCTTGTGTGTCCCCCTCCGCTCTGCCCCCCAGGGGGGGCACATTTTTAATTCCTTTACAACACCAGTCGTGTGACACATCAATTGAGAGGTCTGCAACTGCTTATTCATATTATGCATGTCTTGTGAGACATCCCCCACTCTGCCCCCCAGGGAAGGCATATTTTTAATTTCTTTACAACACCAGTCGTGTGAAACATCATTTGAAAGGTCTGCAACTGCTTATTCATATTATGGATGTCTTGTGTGTCACCCCCCCACACTCTGCCCCCCAGGGGGGGCACATTTTTAATTTCTTTACAACACCAGTCGTGTGACACATCATTTGAAAGGTCTGCAACTGCTTATTCATATTATGTATGTCTTCTGTGTCACCCGCAACTCTGCCCCCCAGGGGGGCACATTTTTAATTTCTTTACAACACCAGTCGTGTGACACATCAATTGAGAGGTCTGCAACTGCTTATTCACATTGTGCATATCTTGTGTGACATCCCCCACTCCGCCCCCCTGGGGGGCACATTTTTAATTTCTTTACAACACCAGTCGTGTGACACATCATTTGAAAGGTCTGTAACTGCTTATTCATATTATGGATGTCTTGTGTGTCACCCCCACTCTACCCCCCCAGGGAGGGCGCATTTTTAATTTCTTTACAACACCAGTTGTGTGACACATCATTTGAAAGGTCTGCAACTGCTTATTCATATTATGGATGTCTTGTGTGTCCCCCCCCCCAACTCTGCCCCCCAGGGGTGCACATTTTTAATTTCTTTACAACACCAGTCGTGTGACACATCATTTGAAAGGTCTGCAACTGCTTATTCATATTGTGCATGTCTCGTGTGTCACCCCCGGGGGAGCACATTTAAGCTGTTACATAACTTTTATCGCGAGCTTTGAGCGCGGCGACCGAATATAGAAATTCCGTAACGAGAAAAATACCTAACACTTTGGCTAACATCGTTTTAGTTTGGCAGACTTCTCATTTATTCAATTAAAGAAAAAAATTGTTTTCTTATTCGGTCATCATGCTCAAAAAGTGCAACTTTAATTAATATCAAAGAAAAAGAAAAATTAAATTAATATCAAAGACAAAAAAAAAAAAAAAACTGCATAAAAAAAAAATTATAATTGCATAACTTGATAAAAAGTGCTATGCAATAGCTTTACCGCGGCAGTCCCCGAGTGCCACACGTATTTTTTTAATCAGTGTTGATTTCAAAGGGTGGCCCAGGGGAAAGGGGGGGCATCCCCCTGAGGAATAAAATGTCCCCTCCCACGAAAAAAATGAGATTTTGCGTTTCCAGTGAATAAAAACTGCAATTTATTCACCAGAACACTATACCCCCCCCCCATGTCTCAGAGAAAAGTGTGTGAATTCAACACTGATTTTAATTGTATAATCCAATTTTCCTGTAATGGATTATAGGTCTGTTCTAACTATACTTTATTATTTTCTTCTAATTTTACAAGAAGAAAGTTTTGTATTCGTGAAAATTTTCAAATTCCGGTTTATGACGGATTTACACGTTTTTCATGACCAAAGTCTGTCAGTGTGTCTGTAAATGACACAAATTTTGCGAGCGCTCTGTCTCAATAACTAATCCCGAAATTTAATAAAAATTTATATTTAGTTAGTCCTTTTTATAAATTAGCGCTGATTTTTATTTTATTTTATTTTTTTTTTGTGTGTGTGTGTGCGTTTGTGTGTGTGTGTAAATCGCTCTACGGGTGACGATACTATGCCGCAATTTTTACTATTTTCGTAAAAGTTCTTTCTCGAGAACTAACGCACAGACTACTATCAACCTTTAAATTCGATTAGTCCTTGACATAAATTGAGACTGTTTACATTTTGGTATAAATAACTCCACAAGCGGCGCTGCTATATTGAATTTGTTGTGATTTCTGCAACAGCTCTATCCGATGAATTCTCGGGTGGTTTAATTCGCGGACTTCCACCAAACTACAGATTCATTTAATCCTTGTTAAATTGGTTTTGTTTATGTTTTGGCTCGCATTTTGGTGTCTATTGTCTTACAGGTGGATTTAAAATAAAAGGAAAAAAATAAAATTAAAACATCGTAATTTTTAAAACTGTATAATAAAAGTAAATTTGAAAAAATATTTTTATATCATTTTATTAAAGATTTCAAATCCAAAGAAGCTACTTTTTAACAAATTTCTGAAATCTCTCTTTTTTTTTTTTTTTTATTTTTTTTTTTGTTTTCTATCTCTTTCGAAAATTTATTTTTATTTAGAAACTATGGAATCTAATGGCGTTATCCAGTTTTTGATGCAAGCAATTTAAGAAAATATTGTCAAAGTTAGCGTTTTGAATAGAATTTCCGAAAGAGCTCTTTATGTAAAAAATGTTATTTTAAGAAAATATGACAAAAAACGTTGTACATAATACCCTGTAATCAGAATTAAAAATAATAAAAATTGTATGAAAAATGAGCAGGTTTACTATATAATGTTTCACTGCGCATGCGTGAAAGCAATCAAAATATAATTTGCAAATTGTGTTAGCTAAGCGTATAAAGCAACTTTTGTGAAAGTCTCAAAAACGCAGCTTGAAAATTATTATCGATAGAATAAGCTCGAAATCCGTTGTTCCCAAAAGGAGGCAAAAGAATGAGGCGATGTTTCTAAATATAGTTTTTTTTATTTCCAATGTGTGCAGCAGCCAAATAAACATTATAATTACACACATACACACCCACAAAAAAAAAAAAAAAAAAAAAAAAAAAAAAAAAAAAAAAAAAAACAGAATATTTAAATATAGCAGTACGTCATTATTCTGTATGCTATATTGATACTAATTAATGGATAAATAAATGATACATCTTCTCATCTTTTTGCTTTATTTTGGGAATAACTGATTTTGAGCTCATTTTATCGACGATATTTTTCAGAATTTTCATCTATGTTTTTGAGACTTTCATAAAAGTACTCTAGCTAACATTGTCTGACTTTTTTTAATTGTAAAGGTATAACTTTTGAAGCGATTTCAAATATGAATAGTGTTTTCATTTATTTATTTATTTTTGTGTGCGGGTAGGGGATAAATAAATTACTTACAGAAATATAAGTGATTCTTGTCAAGTTACGACAGATTTTTCTCTTTAACAGTGCTATTGCGTCTGTAAATTCTATTCAAGACAGCAACTTTGACAGTATTTTCTGACATATCTTTTTGCATTTTTCAAAAAAAAAAAAAAAAAAAAAAAAAAAAAAATTGATTACTATTTTTTTTTTTTTTTTTTTTTTTTTTTTTTAATAAGAACATTTGTCAATTTTATGAGTTTTCAATCTAAATTGAATACAGACGAGTGTCAGAAAGTAGCTCTTTTGGATTTGAGAACAACCTTAACCAATTACAGGTAAATATTTAAATAAATATTTAATTAAATAGATATTTAGGTAAATATTTAAATAAATATTTACTTTTCACTATATATCTTTAAAAATTAGGATAGTTTAACTCTATTTTTTTTTCTTTTCTTCTGAACTGCATTAATTATTTTAATGAATCTTTACTTTTAATGTAGAAAAATTTAAATGTCTAAACAATCACTACTGTTACTATTGTGTTTTTTTCTGTTTTGCGAGCACACAATAAGCTAAACTATATTATAATACCTACCCTTCTCCCAGAAAAAAGAAAGAAAGAAAAAAAAAGATGTGTAAGACAGAAAAAAAATTTAACCCCTTGAGGGGCGGTGATTTCATAGATATACCACTTAATTTTAATTCCCAAACGCCATATTCGCACCGGAATTTTGTTAAAGAAAATTACGGTTTATTGAATGCGTGAAGAATAGCGTTTTTTTATTTAGGAATAAACTTGTTTTCAAATTCCGGTGTCAGTAATTAATTTCAATACTTAAGGCTTAAGCAATGGATTTGCTCTGCCCCGCAAAGGGTTAAAGAATCTTAATTGCATTACACGAAGAATCGGAATTTTTTGTAGAAATTGAATCGGCTTGATTTAGTTGATTTTGTCTCTGGCTAGACCGAAAAAGTTATTTTTTTCTTTTTATTTCCAGGGATGCAGTGACGAATTTAAGGGGGAGGTCACGGGTGTCATGACACCCCCCCCCCCCTAGACGAAGAAAATTTCTAAGCTTATTTAAAAAATGAAATGTATATTAAATTCTTTAAAATGCAACTCTTGCACATTATTGTGAATCGTTCGAATTCTTTAAAATTTTACTTAAATTCAAAGTTAATACTTTTTAACGCATTCAGGAAGTCATTTTCAATTTCAGATGCAAGGCATTTGCAAGTGCACTTATCGAGAACAAATGTGATTAATTAGCGGTTTTCATTTCTCGATAAAGCAAAAAAATTTTCGGGAAATTACACAGTTAAAAATTTGAAACTTTTGCTGCATCATTACTCCACCGCTTATATATAAAACGATTACCATAAAAATAACTAAAAAAAAAAAAAAAAAAAAAAAAAAAAGTCATGCAATTAAACAGGAAAAGAAAAAATCATTCAAAACTATTAAAATGCAAACGATAAATTTAAAAAAGAACGCTCTTATAGGTTTTACTGCGTTCGAGTTTCTGCGCGTTACCAATGTAATCTCGTAAATCTTAGTGTAGTCTAGCTCAAAAACACTTACACTTACATGCTAATGTTAAACCCATGGGAGCAATCTTTTCATAGTTATCAGACGAATTTTAATATTGTATTTATTTATTTAATGTTATGCAATTTATGAGGAGGTCCGATTTCTACCGTGGTGGTTCATTTTTATTTTTTCTATTTTTCTTGCATTGTTATAATACGAGGCTACTTTAAATTTCTGAACCGGGTTCCAAAGTGTTTTCCACAAATAAAAGTCTTCGAATACACACACATGCACACACACAAAAAAAAGTTATTAAACTCGAAAAAGTACAAAAACATAACGTTAGCTATTGACGTCAACGCCAAAACTAGTCTTGTTTGCTCTGGGAGCAAACATGAATTTTGATGCCCCCCCCCCCCCCTCCTACTTCCTGTCCTCCACAAAGAAAATTTACAAAGAGAATTTTAATAAGTTTCTAATAGATGACCAATTTTTAAATTAAAAATATCGAATCATAAAATTCATAATATTATAGAAAGGGAAAAAAAAACATTCCATTTCAGGTAGGTTTTTATGCTATAGCAGGTATAATTATTCATATTCTTTCTTTTGAAAATATATAATTTATCATTTAAGACCGTATTCCGTCACTGGCAGTTTTAAATTTCAGAGATTTTATGATAGTTTTAGTAATAAAAATGATATAAAATAAAATATATTTTATAATTTTAATATTTAATAATTTTTAATAAAACGCTTATAAAAAATGCAACGAGAAAGTAAAACCGGAATAACGTATATATCCACAATTTAGATATCGCATATCGAAAAAAAAAAGTAAAAATTCTTGTGAGAATTCTGAAAAGGACGTTCCCAAAGGTTTAACTTTAGCTTGCAAGTGTTTTTCATCTGTTTCAGTCACTCTGACAAACATGAATGCTTATGTTAAACCTTTAAGGAAAATCTTTACAGATTTCTCGTTTGTATTTTAATATTGTTAAGTGATTTCTTCTGTATAAGATACCTCAGGTCGATACCCATTGTTGTGCGTTTGTTTCAATTTTGATTGCAGTTTTTTTTTTTTTTTTTTTTTTTTTTTTTTTATGAGAATAGTTTTATTACAATAAAAATGAAAGTATTTGCATCTGAAAAACTAATTAAAATAGAAACGCCCCAGCACATAATAATGGGTATCTGTCAACCCGACCTCGAATCAAAATAAAATATTCTATGGAAAAACAAGTCATTTAAAAATATTATAATATAAGCGAGACATCCATAAACATTTCTTCCACAGGTTTCACATTAGCGTTCGAGTTTTATCCGTGTGACTAGTATTATGGAGTAGTGGAGGGTATACGTCGTATACCTTCTGGATTTTTAAAAAGAACATCGTATACCCTCTCTTTTTCAAGAAAACTATAGCTTATACACTCTATGTTATACCCTCTGCCTTTAGCGTATACCCTCTGCTTAGAGCGTATTTCCTCTGTTATTTTTACGACTACTAGTATAGTCTTGTCACTAGTCACGCAAAGAAGCTAAAACATTAATATTAAACCTACGGGATTGTTCATTTAAAAATATCTTCCTTTCTTTTAAATGTTTTATTGTTATATACTATATCTATTGTTATTTGTCATTTTCAGAACTGATTCTGAAAAATAAATCTTCAACTAAAATCGAAAACGTACAAGCTGGAGACATTAAAGAGCAATCTTTGCTAATTAAAAATGTTAAAACGTATGCGAGAAATTTGAAATGAACACTCTCACAGATTTAACATTAGCTTGCGAATTTCTTTGCAAGAGTTAGTGATGTTCTTTTGAATTCGAAAACAACCTTTTTTTCCCGAAACTATTCCTTACTATTCCGTTAATACAAATTTCTTATGTATATATATGAATATAATACTTTACATACACAAACATGCGCATACACACACACACACACACACACACACATATATATATATATATATATATATATGTATATACATATATATATATCGGAATATTCCTGTAATAACATAATTTTAATAAACTTTAAGATAGCATTTCCTTAATAATATTTTACTATATTCTTTTATGATGATGGAGAGTAAGACCGATCTCTGTAATTGCATATGTTATACTAAAATGATTTTGTAGAATAGTAAAGGATTTTACAATAATTTCAATGTAAAAAAAGCGAAATATATACACACAAAAAAAAAAAAAAAAAAAAAAAAAAAAAAAGAGAGAGAGAGAGAGAGAGAGGAAGAAGCAGAAAGAAAGAAAGAAAAAGAAATAAACATATATTTTTTAATCTACGAAAATAAAATTTAAATAAATTCAAATAAGCTAGATTCTTTATCTTAATAATAACATTTCATATTTGAATGCATAATGCACAGCTCAAACATATTTAAATGCGAAATATTTGTTAATGCAAATGTTATTCATTGCTCTGTCGAAATTAATTCAGACATTTATTAAATAAAATTTCTGTGTCTAAATATGTTCATTTGAGCTTCGCTTTGATTCTAGATATTTTCTAGAATATATGGTATATAGTACAGGCATTTGAAGCTCAAAAAGGAGAAATAAAAGAAAGTTTTGGTGTAGTTTTGATATTTGGGGCCTTTATACTTTTTGGGTCGCTGAACATGAATCTGAGTATTTTCCAACAAAATGTTTTCCGAAAAATGTTTTTTTTTTTTTTTTTTTTTTTTTTTTTTTTTTTTTATAACGCCGAAACAATTACTTTTATGTAAAAGTCGGCCGTACGTCGATTTCGAGGATAAATTTCCTATTTTTTCGCCCTTATCAATAGTTCAGCAACGACAGGGTCGCAAAGATAGGTGTGAAAAGAAACAATTCTGGGAAAACGGGAATTATGACGCTGTACGTACAACTTCATTCATCTATACCAGCTCTTTCCACACTTTTTCTTCCACGTAGCCCTTTGTTCGGCTTTTGATTTCTGAGGAACCCTATTTCTCAGAAACGGGCCTTCCTCCCCAACACAAACATGCTTTTTTGGGGCTACGAGCACACACAACTACATTTTGCGGATAGAAGTCGGTGTGTTTTAAGTTAGAAGACGGCATGTTTCGCGTATAATGACATTTCCAGTTCAACTTTAATCCAACTATAGGACATGGATCTCTCCCTTAAATAAGGTTGAGATAGTTATCTCCTGAATCATTGTTATATCTCCGTTTTCTATTGTCAGAAACCTTAGAAGGCAAGAGAAGAAAGGATTTCCTGGAATTCAGTTGAACTTGGTCAAAAATATACGTGTGCTCGGAGTCTGGGGGGTTTTGTTCATCTGACGAAATCCTATTCGTTCATCTCTGTCCTATCCTCTGTCTGTTAAAGACAGAGCCGCGCGATAGGGGGGGGGGGGACGGGGGACGGGGGAGAGAAGGAGGCGGTCGCCCCAGGCGCGGAAATTTAGAGGGCACCAAATTTATAGTTCCAACGTTATTTCTGGCCTGTCACAAAAAAAAAGTTAGGGGGGGGGGGTGCCAAATTTTAAAACGCGCTTATTTGTTTTTATTTTGTCTTATTACATTACATTTATAATCTATTTTGACACGCGGAGTGAAATATATATTTTTTTATTTATTAAATACCCATTTATTGAAATTACTAGCCGCCTCTGGTTATCATTTTGGTCCCACTTAAATTTATGCCAAGCTTTGCAGCATTTTACTTTTATTTTTTTGCTAGTTTAAGGGTTTATATTATTTTTTTGTTACTAACAATCATAATATTTTTTGGAATTCAATTTTCCTTCTACTTTAGAAACTATTGCGATTTATTAATGATTTACCATTTTAAATATCGTTTGAATTTTTTTTTAATAAATAACTTCTTTTTATAATTATTTTAAGATCAAATTTTTTGATGCTACAATCTATGTAAGAATTTAATAAATATAAATTAACAATTTTTATTTATTAATTAAAGGGTAAATTGTTTTGAAAGAAATATTAAACGAAACCCTTGTATGATCTGCGATCACATGTACCGACTTGTTTTGAATTAGTAAGCTTCTTATCATAACCATGAAATAAATCGATACAAATTACATTTATCATATCGGACATTTTTGTGACTTTATTAACTATTTTTGCGACTTTTTAAAATTGATTTTGTAATTTCCGCTATTATTTTCTCGTACACCCAGAAAATCCGCCACATACTCCTTGGGGGTAGGCGGAAAAAAGCGCACCGGAAAAAAGCGCACGGAAAAAAGCGCCTCGGAAAAAAGCGTCCCCGGAAAAAAGCGTCCCTGGAAAAAAGCGCACCGGAAAAAAGCGTCCCTTTTTACAAATCACATATTTAAATAAGTCTGATAATAGTACACATGGTTAATCTTAGAATATAAACACTAGAGTGAGACGGTTTTATGAAATTTGAGCATCCTTGCTCTCTCGGGACTGAGATGGGCGAAGGTGGGGGGGGGGGGGGGCTTTAAAAGTTATCTCAAAACCTGTTATTGCCTCAATGAAAAAAAAAATTGTAGGATACGAAAAATAAGATAATAAACACTAGGTACTTAAATGATTTTTTTTAATTCAGTCTCCCTTGTACTTATGTGGTGGTGGTTGGGGGGGAGGGGGAGAGAGCGATTGTCTACAAACTCTGAATTTACTCAAACTCTTACATTATTTTTTTATATTATTTATAATTTAAATTATACATATTAATTTATATATTATATGATTATTATTTTTATTATTATTATCGAATTACATATTAATATTTTATTACATTTAATATTATATATTTATACTTATATAATACATATTAATTATTAATATAATATATTAATTGTAAATAATTAATAATATAATTAATAGATTAATAATAATAATAATTAATATTAAATAATTTATAATAAATAAATAATACATAATTATAAATTAAATATAATTAAATAAAAAAAAATAAAAACTGTACAAATAAATATTGTTAAATATTAAATATTATACTCATTAACAAAAATTTATTTAAAAATGATAATATTTTATTAACTCATAGTAATATCAACTCATATATATATTTTTCATTCAGCCACCCTTGTTCTTCTGTAAGGGCGGGGGGGGGGGGGGGTTGGTGAGCCTACAAACTCCAAATCTATCACTGCTTTAGACGATAACATTTTTTCGGAATGTTTTTTAGAATTTAGAGAAAAAAGTGACTGGAAAAACAAGAGCGCAAAAAGTGATCAGAAAAAAGTGACAAGGAATTGATAAATATTGAACTTGTGTATAAATAAATGATAAAAACTAAAGTGGCAACAAATGTCTCATTTATATCATTCTCGTAGGACAGCGGCTCCCAACCTTTGATACGCGTACCCTTGGGGATACGTAGCGAGATTGCTGGAGGGAGGTATATGACGATAGTATCAGTAATGGCGGGTGATAAAATATCATTTTTTAAATAAATTCTTGTTAATGTGTAGATTTTTTAATATTTAATTTTATTTATTTATACACTTATTTTTATTATGTCCTATAAGTTAATAAAATATTATCATTTTTTTAAATTAATTCTTGTTAATGAAACTAGATTTTTAATATTTAATTTTATTTATTAATACATTTATTTTTATTGATTTACTATGAATTAATAAAATATTAACATTTTTAAATAAACTTTTGTTAATAAGTATAATTTTTAATATTTAATTACATTTATTTTTAATTTTATATTTAATTTATATTTATGTATTATTAATTTATTACTTATTTATTATAAATTTTTTATTCTGTATTATTATTATATTATATTAATATATTTATTATTATATATTATAAATATATAAATGTAATATAAAAAATAATAAAATATTAATATGTAATTTTATAATAAAAATAATCAAATTATAAATAATATTAAAAAATAAATATAAGAGATATATTTCAAAGTTTGTAGATACCCTCTCCCTTCCCCCCGCCCCTTTCCACAGGAGAACAAGGGAGACTGAATTAAAAAAAATTATTTAAGTACCTAAAGTTTATTATCTAGTTCTTCGTACCTTACAATTTTTTTTCATTAAAGCAATGACAGGTTTTGAGATAACTTTTAAAGCCCCCCCCCCCCCCCCGCCGATCTGAGTCCCGATAGAGCAAAGACTTAAATTTCATAAAACCGTCTCATTCTAGTGTTTATGTTCTAAGCTTAACCATGTGTACTATTATCAGACTTATTTAAATATGTGATTTGTAAAAAGGGACGCTTTTTTCCGGTGCGCTTTTTTCCGGGGACGCTTTTTTCCGGGGACGCTTTTTTCCGGGACGCTTTTTTCCGTGCGCTTTTTTCCGGGGACGCTTTTTTCCGTGATTCGTGAATAGTACTTGGTACGAAATTTATATACACATACAATAGTTATTAATTTCAGTTTTAGTCACTTCAGTATAATTTGCGAAAAATTTTAAGATAGAAGGGCGCCCCCCCCCCTTATAATGTTTGCCCCAGGGCCCCCCTCTGTCTAAGTCGGGCCCTGTGTACCGCAGATTGTGCACCGACGCTTTATACATACAAGTTGTATACAATAAACACTGTAAGAAGTGAACCTGTCTATAACGGAATCTTGTCTTAAATGGAAATTTTCTATTGTCTTAATGAAATAAATACTATACAATTTTGCAGGCTAAAACAAAAACCTGGCAAAAACAAAAAACTTTCAATATTTTTAATTTTGCTTTGATAGATTTGAGTGTACTTCATAAGCTTAGTTAAGCGAAAAGGCCCGATGGCTGGGAGAAATTTCAATATTTTTAAATGATTCTTTTTGCATTGGATAGGTAAGATCAATCTGTACAAAGACCGTTTTTTAATTTTTAGGTGCGTTCGTAATTATGAAAATACGTAGCACCTATTGTTGTCGCTCAGTCCGTCCGTCTGTCTGTCTGTCCGCATATAACAACGCAAAAACTACCCAACCAAATCGTTTGAAATTTAAAATACATAATTATTACATAATTTTGTCGAGTCATTTCAAATGTTATGAAAATGGGATGCATAGATCAATTACAGGGACAATCAAAAGGTATTCCGTTACATTACGGTCAATAAGGAAAAAAATTTCAAATGCATTTTAATCGTTTGAAATTTAAAACGTATATTTATTACATAATTTTGTCGAGTCGTTTCAAATGTTTTGAAAATCGGATGCATAGATCAATTACAGGGACAATCAAAATATTCCGTTACATTACGATCAATGAGAAAAAAAAGTTTCAAATGCATTTTAATTGTATTACACTCATTTCAACATAATAGAATTGACATGAATCTATGAAATATGTACTAAAAAATACATTCTGTACAATCTGTGAGGCAAAGAATATTTATTATGAAATTACAGGGCCACACAAATGTATTCCAGTAAATAATGTTATACGGGGAAATATTGTTTGGGGCGTGTTTTAATTATATTAAACTACTTCACATTGTATGAATAAGATATACGTTAATGAATTATAATAAAAATTATTCCTGCATATTTACAGGAACACAAAGATATCGACCACTATACTGTATCCAAAGTACGCTCTACTATATCAGCAAGATCTGAATATTTTAAAACTTCGTTATCGTACGAACGCACCTCATTTGCTACGCTTCACATGCAATTTCCAGCTTGTTCGATTTTGTATACAGATATTTTTAATGAGGAAACTTTCATTTTCGGAGCCGGTTTCAAAGTGAAAGTAGTCTTATGGAAAAAATCTTCAGTCAATATCTAAAAAGCAAAAAACGGTCTTTGTACAGATCCAATCCTCAGCTATCCAATGCAAAAAGAATCATTTAAAAATACTGAAATTCAAACTAGATGTATTTATAAATTTCTTCCATAGGATTAGCATTAGCGAATTGGTCTTTTCTCGTGGCTCAAATAGCCCCTTAACTTCAAACTTCATTGGCTACATTAGTATGCATAATTATAATTCCGATTGACATATGTTGTATACAGTAAACCCAGTGAAAAATTAACATATCTACAACGGAATCTTGCCTTTAAATGGAAAATTTCTATTGTCTTAATGAAATAAATATCATACAATTATGCAAGCTAAGACGAAAATTTGACAAAAAACTTTCAATCCTTTTAATTTTGCTTTGACTGGACTTTATAAGTTTAGGAGACTATTTCAATCAATAGAAAAGGCCCATTTGCCAATGCTAGTTATATGAAAGAAATTTTTAAAGATATCTCGTTTGAATTTCAATATTTTTAAACTATTCCTTTCTCATTGGAAAAGTAAGATCCATCTGTACAAAGACCGTTTCTTACATTTTCAATTTTGTTTTCAGATATTTTTAATGAGGACACTTTTATTTTCGGAGCAGGTTTCAAAAGTGAAAGCATTCTCATGAAAAATATCTACAGGCAAAATCGAAAACGTAAAAAACGGTCTTTGTACAGATTGATCTCAACTATCCAATCAAGAAAAAAAAAAAAAAGTCATTTTTATAAATTTTTTCCACAGGATTAGCATTAGCGAATTGATCTTTTCGCATGACAAAAGTATTTAACCCCTTAACTTCGAACTCCATTAGCTGAATTCATTTGTATGCGTGATTCTGATTGATATATGTTGTATACAGTGAAAAATAATTCTCTGTGAAAAAATAACTTGTCTATAACGGAATTTCACCTTAAAGGGAAAATTTCTATTGTCTTAATGAATTAAACACCATAAAATTATGAAAGCTAAGAAGAAAACTCGACAAAAACGAGCATTTTTCAATCTTTTTTTTTTTTTTTTTTTTTTTTTTTTTTTTTTTGCTTTAAAATGTTTGACTCTACTTTATAATTTTAGGAGGCTTCTTCAGTCAAGCGAAAAGAACCGGTAGGTAATGCAAATCCTATCGAAGAAATTTTTAAAGATATCTCGTTTGAATTTTAATCTTTTTAAGTGATTCTTTTTGCAATGGATAAGTAATATTGATCTGTACAAAGACCGTTTCTTACATTTTCAATTTTGTTTTCAGATATTTTTTAATGAGGAGACTTTCATTTTCGGAACCGGTTTCGAAAGTGAAAGCATTTTCATGAAAAAAAAAAAAAAAAAACCTGCAGTCAACATCAAAAAAGTAAAAAAACGGTCTTTATACAAACTTTATACAGATTGACCCAATGCAAAAATAATCATTTAAAAATACTGAAATTCAAACGAGATATTTGTATAAATTTCTTCCTAAGGATTAGTTTTAGCGAATTGGTCTTTTCGCACGACTGACCCCCTTAACTTCAAACTTCATTGATTATACTTGTATACATGATTCAGGTTGATATATGTTGTATACAGTTAGCCTTGTGAAAAATTTACCTGTCTACAACTGAATCTTGCCCTAAATTATTTATTATTATATATTTTTTAATGAAATAAAAACCACAGAGTTATACAAGTTAAGACAAAATCCTGACAAGACAAAAAAAATTCGATATTTTTTATTTTTCTTTGACAAGTTTGACTATACTTTATAAGCTCAGGGACGTAGCTAAAGGGGCACTATGGGTGCTCACCCCCCCAAAAAAAATATTTTGAACCCCCCCCCCCCCCCTCCTGAAAAAGATTCCAAGGTCACTCAATGAATTTCTGTACCGAAAATTCAAATGAAATACTGTTCAAAAATCTAATTTAGTTTTGAGATTTTTTCACAGTTTTGCAAAACAAAACGTACTAACTTTTTGCATACTAAATTGTATCTAAAATAAATGTTTCAGCATTCCCTCATCCTATTTGTATGTATGAAGCTAAAATGATGTTTAATTTTTCACCAGTTAATCACTTAAATCTTTCATCATCATATACTTTTCTTAGCATAAAATGAAGTTATTACAACAGTTTGATAAGATACATAGTACATACAATGTGAATATGCACTCATTTATCTTTCTGTTTCAGAGAGAGAGAAAAAAAAGTTATGATCCCCCCCCCCCCTATTGTTCACTCCTAGCTACGGCCCTGTGTAAACTTAGAAGGCTACTTCGTCAAGTGAAAAGACCCGATTGCTAATACTAATTCTATGGATGAAATTTTTAAAGATATATCATTTGAATTTCAATATTTTTAAATGACTATTTTTGCATTGGAGAGATAATTTCGATCTGTACAAAACCCGTTAATGCTTTTTCGATTTTGTTTACAAATATTTTTAATGAGGACACTTTCATTTTCGGAACTGGTTCCGAAAGTGAAAACATTCTCATGAAAAATTCTGCACTCAAAATTGAAAAAGTAAAAAACGGTTTTTGTGCAGATTGACCTCAACTACACAATTCAATATATATATATATACATATAGGAATGAACATGAGATAGTTTTATAAATGCAAATGGGTCTTTTCGGGTAACTGAAGTAGCCCCTTAATTCCAAACTTCATTGACTGTATTTGTATACATGATTTAGGTTAATGTGCGTTGTATACCGCAAACCTTCTGAAAAACTGACATGGTTATAAGCTAATCTATCCTTAAGTAAAAAATTTTATAGTGTTAAAGAAATAAATAATATACAATTATGCAAGCTAAGACGAAAACTTGGCAAAAATGAAATTTTTATCAATCTTTGAAGTTTCAATTTAACAGATTTGACTGTATTCGTATGCATGATTGAGTAAACCATTCAAATTCTCCGTTTATGAAGTTTTACATTTTATCTAGTTAGAATAAAATCAGTTAAAATGGAATTAATAGAGATCGGGGAAAATTCCATTTTAAATAAGTTTCTGTTTCAATCAGAGTATTCCTATAATTATCTTTCCATCATCAGGAAATATTTAACAAGTTGAGTGTCACAGTGACTGACACTGAACTTTGCCCGTTTAGCCACGTCAATCACCGATGACTGACAATGTAAAACAAATTATATACATTTTCAGTAATTACATAAAACAATATAAATATTTTGGTTTTATATCATATTGTAGACTGTCAGTCACCGGTGACTGACACGACACTCGACGTGTAAAAGCAGAAATTGATTTTCAAAAGCGGACCGCTGCAAAGAAGGAATCGTAAAGGACTGGATAAAAATTCCTCTTTACAGATTTTCATATTATCAGGTATAAATGTATAGCGTTAGCAGCGCCAAAACTAGCCTTTTTTGCAGCCGGGGCAAACATGGATTTTGGCGCCCACCCACCCCCACATATATGCATTCTTTATATCAAACACACCAAACAAAATCTTAATTTGGCGCCCCCTTAACCTTCTGTTCTGGCGGCGCCCGGAGCACGTGCCCTCTCTAGTTTCGGCTCTGAGCGTTAGTTCGGTCGAACTTTAAATTTTTTTCTATTTATGCCACGCTTTCGTTGCAGAGTGCAGACATAAACATATTCTAATATCTTAGGTTTAACTATAGTACATATATCTCGACATATATGCTTTTAAGGGGTTATTATAGAGTGATTACAAATTTTAGAGGATATATGTGAAATTATAGCTTGTCTATAATGGATTATCCTGTATTAAACGAAAAAAAAAAACCTTTAAAATTATACCTGCTAAAACGAAAAATTCGGGCCTTTTTGAGATTCAATTTTAGCAGTTCTTACTGCTTTTTTATCCATGATTTAATGTAGGATGGAGCTGTACAGATCCATCGGTTGGGTGTACATTCCGGACCCCTTCCCCCACCATTTTCTACAACAACGTCGGTTTATACTATTTTCTTATTTTGGACAACTCTAAAAAGATAACATGTAAAAAAAGCTAGTAAAATCGATTAAAACTCTTATATGATAACCTTTAGTAATTTAACCACAAGGTAATCAAGTATAATCAGCTGTAATCTTGGTGTAATCAAGTATAATCAGCTATAATCTTGGTGTAATCAGTATAATCAGCTGTAATCTTAGTGTAATCAAGTATAATCACATGTGATTACAGTAATCAGCTGTAATCAGCCGTAATCAAGGTGATTTCGTAATCTCGTACAGAATTTCTCTCATTGAGAGACCCCTCGGCCAAACCGGTTTTTCTCCCGCCGAAACTCATATTGTTATGTTTGTCTTGAATTGACCGCACTTCTGCTCTTCTATATGTGAAATCTGAAAGATGCCAATAAAGCGACCACTGCCAAAAACGGCATCTTTTAGCCAAAGATGTTGGATTCGAAACCATGCCGAGAGAACAATGAGATGTGGCGTCTACGTATATTAGAAAGTCGATGTATGCGGCAGAGGATTATGCAATGTTTTGGTTTAGCTTATCAAACAGTTTTGTAAGGTTCATGTTTGTAGCTTAAGGATATATTTGTGATTGTTGCTATGACCCTTTTTATATGCGATTAATTATTTGGTATACCGTTTCAAATAAAATAAAATGAAATTAAAAAGTTAATTTAAATATGTAATTATGATGTAGTGATATTAATTTAATCGATTTGAAATGTATTATGTATTTTACTGCAATTTATGAGGTTATATTTTTCTTGTGCCTCTCTATCTGTTTGTGTTACGTCAGCTCTTTAATGGTACTACAATTCTTTTTACAAATTGTTTTAAAAATCTGCTAAAAATTAAAATTAATTATAACCTACATAAGTTTTGTTTTTTATCGCAAGTGATTCTTTATTTTTTTATAAAAAAATTTGTCAGGAATATATGACAATTTATTAATTAAATTATAGTTTTTGTTATTATTTTATTGAATTTATATAGTAGGGGAGAGAGTGGTGCAGTGGGAGGAATCAGACAGTAGGTTTTTCTCTTTATGTATCATTCTAAACATTTCATCAATATCGCATAAGATGAAGCATTAGTAGCCCAATCTTCATTTGCATAAAAGTTTGTATAAGCTTGCAATTATATAAGGAAAACATTATTTCAAGAATCAAAAATAACTTTGCTTCATATACTTTTTATGCTTTCCATATATTAATGACTTGTTTATGCATAGATGTAATAGTTTCCCGATTTATGGAACATTATACCATGTATCAGGGCTGCAGAAAATAGATCTTTATTAGGTTTGGATCTATGCAAAGCTTTTGTGCTCTTTGGGTTGGTAATTTTTTTTGCAGACATCTAAGAGGCTAGGTGCCAAAATTCAGTGCTTTGTTTGAAAGATACAATGCTTAATATCTCTTTTTTAAATACACACAATTCAACGAACTCATACTCTTAAATTCTTAATGACGGGCATAGATTGTCATTTCATTTTCATACTGAGATAACAAATTTTGAAATACAGTGAAAATCGCTTAACCCTTTAAAGTTCACTACTACTTTATTTTTTAAAATTACTGATATAATTTCAAAAATGGTTTTTAGACATGTAGCTGATAATAAAACTGCATCCAAAAAATTTTTTGGATTTTTACATTTCAAGAAATCTATGGTTTCCTACGGAGACCAATGAACGGTAAAGGTCTATTTATCTTTCTTAAATAAACCAATTAAAAAAAATATTTAAAATAAAAACAGAAAATTTAGCAATATAAAAAAAATACACTGAAATGCTAATATAACCAAAAATTTGATTTATTAAAGGTTTTTTTTCTTTAGAAAAATAAAAAAAATTGCATAATTTTTACACTCTGTATTTAAAAAAGTTTAGTTTTTTAAAGTAGAATTATTTATGCACATAAAGTTATTTGTATTTATAAAAAAGAAATATATATTTTATAGAATTTATTATTTATACTTTTGCCAAGAAATGAACATACAAAAGAAATAAACCAATCAAGAAGTTGCCATAATAATAAAAGTGATGATTATAAGAAAAGCAATATGTAAATATCTTAATTAATAAGAGATTTTAAAAATATTTTAACGTATATATATACAGTGATGCTGCTGGACTTGAAAAATCCTGGGTCCTGAGGACCCACAACTTCTAAAATTATGGGTCCCTTTTTCAAAAAAGCGGGTCCCCACTAATAAGTCATATTTTTAGACACAAAAATTGAACTTGTTCATTTGCAAAAGAAAAGTTAAATGCAATAATTATTGTTTTAATTAATGTATAAATAACTAAAGCCAGTATTATTTTTTTAAACTATTAAGAGATATTTACTTTACTTTATAAAAAATAAATGTGCAAGATACAAATTATAAAATAATGCTTATTTGAGTATAGAAGATAACAATTATCACTATTGTTCACATTTCTTTTAAAAACGGGTAAAACTGATTTATTGTAAGACATCTTTTCTAAAAAAGAATATTTTTCAAAATAATCAGAACAATCAAAAACAGATTGTGAAGCAGGAAAATCTGTTTTTGGAGCAGAAAAAAAAAAAAAAAAAAAAAAAAAAACTATTTGAAAGCAGGGAAGTTAGTTTTTGGAACAGGAAAATTCTACCCTGTCTTAACTTTTTTTCGTACCCCTTTGACGAAAATTGCATTTTAAAGCTAATTTTTTTCATGAAATTTGCCATTTTTTCGCGATCTTTTGACGAAATTTGCCGTTTTTTAGCGATATTTTAACGAAATGAGCTGGCTTTTCACGATTTTTTGACGAAATGTGCTATTTTATCGCGATTTTTTGATGAAAATTGCTGTTTTCGCGAATTTTTTGACAAAATTTGTCGTTTTATCACGATTTTTGAATGAAATTTGCCGTTTTTTCGCGATTTTTTTTGAGAAAATCTGCTATTTGTTCGAGATTTTTAATAAAATTAGCAATTTTTTTACGAATGTTTTGACGAAATTTGCCGGAAATTATTCGTTATTTCGCGACTTTTTAACGAAATTTGTCTTTTTTGGTATTTTTTGATGAAATGTGCCGTTTTTTCGCGATCTTTTGACGAAATGTGCCGTTTTTTTGCGATCTTTAGACGAAATGTGCCATTTTATCACAATCTTTTCATGAAAATTGCTGTTTTTTGCAAATCTTTAGACAAAGTTTGCCATTTTATCACGATTTTTGGACGAAATATGTCGTTTTTTCGCGATTTTTTTGAGGAAATCTGCCTTTTTTCGGGATTTTGTAACAAAATTAGCCATTTTTCTCTTAAAATTTTTGCCGGAAATTATTCGTTTTTTTGCGATTTTTTAACGAAATTTGCCTTTTTTGCGAATTTTTGACGAAAATTACGCGTCCTGCGGGACGCGTAAGCTCCATTTTTTTGCATCCCATCGCCGATTTTTTTTGTATTTTACGCGCTATAGCGCGTCCGCGGCATCCCTGTATGTAGTAAAAATTGACAACACATTTTATCTACATATGCAAAAAAATAATAATAAAGCAAAAGTTATATTTATACATAAATGTAAGTAAATTCAAGGATACAAATGATTGTTTTGAGAATTGGTTCACGAGTTATAAAAGTTGTAACTAATATTATTTCCAAACCCTACGAAATTTTTGAAACCATGTATATCTTTATCATTGCTTTTAGCAATCATGCATAAGCCAACATCACAGTTAGGGCCCATCCAACTTGTTCTATGAGCAGACTTGTATAAAACCAAAAACTTTCTTTGCGCATAATATTGGGTCAAAAACTTTCTGCAAATTAATTTAATGTTTAATAATTGCACATTATATAATTTTGACATGGATGAAATTTGCTTTTATTATGCAATTCATGGGTGTAATTCATGTTTTTTGCATGATTCATGGACGTAATTTGCATTTTTTTATGTGATTTATAGACGTAATTTGCTTTTTTATGCGATTCATGGACATAATTTACGTCTTTTGAGCGATTTCTTAACGAAATTTGCATTTTTTGAGCGATCTATTGATGAAATTCCTGTTTTTTGAGCAATTTAAAGACGTAATTCGCATTTTTTATACGAATTATGGACGTACTTTTTCTATTTTTATGCGATTCAAGGACATTTGTGTTTTTTGAGTGATCTGTCGACGTTTTTTTGAGCAACTTTAGGATGTAATTCATGTTTCTTAAGTGATTTACAGACGTAATTCGCTATTTTTATGCAATTGATGGACATAATTTTTGTTTTTTTGAGCAAACTGTCGAAGAAATATGCATTTTTTGAGCAATTTATGGACGTAAGTTGCATTTTTTATGCGATTTGTGACAGTAACTCATGTTTTTTGAGTGATTTATTGCCTCAATTTGCATTTTTGAGCTATTCATGCCTGTAATTCACGTTTTTTAAGTGATTCATGAACGTAATTCACATTTTTGTGCAATTCATAGATGTCATTTGCATTTTTTACGCTATTCATGCACAAAATTCGTTTTTTTATGAGATGCATTCACGTTTTTTATGTAAGCCTTGCACGAAATTCTCTTTTTCTACGCGATTCATGGTTGGAACTTATGTATTTTATGCAGTCTTTGGACGAAATTTACGTTTTTCGCGTGGTATTTTGTCAAAATGTTCGTTTTTTACATGATTTTTTGTTGAAATGCACAGTTTTTATGCAATTCTTTGTCAAAATGCATGTTTTTTTATGCGATTCTTTATTGAAATTCAAGATTTTTTTGTAGTCTTTTAAAAAAATTCACTTTAACAGTAAATGATTTGTATATAAAATTAGGGGACTGTTTTATTTTTTCATACTAAAAAAATTACAAAAATAAAAATTGTTTCTTTCCTAAAAATTTCATAAAATTTTCTGCACAGGGCCTGCGCTTGTGTGTCTATATTATACAGCTCTGTCTATGAGGTTTACTAGTTGTGCTGCGATACACAAATCTTCTACATTTGCATTTTTGGAGAATGGGCTAACACTTTTCAGCCTTTTTTGGGGGGAAATCTTTCTCTTTCTTTTTCTATATCTTAGTTTTAGAGGCCCTGAACATGATTTGGGTGAAGAAATGTGTCTTTCAGCTTGTTTTTGATGTTTTATCAACACAAGAACAGTAATTAGAGCGAGTTGTATATTTTTCATATTATTATAATATGGATTATTTTTACCATGCATCATAGTGTGTCTGTGTGGAATATATGAGTTGAGACAGATACTTGAGAATTTCCAAAATCAATAAAACATATGTTTAAGTATTTTTAGTAGATAAGTTATTCTGAATCTCATCATTAATATAAAACAGGAACATTGCGAAATAATCTAAGAGTTTCAATACCCCTCCCCCTTTAATCCTCTTAAAGGCAGGAGAATTTCTAAAATCTCTGAAATGCATGTTAAATTACTTTTAAATTAGCTTGTTATCTTGAATTTCATGCCCCTACCTAAAACTGCTGCCAGGATATGGCAAAATGTTTTAGAATTTTTGACTCCCTTTAACTCACAATTACTGAAGGCCATTTACTATTACTAATACTGATATTACTGGCCAATTACTGAAGTTCTGAAATATGTGCTTATTTTTTTTTTTTTTGTGGTTTTATTTTCATTAATTCCACACTTCTACCCAAAACAGCTGATGGGATATACCAAGTATTCAAAAATTTTCGACCTCTTTTACCTTTATAGAGGAAGAATTTCTTATGTACTAAAATACGTTATTAATTTTTTGTTTATCAGATTTATTTTTTTAATTTCACATTCCTACCTAAACATGACTATAGAAATATGGCTAGTTGATCTATAAAACTATGTCTCAAAAAACCCGAATTACACAACTTGCATTGCATTTTTTGTTTTTTGCATTTTGGAGGTGGCATAATTGATACAGAAAATATTGAATTATTAAATATATACAAAAATATTCTCAGCAATAGCAGCATATAACGATTTCATGCTATATGATCATAAGCTAGAATACTAATGGTTTAATCTGAATAGAGTTAAATATTAAGAAGATTGGTTGTAAGGGATTCGTAGGAATGCCCATCGTGTCGCAAGCGTAGTTTTGTTTTGTAACTTATTACTTGGGAAGGGTTCTAATCCTCTGAGTGTGCCAAAGCATTACCTGGAAAAGAAAACAATGTTCTATCTCTTTAATTTTTAGCAATGAGTTAAAATCTTTTTAGTGTTTCTTTTATGAGTAACATTGAAATTTGATTGCTCGACAACTACAAAAACTTGTCAATGTTTTTTTTTTCTTTTTAATTTTTTTCTAATGGCATACTTTCAATCTGCGTAAAAATTGGGTATCATCTCTATTTTTTTTTTCGACTAAACAATATGTAGTAATAATACCGTAATTTCCGGCAGATAAGCCGCGGCTTATACGTGTTTAAAAGTTATTTTTTTCCAAGTGCGGCTTATACGCCGGTGCGGCCTATACAATGAACTTTTTTATTTCCAACCCGGTGTTGCAAGCAAAATATCACCTAGAGCTGTAAAACAGAAAATTTGTAAATTTTCCGAAATCAATAAGGAAAAAGTAAGTGCATTTTCGAAAACTTAGAAATAATGTTTGATTTTTAAATTGAGAATAGAAAATGAAGTATTATTAATTTTTTTAAAGAAATTTCGACAAAAAAAATTTAGATAAGATTTTAAAGAAAAAAATAAAATGTATTTTTGTTTTTTATGGATTAATTCACAATTTCCACTGTCAATATCAATGATACTTAGGGATGAAATTTAATTGATCACGTTTTAATAATTCTATAAATATATCAAATATAATGGAGACGTAATTTCTATTTTGTACTGCCATCAAAATAAATTATTAAATAAATAAAATATTTTTCTTATAAATTGTTGACATATTTGCAGTAATAATTCAGTCACAGTATTATTTCTATATTAAATACTTATTTATTCCTTTTTATCAGCAAGAAATGTTTCTCCTGTGACGTGTGCAACTAAAAAAGGAGTATCTCATTTCAATACACACCTGCGCGTTCACACCAAAGAAAGATGTTTCTCTTGTACATTGTGTAACAAGAGATTTTCTCAGTATAACATCATGCCTTCCTCCGAGTCATTACCCACATAATCGTCACATGACCGCGCATGACCTATGTTATTTTCAGACTTTCGATGCTCTGTAACAATTTCAAATCTAAGGCTTTCTTAAACTGTATATATTCTTTAATTATGCTTACAAAAAATGTAAACATGGAATCATCAGAACTGTGCTGCCATTTTTCTAACAGAGAATTTATAATAAAGAAAATGTTAATTATTTTTCTTTTAACTCTCTTTTATGGCAATTAAATCATGTTTCACGTATCCCTGCCATCAAATCTACGATATCATAGTTCATCTTTTGGACACTAAAACACATTTTTGATAGCTTCTTTAGGAAGGCTCTTTAATTTTATATGAAAACAAAAAATTCCATCCGATTTTTTGGTATGTGATTTTTAACTCATGGAAGTTTTATGCATTTAAAAACGAAAATATCTTCGCGAATGTATCAGAAAATAAGAAGCTTAAATTTCAGAACAGCCTTTAAAGACAATGTTTCACTAATATTCGGTTTTCTAGTTTTTTTTTTCGGAATTTTAATATTCTCATAATCAGTGTTTCACAATAATAGAAACATTTGACTTAGATCTGAAATCTATACTAGCTATACGTTTCTTATTCATTCTCACTTTTAATTTTTTTAATGCGTAAAATTTTTCTTATAAAAACAGTTCTCAAATCAACTATTTAAGAACGCGAAATTTCTTGCCACATTTCTGGTTCATTTTTTAATGTAAAAAGTTAAAATCGTCAGGTCTAACTATTGAAGCGATTTGGAATAACAATGAAAAAAGTCTTTCTGTTACATATGATTTAAGAATACCAACACGTGTCAATTTTGTATGTTTTTATGTCTCAGAAAGTGTATTTTACCTGTATGTCTAAACAGAAAATTATTTACATGCGCATTCATACTAAAGAGAAACCTTTTATGTGTGTAGTGTGTAACAAAGCATTTTCTGAATAATCTAATTTAAATACTCACTTTTTTTCAAACCAGCAAGAAAGTTGTCTCCTGTGTGGTCTGTAACAAAAACTTTCTCAGAAATCTCATTTCAATACCCACCTCCGCATTCATATCGAAGAAAGCATTGAATAGTGCAATAGGTGATTTTGTTAGAAATCTCATTTACATGAACACCTGCGCATCATACCTATGAGTAAAAAGGTGTGTTTTTAAAGAAACAGGAAAAAAGAGAGACATACGACTTTTTCTTAATCTATTATTTTTTACCAAATGATACTGAAAATTCATTTTATTTTTAAATCAATATAATTGTTATGTATTTCATCGGAAAACAGATTAAGGGGATGAAAAATCTTTATGTGACTATTCTACTTTTCACCAGTATCTAGATGTTTTTTAGCCAATTTACCTTCCAGTTAACGACGCATGAGAAATGACAAATTTTCGGCCGATTTCAACAACCATTCCTACAAAAGCGCATTTTAGGAGAAGGGTTAAAAGTCTTTTTCTACCGCACTTTCAGCTGTAAAATAATGAAATAATGAGAGCGAGAGAAGTAATTTTAGAAACAGTTATAAAATAGATTTCTCTTTGTCATCCAATGAAGGTCGCGTCAAAATACAAAAGACAGTTGCGGTTAATAAGCACAGTCTCTTTTTGCGTTTTATCGCCCAACACACTGTTTAAGTTTTATTTATTTTGTACTTTCGCTTTCGTTTGAAGTCAGTATTGTGGCTCCATGGAAAATTTATATTAATAATTTTCGGCTTGTTGCAATTTAAAAACCTTGTAAAACCTTGTTTACTTTTCGTAATTTATTTCGATTTTCATTTTCAATTTTACACTGGGGCATATCAAAAATGAAAGCGGACTAACTCAGCATAAATAAATAAGTTACAATATAAATATACATTGGCAAATTATATTTATTTATTATTTACTAAAAATATTTGTTTCGTTAAATATATTTAAAGAATGCATTTTTGTTTGTTTATTTTTAAATGAATTAGCAAAATTGTTCTATTTAATAGACTTTTTTGTTTGTGCGGCGTATAAGCCGCGGCTTATACGCCGGTGCGGCCTATCTGATGTAAATTGAATTTTTATCTGTCGTTTTTCACTGGTGCGGCCTATACAACGGTGCGGCTTATCTACCGGAAATTACGGTAATATGAAAAAACATTCGAATACAATTAATTTTCATCCATCTATTTTGATTAAAATTACATAAAGTAAACAAAATTCACATTGAAAAATAGTTAGTTGAAAAAATAAAACCATAATTATTTTCAATTAAAATTAAATTCGTGTAGCTTGGAAAATATCCAGAATGATAAGGAAAAGCACTAAATATTTGCAATTCATTTTTGAATTTTCATTAGAAAAAAATTACACTTAAATTCAATGATTTCTAACTAAATTTAAAGTTAGAGAAAAAGTAGGAGTTTCATCACTTCAATCAGCATATCTTAAAATTTCCACACCAAAGTAAAAAAAATTTCGAGAATAATGCAGAATCTCTATATTTCAAAGTCAAAGTGCATGAAAAAAATTGGAATATCAAAATTTTTGATCAAAATATGAAGGTTTTCTATAATATTAACATCCCTGGGATATGAATATAAGTATTTTTTCGTCATATCGAAGTTTTTGAGTTCACAATATTCGAGAAATCAAAGTTTATCTGTATAGTTTTATCAACAAAAAAAAAAAGGGGGGGAATCTGAAATATTTCCGATTAATAACAAATTTATATAAGTTTTCTTTGTTAAAAACTACAATAAAAAATTTTCTCCCATTCATAAGTTTTTACAATTTACTATATTTATTGTTTTCGGCTAAACATACATTTTTCTGATCAAACGGAAAATTTTCCAACTGACTTTTTCATTTTTCCAATTTGTAACTCCTTATAGGTAAATACCCTTTTCCCAACTAAACATACATTTTTCCTATCGAACAGGAATTTTTTCAACTGATTTTTTCGTTTTTTCAATTCGTTTTTCCAAGTCATTATAGTAAATAACTTTTTTTCGACTAAACAAACATCTTTCTCATTAGTAAGTCCTTTCAAGTAAATACCGTTTTTAAGACTAAATGTACATTTTCCCTATCGAACGGGAATTTTACCGACTGATCTTTTCATTTTTCCAATTTCTAAGTCCTTATAGTACATAACATCTTCTCGACTAATTTTATTTTGTTTATAAGTTTTTATAGATAAATACCATTGAATATTTCAATTGTTCGAAAGTTTATTATTAATTTCTTACTCAACTCAAAATTAATTACTCGTCTCTGGTTTAAAACAGTTTATTTTCATGAGAACATTCATCTCACGTTCTTTCGAACATAGAAAATTTAACAAAACACAACTCCAATAAAAAAACCGTAACATTTTTTCACATATACTCAAAAAAACATTCTAATCAAACTCATAAACAAAAAGAATATTGTTTCACACAGCTTAGGTAAAAACTGAAGAAATAAACAGATAATGTATTTATCACAAATTATCGTTTGCACAGAAAACTTTTTACATTTTGAAATAATTAGGTATATCTTGGTTGCTAGGTGACACAGCCAGTAGAAAATTAAATAGCATTTTATCAAACATACTGCCCCTCTTGAAACCTCTGAGGGGGGGGGGGGTTTCAAACTAAAACACTGCAATTACAACCATTGTAAAAAATATAAATAACAATACAATTAAATACAATATAAATGAGTCACAGTTAAGTTAAATTTAAACAAATATCTAAACAATCATAATAAATAAAGCAATTTTACAATAATGTACACTTTCTTATAAAAACTGAATTACTTTTTAAGAGGTAATACAGCAATTTTGGATACTGCTCTTTTATATATTCCATTTGGGGTTTTTATTTTTACAACTCTTACTCTATTAACATTACCAAAAAATACCTCTGCAATTCTCCCTAATAACCATTTAGACACTGGAAGATCATCTTCCTTTATTACAACCATATCTCCTATTTTGAGGTTGTTTTTTGATATCATTCACTTATGTCTTTGCTGCAATGTACTTAAATAACTATTTTTCCACTTTATCCAGATGATCTGAACCATTTTAGTGGTCTTTTGCCATAAGTTAAGTCTATTATCTTCAATATTACTCAAGTCAGATTCAGCAATGGCATTAAGTGGGGGACCAATAAGAAAATGTCCCGGGGTCAAGACCTCCAAGTCATCAATATCTGTACTAAAGGGAGTAAGCGGGCGTGAATTTAAGATACCTTCAATTTGGACAATTATAGTTAACATTTCATCATAAGTTAATTTAGAGTTGCCCACAACACGTTTAAAGTGATACTTGAAGGACTTGACTCCCTATTCCCATAAACCTCCAAAATTTGGAGCTCTAGGGGGAATAAATTCCCAAGCAATACCTTCAGATAACAAGTAATTAGTAAGGTTCTGGTCTGGTTTGTTTACCATTTCATGCAACCTTTTAAGCTCTACATTAGTCTTCACAAAATTGCCTGCATTATCACTGAAAATTTTTCGAGGTTTGCCTCGTCTGGCAAAAAACCTCTTTAATGTGGCAATAAAAGCCTCAGATGTTAAATCAGTAACTAATTCCAAATGCACTGCCTTTGTTACCATACAAATAAAAATACAAACATAAACTTTATGAAAAATACCTTTACGTTGACCTTTATATCTAATCAAAAATGGACCACAGAAATCAGTTCCTGTGCAATTAAAAACAAAGTCAACATTTGTTCTTTCTTTCGGGAGCTCGCCCATAATTTGCTCTAACAATTTAGGTTTGGCCCTAAAGCATGTAATGCATTTATGTACAATTTTTCTGCAAATAGCCCTACCGTTTAAAGGCCAAAATTCTCTTCGAACACAATAAAGTAAATTTTGTGGTCCTATATGTAGATATTTTTTGTGATAAAACTCAATAATTAATTCTGTTAATTTGTGTTTAGAAGGCAGTACAATTGGGTGTTTTGGGGCATAATTTACCGTGCTATTTTGGAGACGACCTCCAACTCTGATTAAATTATTTTTATCCAAGAAAGGATTTAATGAAAGCAATCTACTATTTTTTGGTAACTCCTTACCCTTAGATAACAATGTGAATTCAGAACTGAACTCTTTTTCTTGAACAGATTTTTTGATAGACTGCTCAGCTTTCTTCAATTCAGCAGATGTTAACTTACCTGAATACCTTTCTTTTGGTTTCTTGACATTCTGAATGAACCTGAAAACATAGCTAAGAATTCTTATTAATTTAGCATAATTATTACTCAATTGCAAAAAATAGTCAATAAAAGATGAACAGTCTGATATTAAAAGTGTAGTCTCTAAAAAAGTCTTTGAAGCTGTATTTTTAAGTTCACTTATATATAGATCCTTATCATTTTGCTCAAGTTCAACATTATTTGAAGAATGTTCAGTTTGTTGTGTTAGGAATAGTGGACCCTTCCACCATAAGCTAATCTGGAGAAGTTTGTCTGGATCTACACCTCGTGACACAAGATCAGCAGGATTATCAGAAGAAGCCATATGTCCCCAATGACTGATATCAGAAAGATTCTGAATCGTTGCCACAAAGATTTTTAAGTCACACGGCTGTTTTCGAATCTAACATAACACAATAGTACTATCTGAATAATAGTAGACAGCTTCTTTAGGAACTTTTAAGGTTTTGGCAGCCTTATTCATCAATTTGGCTAATAAAACTACACCACAGAGCTCCAAGCGCGAAATAGTGATTGTTTTGATTGGTGCAACTCGACTTTTACTGCAAAGCAACTGAGAAATTTGCTTTGCTGAAGAATCTGAAGACACAGCATACAATGCCACACTGTAGGCTTTCTCCGAAGCATCTGAAAAACCATAAATTTTAATTTGCACTGGATTATTTGTAAAAGTGTATCTAACAGCACTTATATTGTTGATGGCTCTTAATGATTCTAGGAACTGCAACCAATCATCAAGCTCAGCTGTAGGGAGATTTTCATCCCAACCAATTTGCAGTCTCCACAGTCTTTGTAAAAAAATTTTTGCTTTCGTCACAACAGGACCTAGTAAACCCAAGGGGTCGAAAATGCGAGCAATATTTGACAGCACACATCTTTTAGTTACCTTGGTTTGCTCACTGAATGATACACTAAAGGTAAAAGTATCATCATTGGCATTCCAACAAAGTCATAGTGCCTTAGTTTCACTCATATTTTCAAAAGTGTAATTCTCATTTTTAAAGGCTGGCTCCATTAATTCTGGATGGTCACTAAACCATTTATGTAAATCATGCCGCATGTATTTAATAGTTGAATAAGCTTAATTTGCAATCTCTTTGCCAATTTTAGGTCAGCTGCTCCAGTCAGGACATCGTCCATATAAAAGTCTAATTGTACTACTCCAGAAGCATACGGAAATTGAGATTCACCATCTATACCAAGCTGTTTAAGGCAGCGCATGGCTAAATAAGGGGCACTAGTTGTGCCATATGTGACTGTACATAGTCTGTAATATTTCATCTCACCATTTACAGTATCTTTCCAAACTATGCGCTGTAAATCACGTTGACTTTTATCGATGAGTATCATGCGATACATCATTTTTACATCTGATGTAAATGCATAGCGGTGTGTACGAAATCTAAGTATTATGCTAAACAAATCATCTTGAATGACACCTCCATTCAGCTGTATGGAATTTAGGGATTCTCCTGATGAAGTTGCATGTGAACCATTAAAGACAACTCTCAATTTTGTAGAACTTTTATCTGGGCGATAAACAGCATGATGAGGTAGATAATTCGCATGTATTGACTCATCTGTTTTTTCTACTTCCTCCATATGGCCTAACTCTCTATACTCCGCCATAAATGCGCAATATAACTCTAAAAAATTTGGATTTTTGACTAGCCTATTCCAAAGTGAATTTAATCTATTTTCTGCAAATCACTTTGATTCTCCCAAAGAACTAGGATCTTTTTTCAACGGCATTTGTACTATGAATTTGCCTGTTATATCTCTCTGATGTGTGTTTATAAAGTGGGTGTCGCATGCTAATTCTTCTGTATTTCTCAATGGTGTACTTTCTTCTACTCTTTCAATTTCCCAAAATTTTTTCATTTCGAAATTTAAATCTGTTTCAGTAATTAACCCACAATGTATTTGTTCCTGATCGTTACAATCGTAAACACTCCCACTTACTATGCAACCGAACACCGTATTTTGCAGTATTAATTTAGAATTTGGTAGCTTCATACGACCCACCTTTATCAATTCTAGAAATACTTCAGCTCCTAGCAAAAGATCTATTTTCCCTGGTCTATTAAATTCAGGATCAGCAAGAATAATAGACTCTGGAATTCCTAGCTCTGAAATATTAATATATTTCGAGGGCATAATTTGCGAAATCTTTGGTATAATAAGGAAATCTAACTCCCGACTATAATCTCCCGAATTATTACTGATCAAGGCAGTAGTTTTATTTTTTACTGCTACAGAGGATCCACTTAAACACAATACCGAAATATTACTTTTTTCTTTTCGAATTCCTAATCTTTCAACTAACTGCAATGTTAAAAAATTGCTCATTGAACCATTGTCCAATAAAGCACTCACCGGAACTTTATTTCCGAATTTATCTCTCATATAAACAATAGCAGTGGAAAGAAGAACTGTTTTAACATTATTCGATCTCACATTTGAAGTACCAGTGAAATTTTGAATTTGGTTATTAACTCAAATGGTATGGCATCAGCATTTAATGTTGGTTTACTTTCATTCGTTGACAATGCATTTGGCACTTCCTTATCACTATAATTTTTTGTGTTTCCCACCGCATTGGAATTTCTCTCACGCCTATCAAAACAGAGAAGTATATTGTGGCGTTTATGGCATTTTGAACACGAGAATGTTTAGTTACATTTTTTGATGCTGTGGAATTCTGAAAGACAGTTAAAGCACATATTGTTTTTTTTAACAAATTCTACTCTTTCCTGTACATTAAATTTTTGAAATTCGGGACATTTAAAAACACTGTGATTTTCCTGGTTACATACAACACATTTGTGCATATTTTTCTCATTTAAACTCGCAACCATGGATGTTACCTTTGAAAAGCTATGCTTTGTTTGGCTTTCGTTTTGAAAATTTCGCTTTGTATTTACTTGTTTGGACGCACTTAGTGTACGCGCGTGGTCTCTCAAGAATTCTAGCAATTCAGTTAAACTCGGTAAATTATCCCGCTTAAGATGTCTTTCCCACCACATTTTTGTATTTACATCTAATTTTTGAGCCAAAATATAAGCAAACATAGTAGTAGAAAACCTTTCAACCTTTTGTTCTAAAATCTCTAACGACCTAATACATTCATTTGTTATATCTATTAGATTTAATAATGCTGCTGGGGACTCATTCTGAATAACAGGAATATTTAAAAAACGTTTTAAATGCACATAAACTTGTTCTCTCGAATTTGAAAACCATTCTTCCATAAGCAACCATGCAACTTCATAATTAGAATCCACGATTGAAATAGATTGAATTATACGAAAGGCATCTCCTCTCAATGAAGTCTTCAAATATTGTAATTTCATTGCCCCTGACAAATTTGAATTTTCATGTACAGTAGCCTTAAATAGATCCTTAAAGGAAAGCCACTCATGCAAATTACCCGTAAATACAGGAAGAGTTAACTTTGGCAATGTAATGTTATTATCAGCCTTTGTGGTGTTTTCTAAATTAACAGTTTGCAATTTCATTTTTGATAACTTTTGGTAAGTTCAAATTCCATTATTTCTAATATTTCATTAATTTCTTCGTTTTCCTTAATAAAATCCTCAATTTCATCTTCTTTACTTATCTTATAAATAGACTCAAATAACTCAGAAAAGTTTTTCGCTAATTTATTCCATTTCTCCTTTATGATTATTAATTCATTTAATTCTAGCTCAGAATTCGATAATTTTTCTTTTAATTTTGTCAAGTTTGTTTTGAAAATTTTCTTTTTTGCTTTTAATTCTTTCATACTCATTTTTAATGAATAAAAATTAAATGGGTGCACTTACCCCTCTTGACTCTTTAAAAGATGATTTCTAGATACGAAGAAATAGGAAAACACAGCAAAATATTCACCATTTATCCTTCAGTCATTGACGTAGAACAATAACTCGCTGATTTTTCTCCGGCTCGACGGACCATATGAATATTTCAATTGTTCAAAAGTTTATTATTAATTTCTTACTCAACTCAAAATTAATTACTCGTCCCTGGTTTAAAACAGTTTATTTTCATGAGAACATTCATCTCACGTTCTTTCGAACATAGAAAATTTAACAAAACACAACTCCAATAAAAAAACCATAACATTTTTTCACATATACTCAAAAAAACATTCTAATCAAACTCATAAACAAAAAGAATATTGTTTCACACAGCTTAGGTAAAAACTGAAGAAATAAACAGATAATGTATTTATCACAAATTATCGTTTGCACAGAAAACTTTTTACATTTTGAAATAATTAGGTATATCTTGGTTGCTAGGCGACACAGCCAGTAGAAAATTAAATAGCATTTTGTCAAACAACCATTATTTTTCCAACTTAACATGCATTTTTCCTATCAAACAGGAATTTTTTCGACTGATTTTTTCGTTTTTCCAGTTTGTAAGTCATTATAGTAAATAACTTTTTTCCGACTAAACGAACATCTTTCCCATTTGTAAGTCCTTATAGGTAAATACCGCTTTTAAGACTAATTTTACCGACTGATCTTTTCATTTTTTCAATTTCTAAGTCCTTATAGTACATAACATTTTCCCGATTAATCGGACATTTTCCCAACTGATTTTTTTTTTCGTTTTTCCAATTTATAAGTTTTTATAGATAAATAACATTTTTCCCAATTAAGTGTATCGTTTTACCAATAAACACGAAATTTTCCGACTGATTTTCTTGAGGGGCGTGCCCCCCACCACCCCAGGATTTACGCCCTTGGGTCTGGGATCTGGAGGAATTATAAATATAAGTTTGATTTCAATTTTAACAATAAATTACATAATTCCCTGAAATAGAAAAAATTTTGCTATACATAGAAATATCCATTTAGCGACCTTCACAAAATCGATCTTAGAATATTATATGCCATATATACTCATGCATAAGTTGAGATTTTTTTAAGGGGGGGGGGGATGGATTTTTAATATTTACAGTAACACAGAATTTTGGTAAACCTACAACAAATAGCAAAACTTGGTGATATGCATAAGAGAAATGTTTGGAGTAAAAACATTTTCTGCACTCCTGACCGCCCATGTTTTCAGTATGTGCAGCATGCATTGCATTCATCGGTACTTCTTTAGAGTACAAAAATTAACTGTAAAGGAAGATGCCATATTTCAGGTTTTTGAGAATAAGAAATCGGCATATTAGTCTGAAATGTGAATACTTTAAAATGATACAATATATTTATATTAATACCCAGTAACTGTCATGCTGTCAGCAGTAATTGTCATATGAAACTTTAATGGATTCCAATTACTGATAATATTTCATATTTTCAAATAAAAACAATTGCTAAACAAAATTAGTTTATAACTTTAAAAGTACTGCCAAAATAAGTGGTTTAATCTCAAATCTTATGATTCCCTTGTAATTGGCATAGGTGCCAATTACTTGGAACTAGCATCACTGAAGCACCATTAATAGGCATCTCAGAATCCAAATATTTGTGTCAAAAATACTTTTACACAATTAAAGTAACCCTTTTCAACTAAACAAAACTGTTGTCAATTAAAATTTAAAATATATTATAAATCAGATAATAATGAATTGAAATGCATGCTTTTCTTATGCCAGAGAAGAAACATTTTCAACAAAAATGGCTAATTTGATACAAGCCATAATTGTTTCTCTTTCATAGGCACTATTATCATCTAATAGCATAAATCAAAGTTATAATCTTTAAAGTAAATAGACATATAACTGGTATATGGTCTTGCATTTTTAAAAGACTGGATATAAATCTTATTTTATGACTATTTTGTAGGATGTGCCAATCATTGGTGCCTGCCAATTACTGGGGGTGTTGCCCTATATTTTGTTTCGTTTAAAGTTGAAAGTCTTAGGATTTATTTTGGTGCTTTAATCTAGTCAAATGAGAATGTTTTAAAGTTTCAATTAATCATAATTCATTAAAAAAAAGACATAAAATAAGTTTGAAAAAAAAATGCTGAATGTGTGTTTTCTGTAGAAAACCAATGAACATTAAAGGGTGAGATACAAATCATGGAACCAAGAAAATTTCGTATCTTATCCAGGTTATTTTATGTAGTTTTCTTTTTCAAGGGACCACAAATAAATCGTATCTTAAATGGGATTGCATATTAAATGGGCATATCTAAAATGAGTTTGACTGTATTAACATCAGTGTTGCAAAAAAATGAAAAAAAGGGCTAAAATTTATTTTATTCGTTTTAACTGACTTTTATACAACAAAGCATTTTAATTATCAACTACATATTTTTATGTGTTCAATTGGAATTTTTCATACAATTTCATTGTATAAATTAGTTTTAAAGACATTTTATTTAGAATTCAATGTAACCCAATTTCTCAATAACGAAGGCATTAATAATGGAATAATTCATATATGGATTTGCTAGTGATTTGTTGTCAGAATTGCAAATATTTTAGCTAAATTTTAAAAGACCATAACAATTGCTTTCATTGGTTTACACAATCATTGGTTAACACCCTCATCCCCCTTTTTTTTCTGCTACATTGTATAATTAAAAAAAACAATAGTTGCTTAGTTGGCAGTGGTTGCTAGTTGCAAGTGGTCAAAATCTATTTTGGCAATGAAGGTTAAAACTGTTTTTAACCATGGTTTAAATCACCCTTGGTTAAAGCCAATACTACCCTGATTGCATATTTTAGTTGTATTTTGTATTTTAATTGCAACACCAAAAAACTTGTCATAAATCACCATAAAAATCAAAACAATATACAGGAGAGATTTCAAGCTGAAACATATAAAAGCCATCATCAGCTCTGCAGACACATTTCTGTAAGGAAACAAGGTCACAAATGAACAAAAAGTGTTCATTTGTGATCTTGTCTCTTACAGGTTCATATTTATTGCGCTGATGACAAGCTGTTAGCACAAGACACATGCTGCCAGGGCCGGTGAGAAGGGAGGGCACAGGGGGCTACTGCCCAGGGGCCCGGGACCAAAAGAGGGCCCGGTTTCGAATGTAAAAATTACCGGAATTTCATAATGTTCCAAATATTAATTTGGGCATACTTTTTTCCTTCACCAGCTGAAAAACATTTCCCAGAATTGTAACTGAAGATTTCCAACAGGTAAGGAAATATCCCCCATTGAGAGTTTGATAAAAGCTGTGAAATAGTTGATAGTGTTAAGCCGCTATTTGATTCACCAACATCCCGTAAGACTTTTGAGCCAACACTTGACTTCCTCCAACTTTTCACAAAATATCCTCCCAACATTCAGTGTAATAGCAAACTGCAATGCCTCCCCAACTTTTTCTCACAGATTCAAAAAAATCAGGGCTAGCTTAAATTTTTCATCCAACATCGAACGTTTCAATGAATCAGAGGTAAGCATTTGATACGAGTAGGCGATAAATATTAACGCCTGGCACTAGTAGAAACTGGTTTTTCGGCTTTTTCTCCAATTTTTTCAAGGACAAAGGTAACCATTTTCTCTTTTGAACGGGAAAATGTTGGAGTTAAAATCGTCTGAAAAGTTTGTCTCGCCTAAAAGTCCGTGAATCTAATAGCAGCTTTAGTAAAATTCGGGAATTTCCTGTCTTCTTCTCAAATAGCCGACCACCGTGCTTATGCCTTGAGGCAAAAAAAAAAGGGGTCATCGCTTAGTTCCATGTGTCTCCCATGTCTCATTCATTGCAATTCTGATGTCTCATTGGGCATTGTATTGGTATCAAGCTGTAGGTTTCGGTAATTACTTTAGCTAAAATATTATTGTGCGAGTGACAGGGACATGCAGAGTGGGCGATAGAAGATACAGTTGTATTGAGCCCTAAGCTGAAAAGGGCACTGTGAGGATAGATTTTGTATTAAATACATGCCTACATTATATACAGGATATGCAATAGGGCCCATCTCACCTTTGTTCCAGGCCTCCAGTTTTTTCTCCTAGACCTGACGAGCGAGCTTAAACTAAAACCATTAATAACAAAATACAAAAAAATATAGAAAAATCACTGAAAACAGAAATACGTTAATAAATTCCTATTAGTATCTTTTAAAATATCAAACTCACTTATAACTTCAAATAAAACGAAATTCAGTATGTATAAATTTTTAAATAATATTCAAAATCCACCACCTTCCCTCAAAAGTGCCGGTCCCTGGTTCAGCACCGCCGTTGCGACCAACTTCCAAATTCAGGAGCCCTAGTAGTAAGCTATTGTTCCTTTGAGCTGAATATAATATTTTTTAATTTTTAAAATCATTGTTTTAAATGTATTTTTAATAACATTTTATTTTGTTTCTTCGAAATTCTCTCTCACTCTCTCTCTCTCTATTTTTTTTTTTGGGGGGGGGGAGGGAGGGAGGGGGGCAAAGATTTTGGCTAAATCTTGAAAATAAATAGATATCTGCTTTTTTTCTATATCCACCATTCTTTATAAAGATGTCCAGATGGAAGAGCTTTTGAAGGCTCTAAATTCTATTTTAAAAATAAAATGTCATTTTAATCTTTTTGAGGGGCCTTATCCATAATGTAACCAAAGGTTAAAAACTTTCTTAATACTATATATTAAAAAAAAAAAAAAGAAGATATGCACAGTGTTAAATTCAGACACTTTTCTGTGAGAGGGATTTCTCTGACTGTGGGATAGGAGGCAGGGGGGGGGGGGGAGGCTGCACTTTTTGTCCATTGAAAATACAAATCTCAAATCTTTCGAAGAGGGACATCTCTTTGCTATGGGACTCCAAATTTATTCAGCATCCGATGCTGGATAAATTTGGAGTTTCGTGATTGCCCCAGATCGGTAGCTCGCGGATTGTATTCCATCTTGTGCTGCGTTTGTAGCCTTGCCAACATGTAATAGTGATAAGTTCCTTGCTGGGTGTCGTTCCATGTGGTTTAGTCGGTAGAACGTCAGTGCGCTATACTGATGGCCCGGCTGCGATTCCCGACATGGAATCTTTTTCACTAGGTTGGCATTTGCGCCTTTTAAGCAATTCAAAATTTGATTTTCATTTGATATGTTATATTCAAGGCGAATTTTCTCTCTGGAAAAAATTTCCACGCATTAATATATTAATACTACTATTGATTGACTCCTAGGTTTATCATTGCATTTTCTTGCTCTCAATCCTCCATGTTTTCATACCTTTGTAAGCCAAACACAATGATAAACCTACGAGTCAACCACTAGTGGTATTAATTTTTGGCTTATGGAGCACTTCACTTCTAGCAGACATGGATCATCTATCATGGCTCTATCATCCATCCTCTATCATCCATCATGGCTCCCCTTCTCCTACTCTTCCATAAAAAAAAGGTTTTTTTCCCTTGCACTTGATACCTTAGGTTTTTGTGCTGTTGGCTCTAGGACTATAAGTACTTTATAAATTGTCTTTTCTGGGTTCTTATAAAAGTGAGGAAAAATTTGGAACCCAAGATTCAAAACTTTTAAGCTAATTTTTTTTAATCACATGTTTAAAAATGTGCTTTTTAATCTCATTGTGAAGCCCCAATAATGTTCGAAACTTCCTTAATGCTATTTACTTTTATCAACTAAAACAAATAATGCACTTCTTTTCTGTAGCCACCATTTTATTTTTATTTATTGTTATTAATATTATTATTTTAAATGCTCAAATGAAGCAAAATTTTGCAGGCTCTAATTTTTTATAGTCTTTTTTAGGGCTCCTACTAAAAATGAAAAAAAAAAAATTGGAACCCAACATTCAAGACTTTTAGGTACCATTTTCTTATTGAAAAGTTTAAAAAATGTGCTTTTAAATCTCTTGGGGGGATTTCAATCAGATTCAAAATTTACTTAATACTATAGTTTCCTTCAACCAAAAGAAATATATATTTTATTTCTATAGCTTCCATTCATTTTAAAGGTGCCCAAATGAAAGAAATTTGGGAGTCTCTAATACTTTTTAAATTGTCTTTTTTAGGATACTTATTAAAAGCGAAGAAAAATTGGAACCCAAGATTCAAAACTCCTCATTTTTTATGCAATTGTTTATTGTTGTTGTTGTTTTATGCAATTATTGCAATTTTTATGTACCTTTCATCAAAACGAATTTTTGTCCTAAAAAAATAGTTCTGGATAATCGAGGTTACTGATATTAAATAGGCTTTGTCTCATTCTTACATACTAAGTACATACAGAATTTCAAATCTCTATCTCAATTTGTTCGGGATATAAAGTGTTTACAGACACACACACAGAAAAAAACAGATGGACGGATTTTTTTTTTTTTTTTTTAAATATATATGCTTTTTGGAATCTTCAGTATCTGAAACGTGTAAATCCGTCAATCTTTTTTTCGGTTTTCAAAACGATTGCAAGAATTACCCTATACTACATATGAGGGTAAGTAATAAACAAACGTGTCATAAACATTGGGTTTGTCAAGTTGATAAAATGTAAAATTTCAGAATACCCTGAAGTAAATAATTTTATGACAAAATTCAATCAAAGTTTAACAATCACTTTTTAAATAAAATCTGTTTGTAAATCTGAACCTGATTCAATTAGGGGGAGTAGTTTTGATTCAAATAAAAGACAATAAACATTATGTTCTTAAGTTAAAAAAAAAATATATATATATATTACTGATTCAATTATAAGCTGATTCGAATAGGCAGCGGATTTTTGTACTTTTTCTTGTACGGGCCCATAATTTTTGCCTGCCCAGGGGCCCGTGAAACCTGTCATCTGGTCTGCATGCTGTATATTGTTTGGATTTTATGGTGATTTATAAAAAGTTTTTATTATTTTAATTACGCTTTTAATTGTTGACCAAAATAAAAATGAACTTATTTGTATGTATTTATTTTATTTTGTCTTGTCAGTTCAATTTTTATTTATTTATTGTTTTTCTTTCAGTATGAGAATGGTACAAAGAAAAAAAGATCTGACAATTGTCAAAGTAAAATTTCACCTAAACTATCCTTTTGATTTTATTGATTTTAAGTATTGTTTTATTTTCTTTCAAAATAACTGAAAAACATAGCCTATTGTTTGAAAGTTTAAAAAATATGTGTATATTAAAATAATAATAATAATCAAAGAGACAATGTATTTAGCATAAAATTATTATAGTATAAATAGAATATGGAATATAATATTAAAATTAGAATACAATATGAAGAAAAAAAAAAAAAATCAAGTGTGACCCCACTCGACTTTCTGAACTTATATATATATACATATATACTGGTATATATGTCCAGCAGGTAAAAAGGATTTTTCTTTTTTTATAGAAATTTTTAACTTAATAAAATCAGAGTATTTTTCTAGTAAAGGGATCTTGACACTTTTATAGATGGTGCAATTTGAGTTCAAAAAGTGAAATTTGTTGCCAAATGATATAAACAGCAATGAAAATAAACTCAATGAACTTTTATGCTTATTTATACAATAGACTGCCTCAAATCCATGCAGCTTGGGACCAAAAGTTGTGCGGATTTTAGAATTTTGTTTTGCGGATTCCTGGTCATTGCTTTGTTTACATTTCTTAAACAGTAATTTGAATGTAATTAATAATGCAATCGAAACTATAATGAAACCTTACAATGTAATAAAATATTAAGATAAGTAATAAACTAGAATAATAAAAATTTAGATAATTTTTAAAATGATTAAAATATTAAAAGCAAAGATCAAGTTAATAATCAATAATTTATGATTAAATATTCATTATAAAGGTTAAATGTATTTTTCCTAAATAATTCAATGAAACTTGGCTCATAAAGGTATATTACTAATTCACATCAAAACTATAAAAAAAGAAATTTTATTTCAGGTGTAGCCAGGCTTGATAACAAAAAAGCTTGATTAATACATACAGTGAGTGTAAAAACTATAAGGACAGCAAAAAATATTGACTTTTTTGATAAATTTTAAAACAAATGACTTTTTTTTTCACATAGTATGTATCATCAAGCTCAAAAGCAAATTAAAAAGTCAACAAAATTCAACTGTCATTATTTTATTATGAAAATAATTTGCTATTTTTGTTTGTATAAAAACTATAAGGACACCAAAGAAAATTCAATATAGCAACCAAAGAAACAAATATTTAATGTGTTATGCACTCACCTATGAGTTTAATAACTGCAAATATTCCATCAATCTTCAACATCATTAATTTTTGGTACAGTTCAGGATTGTTTTTGTGCTATTCATCTTCAGTTGTAGATGCGAATTCTAATTCTGAAGAAAAATGTTTCAATTTTTATAAACTCATCTTACTAGATCTCCCAATAAGTTATCGATAGGATTTAAATGAGCATTTATGAGCGGCCATTGTAAAGCTTCAATATTTTTCTAATAAAACTAAATTTTTTTTCTAACGATTTGTGTAGATAGGTGCATTATCTCGTTGTTATATTAATTTTTTTTTCTTGCCATAAGTGTTGCAACAGATGAAATATGGTCAAAAAGAGCTTGTATATGTGTATGAATGGGATCTTTTTTGTATTGCTTGTTAGAGTGATGGAAAATTTTTGCTAAATATAACTTATAAGACCGGGGGACCGTATAAAAATTTAATTTTCATAATTTTTTTGTCCTATATTGCTTTAAAAACAGTTCTTTACTTTTTTAAAAGCATTTTTGCAATTGAAACTATATGTCTAAGACTAATGAATTAGAAATTAGCGATTGGCCACCGTTAAGAGTGAATACACTGTATAATGCAAAAATTTATAATTTGGATAATTCTAGATGACAAGTTATACAATATAAAGATACTCTAATGTATATTTATATGCTTTGCACATATTTGACAATGTTTACAAGATAAATTTAGCGATGTGTGAAATGTAATCTGTATAACACACAACCTTACGTTTTTAGGTTTGTGTTAAAAAGATCTACTGTATTAAGGTGAATTGCATGAAATGAAAGTTTTTAAATTGCTGATATAGATTATAATATTTTTATTTAAATCCTGTTAAAACCAGTTAAAAGTCTGTATTATAATTTTTTAAAATTTCATTAATATTGATTTTATTTTATATTTTAGATCAACGGTATGAACAAAATATTCCATTGTGTCAAACAGCTAATTTAAAATTAGTACCTTTTTCAGATTCTGAAAAGTAAGTTTCTTATTTTTCTACTTATATATATTAAAATGTTGATTAGAATCTCTCAAATAACTTACCATATATTTTGCTACATAAGCAGGGTTCGTACAGACTCCTTAGAAACTACTTAGAAATGAAAACGTTCCCAAGTAGTGCTTAGAACTACTTAGATAAACAAAATACTCCTTAGAAACTCCTTAAATTGTATTGCGGTTTTGCACGCAAGCGATATTGCTCCCGAAAAGAAAATCGCGATTGTAAAACGCATTAAACATTTTATGCACATCATTTATCAGAAGCACAGCATTATGAGCACAGCAATCATACTATTAGCCACCAAAGTGATTTACTTTTCACGGCCATAATGGAAAGAAAAGTGAAAAGAATAATCCAGACACACCTTTAAGCTTCTAATTTCAAAAAGTGATTATAATGTTTAATTCCTTCACAGCTAGATATACAACTTTGATTTCTTCTTCATAATACTATTCATCATCCTCAATTTTGCTGATAACAGTGGATTCAAGGGTGATTCTTGTCCGAAATTTCAGAAAATTTAAGGCATCCACTTCCGGAAATTTGAAATTGGGTTATCAGTTCCGCATAGTTGCCAACTTGTATGTTTTTGCGCATGGAAAAAAACAATCGCGGAGAAATGCAAATTTCGTGAAAGAATTGCCGAAAAAGCACACATTTCGTCAATATTTCGTTAAAAAATGACGATTTCATCAATGTTTTTGTCACGAACTTTGTCAAAAGATCGCTGAAAAACACGAATTTCCTGTGCAGATCACGATTAAGACAGAGATTTCACCAAATATGGCATATAAAATGCTAATTTCGTCTGAAGACTGCAGGGAAAGGTCTATTTCGTGTAAAGATTGTGGATATAATGCCAATTTCGTTAAAAGATTGTGGGAAAAAACACTGTTTTCGATAAAAGATCACTTACAAATATTTTGTCAAAAGATCATTGAAAAAAAAAAAAAGAAATGCCGATTTCATCAAAAGATCATTGAAAAAAAAAATGCTGATTTCATCAAAAGATCATGGAAAAAATGCCGAATTCATCAAAAAATTGCAGGGATTAAATGCCGTTTTCGAGAAAAAATCGTGTAAAAATGCAAATTTTATCTAAAAATCGGCTGAAAAACATTGATTTCATAAAAAAAAAACACGGGAAAACACCAATTTCGTCAAAAGATCGCAGAAAAACCGTCGATTTTGATAAAAGATCTCAATAAATCACTGATTTTGCTAAAATATCACCAATAAATCGCCGATTTTGCTAAAATATCGCCAATAAATCACCGATTTTGCTAAAATGTCACAGATAAATATATATATTATATATAAAATATATATATATATATACATATTCATATTAATATTTGAACTGAAATGATTTTGTCATATGGAGATTAGAAATACAGTACAGTTCTGATTATCCACAAAATTGGGTGGCAAGGACACCACGGATAGCAAAAATCACAAATAACCCGAATAAAATCTGAAAATGAGATGCAAACACAAAACTTTTATTTATATAAAAGCAATGTTTTACTGTGCAAAAAACATAATAAAACTTTTAAAATACATATATATGTACATATCATAATGAAGATTTTCCCATCAGAAGATTTAAGCATGCTTGTAGCTGGATGTGAAGGAGTATTGTTAATTAACAAAACAGCCTTATTTAGCAAATTTTTGGATCAAGATGTTTACGTACTTGATTCGCAAAAATCTCTCAACTATTCTTGAAAACCTGCTGTTCATCCAATCTTTTGTTTTTGGCTGAAATAACCAACAGGTAAATTTTCTGGTCCCTTTAAGCGTCCTGTACAATTTTCTATTCTTGTTTAAATATTCATAAAATAGTAGCTATGAAAAGTATTGTTATGATAATTTTCATTTAATAATCTTATATATGGGTCATTTTCAAAAAACTTGTACATTCTATGTCCCCCAACTTTAAGAATTTTTAATAACTAAAATAAAGTTTTAAAAACAAAATTTAAGCATTTACATTACTTGTCTGAGTGTTTAGAGTAAATGTGGGCTAAATATTAGCAGAAGTTTAAAATAATATTAGTGTAGTTATGGTTTCAATGTGTCAGCTATAGCTAAAATGCTATGTCCCCTCTTCCCTATTTACTTTTTCAACTGCTATAAAATTATAAATCAATTGTCAAAAGTGCTATTTTTTTCAGTTGTGACAATTGTTGTATGTCTTATCTGTAGCACAGACCATATAATATATTTTTTAAAACTTTTTTTTTTAAAAAAATGGAACAATTTATTGTTGTCCCCAGATTTTTTCTCCTCTGTTACTTCCACTCTGTTACCATATTTATTGTAATAAATTATTACTACTAAGTGTTCAACACAAGGTTTTGCAGTTCTTCGAACAGTCTATTTTTAGATGAGGCCATCATTTTTTAAATTATTAAGTTATTTTGACCGTGGTGTTGAACTAAAGCATTTACAAGATAAGGATGTTTTATTCAGTTTCCCCTCTGTTACCAGCTTATTTATGTGAAATTTATTTTTTTTATACTTTTATAAAATTTTAACCATAAGATCAAATGGTGCTTCTTAAATAAATAGGCTTAGTTTTTCTTGTTTTTAATTCACTTTGTGCTGATAAAATTATTTGCAGTTTTTTTCCCCTCTGTTACCATTCCCCTCTGTTACCATGCTTATGGTAACAGAGTGGAACAGAGTAAGAAACTACTAAAAAAACAAGTTTATTTAAACATTGTTCTTGAAGACTGCATATTCTCGTTTCATGTTCTTAGCACATAATTAAAAATATGTATTTTTCTTTTTAAACATAAAATAGTAGTTTTTGTGGTGTGCTAGTTGCCATAAACATTAGGCTTTAATTTTCTCAAACAAAATGCGTCTTTAATTGTAGTCATTTATATTTATGAATCAATACTACTTATTTGTGAAAAAATAATGCAGCGTGAAATACCACTATTTTCGAATATTAATTTTTGTAAAAGCCTTTAATTCTTGCTTGGTCTGTTTCAAATTTTAGGATATTTTATAACACATGATAAAAATGTAATAAAGAAGAAAATATCACTATTTAAGTAGGAAAGAATTTATAAAAAAGATACACCGCGTCAAATACTACTATTTTCAAATAGCAATTTCTGTAAAAATCGTTATTTCTTGGGTTAAAGAGTCATCCAATTGGCACGCGAATTTGTTAAAATTTGAAAATTTAAGGCGAGCTGTTAGAAATTGAAACACAGATTATAACATATGATAAAAATTTATAAAAACAATGCCACATGAAATACCAGTATTTTCGAATAGTAGTTTTTTGCAAATGTCTTAAATTCTGCTTTGATCTGTTTGAAACATTGAAACATCATGATAGCTTATAACACATAATAAAAAGTTATATTAAAAAATTGCCTGGTCTAATCCCACTATTTTTTAATAGTACTTTTTTGCAAAAATCTTAAATTCTTGCTTAAAGCACCACTACCTCGACTAATATATGATAAGATTTTTTATTAAACTAAGCAGTGCGTTTGTCATAGCACATGATATAAATTTACAAAAGAGAATGCCCCGCCAAATACCACTATTTTCCAAGAGTATTTTTTGTAAAAATCTTTAAATACTTGCTGGATATGTTTGAAACATTAAGATCGGATACAATACATGATATAAACTTATAAAAAAATATGTCACATCAAATGTCGCTCCACTATCAATCAGCGTTCCCTTCGGTTACTTTTTTTCCCCTCTGTTACCGTCAATTTAAGCTGGTTTATGTCACTAAAAATTTTATCAATCATCATTTTGAATAATTAATTGTGTAACTTTAACTAATATTTTATTTATGTAATATTTTTTATAATTTAACTGAAAAAATGTGAATGCACATTTAATTAAAACTTATGATTTTTCCAAAAAAAGTAAGAGAGGAAATCTTTTGTATTTTACAAAAATAAAAATAATCATAACAAAACAACAGTTAGAATTTTCTGAAAGTAGCAATCATGTAATTAAAGGAAATGTGATATTTACTGTTTTAGGTGTTTTATTTTTTTAAATAAAAATTTTTGACTGTTGGTAACAGAGGGGAAAATTTTACTGTTGCAAGTTCATATTTTATTTTTTATTTGACATTCCAAATCATAAAGTGAACTGCTGTTTTCAGTTTTATATACAAGAAATGTTTTAGTATCGTCTAATATTTTTATAAGTTGCATTAAAAAAAAATTTTTTATTTGTGAAAAATTTCCCAAATGTACAAGTTTTTTGAAAATGACCCATATATATTTATTTTATTCATTTCAAAGAATAAACTTTAATATTGATTTATTGTTAAATCAGCTTTTGATTCCAAAAGATACAAGATGTAAAAATCTGGTTACGATGCTTACAGTGTTAAAAGACCTGTTGGCTTGGATTTCAAAAAAAAAAAAAAAAAAAAAAAAAAAAATTGTATCATGGATAATTAGGGCTTTACTATATATCAAATTTTTTTAATTGCTTTTTTTTAAATAGCTGCACTAGGTAACTTTTTTTTTTTTTTTTTTTTTTTTGGTTATATATATGCATAATGGAAGCTAATTAAAAAGAGTGAACATAAATTATAAAAAATCAGTCAAAACATTTAAGTGTGCATTAGTTAGCAGAATATATGGAATTTGTAAATAAACTTTTTTCCTAGACCACAGAGGATGGGGGGGGAGGGGGATTCTATTATTGCTGCAGATTTAAAAAGTGTTAGTTACTATTATGCTTTTAAGCTGAACTGGAAGTCCTCCCAAAATCACATGAATTCAGGGCTGCACAGGAGACTATTTTTTTAAATGTATCTCTCACCATTTTTTAAAAACAAAATTTTTTCACATAAACTTTGGGAACATCTGCAAAAGAAATATAGCACAAACCTTGTTTTCTTAAAATAGTGACACAAATAGAATATAAAAGCAGTTGCCTGTGGTAGCCCTATGAATTCTGCAGGGCAAGAATTTTCATTAATTGTACATGAAAAAACTCATTAACTGTACTTTTATAATGTATAATTTTAAAGAAAAATATGGTATAATGATTACAGCAGCAAAAGCAAGTAAAAGAGGCAAAAGAGACAGAGCTATATTAGTAAATATGCTCTAACAATAATAATGCAAAGTAGGTCTTCAATTAACTGGGACCTGAATCTGTTGAAATCAAATGAAGATTGTTACACAGTATATATGAATTGGTCAAATACTAAGTTTTTATCAAGCAGCATATGCTGATATAATAAAATGACTATAAAATACTGCTTACGATAAAACTTGATGCAGTAGTACCAAATACAGTCAGAATTTTGATCAACTGATTTTTTTTAAATCATTGATTTTTTTTTTTTTTTTTTTAAATGTTTAAAATAACATTAAAAAGTATTAAAATCTAAGATGAATATGATTTAGGAAGTTTCTATAATAATTTTGAAGTATGAATAAACAACTACAACAAAAAAAAAAAATTTAATATTTTTTGTAAGCTTAATTCCTTTGATTTATAAAAAAACTAAGTGCAGTAAATTTTCATAAAGCAAATTTTTATCTGGCATTGAAAACATTTATTTAATAATGACATTTAAACTTGGTATAATTTTCAATTCAAAATTTCCTTTAAGTAAGAAATTATTCTTTCTTTAGATATAAAATAAGCATAGCGGGTATAATAAATTTCTGAAAATAAAAGAATAAATAACCAATATCTTATTTTATTGTTCTACTTTTGCAATAATAAATTTATAGCAAATTGAAGCTAAAAAGTGAGAGAATATCATCTGTTCAACAGCTATTGTAAAAGCATGCGTAAGGATAAAAATAAAAACTAAATGGCATTAAAATGCTAAGGACATACTGAACATAAAATGGTTAAAATGTTTTAGCTTTTAATTATCAGCCTAAAAATTAGAGCTAAAAGATTATGGGGATAGCCCATTATGGACCTAAAGGTTGTGGTGATGGACTGTCATTGTGTATATATTTTCATTTGCCCCCCCCCCTTTCTTTTTTTTTTCCTCCCCAAAATGTTTTTTTTTCTATAATTTGGTACACTTTTTAAAATTTTATTTTAATAACATAGTTGAAAATTTCCAAAATTAGGTAACTATACTGTTTCTTTAAAATAAAAATTAAAATATTGAAAAATATTTTTTTTTTCTTTAGTAAAATATTTAAAATTTTTATTTCTTTAAACCCAAACTGAAAATTGCTTCTTATTATTCTCAAATAGTATGTTTTCTTAACACTCTATTGTAAAGTCAGCCTTCTGTAAATAGTGTGGACTTCATTTGATGTCCGAATGTATTAAGGCTGCATTCTATTCAGCAAACTGATATATGGCTGTTATTCATGTTTATATCATTACATGAGAAACCAATGAACTAAATATGTTTGATAGTTTTCATTTCCAGCTGTAATTAGGTGCTGATTTGATCCATCTTCTGAGGCACACACAGAATCTGTTGACAAAAACTGTACTTGAACATTTTTAAATTGCTAAATGCTCTTTGGATACGTTGAGCAGTTCTTCATAAATTGTACTTTCTTTTAAAATGTTCCTGGATCTTGGGCATCTATGAAACAAAAAGATAACCCAGTCTTCCAAACATGCATATGATTTGCATATTCACAGAACATATTCAATTATTTATTATTATTATTATTATTTTTTAAGCAGGAGAGGACTTTGAGATTTACCAGTCATGTGGAATCACCGTATATAAGCCGAGAATTTTTGAACATTTTTATTTGAAAGTAGAAAGTCAACTTATACACAAGTCTATATATATATTTGATATTTTATAACAAAAACGACAGTGAATATAAAAATCATAAAAATTGCCTATAAATATCTCAAAATACTTTAATACTCCATTATTTCATAATGAAACACGCCACTAATCATCTTTTACTATCCATTATCAGAATTTATAAGCAGCTCTTTAAAGTTGTTTTCTCTCATTGGCATATCAGAATGAACATCGTTAGTATCTAGTTCATCATTATCATCATCATCAAAAAATGGAATCATCCTCAGTTCCATATATCGCAATATTAATGCAATATTATTTTATTTATTGATTTATTTATTTATTTTATGAAAGATCGAGTGATCATTTTTTTGTATTAATTCAAACCAAGCTTCCTTCACCAATTTAGAGATAGCAATGACATGAACTTTTTTTAAAAATTAGCATCATTTGTCTCAGCTGCATCTCCAGGTGACATTTATTTAGTTCACTTTGATTAGGGCCTGTTTTTAAATGACTCATTTAGAAAAAAGACTAAATATTGAAGAGTAGAAATAAAGCTATTGGGGATCTTCTGAAAATCTTTAGGAAGTATCAATAATTTCAGAGATCACATTATTTCTTATTAGCTTTGCAAGAAGATGACTAAGTTGTCACTCAAGGAATTTTTTTCCAGGTATGTTAACTATCGGCTTATATCTGGGTTTCCAATTTTGAACGATATTTCACTGGAAAGTCCTACATTTACTCATCCCAAACTTTGCTTTATAAATTTGTAATTTACTTTTATTTTTTTATTTAGTATTATGTTCTTATACCTAAATTGCTAATTTCTTTTAATGGTTTGTTTCAGAAAAAGTGTTACTCTTTCATTTGCTCTCACAGATGCAGTAAAATTTAATAATTGTTTTCCATACTATGATATGTTTATATCAAATGAATTAGACTATAAAGAATATAAATACAAATTATATGCCTACAACTTTGCCGGAAATGTAAGTTGATACTTTTTTTTTTTTTTAATCTAGATTTTAATGATTTTCAGATTTTGAAAGTTTTCATTTCAATCTTTTACTTACAGTCAATTACCTGGCTTTTTTTTTTCTATTTATGGAAATAATTATGATAAGATATGGTCTACTTTTATTCAGAATACTATAGAACTGATACACAACAAGGGAAAAATTAAAATAAAATCTAGAAATTCCACAAACACAGAAAAGTTGTTAATGCATAGAAGATTGTGGGAAAAAAAAAAAACTGTTGGCAAAACTTAGAACATGAAATGACTTTTTAATACAGTAGATTCCCTCAAATTAACAACTCTAAAATCTGCACATCATTGTTGATGTAAACAATGGAAATTTCAGTTCAGATGTAGTGACAAAATTATAGAATTTTTTAGTTTTATATCTTTTTGCATTTATTTTGATATGTAATTCCTGATAATGATAATATGACTGAACTCATAGTTTTCATGAATTGAAATATAAATTTATTTCTTAAAAAATATTTGTTGATATTACTGGTAATCACAATCTTTTTACCAAATATATTATGTATAAATGTATTAATCAAGTTGCTTGGTTTATTAAGACTGGCTAAACATGAAATAAAACTTCCTTACTTAATGATTCTGCTGTGAATTAATAGAGTACCTTTATGACGAAAGTTTCACTGAATAATTCAAGGAAAATGTATCTCATCTTTATTATGCATATTTACTTATGCATTATTAATTATTTTCTTGACCTTTACTTTTAATAATTTAATCATTTTAAAAGTATCTTATTTTTTATCATTTTAGTTTAATACTTAATCCAGTTACTTTTATATTTTATTGTATTGCAAGCATTTATTATAATTTTGATTGCATTATTACATTCAAATTATTGTTTAAAAATTTAAAGAAAGCAATAACCAAAAATCGACAAAATTCTAAAATCCTCTGGTTCCAAACAGAACTGATTTGAGGGAGTTCACTGTATTAGATTATCTAAACCAATTTGACCTGTAAATCTTAATTTTTATGCCATTGGCTAAAGTAATATCCATGTAGTATTGCATTTGAAAAGGGAAAAGAATTGGGGAGTTTAAAGAATAATTTTACAATCAATGTTTTCCTTCAAATCTGTTTCTAACATCATTTGAATTTTGGCTGTAGTTCATTTTAAATATCAGCCAAATGCAAAAGCTAATGAGAGTTCTGTCCTGCACAACATTATAAGTTAAACAGTTTACATAATGTAATTTTGTAAGAATTGTTTAATATTAGATAATTCTTTCAAAAAGATTGAAAGATAATAAATTTTTATTTGATTGTTTTTATTCTTCCAGTTTTTATCAAATGTTTACACGTATTTTTTATATATTTTGGAAATCACACATATGCTTTATCAGTTTCTCTAATTAGCCATTTTAAAAGGACAATGCAGAAGTTACAAGGATTACAGTCAATTCTCTCTAATCTGCAAACATCTTTAATCTGCGCTAAATTTCAGATGCAAACAAGCAGTTGAAATCTTATTTTTAAGCAAGATATTGTGCACTTTAGCCATAAAAAAATGATCTGATGAATTTATTAAGAAATTTTCAATGGATTTTGCATTTATTAGAAGGAATTGTTCAATGTATATTGTAAATAACTATTGGACTATTATATTCTGAAAGCATTTGTTGTCTGTGTAAAGGATAAACTTGCTTTTGAAGAAGCATTAGCTTATTTAGGATAAATATCTTAGTTTTTTAGAAAAATAAACTTTTGTTATTGTGAAGAAATCCTGGTTCTTAAAAGACTTCAATATTAAATTACAGAGTAAAAAGTAAAAACTATAAATCAAACCACTATCACTGCAATTTTTGATAGATTTAAAAATAAGTAGAAATGCTTTCTATTGATATTGAATATAGTTTTCTTTTATAATAATAAAAAAAAAAGCATTTTTGTTCATTTCTGTGTTATTTATTTACTGTGTGATTGCTATATTTGGTAATAAATTCCAAATATTAGATTGAAAACACAGAAATGACCTATAATATGTAAAATTCTATAATCCATTAACCCTTTGGCCCCGATGTGTATGGATTAAAGATAATGTACTGTATTATTTTAAAAACATTTTCTAAAGTAAAGATTTTCTCAATTTTAGGATAAATTTAGTTATGTATTTTAATCTTTTGATTGTTGAGTTTTCATTTTTCAGTTCTACTACAACCCTCTTTTTTATTAATTAATTAATTTATATAATTGAAAGTGTGTTTTTGATGGATTGTTCAAAAATTTTTACTCTGTGTAGTACAATAAGTTATTTAGCTTACAAATTTTTTATGATATATTTGGTGTTCCTGTGAAAGGAATGGATGAAGTGACTGAGATATTTTCTAAAACAGAAGAAAATATTGTCTATTGTCTTGCATCATCCAAATCACCCAAGTTATCATCAGTCTTTGAATTTAGAGTAGAAATAACATATTGCTAAAATTATCATAATTTTTGCCATGATATAAATTTAAATAATCACTTTTGGAATCACTTGCTTGCTTGGTTGGTTCAAATAGCCTTTAACTTTTGAATATTCAAAGTTGATGCCATTTTATACTGATATTACTTTCAAACCTTTGATTGTATGGCAGCATGACCATTTTTTAATTTAAAAATATTGTGCCTTATTTAAACAAAACAGCTAAATTTCTTAGAAATTTGAGCCCTTTTCTGACAGCAGCAGATAGTAATACAATGTCTAATATATAGTGTAAAATATATATTCGATACAATAATTGTATTTAAAACGAAACATGCTGTTCTCTAGCTTTTGATATGTCATTAAATATACCAAATTTAATGACAAATGTCCTATTTTATTGAATTTGGGTCCTGGATGGATAAACAACATATAAAAAAACAACTGTTTCATTTTAAATCTTTTTTAATTTTTATGGGATCACCAAACAGAAAACAATCTCATTCCAATAGATAAAGAAATTCAAAATTAGAGCATTTATTTGAAAATCATGTATGAATATAAATGTAAATAAATAAATTTATTTAATACAAAAAAGATCACTAACTCAGTTCTGAATTATAGTTGAAATCATGTTTCATTTGAAATTGTACTTAAGAATTTGATGTTTAGATTAGTTAAAAACAGTAATATATTTTTTTAAATGGTTTGTTTTACATGTATGAGTTACAATAAAAACAATACTGCTTTGATGTTTTATTACAAATTAGATATATAATGCAAATGCCAAATATTATAGCATTATAGAATCTCATATAAATAAATAAAAATAAGTTATGTCTGTTTTATTATTTAACAGATAGACTCATAAGTGAGATTAACTTGTTGCTAACTGAAATGTACTTTGCTTTGTTGCATTTAATATTTATTAAAATATATCATTTTAATTTCTGTTTCAGAATTATTCACACACATTTGAAGATGTTTTTCCAGGGCTTTACAAAATCTCTGTGAGCATTTTAAATTATTTTTAAAATATTCTTGTTTTGAACCTGAGTTTATACATACAATCTTATATTACTTTTATGAAATTTAAGGTAATTTGAGTCTGGTAGTTCTACCTTGATACCACAAATATTTCTATTTTTACAGTATTTTCCGAAATTCAGTAATATTCAAAATTTTACTATTTTTAAATTCCTTATAATTACACATATATATGTATCCTAAAAGGCATTACTTGTTTTTTAATTTTCATTTTCCCATTTGTAAATGATAAATTCATGTGGATTTATAATGTCCAACAATATAAATGTCCAATTAAAATAAAATTGAAATGCTTATTCATAAAATTTATCATTCTATAATGGACACATGTAGTAAATAGCCAATATTGTATAGGGGGTGACACCAAGCCGTGATTATTGCACGGAACATGTGTTCCACACTCATTATGAGAGCTTCCAAGTACAGTTTGCACTCTTTTAAAAAACAATTTAAAGTAATTTTCTGCTCACATTTTACATAAAAAAATAACTTTTCATATTATTTGAATTAAATTATATAAATTAGTGTTGGGAGATTCTCAAAAATTCATTAGTTAAAATTTATGAATTTGTTAAAGATCAGAACATTTCTCACATTCTGGAATAAAAAAGATTCTTGAATATTCTACCAGGAACATTTTGACCAGTTTTGGCCACCTCGGCACTTGATTCCCAGCTGTTTCTTCAATTTCCCATAAGCAGTCCATTGGTGAAAGGCTACCATACCATATAACCCTTATGGAGTTATTACAGCATGCACAAACAAATCCACAGTTACATTTATTGTAGACATTAATTAAAGTGCAAAAGACATTAACTAGTCATGATAACTGCTAAAATTTGCATACTCAATTCTGTAGGTTTATCCACAGAATATGGTTCCTAACCCTGTATAACTTGGGAGATTCAGATAAATTTGAAAATTCTGCATAAAAGTTAGAAAGTTTTAAGCTTCAAAGAAAAAAATTAGACAAACTTTTCTTATTATAAAATTAAAAATTTTGAATTACAGGAACATAAAAGCTAAACTTACTTTTCATAAGCACTGCAAAGAGTATATCTACCTTTTGTACAAATCATTTTGTCTATTCTCTTTCAGTCATTCTTGTAACTCAGAAATTTTCAATTCCAGTTGGAAATCTGCACAGGTTGGGCCTAGTCACTAATCTTTACGGGCTGGGTTAAGGCCTTATTTTTTTCATGAAGGATCGGGCTGGGCCTAACTTATCTTTTCTATATGAAACCGAGACTGATTTCATTCTTACTAATCTTCATGGACCAAAATGTTTAGTCCCAGTTGAATCATCCTGTATGAAAATCATTTTCTTGACGTGGCCAAGCCTTTTCAAATATTAGTAAAATTTGGCTTGCTCCAAAAATTTTCGCAAAAAAGGCATATACTTTTAAATTGCTATTATTCTACAACTAAACACTAAAGTTTATTCTTTTTAAAAATTCATATTTCTAGGCTTATTAAAATAGAGTTAAACACATGGAAAAAGAATCTGCTTATGACAGAATTTTCTTTTAAACTGCAAACTGGAAATTTCTTTTAAACTGTTCATCTATGTAAAATCAATACTGTAATACGCGATAAAAAAAATATTTTACATTTACACCTGCTAAGAAGGGAACTTGTCTATAATGTAATTTTTTCTTTCCAATTCAATCTCTTCTTAGAAGATTTTATTTTTGCCATGTACCATTTTTTAGATTTTTATGTCTCAATTACATGAAATACGGATTAATAATATTAATGATAACTGAAACATTTACACACAACAAACAGAGGTTCATTAAAAACATAAATATCGCAGCCTACAATACTTCTACGTAAGATTATAAACATGAAAAAAAAATATAGTCTAAGATAAGTTTTTTTGATCAGAACTCTTCCGTAAGAGTAAAAATCAATGTTCTGCAGAAATTCACTCGGACCAGGCTGGGTTCAGGCAAAAATTCTAACTTTTTTCCAGCTGGCTGGGTTCAGGCCATGTTTTTAACTATTAAAAGAGCCGGGACGGACCACTAAATTTTTCTCTACGGGCTAGGCCGAAATTTTAACATTTATTATGGGCTGGGTTTGGCAAATATTTATTTCATTCAAGCTGTGTCAGGCTGAATTTTTTTTTTCTATGGATTGGGCCGGGCCTGAGCCTGGAAATTTCGGCCCGTGAAGGCCTCTAATTCCAGTTTCACTAAAATTTTGTACTGAATGTTGTATGATTGATTAGGTGCTTGTCAATTTACATCTTTGTTTGAGAATTTGGTATTTGTTAACTTAATTTATTGAATAATTATTTGTATTAAAATATCTTGAAGCAATCTGCATTTAACTGTAGTTGATATCATAAAGAATTTCATTTTGATTTGCAATAATGGGTAGAAAATGAGGCAAAAAGTATGTATGTTTAACATGTAAAATGTGCAGCAATTTTTAAATTTTGTAAGAATTTGTTTAACAATTCAATAGTTGTTACTTCAGAATCACTTGTGAATGTTAAACTCTCAAAATCACAGTTTTTGTGAGTAACATCCCAAAATCTTGATACCTGGAAATTTTCACCCCTAACCTGCAAAATTCAAGGAAAAGTGTTGTTGATTGGAAATAGATATCTTGATAAAATAAATGCAAGGAAATGTTATTTTTTCTGAGTTAAAATATTTTTTGATATATGATTGCAACATTACATAAATAAAGTCAATAAAATTATTGTATGTATTTTTAAATAAATAAAAAGTAATTAATGTATATGCTTGTATATAAGTCAAAGTATTTTAAACAGAATTTGTGAGTTAAAAATAGGGAATGTCAACTTCTACATATAAGGTAGTAAGAAAATAAAATCTTCTCAGATAATTGCCAAATGGACAAGCCTTTTAAGTAATCATAATTAGGTCTAGGTTGGAGAGAGAGAATGATCACTTATAGCATATATTAATAATTTGATATTTTAAAGTGATGTTTTATATTATATGTAATAAGTAATATATTTTTAGCAGTTTAAGAAGTGTAAGAAGTTATTCAAACCTTATAAATAAGGCTTTAATCAGGGGTGATTCTCGTCCGAAAATTCCGAAATTTCCGAAAATTTAAGGCATCCTCTTCCGAAAATTTGAAATTGGGTAATCAGTTCCGCATAGTTGCCAACTTGTACGGTTTTGCACACGGAAAAAACAGTTGCGTAGAAATGCAAATTTCGTGATAGGATCGTCGAAATAGCATACCATTCGTCAATATTTCGTGGGAAAACGACGATTTCGTCAATGTTTTTGTAAACGAACTTTGTCAAAAGATCGATGACAAAAGGCAATTTCACCAAACATCGCAGATAAAACGTTGATTTTTTCTGAAGACGGCGGGAAAACGCCGATTTCGTCTAAAGATTGCGGATATAACGCCAATTTCGTTAAAAGATCGCGGGAAAAAACGCTGTTTTCGATAAAAGATTGCTTAAAAATATTTTGTCAAAAGAATATTTGAAAAGAATACGCCGCTTTCATCAAAAGATTACGGAAAAAACGCCGATTTCGTCAAAAGATCGCCGGAATAAAACGCTGTTTTCGAGAAATATCGCGTAAAAAAACAAATTTTGTCTAAAGATCGTCGAAAAAACGCAGATTTCACTTAAAAAAACATGGGAAAACGCCGATTTTGACAAAAAATCGCTGAAAAACCGCCGATTTTTTCAAAAAATCGTAATAAATCGCCGATTTTGCTAAAATATTGCTGATTTCGTGCGAAGATAGCGGGAAAACGCCGATTTTATCCGAAGACCGCTGGAGAGAGGGGGGGGGGGAACTCACGACCGCCCCCTCTCTCCAGCGGTCTTTTTGACAAAAGATCGCTGAAAAACCGCCGATTTTTTCAAAAAATCGTAATAAATCGCCGATTTTGCTAAAATATTGCTGATTTCGTGCGAAGATAGCGGGAAAACGCCGATTTTATCCGAAGACCGCTGGAGAGAGGGGGGGAACTCACGACCGCCCCCCCCCCCCCCCCCCCCCCCGCCGAAATTTCCGAAAATGCGATACGAATTTCCGAAAAAAAATTTTCATCCAGAATCACCCCTGGCTTTAATAGGGTCATTCTATGTCACATGTAGACAGTGTTTCTGTATATTTCTGCTGTTTTCTCAATGTTATTATTTCCTCAAATTAAAACAATATTGTTCAGGTAAAAAATCTAGAGTTTTTTGTTATTTTTAATGCATAGTTTTTGATTCAACAACTTATAAGTTAATATATATCGGTATTTATGTAAGTGATGTGTGCAAAACATTTTGTCTATTTTTCATGGAACAACCCTGCAACAGGCATATTATTTAACTTTAGGATTTAAAATGTGAAGATTTTTATTATCTATTATTTTTATTAGTTATTAAAACCGGGCAGCTTACTAAACTCTAGGGTTGAAAAGTGGAGATTTTTAAATCTATTTAAGATCCATTCCATATCATAATTGAAACAGATTTTCTACAGATTACTGCTGTTTTAACAATGCCATTGTAACCTCAAACTAAAACAACTACATTAATATGAAAATGTAGTTTCGGTTTATATATATAGTTCTAATGTATAGTTGTTCCTATTTTAACAACTTATAAGTCATTAAATATATGTATTTATGTAAGCGTCATGTGTGGAACAGTTTGTCTGTTTTTCATGAAAGAAATCATCAAAAACCCAATTAGAAATTTAAAAAAAAATGTATTAATTTTATGAAAATTTATTAATATTTTTCATCCTTAATTACAAATCTGTTTTCTGCACAATACCAGAAATGTAGTTTGACTTATACAGAAAAATTCTAAATATATATATATATATATTTTCTTTTTCAAAATTTTACTTAAGAATTGGGAACGTCGAATTATACAGGAGTATGTACAAAATTTCTGATTGAGTAACTTTTACTATGATGAAATTAAATGTATTGAGTAACTTTTACTGTAATGAAGTTAAGTGTCATAAGTTTTTTAATGAATTTTTACCTCTTTCTGGAGCTTAAATCTAAAAGTATAAAAAAAAAAGCTTAAAAAAAGGCATAAGTGCAATTTGAAATTTAAATTGCACTTATGCCTGTTTCTTGTCCATTTTTTTAGTGCAAAAATTTCGCAATAGGAAATTATTTTGAAATAAAGGAGACCCTGACACAGTGGTGCAGCCAAGGGGGTGGTTTTAGGGTTAAAACCCCTCCCAGAGCTGAGAAAGATCGCTATAATTGCTGTTTATATGAATGAAATCCAAACTTAATATTTAAATGTTTTGGCGCATTTCGGAATCCGCCACTTTATTGAATCAGATTTCATTTAATAAAGTGATTCAATTAAATGGCGAAAATTCTACTTAAAATTGTGAAAGTGCATATTACATGAATCAGTTAAGTAAAAATTGGTTATTTGAACTAAATTACTTTTCTTAGATGCTTCATGCTAAAAAAAAAAAAAAAAATTTCTGGCCACAATTCTAATTAGTACTGATTCTATTAACCGGCGATTCAAATAACCTTTATCAGAAACTCAAAACCCCCCCTTAGAACCAAATTCTGGCTGCGCCACTGCCCTGACATGATCTGTGTGCTGAAAGCCTCACATAAAGTTGATTGAATTTTAGATAACATCACATTCACACAGTAATGAATCTTTTGGCATTTGATCTTAAATTATTAGTGTAAAAATCCCTTGTGCAAAAAAATACCATATTTAAGATTTTTTTTTTTTTTTTTTTTTTTTTTTTTTTTAATGAAAATGCAAAATGCTAATTTAGTTTGTATTTAAATAATAATTAGTTCTGTTAAAAGTTATGTTTTGTATGGAAATTTTAAATGAAATTTCTACATTGTTGATTAATTTGTAAAGCCAATAATAAAGCTATTGATAAAATTTATTTCATCTCAAATAATGACATTCTGTTGATGTTTTAAAATATCTAAAACAACTATCACTTACAATAACTGCACCATTTTGTTTGTTACCTAATATGAACATTTGTTTTTTAAGGGTTAAAGTTCATTTATAACTGACAAGTATCCTAATTTGTTATTTCTGCCTGTATATTTTATTATCAACCTTTTTATATTTTAAAAAGTTGTATTAAAATTTTAAGTTTCCTAACTTTTTTTTTAATTTTTTCTTTTTTAAATTTTCTAATATTGTGTTTTGAGTATCATTCTGTAGCTTTTATTTTAATCGAATAGAGAAATTTTAAAATGTTGATATTTTTATAATTCTTTATCCCTATTTTTCATTATTTTGTATTTCAGTTTATTTTTTTATTTAGTTATATTATTTTTGTTGTTTTGGTTTTCCTTTTGCATTAGATTCAGCCTTGCTATACAGAAGTATGTTGTGCAAACTTGAGCATTACCCAAAAAGATTTAATTAATGTAACAAGTAATGACTGTTTTTATCTCTTGAAAATAATTATTAATTACAGTTACAAATAACTTTGTATACATAAATAAATAGTTGTTATGCTAATGTGAATAATGCAGTTTTATTTAAATTGTTATTCATTATTTTTAATTGTTACAAATTTTCTAAATTTTTTATGTTGGTGATATATATATATATATACACTGGTGTCCAAAATTTAAACATAATTGGTAATTAAGTAGTTATTTTTAAGTAATGAAAGAAATATGAATCGGAATGTGCTGAAACTCCAGGTGTGTAAACAAAATAGTACGCGTCACATGTTTTCGCGAAGAGTTTTCCCCGAAATCGAACAGGGGACCGTCAACAAATTGAAAAAGAATGAAGATCTTTTGGATAACCCTGTCAAAACTAATGTAGCAAAAGCGTTCAAACTGCACATTATGATTAATTGGCTTATTGTAATGTACTGTGTTAATTTTTACAAGGATAGCATGTATACTCGTAGAGAAATTAAGGTTTTTATAAAAACAGCCCTAAATTTTTCCAAGCTAAATAGAGTCAACTCAAAATTCATTATTCCTAAAGGAAGCAAAAACATCAGGGGTTTTACCTAAATATAGTTATACGTGCAATATTGTGTAGGCACTAAACAATGGAATATGGATACAGCCTCTCATCTTTTTGCTTCATTTAGGGAATAAAGGATTTTGAGTTGATTCTATAGGCTCCCATTTTCAGAATTTTCAAGCTATGTTTTTGAAACTTTTACAGAAGTTGCTCTATACATTTAGCTAACACAATATGCAAATGACATTTTGATATCGTTGACGCATGCACAATGAAAAATTATTTACTAAACATACTCATTTTTCATACAATTTTTATTATTTTTAAATTCTGATGACAGAGTATTGTGTACAATGATGTTTGTCATATTTTCAGAAAAGAACATTATTTTATAATAAGAACTCTGCAAATTATAAGCAAAAAACTTGGAAAAATTTAGGACTGTTTTTATAAAAACCTTGATTTCTCTACGAGTATACATGCTATCCTTGTAAAAATTAACACAGTACATTACAATAAGCCAATTAATCATAATGTGCAGTTTGAACGCTTTTACTACATTAGTTTTGACAGGGTTATCCAAAAGATCTTCGTTCTTTTTCAATTTGTTGACGGTCCCCTGTTCGATTTCGGGGAAAACTCTTCACGAAAATATGTGACACGTACTATTTTGTTTACACACCTGGAGTTTCAGCACATTCCGATTCATATTTCTTTCATTACTTAAAAATAATTACTTAATTACCAATTATGCTTAACTTTTAGACACCAGTGTATGTATGTATATATATATATATATATACCTATACTATTTTTGTTGAAAATGAGCCACATGCAAAATCATCATTTTTGATATAATGCTCACTAATCATCTCACAGCATTCATTTATAAAATACCTTTGAAAATCAAAAGACAACTCTAACATTGCTGGACAAAATCTCTACTGTTAAGAATAATTTATATATTGAATACCTAATATAAAGTAAAAATTAATGTATTCAAACAATAAAGTGACTGAAACTCCAAATTTAGAATTGGCGTATAATATTCTACAGAATTCTTACAGGAAAATTACAGAAAATCAATTGAAATGAATCTTCTATTAAATTCAATTAAAATATGAACAATAAACTACTGCTCTTTAAATAGAATACATATACTAAACATTGGTAAAAACTCAAGGTACAAAAGCAACAGTTGTTGCCTAATCATCAGTTTGTAGGACACCACATGTCGGAAAGAACACATTGTTTCATGTGACAGACTGGAAAATTTGCTAAGATAAGTCTATTACCACCAATATAATGCATTGGAATCATAAAACATAAGGAAAATAAGAAAATTGGAGAAATATAGAACATTTGTACCCTCATACCAGCAGGGTTGACAACTTTCTTCCACATTGGAAAAAACATAGAAAAAAACATGCTGGAAGAAATAGGTTTTTTCCAAGTGGAAGATTGGATTTGGATTGGAACAATTTTTGTTTTTTCCTCCCAAAAGAGATATTTGCAAGCTGGATGAGTCTATGCAAGAAAACAGAATACATTTTAAAAAATGCAGTATATAATCCTTAATAATAAAAATCAAGGAGATCCGAGATAGAAAATCGGGGAACTTATTTCATCATTTCTGTAACCACCCTGTAGCATGTTAAAATCAGTTTCTGGACTTAGAATGGAAGGATGCATAAGATGAAAAAAAAAAAAAGAAAAATCTTTCAAGCTCTACAGAAAACTTTAGGAGAGATTAAAAGCATTTCGATATACCCACAGATATTTTTTAGAAAAATAGCCTTTTAAAATCAGTATTAAGATAAGCATGTTAGATGCTAGTATAAGTAATTACAAATTTATTTATTCACTGTGTTGCACAGTTTAAAATAATGAATTTTTGGATGAAAATAAATATTTTGTAGGTAGTTTTTGTTCTCTTTTTACTTAAATGGCAGAATTAATAATTAAAAAGATTTAAAAAAATCCTTTTCTCTAAAGTTGTAAAATCTGTGAATGTCTGTGAATCCTGTGAATGTCTGCTGAACCTGAAGTTTATTAGTAAATATATATATATATATATATATATTTCCAAAAATAATATTTTACTTTAAATAAATCTTCCAATTTAGATTTCATATAATTATATTTTGAGTTTAATTCTTTTATTCAGTTAATATACTTTAATTTTGAGCATCTGCTTTATTTTTTGTTGGTTTTCTTCTCTCTCTTTTTTTTTTTTTTTTCTTTTTTCCAATTTCTTCTACTGTCCCGAAAGAAACCCAACACTGCATACCAGTAATCCATTTGGTAGCAAATTAGATGTACTGGAATTTAAGCTTCTAGACCAAGTACTTATCAAATTTTCTGTTCGTCTAAAGAACTTATAAATACTGGAAAGGCAGAGTGCATATAAAAATTCCTGCCCTTTCCCAAATATATATATATAATTCTAAAATTCTCTATTTAATATCTTCAAATATATTCAATGATTCTTTAATAGTTATTGTTTTTAATTTTTTAAAAAGTCAATTTATTTACATTGTTTTTATAAGAAGTGCAAGATTTCTATAAAATGTTTTTGTTGAATAATCTAATTATTTTCCTAAATATTTTATAAAAAGTGGGATGCCATAATTTAATAAGAGTACTAACTTATTAAATTATTTTAAATGAAAAAAATATTATTTTAGTGTTTTATAATCCCTTTAAATTATCTTAAAATATTATGGAATATAATTATTGGGGTAGAGCAATTTCTTAATTGATAATTCTGTAGATAAAGGGTTAATTAGTATTGAGATATATCAGCAATATCAATATTAACTTGTTGATATATTGCAATATTAAATTTTTGTTACTGTGCATTTTTATTTTTAAATCTTTAATATTATAAGTTTTCCAGACTTTGATCTTGTAACTTTGTCTATTTTATTTCATTTTTGTTTTTGTAATTTATGTATTTGTTTTTAAAGCATATCTTATCATGTTCTTTTAGGGTATGTTTTATCAAGTTATACTCTTGAAACTCCAACAGGTAATTCCACTGTCACATATGTGATAATAGGTGTTGTTGCTGGCTGCATATTCATCATTTTTGGATTATGTTATGTTTGTTCGAGTAAGTTTGTTTTGGTGAAACCTAATGATAATCTATACCAATATTTTATAAAAAGGTAAAATTTGTTTATTTTATTGTACCACTTTCAAAAGTATATTGGTGGTCATAGAATCTGTTAAAACATAACAAACATGAGTTATATTTATGTCAGTGACACTATCAATAGGTGGTTGCAAGAGCAAAAAACATTCATTATAGTGATTTCTATTGTACTAGAGACTAGAATTTTAAATATGGCATGGAAGTTACTTATAAAATATAAATGTCCTCTAAGTACAGTTGGAAGAAAATTCGAAATTCAAAAACCCAAGAAACAAAGGGAAAGAGTGCAAAGCATTCTAAAAAATTCTTAATTTATGATTTCTATGCAAGCATAGGAAGTAATAAACTGATTATAAAAGTAATGGTTGTGAATCAGTGGTGACACTCTCTGATCCTACATATAGCGGCATGTGAAAAAGGAGGGGGGGTGCAGTCGCCCCCGGTGTGGAAATTTAGGGGGCGCCAAATTTATACTACCAACGTCATTATTGGCCTGTCTCAAGAAAAATTTGGGTTAGAGGGAGCCAAATTTTAACTACGCCCCAGGCACAATGTTCTCTTTGCACCCCCCTGCTTACATAGTCTATATTTTACACTGCCGTTGCCACTGTCATGTGGGAAAGGCAGGAGCAACAAAGGTTCTAGAAAAGCCTTTAAAAACTTTCTAAATTATGCTTATATGCAATATTAGGATATTCCAAGCTGATTTCATAATTAACCTTGGCAAATTAATGATGACAATCCCCATCCAAACATTCATTGTGGCCAATAAACTTCTGCATAATAAAAATAAAGCCATACCAGATAGCTAACAGATAGGATTTCTAAAGATCAGAAGTCAACAGCGAAAGCCACTGACAGTTCAGAAACCACCCCTTTTGTTCACCTTCTCTTTTCTCTTTTGCCAGTGACCACAAAATGCAATTCAAAAAGAATAGGGAGACATATGATTGATTTTCATCACGGGTGTACTTGCTCAAGATGTGAGTAAAGCAGAGATTAATCAAATACTTCTTCATTTTTTGAAACCCTTTCCTCTTTATGTCATTTTCAAACAGTGAGAAAAACTCCATTTTTCGTAAATAAGACCTGGCATTTAAGTTTGAAATTAGAAAAACTTTGCCTAAGAAAGAATTTTTTGATTTTTGAGCAAAAAATATTTTTACCTTAAGCTGGATTTTGCGAAATTCTATTCCATGTTAAACAAAATAATTTAGGTTAGTTTTCAGACTTATCTGGCGGGACCTCAGTGTCATTTCACATTAAGCGATTTCCTGTGAAGGAGGTTCGACTGTATATATATTGCATGTTAATTCCACTAATCAAGAGTAATGTAAAGGAGGTTGTGAATAAACTTTGGCATGGTAGAATTAAGACTTTTTTCTCAGGAAATGTTAAAGAATTATTTTTTATAAATACAGTTTTGACGGAAGTTAAACTATGAATTGATCACTCAACAAGAAAAGTAAATTCATAAATTCAATAGTTATGAAAATTTAAAAAGTACAAACTAGATATTAATTATTTGCAAAATTGTGTAGCTACTGACAAAAAACTAATGAAAGTAAAATTAGTTTTTTTATGCACTTTTTTAAGCATTAAATGTGTATATATATAAAAAAAGCCTTATTTCATGATTTTGATTCATTTAGTTTAAAAAAATTTCCATTGCAATATGTTAATTTGGCATAGATTCCAATTATTGAAAATTTCCAGCTTTGATTTACACTTGATAGATAGCACAAATTTTTGTATTTATTTAAAATTATTATTATGGCTTTAAATACAGCTGCAGGAAAGAAAAAAGCATTATTTAAATTATTTTTTTGATGCTTCTGATTTTTTTTTATTGAACATATAATCATAATTTATTTGATATTAAATTAATAAATTGTAAGAGTAATTTTGAAATCAATCATTGCACTGTATTTTTTATTTACATTTTCTACTTTTTGGTACTTAAAATTTCTTTATTGCCATTTCACACCCATTTTGCATATTTTCACGATCTTTGTTTGATGTATCTTTAACTCTACTATTTTTGTTGCCTAAAACCTACATTTGTAATCCTTAAAAATATTTGACAATTTAATATGTGCACCCAACTAATGGGAAAACATTTAAAATTAATTTATTAGGTTAAGATCAAGTTTTAAAAATATTAAAATGCATTGTCATCAGAAACACTTCTGTGTTTATCTGATTGAAAAATTCATTACAAATTCCAACATTACATACAAAATCCAAATTAAATAAAAAAGTGTAAAAAAAGCAGTTTTTAAGTATTTTCTGAAAGAAAAGTACATAAGGAGGTAGGAAGAAATTGGATCTTAAATAGACCCTTCACAAAACTTTTTACCTCCAAAACAGTATTCTATACAAAATTCTTTGTTTTAAAAATAAGTCGTTACAAAATTTTTTTGTCTCTAAACTGAACTTTTCATCAAATTTAACCATTTAAAATGAATATTTGACCTGTCATTTTTGCAGTTTTAAGAAAACTTGTGTTTTACATACAACCTGATCATTTCAAATTCGCAAAATTATGACCAGAATTTTCAACAATGTCGAAAGCAATTTTTCAAAACAATTTCACAAAAACTGAACCTTGGACAGATTCCTGATCAGTGTCAACTGTTTTATATGTGATTTCATAATTATTGCCTTCTTAAAAAATTGTCTTCATTATTAAAGTGAGAACTCAAGCCTCTCCTTTTTGTATCTTCTTGAATAAGATAGTTTCCTTTTTCAAACTTTGTTATTTATATTTTTTTTAATTTTGCAGTCTTATTTATATTTAAATCAACAATTGATTCTTGTAGTAATGTTTCTCCTTTATTGTAGCTGTTAAAGTTAATTTTGTGGCTGAAACTGGCAGTGATGAAATAGAGTCAACTCCTGAGAAAGCTGTAATATACATACTTCATTATTATGATGACTTTAATGTGAATAAGCAAAAAGTTGACATTTTAAAAGATTTCTTAGTACAAACTTCCCTCTATAACAGTATCAAAACAATTGAAGATGAACTATCATCCAGTTTAGATGATGTTCACATTTGGGTGAGTGATGTCTTAAAAGAAAAAACCCGAGATGGTAGGATACAAAAAATCATCTTGATAGATTCTGAAGAAGCAGATGATGTGAGTATAAAGATTTTGAAATCTATATAATTGTAATTTACATGCATAATGCATACTTCAGAACATTGAACAGAGTTGCCACTTTCCTTATGAAATGCTTATTAAGACTTTATTTTTCATTTAGAAGTGCTTAATTTTCACCAATAATCTTTAATATTATTTCTACCAAGAGATGTCAAAAGACACTTTTTAGATTTTAACTTAAAATTGTTCTCTAAGTTTAATAATCTCTCCACATTTATTTTTTTTTCTACTTTTAATACAATAGCTGTTAAATTAATTCAGCGATATCATTTTCCTCCTGCTAATCCTGGATCTAAAATTTTGCATATGGTATATTTATTTCTACCATGAAGCATTTTTTGACACTTTAAGTATTTCATAATTTCTGATTTTTAAGAATTTTATAATTCTAATTTTTAACCATTTTATATATAAATATCAATACCATTTTACAGCAATTATCATCAGATTTGGGAATTCTGATTTCAGTTGTAACGGAAAATACAGAAGTTGCTGCATAACTTTGATATTCGCTTGTTTTCAATCATGTTGCATTTTAAAGTAGCTCATTACAATGACTAGTTCTAAAAAATTTAAGAATGCATATAGTTTTCCAATTTTGATAGTAAGTTCAGTACTGGTAAATTTTGTTTCCATTCATTTAAAAGCTATGGTATTGAATAAGGAAAGAAATTTATGACCTTGCTTGTTTCACACCTTGCTTGTTTTTATGATTATTTATTTATTTATTTGTTGTTGTTGTTACAATGTTTGAATATTTAAACATGAGATTGGAAGTTTAAGTTAATAATATTAAAATATTCAATTATGTTTCTAATGTAAAAAAAAAAAAAAAAAATTATTATTATTATTATCATTATTTTTTTTGTGTGTGTGTGTTTGTATGTGTAGAAGAGGTGTGATTACATTTATGCATATTAGTAATTTTTAGATTGGTGAATTAAGTTAGAATTTACAACCTGATTAAATAATCTCTAATAAATATGCTTCAATGTATAAATAAATATACTTCTCAAAATATCTATATTTTAACTGGTAATTTGAAATCCCAATAGTTTAGGCAATTATTTTCATTAAGATGCAAATGTGTCAAAAGATCCTTTTTGGTAGAAATAGTGTTAAAAAGGTTCTGATTTTACCTCCAAAATGGAATGTAATCAAATGTGACACAATTTTCTTCTAATATTTTATGCCATATTAAAATGATAATAAATCTGTATAGTTGAGCAGGATTGGCGATCGTTCAGAAGAATGTTTATCTGAACATCAAGCTTTAACACTAAAAACAGAAGGAAAAATAAGTGGACATGTGCAGTTTGTTTTCTCCCTTCCTAACCTAATTACACAAGAGTTCACTTTCTTTCGTTCACTTCTTCAAAAAACTTTATCACAAGATCATCAAAATGAAATTTGGGAAATATGCATATTGTTGGAAGAAACTTTTAGACAACATAGATTTTGTCACATGTGATTTTCTAATAAAATATTCTTGGTGCCAATAAAATTAAAATTAGGTGTCCTTTTTTAGGGACACCGCACCGGAGAAGGTTAAATAGTAAGGCGGAAAGTTCAGTGTCTGTCACCGTGGCACTCATTCTGTTAACTAACTCATTCACTTACTCACTCATCGACTCTTTTTCTCTCTCAGACACATACACATATGTACGTTAAAATAACTAAATGGAAAAGGGGTTCCAAAAATGAAGACCATATTAAGAGATGGCAAATTATTAACCATTTATGGTTCAAAAACTTAAATATGTATCCCCAAAGTTCTAGGGACTTAACTAGCATGTAGTTGAGTATAAAGATAATTTTTAATGGTTTTTAAAATAATCGGCTGATGCTAAAACAATGTTAAAGAAAGCCCAATATAACGCTGTTGTTGGGAAACATGTTTCACACCCATGTTATAATGTAACCGCTGTACATTGGAATGGTATCAAAGAAATGATACAATACGATGAAAACAGTTATCTGCTTTGAGAAATGTAACTACCTTTATCATTCATTTAACACAAATTTAATCTTACACTATCTTAAAAACGTCCATAAGTGTTGTTTGACAAACTGAGATGTTTCATTGAGCATATAGTTGAGTTATGAAGCCATATTGGTGGATTTTTGCATGCTCAGATCAATGATTTGCATGGCTTTCTGAAACATTAAACAGATATGCAAAAATACTGTCATTTACTTAGATGATTAATGCAACATTATATTATGTTTTTAAATATGGTATTCCAATTAGTTAGTGTAAAATAAAAATAAACCTTTTCAAATCTATAGCAGAAAACAAAAGTAACATTTTATTATTTGGAATCCACAGACTCTTAAAAGGCGAAATCGTTAAAATTTTGTTGTTATTTAGTGTCTTCCAGAGCAGAAAAATTTCGATGGAAAGGAAAAATTAAAATAAAATAAAGATGAAAATTTTACTAGTTCAGAAATAATTCAGGATCTACCAGATTTTTTAATTAAAAACGGTTTTCATCAGCTCTGTATGCTGCACCAGGCAGAAATTTGGCCATCTTTAACTTGGGTATCCTGCTATAATCAAAACATAACAATAATAATTCCTTTTACAGATTTTAAATTACATTTCAAACTATTAAAAAAAAAAAAAAAAAAAAAAAAAAAAAAAAAAAAAAAAACGAAGTTGAAGTTAGCTTGTTTTTTAGAGAGTCCGATTCTTTTACGTAACTTTGGGCCAAGATAGAAAGAATATTAAATGGGCAAAGAATATTAAATATTATTACTTGAGAATTACATATTATTACTTGGAAAGAATATTAAATATTATTACTTGAGTTAACTGCAAAGCTTTCATCTTAAAATATAGATAGCAACACTAGTGTGAGTTTGGCAGCTCATTAGAACTAAACTAATTCGTCAAGATTTCAACATTGTAGTTAATGGATTCGTGACATATTTTACAATATTCATTCGCAGTTCTTATTTTATCCCAGTGCATCTATAAATAAATATATGAGGATGTTGCTTAAAATAATACAGATTTCTTAATATTTAATTATAAAATATAGATAATTTTCTGCCAAACCATATTTTCTCATCTATAAATGATGTAAGAAAAAGCAAATAGTTTTGTGCCTGTTTTATTAAGTGTAGGGATATTTTTTATTGCTTCATTGTTGTTTGTTTCATTATTTTATTTTATAGAAATCGTTAAAAGATTGCTTAGAACATATTTATTTTGAGGAAGTAGCTGGAACCCTATGTTTATTCTGTCATTTTGATAAAATACTAGTTAATAAAAACATACATATATGCAGTTGAACTTCATTATCCGGACACTTTCATGTTTAGAAAAAGGTGTCGTCATAAGCAGAGTGTTGAGGTAACTGGAGTAGGAGAAAAATAGGTTTATAAAAAGCTGCATTTTTAAATTAATATAAAACAATTTTAAATTCATATTTGCTCTTGCATTTTTAAGTACTGAAATGTTATTATTAAACAAATTAAACACTGAAACAGAACTGAAAATAATAAAAATCAGATTTCTTGATAAGAATAAAAGTCTATCATAAGTGTAGAAATGAAATGTTTTACAGTTCAAATATGCATCTACATATTTGCCACAAGAACAATTCCAATAATACCTGGCCTTTTTCTTTGCTGACATTCCCTGAATCGTACACTCTCAGTGTAAAACACAATGGTTCAGTAACCATGGGGTGGGGGATGGGGGGGGGGGAGATAGAGAATGCACAGGAAGAATGAAAGAAATCTCACTTATTAAAGTGGTCATAGTGTATAGGTTTGTTTATTCAGATAAACAATTGAAAAAAGTTTTTTCTTTATATCAATGGCTGTTTTAAATGCTTTTGTAAAAAGTTTGGTCTAGACCTATGTTGTACAAAAATTTTTGTGCCTGTAAGATGGATTATGAAATACAGACAAATTTCATAAACTATCAGGATATCCAGAGCTGAGTTTTATTCACCAATATTTATTTACATTAAAACATATGTAAAAAATGAAAACTTTGATAAACTGACATAAGCAGAGTGACATAAAAACTGGGTGCCAACAATATGAAGCCTCCCTATACATATATATATACAGGGTGTCCGAAAAGTCTGGAAACGGTCGAATAACTCGAGAAATACATATGAGATTGAAAAACGTAAATATACGTGTTAAATATTTTTAAATAAGCTACTCAGTGATACCAAATTTGACCTTCGTAAGCGACCCCCTGGGGGTCAGAGGGGGTCCAACTTTGAAATCTTAAATTATAACCCCCATTTTTTATTGCAGATTCGGATTCTACGGACAAAAATACGCAACTTTTGTGTTTGATGTTTATTTCGAATCCTCGTTTATCACGGTGTATTCGAGCATATTAAATCGATACATTTTTCGGCTTTTCCAACGGTATTTTCCCTAATCGAAACTAATTGGGGAGAATTTAAGACATCAAATTCCTCGTCTTTTGCAAGAATAGCGTTTCCTGAAAATCACCCATGCCGATTATTTCGATAGTACTACACACTGTTAAAAATCTGACCCATTTGCTGTAGCGTCACTCCACAGCTTTTATAGAATATCTGTTTCATGACCAATGAGAATGTTCCATAACACAGTAAAGTACACTGTAAAAAATTGATACTTTTGCTGCATCGTCACTCCACCACTTTTATAGAAAACGATTGCTTTACTGTGTTATGGAGCACTCTCATTGGTCACAAAAGAGATATTCTATAATAGCTGTGGAGTGACGCTGCAGCAAATGGGTCAGATTTTTAACAGTGTAGCACTATTGAAATAATCGCCACGGGTGATTTTCAGGAAACGCTATTTCTGCAAAAGACGGGGAATTTGACGTCAAAAATTCTGCCCAATCAGTTTCGATTAGGGAAAATCCTGTTGGAAAAGCCGAAATATGTATCGATTTAATATGCTCGAATACACCGTGATAAACGAGGATTTGAAATAAACATCAAATACAAAAGTTAAGTATTTTTGTCCGTAGAATCCGAATCTGCAATAAAAAATGGGGGTTATAATTTAAGATTTCAAAGTTGGACCCCCTCTGACCCCCAGGGGGTCGGCTGCGAAGGTCAAATTTGGTATCACTGAGTAGCTTATTTAAAAATATTTAACACGTATATTTTCGTTTTTCATTCTCATATGTATTTCTCGAATTATTCGGCCGTTTCCAGACTTTTCGGACACCCTGTATATGTGTGTGTTTGTGTTGCTGTGATAGACCGAAATTGGAGAATATTGACTTTCACTGGTGAATGTTAACACATACCAAACAACATCAATGAAAGAACAAATATTTTATGACGACATTAATATAATTGATTGTACTTTACTTAATAAACTCTACTGAACCACGATTTTTTAAAAAATTAAATACATTGAGAGTAAGTGAGTAAACAATTGTTTTTATTTTTCTCAAGAAAGGTACTCTAAAATTCTTTATAAAGTGATTTCTGTTAATTGTAAGTAAAGCACTGCTTTTTATTACAGGTAATTAAAACACTTCTATGCTTAAACAGGGAAGAAAAATTATGCCTCAGGCATAGATTATGAAACACTTTCCAAAACATTCGAAATAATGCAACAAAACTGCACCATTCAATAAGTTAAAATATTATGTCTAATTCAATCATATGAAAATGCACAACTCATTTGAAAACCTAATTTGAGTTGTTCCCATCTACAATTAGAAAACTAGCTGAATTATTTGTGCAGCCCTGTACATTATTTATATCAATTTTGAGATAGCATAATGTCTTTAAAATACTGTGCAAATAATTTTCTCCCACAGACCATAATGTAATGGAATTTTTTGGGGTGCCCCTGTAAATGAGTTATTCATCTTGCATACTTCAGATACAATGCCAAACATGGCTAGGTGACCCTAAAATAAAGTTTACCAATTGCATGAAAGTTGGAGTTTTTTGTGAGAGTTAGAGCGTGGACAGACGGACAGTCAAACAGAATGCATACTTTTTAACTTTGTTAAAAAGTGATAAAAATTAATTATGATCTAAAGTAAATGCAAATTTTCAACATATTGAACATTCACCATTAGAACATATTGATTGTCAACATTTGCCGGTGTAAGTCAGGAATAAGAATTTTTTGGACATACACCAAGCGATTATGTAACTGTTAACTTTCACCTGTGAGAGTCAACATTCTCCACATTTTGGTCTTTCATAGAAACATATATGTAGTGATGGGCGATTCTCGGAAATTTCCTATTCGATAAAAATCGTAATCGTAAAAAAGCGCATTCGATAAAGTTATCGATTAATTTCGAGAATCTACAATCGAGATGTTTTTACAATCGATTATTAAAATCTTTGTTATTACATGTTTAAAAAGCATAATTTAATAAATACATGGAAACTGAAAACAAATGAATTTAAAAAACAACAACAAACCAAAAGGATGTTATAATGGAGCCGCAATAGTAGAAAAGTCATGTAACGGCGTTCCTTGGTTTCAAAAGTTGTAAAGTCGCAAGTAGCAAAATGGCCAAAAAAAAAAAATAAAATAAAATAATCAAAAGCACTCCTAGTGAAAGAACATGAACTAAAAGGATATTAAAAGGGATCAAAATCTTTTATTGATTTTTGTACATATATTGAGATACGATCTACAATTCTCCCATTATTAGAAGACTCTCTATTGAAATTCATTAAACGGACCACTCAGGGGGGGGGGGGGGCAAAGTAGTGCAGGAGCAATGAAAATGCATAATATGAGTAAATGGTCATTAGGCTTTCCAACAATACTTGGCATGATGGGTGTCGGTTAAATTTATTAAAGAGTTTCCCGTGGGGGCAAAGTGAGGCGGGATGAGAGCGGGAGGTATCTATATTAATAAAATAACAAATCGCTCTGTGTGTGTGTGTGTGTGTGTGTGTGTCTGCGATAGTTAGCGAAAACTACGGTACGTACGAAGCTCAAAATTTTTCTGAGAGTAGCCCAATATCTCTCCTGATGCACCTGACGCTCAGAATTTCAAAATTCTATTTATTAACTGAGTAATTAATTAAATCCCAAACCTCACTCTCATAAAAAATCGCTTTTTTTAGCCTTTTTTAATTTTCATTCTCTTATGGTTGGTTGGTTGCATAAAATTTTCGCAGAAATAATTTTAAAAACTGAGACTGACCTTTAAAATTCATAGACTGGCAAACTGTCAGTTTAAATGAGGTTTTTTTTTTTTTTTTTTTTTTTTTTTATTTATCACAGCTGCTGTACGCCATGGAGGAAAAAGATAGGTGGTGGCGAAGTAAATCGAAAAAAAGAAAGGTTTGCAAGAGGAAATCATTTATCGCTGAAATTTTAATGTCTCAAAATAAAGCACGAGGAAGGAATTTTGTATTAATAAGACGGATTGGAAGAAATGAATTACAGCTGAAGCATATTTTACGAAGAAATAATAATTTTTTTAAATGTTTTTTTCTATTATATTATTTATTAAAATACATGTTTGTTTTTAAAATAATTGAAATTGGAAAATTAAAAATAATTAAATGTCAAAACAAAATTAAATAAAATATTGAAAATATATGATTTGAAGTAAAAAATTGTATTACTAAAAGTTTTCTCTTTTTTTCAGAAATTTTTAATACTTTATAACATAGATGAAAAATGTTTATGATTTAACAACATATTTATAATTCCATGTGAATATATAAAATATAGTGATGAAAAGATTCTTTTAAAATCATCCATGAACACTTAAATAATAATATTAATCTAAAATCTAGATTTCAGAGTGCAGACGATTTTAAGACATTAACGAAAGAATGTTGATTTTTCAAGCAAAGTCTTAAATGATGCTTCTATATTGATATTTCAAAGTCATATGATAAAAATAATCAAATAGTTCTTGCCTATGATTGATCTAATTGTATCTTTCATGCATTCTGATCGTGTATTACAGGCAATAATGGCACAAAACGCTATTTTTTAAACGAAATTATTGCCATCTATTCAATAACAGTTTAAAAGGTAAAAAACAAAAACAAAGAAATACTGGTTTAAACCAGTTTAAATTGATCAGAGTTTCAAAGCACATGGTTTTATTGGTGCTAATTTGGACTTAATGTCGCGGATTTTAGAGTTATATTTTTTGCGTCACCCCAAGACATTATACTGCCACTCTATTAATTTTTTTTACTATATGGTTGTACGCATATTTTTTGCATTTCGAACATTAGAATGTATGAGTCATTAGCTGTGTTGCAGTAAAAAACATTACACAACACTTTTATATGAGTTTATTTTTTTAATCATTGATTAAATTTAAATGTGTTCTATTCAATTTAAAATTGTAATGTGGCTTTAATTTGTTTAAAAAAAAAAATAAAATAGCTGTTTGGCGTACAATTGTTTGTATCCGCAAACGATTCATTCACCATAATAAATTATCAAATAGCTAAGTAAATTATCTATCTGAAATAGCCATAAAAACAATAGTAGCAAAACTGATTATAACCTTAATGTTTAGACTAATTTAAACATAACCCGATTCCAACCAGAAAAAAAACAGAACACACTCCGGTCCGTGATACACAAAATTTCCGTGAGTATAAACCCGACCCTGACCTAAAAATTCTGTTTGGGAAAAACTATGGATTTGATAACTGACCCGAACCAAATCTGAATCCCGCAAAAATGTTCAAGTGAAGCATAACCCGATTCAAACAAGGAAAAATAATTTTCGTGGGCATGAAATCTGACCCGAACCTAAATATTTTCTTTAAAAAAACCCGAAATATGACGCGAACGAAATCTGAAACCGATAAAAATATTCCAGAGAACTATAACCCGATCCCAGCAACACAAAATACTTTCCATGGTCATAAACCTGACTCAAACCTAAAAAACTTCGTTTGAAAAATCCTGAACTTTGACCCAAACCACATCTAAATCTGACCAAAGTATTCGAAAGAACCATAACCGGATTCGAGTAAGATAAAATAATTTCCTTGGACATGAACCCGATACGAACCTAAAACTCCCATTCAAAAAAATACCTGACATTTGAATCGAACCAAATCTGAATCTGACAAAACTATTTCAAACAAACGCAACCGGATCCAAACAAGACAAAATATTTCCATGGACATGAACACAATCCGAACCCCAAAAATTTCTTTAAAAAATCGCAAATTGAACGAAATCTGAAATTGGCAGAAATATTCCAGTGAAGCATGTCCTTATTCGAACAAGACAGAATTATTTCCGTGAACATGCAAAAAGACCCGAACTCAACACTTATATTTGAAGAAAAAACTCGAAATCTGAATTGAACCAAATCTGGACCTGGCAAAAATATTCCAAAGAACTATAACCCAATTCAAGCAAGACGAAATAATTTCTATGGACATAAACCCAACTCGAACCTAAAAAATTCGATTTGAAAAAAACTGAAATTTGACCCAAACCACATCTAAATTCGACCAAAATATTCGAAAGAATCATAACTGGATTCGAGTATGACAAAATAATTTCCGTGGACATGAACGAGATCCGAACCTAAAAATTCTATTTGAAAAAATACCTGAAATTTGAATCGAACCAAATCGGAACCTGATAAAAAAATATTCCAAAGAATCGTAACCGGATCTGAATAAGTCAAAAAATTTCCATTCACCTGAACCGAATCTGAACCTAAAAAAATTCTTTGAAAAAAATCACAAAATCTGAACTGAACCAAATCTGAACTTGAAAAAAAATATTCCAGTGAAGCATGTTCTTATTCAAACAAGGCTGCATAATTTCCGTGAACACTCAAGAAAACCCGAACCTAAAAATTCCATTTGAAGAAAAAGCCGAAATCTAAATTGAAACAAATCTGTTCCCGACAAAAATATTCCAATGAACAATAATTGTATCCGAGAAAGGAAAAATAATTTCCATAGACATGAATACGACCCGAACATTATAACTCAATATCAAAAAATACCTAAAATCTGAACCCGACAAAAATGTTCTAATGAATCATAACCAGATCCGAACAAGACAAAATAATTTCCATGGACATGAAACCAATATATGGTTTAGTAACATTTAGGTTGCAATTACATTACGGTAAGTCTTTGATTATATTTAATATCCCGTTAGGTTACAGTTAGGTCACGGTTAAGTTAAAGTTAAATCGCATTTGTTTTATGGTTAGAATAAGGATATGTTACAATAAAGTGAAAGCTAGGTTACATTTATGTTATATTTAATTTACGGTAAGATACTGTTAAGTCAAAGTTAGGTTACAGGCAAGTTATGGTTACGGTAAAAAAGTTTACGGTTAGGAATTTATCCATAGAATGGACATTATGCATGATTTGATTAAAAATAACACTTACTTTTGTTAAATGGCTCTGAAATTATAATACTACATACCAACACTTTAGCTATGAGCGAGTATCAGTTTCATTCATGGTATAGTCGGATTTAAGAGTGATATAATTAGTTTGAAATTCAAAATATTTCACTTGGGATTTCTATGTGAAAAAAAAATAATTAACTATGTGACTTAACAGTGATTTTTGATCAACACTTTAACATGAAAATCATGCAGTCGTTGGATGCATATTCCCTCCCACATTTCTAATCGCTCATTTTGAGTATTTTTAGAGCTTAACATTAGCTGTTTTTTAAACCGATTTTTCACACAGTCAGTGGCCACGTATTTCAAACAATGCATTTCTGCATGTTTCGAGTTAATGATAAAATCATACAAATTTCAAGTTCGTTTAATATTGTTAATATGGACCCGGGCAACGCCGGGCGGGTCAGCTAGTATGAAATAAAATGGTAATTACAGAGCTTTCTAATGATATATCACGAAAGAGGAGTCAACAAAAGATATAAAAACACTATCCTTAGAATTCCAACTATTGCAGTACCCGGAATACAGCCTGTCCTCACAGTTTGTGAATTTTTCATACATTATAAATTATATATTGGAAGTCTCTATTAAAAAAAAAAAAATCAGATCTGAATTCACAAAAACGAAATGATTTCAAAAAAGTTTGAAAAGCGCTTCTGTAAGGAGGCCAAATGGAGGAAAAGAGAAGAAAGATTCATAATATGAAAAAGTGGTATGAAAACTTCTTTTGATTTATCTTATGACGGGTCCATAAAAAGCTTCATATTTACTCCTCACTATTCCACTATTTTTTTTCTTCCCTGAATACATCCGGAAATCACGCAGCCTCGCTTTTAAATGTTTATATTTAATAAAATATTTTTACCAAAGGGCTCCATCAAAAAATCACATTTAAAATGAAATTTATTCTCAAAATAGCTACGATTTAAAAAATTCACCCCTCATCGCTCCCCTCCCCCCTGCGGAAATTCAACCCCAGGAGGAGAAACGTTCATAATGTGAAAGAGTGATTCGAGAAACATTCCAATAATCAATCACACGAAGGGTCCAAAAAAAATTTGGAATTTACTCCTCACCCGCAGGTTTAATTTTTCTTAACAGAATACACCCGGAAATCACACATCCCCACTTTAAAATGTTTATAATTAGTAATTTTTATTAGAAGGTTCCATCAAGAAACCACTTCTAAAATGATAGTTATTCTAGAAATAGCTACGATTAAAAAAATTCTCCCCCCCCCCCCCCCCCCCCGTCCTGAAATTAAACTGCAGGAAGAGAAAGGTCCATAATATGAAAGTGTATTCCGAAACCTTTCCTATGACATATCACATAACGGACCCAAAAAAAGTTTGAAATTTACTCCTCACCCGTGGCCATAATGTTACTTTTTCTTCCCAGAAAGCACCAGGAAATCACGCAGTCCCCATTTTAAACTTTTGTAGTTATGAAATAATATTTACCGGAGCGCTCCTCTGAAAACCACATCTAAAATGATATTCATTGTCGAAATAGCTAAAAAAAAAAAATCACCTTTTTATTGCTCACCCTCCCCCTCCTGAAATTCAACTCCAGGAAAAGAAAGATTTGTAAAATGAAACGGAGGTGCCAAAACATTCCGATGATGTATATATAACATGACCGGTTAAAAAAAAAGGTTTGAAATTTACATGTCACCCGTGGGTTCACTTATTTTTCCTAGAATACATCTAAAAATGATGCAGCCCCCACTTTAAAATCTTTATATTTAATAAATAATATTTACCGGAGAGTTCCATAAAAAAATCCACACCAAAAATAACATTTATTGTCGAAATAGCTAAGATTAAAAAAATTCGCCCCCTCATCGCTCCCCCCCTCCCCTCCCCTACCCCTCCCCTTAAAATTCAACTCCAAAAGTAGAAAGATTCATAATATGAAAGAATGATTAAAAGAGCTTTCGTATATGCCTCTCATTTCAGCAAATTTCATCCCGATAAAATCAGGCATAACGAGAAAATCATTTCATCGTGATGAAAATTAACCTCGATTGAAATAGGTTTATCGAAGGACTTGTAACTTCCATATGAAATTTAACCTTGATAAAAACGGCACTCCGAGAATCTTGTGGTTTGCTGATGAATGCCTTTTTCGATAAGGCTGATTTTCGTTCTCGCTGAGAATAGAGATGACGAGCTTTATCGAGGCGTTTTGTCGATGAAGCTTTGTGAAATGAAAGTTTTATCGAAAAACGAAATACAGAAAGAAGCATGAGAATATGACAATAACTTGTGAAATGAAGACCTAATTTTCAAAGTTTCTGGTATTTTAGTCTTACCATGCTGTCATGTAAGTGGTGACCCCAATAAATATTATTTATATTAAAAAAAAAAAAATCAAAGAGGGGGTTGGAAAGGGGACAAACATATGTTTAAAACTGTAGCGATTTCTACAATACCTATCAATTTAAGTGTTGTTTTTTTTCATCGAAGCATTCGGTAAATATTATTTATCAAATGGAAAAAAATTTAAATGTCTGCTGCAGGAAATTGGGGGCGAAAGGGTTGGGCTGACGGGGGGCAGGGGAGGGGGACAATTTTCACTTTTTAAACCCGTCATATTGTATATCATCTTGAAGATCTCGAATTACTGTTTCATATTATGATGCTTTCTTACCCCCCCCCCTTCTGATTTTGGTTCCCACGGCGGGAGGGGGGGGGGTTGGCATTTTTCGAAGCTTTTTGTGTTTTTATCATTTTAGATCGAATTTTTTACTTGAAAACGTACTTAAGCATATTGGAAATTTTTTTGAGATGGAAAAAACCATTGAACTAGCTACATTGTTACTGTAACCTAGGCACATTGTTTTAAAGTTTTCCTCTTTGAGGACTTCTTCCAAAGGTGAGGGGCTTGACCTGCCCCCCCCCCCCCCAACATATACTTTAAAATATTGCTCATTTTTTTCTCTACCAATTTTAACTTAAAAGTTTAAGCTATATGGCACAAGCGGTGTTATTGACCCCCCCCTTTTGGTTATTCACCAACTTAATTTTGCTCATTTCTTCACTTCAATTTTTAAAAGGCTATAACTTTGCTTGTATGGGAGCTACAGTGGCGAGAAAAATTATAGCATAGCTAACTTTTCGTCGCCGCTCTTTTTGCAGTTTTACGGTTTTCCCCATAGCACCGGTTTTTTTTTGGGGGGGGGAAGGGGGCCAGGGTGGGGGGCATTTTTCATTTTTTGATGTAATATGTTTATTGAAAGCTTATGCTTCATACATTACCAATTTAGCATAAAAAAGTTTCTCCCGTCATTCTGGGTCACGTTACGGGCCCATAATGGGTTGAAATTTAAATTTCTCAAATTTCTTCGAAGTTTTCGCTAAATCGGCATCTGGAAAACATCGTACCAATGTGGTGCGTGTATGACATCTGCATCATATAAATATTGTTCACCACTGCTGGGACTCTGGCCTCCTCTCGCGTGTAGGCGTTAATTTACCGCGGTTACTTGGTCCCTGTATTTCCTGACGATAAAAAAAAAATACACACGTAATTGTTCAAGTTTTGACTTCTGTCGACAGTTCCAAAATGTTTTTACGGATTTTGCAATAATCAATATTTATAATATACATGGAATTTAGAAAAGCAGGAAGTGTTTGTTTGGCATGTGACCACTTATTGATCTTATGCACCTCGATTTTATATATTCCCCCCCCCACTCCGTTACCTTGGGGGGGGCAGTTTTCAAAATTTAACGTTCAGTTCGAGATTACGTTCGGTTGTTCTTTCAATTCAAGATTTTTTTTTTTTTTTTGTTTACAAGATTTTGCTGTGCGTGCACACTGCATTTCGTATATGATGCCTTATACAGCGAGGACCCAGTTCGAGATTTCATATTACAAGATTACGTATAAGTTAGAGACACCAGTGAAAGGAGGGGCTCACTAGCAAGTGAATCCGTCGTGTCTTTATTAACACAGACTCATTCACCTGTAGTAGACTCTTGATAAAATTGAATCCTGTATGGTATAAAAGCAGTTGCAAACTGGAGTCATCGAGAAAAATTTTACACAATCGAAAGTTATCGAGATGTTCATACAATCGAGAAAATCTTCTCGTTATTGACCATCACTACATATATGTACAATAAAGTACAGATTGTAAACTTCCTGCCTTATATTTAAATAGTTTTTATTTTATTTTACATTTCCAAATACAAGCTTCCCCCCAATCCCTGACTTTTTTTGGGGGAAAAAAATTATCTAAAAATCTAAGGGCAATAATTATGAATATTTGATTTTTTTTTGGTGTATTTTCATATGTTTTTACTTAATCTTATTAAATTCCCGCCCCACTCCCTCTCCCACATGGAATGTCTGCTTCCCTCCTTTGCCCTCCCTCCACATCTCAAAAAATTTAACATATAGAAAATCTTAATTCTTTTGTTATATTTGTTGCTCATTAGTAACAATAAGTTAAATAAACAGCTATCTAAATTACACTGTTTTATCCAAAAGTTGCTCTTTTTCCCCTGACTTCCATCAAGCAAAGTTTAAAATCTTCAAAATTTTTATTATCTTCTTAATTCTTTCCTGTTTCTTATTTAGTAGTAAGATAAATTACCTAAGATCCCATCTACATAATTTCATATAAGTCTCACTCATCTAAAATCTTCATCCTCTGTGATATTTTGGCTATCTTTTTGCCCCAAGTTGAGGAGGGGATTTCTAAATATGTGAAAAGAAAGCAAATGATATCAAATTTTCTTTTTTGCAGTTTGGCTGTATTCACCCCTGAATCTCATATGTATTTTATGTTTAAATAGAAAGAGAAAAACAAGAATTTACACTGTGTTTGTGTCTTTTTTTTCTGTTTGTAGGAGAGAGAGGCAAATATAAAAAAAAAGAACATTTTTAGGGGAGAAAGTGAGAAATATTTTAGGCAGTCATTCAAATATTTTTACAGCAAAATTATAAATCAATCGGAAAAAAAGTTAAAGAACTTGCAAGATCTGCAGTGGGGGTCATCATATAAAGGTAGGGCGTCAGGAGAAAAGAAGCAGAGATTTCTGGAGAAAGAGCTAATTTAGGTGATGTATTATTTATTTATTACTATAGTGTATTTAATAGGTCAGAAAAGAAATTTTAAGTTAGTTTTATAGGTTAAATTATGTATGTTTGATACCAAGGGGGGGGGGGGACAGGAAAGCATTTTCTTCATGGGATGGAGGTTTAGATCATTGATAAAATATTGTTGCAATAAAATAATAAAAAGTAATTAAAAAAAATAAAGTTTTAAATTTTTTTTCTTTTTTGAGGGGTAGGGCATTTAGATTTTTTTTAATGCAAATCAGAAACCTGGCAAAAAATGGGAGATTCTCACCCCTTATTTGCCTTATTTACTTTTAAATTAATAATAAAAAAAGTTTTTTAATACTTTTTTTTTTATCTTGATTATAAGCTCCTTTACCAAATTTAACTTCTTTTTATTTTCAAGAAGGGGGCTTACAATCAGGATTTTACAGAATGTAAAGGAAAACTAAGTCAATAATTAAGAAGAATTAAGATAATAATTAACAGTAGTTTAATATATTTAAATTACTATTTACACTTTAGTATAAGACAAAGAAGGAAAGGGGCTTTTGCAGCAAACTAACTGCGGCATGAGAATTTTGACCAGACCTTTCCTCTTACTCTCTCTCTTATTCATAAGAGCTTGTGTGTTATGAGAGCTCCCTGGTCTCTGTCACTTTGAATTTAATTCTGCCTCCAAGTAGCAGAATTTTTTTTTTGTAATCAGCAAAGTAAGTAGAAACTTTAAAACAGGGGGGGGGGGGGGGAAATCCATTCCCGGAACTATGTTTTTCTTTTTCGCGTTCATTGAGGAAATTTGAGTTTTTTTTACGAAATTTTTCGCAATCCTTTGTCAAATGTCGCATTTTTTTTTTTTTTTTTTTCGTGATACCTGGACAAAATTTGTGATCTTTTGGCGAATTTTGCGTTTCTTTTTTCGCAAACTTACCCATTTTCTCACGATCTGTTTACAAAATTTGGTGGTTTTTTTTTTTTTTTTTTTTTTTTTTTTTTTCCAGGATCTTTTGTCATTGTTTCAAGCTCTTTTTTACAAAATTTACGTTTTTTCGCAATCTTTTGATGAAATTAGTGTTCCCCCTCCATGATACGTGGACAAAATTTGTCGTTTTTGTGCAATCTTTTGATGAAATTTGTTATTTTCTCGCGATCTTTTTACAAAATTTGTCATTTTTTCGAAATCTCTTGTTGAAATTTGACGTTTTATTGGGATCTTTTGCCAAAATGTTATTATTTTTTTTTTCCGTGATCTGTTGATGAATTTCGCTGTTTTTTGCAAACTTTTGACAACCTTTGCATTTTCTCCATGCTCCTTTCACAAAATTCATGTTTTTCCCGAGATCTATGGCAAAATTGGCAATATTTCTTTGAACGATTGACAAAATTGATTTTTGAGAACATATCTTAAAATTAACGATACTTTTTGTGTTCGAATTTTTTGGATCCATGACTGATTTTTATTTTTTAATTTTTGGAAATGATTGTTATGTCTTAATTTTTCAGAAAATTTGGAAGAGAATCGCCCTGATTTATAATTTAAAGTTAATCGGATCATCGTCAATTGCACGAGGTGCGGATCATTTTACAATGACACATGGCAAATAATTTCTAGCAAACTTTTTTTTTTCTAAATTTTAACATTTGAAAAATAGTCTGCAGATGTTAAAACTGTTGTTAGCTTTCGTTTTTTCAAAAACTAAAACAAAATCACTTCACCTTTTTTCATTCACGTATAAAAACATTTCATATTTATTTACTTAGAAGGTGTCACAAATAAAAATTAAATTAAAGAGTTGACATGTTTCGGTTCATTAATAAGAACTGTAATAAAAATTAAATTAAAGAGTTGACATGTTTCGGTTCATTAATAAGAACCGTAATAAAAATTAAATTAAAGAGTTGACATGTTTCGGTTCATTAATAAGAACCGTTCTTATTAATGAACCGAAACATGTCAACTCTTTAATTTAATTTTTATTTGTGACACCTTCTAAGTAAATAAATATGAAATGTTTTTATACGTAGTCTGCAGATGTTCTCAAGAGTCTGTAATGTGCGTCGCAGTGTTGTGCCGATTCTGTGTCTGGGTTCTGTCATTTGCTTTATTAATTTGTTCCCAATCCCTGAATGTGAAAATGTATATCAGTAATTCCATTCTGTTTTACAGTCACCTATGTTAGCAGCTTCTCATGGGAAAAGGGTATTCTTCTTTCTTATTGCTATTGCGAGCATAGTGGAAACATTTAACCACACTCGCATATATTTTCTTAAACTTATTTAAAACCATCATATTCTTTTTTTCTGTTTTTAATATTTGCTGGTTTTATCTCATATAATACTTACTAATTTTGTTTTTTAAGTGTATGTTTATTTTTTTATTCTTTTTTAGGAAGGAGCTATTGAAAACTTGATATTTAATGACTTAATAGCTCAGCTTAAGAATAATTTATCCCAGTCCCTTTCATCATATGACAGACTTTTTGTTGTGCAAATAAATGGCATTCCTGGCTGTTCTGACAAACTTGAAAATGTTGTTAGGGGGCATCGTTTTCACATCCCTAAGCACTTAATTGATTTAAGTCTTAATCTCTACTCTGTATCTAAATCCCATGTTTCACCTTTTCAGAAACACATAGAAAATGTATATATGAATCATCCTATAAGAAATTGGGATGAAAGATAAAAATCATTATTTACAGAGTGTTCAAGGCAAACTTTATATCCAATCTAAAAATTCATTTCAACATGCATCTCTTTTCTAAACTAACTATCCTTAACTCCCAACCAGCATTCTCTGTTTTTTTTTTTTTTTTTTTTTTTCCATGCACTTTTTGTAGGCACTTGATTTTCACTTGAATTTAATACATTAATTCAAATATTTAAAGCCTCAAAGTTATTAGTTATGACTTTTTGCCTCTTATATTATATTTGTTATATACATTTTATTGTATAGACAAGTTCTTGATAATGTTCTCAAAAATTATTCTTTCACACTTAGCATTCTGAAATCATCTGCATTTTTAAGCATAAAAACATAAAATTTGCAGCTAGCTGTAACTATTGAAGTGGTTTAGAATCAGATTTTTGTTTTTGATAAATGCTTTTACATCATGAGTTGCAATCAGTGATGACCTCTCCTGGAATGTCATACCATGAAAATTGGATTTAAGTGACAACATTGACAGCATTTTAAAAAAGATCACCTGATCTTAATTTTTTAAAATGCTGCAATGTGTTTTAAAAGTTACTTTCCTTGCCATGCAGTGAGAAATTTTTTTTAATTTAAAACATTTTAATCACATATTGGACTTGGCACCCCTGCTCGATACATTATTAAACCAAAGTTGTTATACTTTTTTTTTATTTGTACTTTTGAAAACAGTTATTACTATTTGCAGAATGCTAGATAAAATACAAAAATGTAAACAAAATGTTTTAATTTATATGACTATTAATGTAATACTGAAAAATACGTAAATCAACAAGTTATTTAAAAAATTATTCTTACTTTATTTGCCCACTTGCTTGTTTAATGATTAAGGCATTAGTAACTGAACTAAAAGTGATGGGTTCGAATTCAATCTCAGACATAGGTATTTGCATGGATTCAGTATGTTTAGATTCAAGTGTGAAAGATGACCATAACACATATAAACAACCAACTATCGTAGTTTATTTACATGCTTAAGTGTATAATTTGTTTATTTTTAAGCATTAAAAATTTATGTCAGTTTTATTTTTAAATTTTATAGTTTAATTATAAATTTTATCTATTATTTTTAATCTTGTTAGGGAGATAGTTGTATTGTGTGTAATTTATGAAAAGCACTGTTGTGATGCTGTTAAATTTTAGAATGCCTAATTGGTAAAATAAAGTTACTTTGATAAAAAAAAAAAAAAAAAAAAAAACATTTAAGAATTTTGTCATGATCTATTCTATTTAATCCGCTTATTAATCCACTTCAATTTATAAAAAAACTGCATAATTTTATTTTTAATTATTTAATAATTTTGTAATCATTCCATGAATTATTTTTCAATCATTGAACTCAGTTTGGATAAAAAACATTGACTATTTATCACTATGATTCACCTTATGTAAAAAAAAAAAAAAAAAAAAAAGAACTTATATAAAATTTGAACTTGCCACTGTTCCCAATGTGTTTCAAAAGAAGGTTACAAAGCTGAATCTGCTTTTATCCATGCTAGATTTTTCTAGATAAGTTTTTAATTAATATTTTGTCTAATTACCAACACATTTTTCCAAAATCATCGACAATCCTTGAATTATTTCGCACCAACATTGCTGATGTGCTCCACAATTTCCCTGGTGGGTGCTTGCAAAGTAAAGTTTGTATGTAATAGAAAAATGCAATTATCTAAACTTTGTGATCTAGGATAATCTCTATAGTTTTTTTTCCAAGTTTTAAATATACCACTACTATTTCTAATTTTTTCATAGTTTTTGTTTTACTAGATTCAGAAATAAGGGTGGAAGGACATTTTTTGCTGTACATATTATATTTCTGACAATATCTCTGAAAATATAACACCTAAAATTAAAACAAATATATTTTTCAATTAGGTGTTATGAGGTCTTTTTAATGATATTGTCATATAGTATATTAACATTTACATATATATATTAAGTATTTTCAGTAAATTTGTCTTACAAATACAGTCGAGTCTCTATATAAAGAAATCCATCGTTCAGTCAAAAAATTCGCTATATAGAAAAAATCGTTAAATAGAGAGTGGCAAAAAAATTTTCATTTAATGTTTAAATTTTAAAATAAAATTATTTTTGGGGTGTTTAATTAAGTTTTGAAATATTTAATTGAATTTTTCCAGAATCTCAAACATTTTCACCACTTTTTTTTTTCCAGTGTCTTATTTATTTTATCAGAAAGAGTTATGCTTATCCTAAAAGCAATTTTATTCAGATGCAGTAGAAGATAACACCAGCATAGATGACATTTTGTAAATTCTTCTTTCAAATAATCTCTCACAACAAAAAATGCTTTGAGTCTCCACAAACAACAAACATCCAGCCTAAACTCTAAAAGTAATGAGAGTTAGTTTAGGTAGATGAAAACCTGCTGAAAAAACCCCAACCTTTTCTGCGGTTGCCCCCTTATCCCTTCCTTATTCCTGACTTATTATCCAAACCAAGAAACAAACAACATTTTCAAGACGAAAATGGAATAGTTTTATATTTTAGAATGCTTTGTGATTATTACAAATCGCCCCAGTAAAAAGTAAATGTCTCAATCTTTTCCAAGAACGCATGCTCATCTTGGCTAAAACAAAGTCAAGTGTAACCATGCAAAAAATATGTTTTTTGGGGGGGAAGGGAGGAAGAAAAATTGAATGCTTTTTGTTTTTTTTTTTTTTTTTTTGGACATAAGGAATAAGGTAGAGGAATGTACTGTAAGACCACAGTTGCTGTGGCCGTGTTTGGCAGAATGCCAGGCCGATTCTATACAGCTTGTAGGGAGGACAGCTTCTTTGGTAGAAGGGATCGTGTTCAACATTTTTTTTTCTTTTTCTGTTCTGTGAAATTTTATTTTAAATTAAATGGTCGTGAATCTTCCATTAGTTCACGGATTTTGTTTTTCCGAAATATATATACACATATTTGCTATATTTTTGTGAATTTCAATAAAACCATATTTGTTTTATTTTATTTTTTACAATTATATTTATGTCAAACCCGCAGATTTAACGACTGCTTGGCTTCTATCTTGACGGCTATGCGATGAATTCGCCAATTCTAACAACCTAAATATTCAGGGCACATGCAATTACTTGCACCAAAATGCCGTTATTTGGCCTGATATGGTAACCCTGCTACTTTTGTTTATTTATTCGTAAATAATTTATTTGCTTTAATTTTCTTTTTTCAAATAATGTAAAACATTTTTTGTTCTATAATTATTGGTTTTTAATATTTAATATATTTTAACATTTTTTTATTTATTGTTATTTGCTTCTTAAAATAATAGAAAATAATTGAAAAATGTATGTGCAATTGGTATTCGAAAACAAGAATTTCGCCAAGATGGCGTTGGAAAAATTCATTCTATCCATTTGGGTGTATATCTGTGCCATATTCATACCCAATGCATGCAAATAATTTAAATAGATTAAGTAAACAATAATGTAAAGAAATAATTTTTAAAAATCGCCACTTTAGCAATTTTTAAAATTACGCTACGCAATCGTTAATTCTAAAAAGATTACATACGCTATATTGCGAGAGGAAAAGTTACTACGCTAAGTTTAATAATCATAAATTTAAATCATCTTTTTCCTTTCATATTTGACTTTTTAAAACTCTAATTTGATATAACAGAAACAAAATAATATTTAAAAATATATTATTGAATGACCAAAGCAAAAAGGTATTCATTAAAAATATTCGACATATCTAAGATGTTTAATAAACAAACTCATCTCACTCATCTCAGGATGCTACTGACTTCCCCATTTTCGACATGGGCTTAGTCCTTTTCGCCCATGCGCAGATCTGTCCAGGTTCCTAAGAAACGTGGTACATCAGTAGCTATGAAATATAAACCAGAAATCAACGAAAAAAATTTATTCTGCAAATAATTTGAAGTGTTTTCTGAACATATGAAAGAACATTTTTGAAAAAATTCGTTGAATAGAGATATATATTTCGCTATATGGAGATTATTTTTAATGTAATCATGAAAAAAATTTACCATTCCTACATAAAATTCGTTAAATAGAGAAATTTGCTGGGTAGAGTTTCGTTATAGAGAGACTTGACTGTATTTTCAATTGTCTAATAAACTATAAATATATAGGTAGAGGCCATCCACAAATGATGTCACACTTGGAGGGGAGAAGTGGGTTTGTGAAATTGTGAAGGTTCATGACAGGGGGGTGAGAGGGAATAAGAAGAAGTATGACATCACACATTTTGATTAAAATAAAAACATTAAAAGTCTGATTAAATTATGAAATTTGCATTCATAAATTAAAGATAAGATTTAAAACCAAATATATAAAATTCCATTTCAATTTCCAAAATACTACTGTGTTAATCACTCCTTCATATTAATATTTTATTATAATTTTATGTTAATGATGTTCTTTGTTGTAAACCTTAATCTTATATCATACAAAATAAGTGAATTTTTGTTGTTACGCTCATAAATGTCATTAAAACACATAGTTGAAGTTTTAAAATAAAATTTGAAACATTATGTATAACGTAGTTCTTTGTCACTGAACTATAAGTATATGCTTACATAATATAGTGTGACATGTGACAAGAGGGGGGAGGGAGGGGGTATGATGAAGTGTGACACTTTGTGACAAAGGGCGGAAGGGGGGATCAAAAATATTTAAAAAATGTATGACATCATTTATGGACGATTCCTTAATAGCCTTTATAATTCTGGCAAGTTTGAACTTTCACTTTCTACAGTTTTTGAGAAAAATGGTGTAACACATGGACAGAGATTGTACAATGGTTTTGTTTGTATTTTTTAAGCATAAAACTTAAAACTAATGCAAATTATAGTGTTCAGCTAAATGATGGATGAGAGAGTTAAAGTTTCTTTAAAAATTGACCTTAATTAATAATGAAGTATTTTTGTAACAATTATTCTCATGAAAATCGATAAAAGAAATGTAAAGTTAGCACTTGAGTGAAAATTTAAAACCTTTATTTTATAGTAACTATCCACCAAACATACAAAAATAAACAAAAGAAAACTTAATTTACAATTTTTTTTTAGTTCTGCTTAAAATTTTTCTAGGTGCTGAGATTTATATTAACTCTCTACTTACCTGTTAAGTACACACAAAATTATTTTTCTCATGAAAAAAAAAAAAAAAAAAAAAAAAAAAGACTGAAAATTCTATAATATGTGACTTTCACATATTTGCAGAATTTTTAGTTTCTTGATTTTTTATGAGATTTTTCATTCAATCTTTTGATTTTTCATTTTGAATGTAAATGCCAGGTCTGCTGAATCTGTCTGATAAACAGGGGGATTAGAGAATAAAAAAAGAAAGAAAAAGGGAACAGGGAGAAACAAAATAGAAAGGGTTAAACTCCCAGATCACTCTTTGAACTGCTTTGCAATTAAGCTAGCCTAGATAACTTTAGGAGACACAATTTACTCAGACAACCTTTTGAACAGAGTTGTCCAAGATATCAGTTGATGGAGCATTGGCAAATTAAGCCAAAGATTCTATATTCAACTCCTAACCCTGACACTTTCCACTAAGTCTGAAGAAGTATAAACAAAAGTTTGTGTCATATAAACTCTATTTTCATTTTGAGTTTTTAACCTTTGGGTGAGCTGGCATAAATGTAAAATAGGGTTAATATGCTTTAATGCCAACTATACGTACATAACATTAGCAATTCAAGCACTCAAATATGACATCTGGTTGAAGAAAGGTAAACTTCTGCCTTTCTGAAGAAAAGGTATAACTTTTGAGGATAATCCCATGCAAATACAATGCATTATATATTTTTTAATTTGTTCAGAATGATTATTTATATATAATGATAATGTTCTTGATATAAGTAGATGCTGGTTAAATTTTTGTATATGTATATCGCTCAATAGGTACTATTATGCTGTGTTTTCTATGTTGTGCCTAGTAATTATATCTCAGTGTTTATGAAGTGGAATTGTACCAAACTTAATTTGAAAGATGTTTATTATAATAATGTCTACTACTATTCTTGTTTATTATTGTTATTATTATTATTATTATTATACAAAAAGGATTATGCATACTGTACTTTTCGTAATGAACATTATAGATCTCAGTTTATAGTGTGTAAAAATTAGGGAACCTTTATGTTTGAGATTATTAATTCAAATTATACATGTTGGTCTGCTTTTGGTTTGATTATCTAACAGGAGTTATTCTGTGCTTTCTCTATTCACTAATCACTGTAGCTCTGTATTAAATTCAAAGCAGTGCACTACACTTCATATTCATAATTGTTAGTGTGTAAGAATATCACATAAATTAATACATTGGAATGATGTAAAAGAAAGTTTTTTTTTTTTTTTGGGGGGGGGGGGGGACATAGTGCATTAATTTAATAAGATGAATGTATTATTTTCCTTAATATACTTTAAAACTGCTTTAGTGCCTTCCTAAAAATCCTTGTCATCTTGGTGCCCAAGTGTTTTTATATTTTTGAAAAGAATCTCTTTTACATTTATTTTTATACATTTCAAAGACTATATGTATGCCTATGGTTGCAAGTGATATATATTGTAATGTTGTATGTACATCTATGTCTTATACCACTGATTATTTTGGTCCTCTGTCACATTTCATCTTCCTTAAAGTATTTCATCTGTATGTATTTTTAAAAAAATTTAAGGGACTACCTAAGTTACAAAAATATTTTAAACTACCTTGATGCCTAACAAAGAGAAAACCAACCATAGTAATTGCAGATTTTGATTATTTTTATATATGTTATAGAGTAGAGGCCCCCTCAGTCTCATGTTCAAAGGATTTCATACAATGATTTTTAGTTCTTGAGAAACAAAGGCAGGGGGTCTAATGTTATAACACAATTTAAATATTTACTTTGTTATGAGTTTGACTATGTTATAGCTCAGTTGGGACAGCATTTGCTCATTGATGCTGCAGGCTATATGTGTTTTTCTCCCCTCCCCCTTTTTTTCATAAATATACTTGTAATTATCATTTAATAACCTCAGCTGTACATTAATTATAATGTTAGCATATTAAAATTTTAATTTAGCATTTATGATTTTTAAACCACTATTAAACATTTCTCATCATTTAAAAAGATTTTAAAAAGAATTTAGATCAACTGTTGACCAAGAAAAATTCTAAAATCATTACAAAATCTATTGTGGCATCCTCTAGTTATGATAAAATAAAACATATTAAAATAAAATTTTTAAAAATTGCAGAAAAAAGATAAATGGAAAAGAAAAATAATTTAAAGTGCATGCATATGTACTGCAAATTTTAAAATAATTAATATGCAAAATAAATAAGTAAATAAATAAATAGATTGTAATTTTTTTACAATTTTTTAATTAAACTATACTTTTTACTTCAAAAATAGAGTAATATTACCATCATATTGACTTATTTTTAAGGCGATACATAAATGTTTCTTTAAAATCACAAATTGACCCACTTGTTCAAATCATTGCATCAATAAAGAATATATGAAATGCATTTTAAAAATAATGTAAAAAAATTAACAATTCTGTGATGTTTTATTCAACTATTTAGTTACAAATAAAATACTTAATAGGTTAAAATTATAATTGATGCACAATATTACAACTTTTAATTGAATAATGAGATTATTAAATTCTAATTACAAATATGTTTATAAAACAAATAATAAGAAAAACTAATGTAGCATGTTGCAGTATTGAAACCAAGCTTGTGTATCAAGGAGTAAAGGCCATACCAGCTGAGCTATGACCAACATAGTCATCTTGTTATAAATATTTATATTGTATTATAATATTATATATCGCTATTTCTCGAGAACTAAGAAGCATTGCATAAAATATGTTGAACCTGAGGCTAAGGAGCTTCTACCTTACAAGTTTATTTAAAAATCTGCAATTATCATGGCTGGCTCTCCTTGTAAGTTTACTTTCTTTTCTTTCACTTTTTAAGACAAACTCAACTACATGTTGTGTCGTTACAAAAAATATCTAAAATAATCTTTTTCTAGTATTTTTACATTTTTGAAAATAATCTCTTCTGCATTTATTTTATGTATTTCAAGCACTTATTATTTAAAGCATTTTTGTAAACCCTTTAGAAACATCTTGATACCCAAGTGGTCTTAAAATTATTTTTAAAGCAATCTTGTGTACATAATCATCAATTTTACTGCATTATTTTCTTATTAAAATTTTTTGGTATGTGTTTAGTTAGTTATTGTACCTAAGTAACCATTAGGGAGTGTTTTTGTTGTTATTTTGATTTAAATATACATTTATTATAATTTTTGTTAAGATTTGTTGAATTTTATTTTTATACTATAAAAGAGTATGAAAACTGTGTTTATTTTTTCTGGAAATAAAAAAAGAGTATATTACTTTTATTTTATTTACCGTTTAATTGTCTAAATAAAATATTTGTGTGTGGACTTTAAAAGCATTAGTAATAATTATATATTTCTAGTTTTATAGTTCAAATATAATTCTCTTAAATTTAAAATCTGTACTTATCTGTACTGATTGTGATATATTTTAAATGTGATTTAAAAAAAAAAAAGATTTTTTAATCCAGAATTTTGTTTGAAGAATACCTTTTTAAAATATAGTTTTATTTTTAAGGAAAGGAGAAGAGTGAGAAAATGATAAAAGAAATCTTATATACTTATGTCATTTAATGTTACAACTTTGTTACATGTGCTATAAAATTGTTAAAATGTTATGTTAAATTAACTATAATTTACATTGATCTTTTCTTTCTTGCATAAAACCCTTCTAATATACCTTACTATACTTTTACTAAATATATTTAATTAGTGTATTTCCCCTTAGCTTTTATACTTAATAGGTATATTTCTCCTCAGAATTCATGTCTTCATTTTGATATTACTCTGGCCCAGTTCTTGTAATCTCGTGAGATTTTCAAACAAAAAAAAAAAAAAAAAAAAAAAAAAAAAAAAAAAAAAAATTGCATCAAGCAGAAATTATGAAACATTTTTCAACTATTCCTACTAAAACATAATATTAAAATTGAATGCTAATACTTTTTAAATGATGAAAGAAACTATGAATAAAAAACATAATTTGAATGTAAATTAAAAGCACAATTTAAATAACTCAGTTGACAACCCAGTTTTAGCAATTATTGCCTATATAATCAGCAAAGAATTGGATTATTTTTATGCAGTCTTCTATATGATTTATATATATTTTTTTACACACTCCACTAAAGATTTTCTACACGCAAGGTCACATCAATTTTTTCCTTGAAGTTCTGAGGTCCATCTGTAAGTCAGTTAAATAGAATAGTCAAAGAATGCAAGAGCATGTTATTTACAAGACTAGATGCAGACTGTATTTTCTTCTTGATTCACTAAAAGCATTTTATCTACTTTTATTTGTATACAATATTTAATCTTTCACCGGGCGCACAAATTTTCATGACATGAGCAGGCGCACATTGTAAATTGTACAGCAGACGAAAAACAATCAATTATTGCTGTTTTATTTTAATTTTACAAATAATTAAACTTACAAATACCATATAAGTTATCTCTGATTACAATTTATAAAAGTATTCTGCAATATACTTTTTTTTTTTTTTTTTTTTTTTTTTTTATAATATACTAAAGCAGAAGTTTAGATAATTAAAAAACTGCTTGCTACTACAGTTACAAAGAATAAAAATTAATAATTAATTACTAAACAATAATTAATTTCAGATATACAGAATTAGTTCTACATTTCATCTATATTAGTTGCTTCCCATATCAAGCATAAGATTTACTTTTTTGAAGGCTGTTTACAGAAAAACATTGCACATTTCGTGCACTGTTAACAGATTAAAATGACAGGTGCAGCTAATTGCACAATCTGAAATACAAATAACTTTCAGGAACTGAGTAAAGAGATCCAATATGAATTCAAACGGTTATTAACACCCACTACTGCTTGAATTTTGTTTTAAAGAAAAAAGAAAGTGAATGTTGTACTTTTTACATTGGCGGCCCCGCCCGATGGAAGGTTAATTTTATTACTTTAAATTGTATACAAGCTCACATATTACTCATAGGATTGCATCCGATCTTGTCTTCCTTTCAGTGAAAATTTACGTGCACAAAAATTTCAAATCAAAAAGTCTTTTAGTTTAAACTGCATTCTTGTATGACAATTACTGTAGACTCCTTCAAATCCACACAGCTTGGGACCAGAGTTTTGGCGGATTTTAGAGTTTTGTGGATTTCTTGCCATTGATTTATTTACATTTTTTAAACAGTAATTTGAATGTAATAATGTAAACAAAATTATAATGAATGCTTGCAATATTGTAAAATATTAAAATAATTAAATAAAATAATAAACTAAGATCATAAGAAGTAAGATAATTTAAAAAATGACTAAATTATTAAAAATAAAGTCCAAGTAAATAATTAATAATATATAATTAAATATTCAAAATAAAGGTGAGATAAATTTTCCTTGAATTATTCAATAATTCAATGGAACTTGCCTCATAAAGATATTCTATTTGCATCAAAATCATATAGTTAAGGAGTTTTATTTCAAGTTTAGCTAGTCTTATTAATCAAAAAGGTTTGTTTAATATATTTGATAAAAAGATTGTAATTGCCAATAATATCAACAATTCCTGTTTTTTTTTTTTTTTTTTTTTTTTTTTTTTTCCCAGAAATAAATTTTTACTTTTTTCATGAATATCCATGATTTCAGTCATTGAGAATTTCGTATTAAAATATATACTTAATAGAATGAGATTAAAAAATTTTGTAATTTTGCCTCTAAATCTGAACTGAAGGTTCCATTATTTATATCTGCGATAACATGTGGATTTTAAGCATTTGAGGATTTTAGGGTTGCAGATTTGAGGGAGTCTACTGTATTTGATATTTCATTGAATTTCAGAATGTATCAGTGCCTTTTATCTCACCCTGTACATTTTGGTGGTATTATCTCTTAAATAGCATTTATTTTTGATGATTTTGAGGATTTGAATTTTTAATAAATTGCATTCTTTTGAGTGTATATTTGTTTAGTGAAAAGCCATTCACATTTTTGAAGGATATAATATTATTAAAAGGTTGTGTTGTTCATTAAAAATAAATCCTGTCAGAACAACGAAAGGTGCTAGGTTTGTACTTCAAATGTGCCATTTATTAGTATATTATTTGTTAATGTTGTGTATTTGTTGGACATATTGTTTAAAAAATTATTACTTTTTGTAAAAATATAATGGTAAATAAAATTATTTTTTATATTAAAACAAATATTTGTCTATAGAATATTCTGTTTTATTTATTTATTTTTTAAAAATTCTAATTTTATTAAAGAATCGCAAGAAAAACGCAAATAATTATCGTTCTTAGGAAATTTCCATTATGCGGATGTGACATTTTTATCAAAATCACCCTGGTATATCTATTTACGATCTAACAACTCTTTAAACAATATTGAACAAGGAATGTCTTTTTCATTACCTTCTATGCACTCGAGATCTCATTGACTTGAATGAAACTATTATGTTTGAAATAGTTATGAACTATCTTAAACTTTCTTACTATTTTTCTGTAAACTGTTTAAAATACTACAAATAAAGTGCGAAAATGAAATGTTTAACATTCCCTAAGTGAATATGTATTACACTCTTAGTGGGTGAGAAACACAGTGGGTGAGTAATCGTTGATTTGGAGGATAGAGAATGTGCAGGAAGAAATCTCTCCTTCACTGATTCTGTTATTTATAATATTTGGGGTATTTTATCTAGATAAACGGTGGAAATAAAGTTTGTCCCTTATGTTTATGGGTATTTTAGACCCTTTTGTGAAAACTTTGATTACGATATTTCTTACTGTTTAACTTCTGTGGTTGTAAAATGAATTATGAAAAATGGATGATTTTCCTAAATCGTCTGAATATCCAGAGTTGAAAGTTATTCAATGACGTAAAAGCCAGAGTTTATTTACATTAAAATCATATACAGGAAATAGAGACTTTGAAAAACTGACGTGATAAGCAGAGTGACGTAAAAACCGGGTATCGCGATAGTGAGGTCTGACTGTATTTGCTTTTAATTTATTTATTTTTATATAGTTTACTATGCATATGTTAAGTTTTTTTCCTCTTAACATTTTAAATGTAAATTTAAAATAGTGAAAATATAATTAAATTTATTTGGATTCATCAGTTTTGACTGAAAAAAGTTAAAAGTATGAAACCCGGCCTGTCACCTAATTCCTGTTTGTGCGTCTGAAATCATATATGTCATTAAAACAAGGGCATCATTTCAAAAAAAAATTTTGAGCTTGAAAGGAGAAAGAAGGATAATTTTTTTTCTAAAATGAATTATTATTTTGCGCACAGTTGAGAAGCAATGGATACGGTTTTGTTTACATATTTGCTCATAAAATTACCCAAAATACTCATTATTGATAAATGTGCTTCACTTTGAGAAAGTTGTAATGGCGAACGTCGAACATTATTAACATTGCGCTTACAGTATTTATTTAATGCTAATTAATCCAATATGGCAAATTACTTTACCGTCAGTACATTTTTCTTTCAACGAAAATCTCATTTGTGACAAGTAATAAATTTCAAAATATTAAATTCCTTGAGAGGAGAATTACTTTTCCCTAGCCTTCCCCAAATGACGAACTTGCATTAAAAGTATCTTTTATCTTTGAACATTTTACATTGATTATAGATTACTTAATCGATATTGAAATAGGTATTTTGGTTATAAATCGTGTAAAACACTCTTATATTTTGTAGCAACATTAGCATATTTCCAAAAGTTAGAGAAATAGAAATACTGTTTATACTTGTGAATAAGTCGCAGAATTTTAGACGAATTTCAGGAGTTGAAAATGAAAGGTTGACTTATTCACGAGTTATATATATAAAGATGATAAAATTTGCAGATAATTGGCGAATGGGCAATTATCTGCAGTAATCATATATGCGTCTAGATTGGAGAGAGATAAAAGTGGACAATGGTCATTTCCCTGTGATTAAAAGAGAAATAAAAGCTCAACGATCATGTAATTGTTCTGCGCTCGTTTTCACTTAAGATGGAATTTCCTTCAATACAGGGGCATTCCTCTCAACATTTTATTCCCCTTTTTAAAAAGTATTCAACTTGAGAATGCTTCTAAATATCTCTTCTATAAGTTTACTATACAAATAAGTACTGTGTTTTAGCAGTCTAATAAGCTACTTACTCTTGTAAACAAAGCTGGATAAATTTTTAAAAGATTTTTTTTAAATTAAATTAATGTGAATAGGTTTCAAAATAGTTTAATCCTCTGCGGTAGAGGTCTGCACGGGCCAAGGAACTCGAAGCCCGTGGGCTCGGCGGAATGCTTCCAAATTTTCTTTACGGGCCGGGACGGCGGAATTAGAATAATTTTTCCAACGGGCCGGGCAGGGTTGGAAAAAAAATTGAATGGGCCATACGGACCGGTAAAAAAATTTAGAGGGCCTATTGGCGCATTATTAATATTTAAGCAGAAACAATAAAATCTGAATTATTTTCAATGAGTATGCTTTAACGAGAATAAGTATAAATGTGCGTCACGAGCCGATACTAGTTTGATAGTATCAATACAGAAATGTAACTTGTGCAGTGTAGAGATCGGCATCGGACAGTTACATTGTTTCTAACCCGCGCTAAGTATTATTTTTAGCAGACTCGTGCAGGGCCAAGATCAGGCTTACATTGTTTTTCTACATATATACGAGCTGGACGGAACTAAACTTAATTGTTCTCAAGATGTGTAGGGCAGACAACATAATTTGTAAAATTATTAATAGCTATAAGGAACTTATGTTAACGTAATCTTTGGATGTATACTTCTTGGTGGTTCTTAAATTCACTTTTCAACAACGCGAAAGTGTGACACATTTTCTGACTTAATTTTTAATTATAAAAGTATAAAATTGACAAACCTGACTATTGAAGAGATTTGGAGTCGAATAGCGTTTTTTATTTATGGCAAATAAAATATTTTTATAACCTTGTTGAGGTATAAGAGATTCTTGTCAAAGGTTGCAAATTTTTCTCCCTTCCCGTGCTGTCGTTTCCGGAAATTCTATTCAAAACGCTAAATTTGACAGTATTTTCTTAATTTGCTTGTATCAGAAAATCGATAATGTCTTTCAATTACATAGTTTCTGAATAAAAACACCTGCTAATCTTATGCGTTTCCGGAAGAAAAAAAAAAATGGATTCAGAAATGTATCAGAAAGTAGTACTTTTGCATTTAAGAATGAATTTGGATTTGGAATCTTTAATAAAAGAATGATATAGAGTTATTTTCATAAATCTACATTTATTATACAGCTACAAACGTTAGGATGTTTTTACTTTCTTTTTTTTTTTTTACTTTCTTTTTTTTTTTCTTCCTTTTATTCTAAACCGTATTAATTTTTTAATGAATCATTATTTGAATGTTGAAAGTCTCAGAATCTAAGTAATCATTAATGTTGCTAATGTGTATTTCTTGTAAAATATTCTGTAAAATAATCCCATAAATATGTAATCAGTATTCTTTAAAGGAATTTTAATTATATAATAAAAGTTGGAATTTTTTAGAAAAAAGTAGAAATTGTGTCGGGCCAGAATGGACCGGACCTGGAAATTCCGGCCCGTGCAGACCTCTACTTTGCGCTTTTACATAATTATACAGTTTTCAAACGTTGAATTAAAAAAAAAAAATAATTAGAAGCGTAGATTTTTTTTTTACTATTTTTTTATTATTTATTGGAAAAGAAAAGTGGTTTGACCTATACACGAAAATTATTATTTTTTTTTTCAAAATTTTATATAAGAATTTGAGGATTGACTTATATACGAATATATACGGTAGTAATTGACGTTACAGGTAAATTTCAATAATGTGCAATGACCCAATTTGGATCCCGTTCTTTGAATTTCCAAGAAGTCCACTTCTAATTTAACTAAGAAATCTTTACCCAATATTTTCTTCAGAATGAAAATATTTTTACGTTTAACTGCATTGTAATTTTAAGAAATATTTTTCTGCTATTAAAACTGCTCTCAAAACGAAAAAGACAACTTTATGATATAAATTTAAATTTGTTTTTATTCGGAAGTGACTGAAACTAGTAGGTATTGTCGTTCAGAAACTGTGTAATCAAACTGTTTCTTCCTTTTTTTTCAAACGCAATAGCTTTTTCAGAAAATACTGTGAAAGTGAGCATTTTGAACCGAATTTTCGCGCGAAAGATGAAAAAACACCCAAGGAAGAGGGAAAAACTTCTGTGTCACGTGATCAAAACTGTTTATAACTGAACAGGTAATTTATTTATCAAAAAATGGAAAATGCAGTTCGATTCTAAATTGCTTCCATAATCAGGCCTTCCAATTTGATACCTTTTTTTGTTAAAAAAATGAATTTGTAAATGTATCAAAACGTTCCGCGCTTATTGAGCTGAGCGGTTGAAAACAACCTTAAGTTAGGTGAAAAATTATGTACAAAAATTGGAGGATTCTGTGTACCCTATAAAATTTCATATAAGCAATTTCAATGGCAATAAATGAAAAGAAAGGAAAATGTGGGCTTTTACATAACGGAGGAAACAGCTAAAATTTTAAGTGCAAAAGCCATACTACTACTACTAATAACAATAATAAAACTTTCTGTGTGTATGTGTCAGTATTTGTTCGCGATGACTACTGACATCTACTACTACTAATAATAATAATAATAAAACTTTCTGTGTGTGTATGTGTCAGTATCTGTTCGCGATGACTATTGAAAGCTACGAGATGTACAAAACTGAAAATTTGTGTGAGACTAGCCCAGAGTGTGGCCTGATGCACGAATTTTGAACTTCTAACAATTAGTGGAAATATTAATTAAAAATCGCAACTGTCTCACATCAAAAAGTCGTCGATTTCATTCTCAATCAAGGAAAGCGCTTGCGCACAAACCCGCTTACTCATCAGAAGCTATAGCCAAGAATCTTTTTCGATTTTATGTTTTGATAATTTTCTTTTAATTCAAATCGACCTAGCTGCTGTAAAGTTAAAATTGGAAGACGTATTCCAAAATATTGTATTCTTATGTCTCAAATGCTGCAATCAATTTGGAAAATAAATAAATAAATAAATAAATAAATAATGTCTTAATTAACCCTTTGAAAAAAAAATCATAAAGGGTCGCTTTCCGACAGAGTTTTTCCCCTTATGGCAACGCCTGGCCTTTTCCAGGACGAAATTTTAGAAGTATCGAGAAACCAAACATATACTATTAAAGCTGAGCTGAAATCCTCTTTTAATCGATGGTACAGTTAATTTTTTAGAATATAAATTTAAACTTTTCAAATACACTGCGAATGCAAGTCGCTCCATGCTGCACGGTGACGATATATTTTTTTTCTGTGCTAAATGTAATTAAATGCATTTTCCTCCATTTGAAGGCCTTTTTTGTGTGTCTCTCATTGATTCCTGTCTCATATGTGTAACAATCCAATTGACTCTGTTTTGAGAAGGATGTTGAAAAGTGTGTGGGAGGTGGGATGAACTCGTTGGATTTAACCTCTTCGCGACGGAAGCCTTTTACGAAATTTTTAATGTTTTGTCATTGGATTTCAAAAACAGAAATTTGTTCCTTATTAAATCGAGAAAATGTTCCGTATAAATAAGGCAAATTTTACACTATTAATTTTACTGGGGAGGATAAACACTGATTCTTAAGCCTTTTTTCGGCACGTATACGTGTCGCTCGTCCCTAAGGAGTTAAAGAACAAGAAGAGAAGTAATATTAAAAAAAAAAAAACTCAGCACTGAACGATAAATAAAAAATAAGTGATGGAAAATTGATTCCATATGATTTCGAAGCTTTTTTAAAATTGAATAAATTAAGACCAATTTATGGGAAAATTTGTTATATGGAGATAGATATTTCGCTATATAGAGACTGTTATTAATGCAATCTAGCGAAAAGGGGACCGTTCCTACTAAAAATTCGTTGTATAGAGAAATTCGATGTATGGAGTTTTGTTATAGAGAGACTCGACTGGTCAAGTCTCTATGTAACGAAATCCATTGTTCAGTCAAAAAATTCGTTGTATAGAAAAATTCGTTGAATAGAGAATGACAAAAATTTTTTCATTTAATGTTTTCATTTTGAAACAGTATTGTTTTTTGAGCTGTTTAATTAAGTTTTTGAAATGTTTAACGGAGTTTTTCTAGAATATCAAACATTTTTGTCACTTCCTTTTTTTTTCTAGAGTCTTATTGATTATTTTAAAAATTATTACTTTATCAGAGAGAGTTATTCTTACCCTAGGAGCGATTTTATGCAGATGCACTAGAAAATCACACCAGCATAGATGGCATTTAGTAACAATTCTTCATTCAAATGACCTCTCACAACAAAAAATGTTCCAAGTCTCCGCAAACAACAAACATCTACTCTAAACTCTAAAAGTAATGAGAGTTAGTTTAAGTAGATGAAAACCTGCTGAAAAAGACGGCCTTTTCTGAAATTATCCTTTTATTCCTGCCTTTCTACCCAACCCAAGAATCAAACAACATTTTTTTCAAGGCGACAATGGAATAGTTTTATCTTTTAGGATGCTTTATGATATGTTTCAATCTTTTCCAAGAAAGCATGCTCATCTTGGTTAAAACAAAGTCAAGTGTAACCATGCAAAAAAGGATGTTTTTCTTGGGGGGCGGAAGAGGTGGATGCCTTTTTTTGGACATAAGGAATAAGGTACAGAAGTGCATCTATAAAATATAAACCAGAAATCCACGAAAAAAAAAAAAAAAAAAAAAAAAAAAAAAACTTATACCACAAATAATTGAAGCGTTTTCTGAACATATAAAAGAGCATTTTTGAAAAAAATTCGTTAAATGGAGATATATTGCTATATGGAGATAATTTTTAATGTAATTATGAAAAAAATTGCCTGCTCCTACAAACTAGTTGTTGGGGGCCACCGTAATACTTACCCATCATGGATATGTATATGAAAATAAAACACGTGAAAACTATTTATACAATGAATTGCAATTCATAAACAAAATTTAAATATTGTTAATATACATAGTAATGCTACATTAAAGAACTGCTGATGTACCAATTTCGACAAATTATATAACTAGTCGTTGGAGGCCACCGTAATACTTACCCATCAGGCTCTATATGCATAATAGAAAATGTGAAAATAAAACATGTGTAACTTATTCATAAAATGCATCGCAATTCCAAAATTAAAATTTTAACGCATATTTAAATAGTTTTAATATACATAGTAATGATTTATTAATGAATTGCTGATGAGCCAATTTCTACAAATTATATAAAACGCCAAAATCAAGTAATACCGGATTGCGTAAAAGAAACATCCTTATAACTCCAAAAATAATAATCGTATTAACTAGCAATTTACTGCGTCGGATGAAGCGTCTCATTTCCAATTAAAATATATCTTTGAATTCACATTTGAATGAAATACAGGGTCATAAAAAATCATAGAATGTGAAAAATAGCATTACACGTATCTCAGCAACTAATAATCCGATCGACTTCGTTCTTTATGCAAAATTTGTGTTATTTTATTGCCTTTTATATCCACTCCTTAAAATAAAAAAAATCGAAAATTTTTATATACGTTTCATCAGAATGAATTTTTCGAGAGTCCGAAAAAAATAGTTTCGGATAATCGAGGTTACTGATATTAAATAGGCTTCGTCCCATTTTTACATACTAAGTACATACAAAATTTCAAGGCTCTATCTCAATTTGTTCGGGAGATAGAGCGGTTACAGACAGACAGACAGACACACAGACGGACGGACGGCAAAATTTTTTTTCTAAAAATATGTTTTTCGGAATCTCCACTATCTAAAACGTGTAAATCCGTCAAAAAAAATTTTTCGATTTTCAAAACGATTGCAAGACTTACCCTATACTAGATACTACGTATGATGGGTAAGTAAAACGCCAAACTACTCAAGTACTACCGAACTGCGTAAAAGAAACATTCTTATAACTCCAAAAATAATAATTCTACTAATTAACAATTAACTGCGTGGGATTAAGCGTCTCATTTCCAATTAAAATATACCTCTGAATTGAAATTTGAATGGAATACAGGGTCATGAAAAATCGAAGAATGTGGAAAACAGGATTACAAATATCTCGACAACTAATAATCCGATCGACTTCGTTCTGTATGCAAAATTTGTGTAATTTTATTTGCTTTTACGTCCATTCCTTAAAATAAAAAAAAACGAAAAATTTTATATACCTTTCATCAGAACGAATTTTTCGAGAGTCCGAAAAAAATAGTTCCGGATTATCGAGGTTTTTGATATTAAATAGGCTTCGTCCCATCCTTACATACTAAGTACATACAAAATTTCAAGTCTCTATCTCAATTTGTTTGAGAGATAGAGGGTTTACAGACAGACAGACTGTCAAACGGACGGACGGCCATTTTTTTTTTTTTTTTTTTTTTTTTTTTTTTTTTTTTTTCTGAAAATACGTTCTTCGGAATCTCCACTATCTGAAACGTGTAAATCCGTCAAAAAATTTTTTTTTTCGATTTTCAAAACGATTGCAAGATTTACCCTATACTACGTATGTAAGTAAAAATTCGTTGAATAGAGAAATTCGCTAGATGGAGTTTCATTGTATAGAGACTCGACTGTATATAAAATGTTTGGTGAATTTTTTTTCTTTGTTTTTGTTTTTAGTTCTGATATGCTAGTTCTTTCGTCTAACAATTAAAAGTTTCGTCTCTAAAAAATAACGTTCTATAATATCTGTGACTTCCGGTAATAACCAGGTAAGGCACATTTTTAATATTTTGAGTAACTAACATTTAAAGTTTTCAAATGTCATTTTATCATTACTTTTATAAGATAGATTAGAACTTAATAATTTTCACTACATTCATTTAGGCTATAAGAACCTCTTTTTTGCCAAAATAGTTATATAAAAATGGTTTTTATTAATTGAGAAGCAATTAAAAAAATTTTAATTTTTAAATGAAAATTTATAGTCGTCCTATGACGGAAAATATTCGATTTTCAATTTTCAGTACTATGGCAAATGAAAGTACTCTTTTAAAGTTACATTTTCCCAAATTATCTCAATTTTTTCAAAAATGTGCCTTACCTGGTTATTACCGGAAGCCACAGATTAAGCCAGCCGTAAAACAAAGCAGATGTACCATTGTAAGGTATAATCTTTACTGCATTTTTTTTTTTTTTTTTACTTCTCATTATCGTACATTTTCAATTTTTATATCGTCGTATTGAGGGGGGAAAATATTTTTAAATGCAATTTGTTTAAAAACTGCCTCTTAATTTATTTTTTAAGTATTATTATTATTTTGTAGTTTTTAACGATTTTTTTTTTTTTTTGGGGGGGGGGGGGGGGGCAATTAAAGTACTTTATTTCTGTAGAAAGTAAAGGAAAAATAGTTGGAAAATAGTAGATTATTATGTTTTTTCTTGCTATTTTACCAAAATAACTGAAAATATATTGTAATTAAAATACGCACTATTTTGAAAAATCTAAATGAATGATTTCTGATAAAGATATGGAGCTATTATGAACTATATTTAATTTTAAGTATCTATATTCATATTACAAACAAATGAAAGCATATAAATAATTCAGATTCGATTTTTTTAAAAATCATAACGACATTATTTTTTCTGGCATATGCACACTTTTCTGCAGATGTTTAAGACTGGATTGTAAATGTGGAATTCTTCAGTGGATGCAAATGACATCATTTTATAAAAAATAAAAGTTTGTCTTTTAAGTCTTAAAATTGAAATATGTTTTGTACTTTTTCCCCATCGGGGGTGACACAAAATTCTGAGAAAGTGTAATTCCTGTTTTCTAGTATATATTTCTTCTTTGATCATTCTGATATAAAGCTAACGGTCCTTATTAAATTACAGTTTGGTACATTTTTTTATTTACAAATTTTTACACATCCATAGGTCGGGTACAATTCAAAGATAATTATAAACGAAGACAATATTATCGTATGCTGCATGTCTTGGAACAGGATTTTTAAATTATTCGGTGAATTTTATCCTTCAAGGCCTGTGTATGGGCGACTTTGAATTCTACTAGGCACTATTCACTCTGGAGGAACTCTCTGAAAAAAGCAAAATAAATGCCATCCTTATAAATATAATGGGTAAAAGAAATGTTACCACACTGTTAAGATGCTACTTCACTGAAGTGAAAAGACCAATTCGCTAATGCTAATCTTATGGAAGAAATTTATAAAGATATCTCGGTTGCATTTTAATATTTTTAAACGATTCTTTTTGCATTGGATAGCTGAGATTGATCTGAATGCAGGTTGTTTTTTACTTTTTTGATTTTGTTTACAGATATTTTTTACGAGGACGCTTTCATTTTCAGAACCGGTTTGGAAAGCGAAATCACCCTCATAAAAAATATCTGTAAACAAAATCGAAAAAGTAAAAATCGGCCTGCATTCAGATCAATCTCAGCTATCCAATGCAAAAAGAATCGTTTAAAAATATTAAAATGCAACCGAGATATCTTTATAAATTTCTTCCACAGGATTAGCATTAGCGAATGGGTCTTTTCATTTGACTTGAACAACACAACCAAGAAATCGAAACTGAATATACTGTTAAGGTTTGTATAATTTATACTTTCTTTTAAGTTAAAGGAAAATTACCAGTTTTCTAAAGGAGAACGGGTGACTTTCTGTTTTGAGTGAAATTTACACTTTTAAATACTTAAAAAAAAAAAAACACTTTTTTCACCCGTTTATAAAGAATATCACCAGAAACAACAGACACAAGAAAACATGGTACTTATGTGGGGTAATTCTGCGATTTCTTAATATATTTATACACCACGTGAAGAAAAGATGAAGCCCTTCTCCTTCTATTCTTTGTATTCAAAACTAATAACCTTATATTACATGATAAAGGTGTCTTAAAATGGAACACCTAAACAAATATTTTTTACAGCTCTGTTTTACAGAACTAAAAACTTACCAACAAATTTTCATTGCAGACAGAAAAACACATACTTTCATATAAGGTATCCGATGCAAATATGGCCAATGCATTTAATATGGCCAACCTACAACATTGTTATTAATTTCAGTGAAATCCAAAAGATGATGCTTGGATCTATTATCTAGATATCCGAATAACATTGTGTAGCACCGTGTTGACCGCAATTCTTTATCAAGTGCATAGGGTGGCAGTCATTATTGATTTGTTGTTAGTAGTGTTGGCATTTTTAAAAATTTTCTCAGATAACTTTGTTATTTTTCTTATTTAAACAAAGTATTTGTATTTGTTGTTACGCATAATATTTTAGCTGGTTTAAAGTCCTTTTTAACCGTAACAATGAATTTTAATATCTGAGTGTTCAGGCAGAATTACGAACACTTTTTCAAAACTTATCGTTGTTGTTAATATGTTCATTGGGCCTATTACCTGCATGTGTGGCATACTAAATTAATATAAATAAATTTCCCTACTTTTTATATTTAGTGATTTATGCAAATAACTGGGTTATAAAATTTAATGCACTATTAGCAGTAAATACCAAATAAATAAACTTTAATAAATATATAAGTTATTACTACCAAGATATTACTTATTACTACCAAGAAAACACAAAGGAAATCAAATGTAATTAAAATAAAATACTAAATTTTCTTCTCGTTTTTTTTTTCATTATTTTTGTAAAAACTCAAAAAATAAATTTGGTTTTCTGCGGTTTTTGTTTCGCATGCATTAAATATGAATATTTTCATTATATTTCACCTATGGCCATATTACCTGCATATGGGCATATTACCTTCATCATATTATCAACTAGACTTTTTTTTCAAAAAATTACTGCAAGTTTAAATCTTTATTAATTTAAATTTTTAATTTTTTTTCCAATATTAAAAAGGCTTCTCTTTTAGACAATTTATATTTTTTGTAAATCACAAGTGTCGCTAAAAAAATTCTATTCTTAAGGTGATCATATTACCTGCAGATATCTTATGTTTATTATGGACTGCGTCCTTTGGGCTCAAAAAATGATATGCCTGCATATTGTCAAATAAATCACACAGTTATTAATTAAGCGTAGTTATTAATTAAGTTATACAGTTATTAATTAAGAATTTTAAAAGTAAAATTGGAAATATAAACTTAAAAAATAAGAAAAATATGCCTGAAAAAGATTGTTAAAATACTAAAAATTCCAATTCTTCAAAGCTTTTTTTAATCGAACTATTTTACCTTTATCAACATTAAAGAGCATTTCCTTCAACATACTTATATGCAATGTTTTTCCTAATATAAGCTAAGCAAAGAGCTACAATCACAACTTAGTTGCTTCAGCGACAGTGTTTACAATCATGAATTAGTACAACCTGAAATAATGCCCTGTAAGAAAACGATTTTCCTTTCCTAACCCGAAGTGATTGATTACACTTTGACATCTAAAGAAGAGTTCCAGTTGACCTTTGTTACCCCCAACAGTTAAACGTAGAAAGGGGATACTGGTTTGATAGTTTTAGAGAGAAATTTCAACAAAGATGGTGGGTTTTTAGGTTTGACTTTTCAAACCATTCGAAGTCGTATATTAGAAATAGGGAAAAAGTTGCGAAAAGTACAATAAGCCGTACCCTAGATCCTAGATCTAGAACGCCGAGAAGGGGAAATGTTGTTTCCCTTCCGTCTTAATGCTTTAGCCTAGCTCCATGGTTTTTTAGGCCCGTTGAGTTACAACATGGCCTATTATTTTAAAAAATGAGTGGAAGATCCAACGTTTCTCCATAGTGGCGAGAGACTAAAGTATTAAAAATAATAGTTCTCTACATTATATTTCTGACGGGAGTTGTTTTATTTAAACGCAATGTATACTCTCGACAACCTCTATTTTCTACTGTCTCACGTAATTAATAATTTTCCTTAATTACTTTGCCAAACCATTTGATACGGATGTCAGCTGAGATTTACAGTCCTCTGAGGTGTCATGGGCCTTTGCAGAAGAAAGTTAAAAGAGAAAAAGAAGTAATACACGAAAAATATTTTTCCTAACAAAATCTGTAAGTTTTCACTCTTTTATTTATGGCTATGTTTCCTCATTCATGTAATCATGTATAAATTAACTATAAAATGGATTTTAATTTTTTTTTTTAAACTATGCTTACATTTTACGTTAAGGTTTTTCTTATTTCAAAACTACCTCTACGATTTTATTTTTTCCTCTTTAAACAATGTAAAACTTTCTAAACACATTCCCAAAAATCACTTTTGTACATTAAAAGCATGAAATTCGCAGGCATGATATAAAAGTGATTTAGAATTAAAGTCTTTTATAGGTGCGTTCGTAATTATATACATATGTAGCACGTATTACCCTTGTCTAGTCTGCCGTCCGTTTGTCCACATCTAACAGCGGATATACTACCCAACAAAATGATTTGAAATGTAAAATATATGAGTGTTACAAAATTTTGTAGAGTCATTACAAACTATATGAAAATCGAATGTATAATTCACTTACAGGGACAGTCTAAATTTTTCCGTTATATTGCAGTCAAATGGAAGACAAATATTTCAGATGCATTTTAAAGATGTTACACCTATTCGAACATAATGAAATTGGAATACATTTATAAAGTGCACTAAAATATACATTCTATAGAATATAAAGTGCAAAGAATGTTTATTATTCATTTATAGAATCATACAATAGTATTCCATTACGTAATGGTATAAGGGATTGCAGTGTTTGGAGAGCACATTAATTATGTTAAACTATTTAGCATATAATGAAACTGATATATGTTGCTGAGGTTTACTACTAGTTACTTCCTGTAAAACAGAAGGAGCACAGTATATACAGGGATTGACAAACGATTATAGGGTCAATTAAAAATATTAATTTACATTATGGCCAATGGGAAAAAATAATTTCAAGTGTATTTTAATGATGTTACGCCCTTTCGAGAAATGCAATACTTATTGCACAAAGATCTTAATATTTATAAAACTGGTACGAAGACATCTCATTTGCCACATTTGATGAGAAATTTCCTAGTTCTTTTTTTCTACATATGGATTATAATTTGAGTTATAATTTCTTACTTTTCTTCCGTGTATGAAATATTGGATTAATTAAAGTACTAATTTTGATACTATTTTAAAATGTATTCTTAATTTTATAAGAAGTTTGCAACTATCAAATACATTTTAAAAAAGAAATAAAATTTTTAAACGAAGCAGTTTCTCAAGTAAAGTTATCCTACCTGTATAAGAACTTCCTTGCTAGGTTTTTAAAATATATTAAAAAAAAAAAAAAAAAAAAAAAAAAAAAGATCTGCTTATATACTCATGTGAGCTGCATGTATATGCTGATCTGTTTGAGGAAAAAACACGTAAACTAAACTCGGGGCCAGTGGCGCAACCAGAATACGGTTCTAGGGGGGGGGGGGGGGGTCGAGTTTCTGATAAAGGTGATTGTCGGTTATTTACATCGCCAGTTAAAAGATTCAGTACTATTTAGAATATTTTTACTTGTGCAACTTACTTAGTGCAACTAATTCATGTAATACATGAATTAGTTGCACTTTCACAATTTCAAGTAGAATTTTTCGCCATTTAATTGAATCACTTTATTAAATGAAATCTGATTAAAAAAAGCGGTGGATTCTGAAATGCGCTAAAACATTTAAATATTTATGTTTGGTTTTCATTCGTATAAGTGGCAATTATAGCGATCTTTCTTAGCTCTGGGAGGGGTTTTAACTTCAAAACCACCCCCTTGGCTGCGCCACTGCTCAGAGCGATGTAGAAACATGTCTGAGATTTCACACAAACACTGGACGTAGCTTTAAGCTCCACCCTTGTATTTCTTACGATTATTACTACGAACAGATAGAACACTATGTATCTAGCATGAAGATAGAATAATAGAAGGAGAACCGAGAAGATAGGCTTTTCCCAACAGAACTTAGCCCCAAAGTATTTCCCGGTGCATGGCGTGGCGCTAGTGATGCTGCACTGACTTTCGATCACATGACTTGTTTGACTGGTCTCTCGACTAGTCTGCTAGCGGGACGTAGGGGGCGCTAGACTTCATCTGCTCCCAAACTGCCGGAAATGCCAGCCAAACTCGGAAAGACTTTAGGGACGAAAGTGGAAGCGCCGTCTTTGTTCTCCTTCTACTATATCGACACTATAGCAGGAGAGTCGTGCTTAAATGCACAGAGTGAAAATATTGTCCAGTCATTTGACCAAACAGTCCAGTCATTTGACCATTTACATATATAGACAATGTTTCACTTGATCTAAATTTTAATCTGTCCTGACCAAAAATGCTTCATAACATGGTTAAATAACTGCTATTTACAAAAATACAGATGAATTTCTGGACAATTTTTTGCAGATAAATTTCTTTTATTTTTCGGACATTTTCTCATTTTTTATTCAAAACAAGTGAGTTAAATAATTCATTACCGCAAACTGTGTCAAGTCGAAGTGGCTTTTGTTCAAAAATTTTTAAAAAATTGGTTTTCAGAATTTATCGAATCGATTTATCGATTTCAGAATTTATCGAATTCCCAATTGTAGCAATCTTTGATAATTTATTATAAGGTATTAATTTTATACACTTTGTATTCAAAAGTACCAAGTTTTAGTTACTTTTACACATTGAACGCCGAATTGAAAAATTGAACATGTATAAGAGTGGTGGAAAGGGCATGCCAATCAATGAGTTAAACAGGGGTGTAGTCGCAAAATTAACAGAGGACATACGCTTTAAGCTGAGAGTATACACTCAAGGCAGACGGTATATTTTCTTGAGAAACAGGGGGTGTTCCTTTAAGAAATTCAGAGGGTATACGGCGTATACCCTGTATACCCTACACTACATCCCTGGTGTTAAAGTGTGTTATGGACACTGTGAGTCTATTCAGAAAGACATTTTTAAAATCGAGTGATATTGCGGCTAAAGATGATAACAATATTTAACAGCAAATTCATAACCATATCGTGAAAATGCTATGTGTAGCATAGGTAAAAATGCAGAAAATTAGATTTTTTAATTTTAAACTTAAGCATTGTACTTTATATATCAGTAACTTAGCAATTAATCATCTGAAGTGTAAGATAAATAAGATTGGGGGGTTTTTGATCAAGGGGATTCTAATAAAAATGGAAAAAAAAAATTTGGATGTATGTATGTTTCTCTGTCTGTAAAAGAAATGTTAATCATCGCATTGTTATAAACTATTAACCCTTTGATTACGGGCTTGGGACATATGTCGTCCCAGAGAATATTACTTTAATCTATTAGCACCACTTTTTGAAAACTATTCTATTTCATAGACATATACCAGAATAATTTTAAGAGGAATCTATCACAAAGAATTTTTTCTAAAAATTTTGGTTTGAATAAATTTAAAAATAGCCATCGTTCTAGCCTTTAATCAAAAGGTTAATATTACAAAAAAAAAAAAAAAAAAAAAAGTAAAAAGAGAAAAAAGAAAAAAATGTTTATAGAAAAGGTACAAGTGCGTTATGTTTGGGTGGATTACAAAGTATCATATAAAACCAAAAATAATGAAGTGCATAAATTGCTGTTCGAGTTAGGCCTAAATAAGGGACTTTTATGTTGAACATTCTAATAGTTCGTGTTTCAAAGATTTATATTTCTCTGACTCATCATTATGGTGCTCGCATTGAAATATTGTAAGGTAAGTTTGTGTTTAATACGGAGAAGCCTCCTTATGACAAAATTAATCAAATGTAATGTAATTATAAAATTTAGATGAATGAAAATGCTCTTTTTCTTTCTTGCATGACTGTGTCCATCCTGCGTTCATCATTCGGATGTATTTGCAGTATGCAGTATCTCACTTATGTAAATTTTATTTCTCATATGCTAAAAGCCACGAGAAAACGCTTGAATTGTCCGGCAAAAATCATGGCACATGAGGATTAATGCTTTAGTATTTATTTACAGTCTTCCGTTACAATTATACGGTGTGAAATTTTATAATTTCTAATGTGTAATTCAATACTATTTTAATACAACATTAAAAAAATAATTTCTGAAAATCTTGTAGTATCATAAGCAATACAAAAATATCGGTCAATGTCTTACTGAATATTGGCCAATATTTCGATGGTCGCTAAATGACGTGCATCAAATTTACAACATTTGCCAATATTCAGTTATATAACTTAAAATTAGTTTTTAAAAGAAAGCATTCAAAAGCTTTTTTCGCATACTTATAATGCTATAATTCAGAAATAACATCTTAAACAATGAAATTTTATTAAATAAATATTCCGTCATCGGGACATCACATTCGAAACAATTTTTAAATGTCGTAGAATTATTATTATTATTTTTTTAATTATTGGGCTTGGGTTCTGATGACAAAAAATCTCTCGGGCTCGGGCGGGCTCGGATTCAAAATCATCGGGCTCGGGCGGGCCCGGGTCCGAAAAACGAGCCCGAACTCATCTCTAATAAATACGTAGGACCCACAGTCGTCGTCTGGTCTACCCGTCTTTTTGTCCGCATACACTACCCAACTGAATGGTTTGAAATGTTAAATATATAAGTTTTACAAAATTTTGTCGAGTCATTTCAAACTATATGAAAATCGAATGTATAGTTCACTTACAGGGACAGTCAAAATTATTCCGTTATATTGGGGCCAATGGGAAGAAAAATGTTTCGGGGGTATTTTAATTATGTTACACCTATTCGAACATAATGACATTGTAATATATTTAAAATGTGCACTAAAAGATACATTCTATAGAATATGAAATGCAAAGAACATTTATTATTCATTTACATGATAATACAAAAGTATTCCGATACAAAATGGTAAAAGGGATTGGCGCACACACTAATTATGTTAAACTATTTAACATGTTATGAAATTGATACATGTTACTGAGGTTATCTATTAGTTACTTAATCTATAATAGAAGGAGTATAGTATTTATAAGGGATTTACAGACACTTACAGGGTCAGTTAAAAATATTCCGCAACACTTCTGTCAATGTGAAAAAATGGTTTCAACTGTATATACAGTGTAACAGGTGTAACGTCATTAAAATATTTTAATGACGTTACACCTTTTTGAAAAAGTGTAATACTTATTGCACAAGCATCTTAATATTTATAAAACTGGTTACAGTGCGAACCACACTCATAACTATATATATATACTCATTTTTGTCACGCTTGCCGTGCAATTTCCAAATTGTTTTCTTTTCTATATATGGATTATAATTTGAGTTATAATTTATTACTTTTCTTCCGTGTATGAAATATTGGATTAAAGGACTAATTTTGACACTATTTTTAAAATGTATTCTTAATTTTCCTAGAAATTTGCAGGTATCAAATACATTAGAAAATAGAAATAAAATTTCTAAACGAAGCAGTTTTTCAAGTAAAATTATCCTGCCTGTATAAGAACTTCCTTGTTTGGTCTTTGAAATTTGTTTTTTAAAAAACTGATGTCTTTATCTTTATATATTCACTTGAACTGCACGCATATTTCAATGCATGATCTGTTTTGAGAAAACACACGCAAACAATACAAGACTTAGAGCTAGAGCGATGTTGAAGCATGTCTACGGTTTCTCACAAACACTGGATACAGCATTAAGCTCCGCCCTTGTATTTCTGTCGATTATTACTACTGACAGATGATATGCAAGGGAATCGTGCAATTTCTTTCAGTGAAAATATTGTAGGAATTAGTCCAACCATTTGACCGTTTATATAGACAATGTTTCATTTTATCTTAATTTTAATCTATTGTGATTAAAAACGTTCCATAATATGGTTAAATAACTGTTAATTACAAAAATACACATGCATTTCTAGGCAGTTTTCTGAAGGTAAACTTCGTTTATTTTGCGCACATTTTCGCATTTCTTATTCAAAACAAGTGAGATATAAGTTAAATAATTAATTGACGCAAACTGTGTCCAAGTGGCTATTGTTCAAAAATTGAAAAATTGGTTTTCAGAGTTTATAGAGTCCATTAACAATTCCCAATCGGGGCAATTTTTGATAATTTATTGTAAGGTATTAATTTTATACACTTTTTATTACAAAAGTTACAAAATTACTAGAAAAGTACCAAATTTTAGTTACTTTTACACATTGAACGCGAAATTTAAAAACTGAACATGTATAGGAGTGGTGGAAAGGGCGTGCCAGTCACTGTGTTAAAGTGTGCTATGGAGACTGTGAGTCTATTCAAAAAGACATTTTAGAATCGTGTGATATTGCGGCTGAAGTTGATAAATAACGTTGAAACAATAAATTTATTAACGAGAGTAACGATATTCATCAGCAAATCCATAGCTATATCTTGAACATGCTATGTGTAGCATAAGTGAAAAAGCAGAAAATTAGATTTTTTAATTTTAAACTTAAGCATTGTACTTTATATCTCAGTAACTTGGCAATTAATGGTCTGAAGTGTAAGAGAAATAAAATTGAGGGGTTTTCGATCAAGGGGATTCTAATAAAAATGGAAAAAAAAAATTGGATGTGTGTATGTTTCTCTATAAAAGAAATGTTAATGATCGCATTATTATAAACTATTAATATTAACAAAAAAAAAAAAAAAAAAAGGAAGAAAGAAAAAAGAAAAAAAAGGAAAAAAGTAAAAGAAAAAAATGTTTATAGAAATGGTACAAGTGCGTTATGTTTGGATGCTTACAAACTATCATTAAAACCTAAAATAATGAAGTGCATAAATTATTGTTCGAGTTAGGCCTAAATAAGGGACACTTATGTTGAACATTCTAGTAGTTTGTGTTTCAAAGATTTATATTTCTCTGACTCATCATTATGGTGCTCGTATTGAAATATTGTAAGATAAGTTTATGTTTAATATGGAGAAGTTTCCTTATGACAAAATTAATCAAATTTAAAATTTAGATATATCAAATTTTGATGAAATCAATTTTAAAATTTAGATGAATGAAAATGCTCTTTTTCTTTTTTGCATGATTGTGGCCATCGTGCGTGCGTACATCGTTCGGATGTATTTGGAGTAGCTCAATGATGTAAATTTTATTTCTCATATGCTAAAAGCTACGAGAAAACGGTTGAATTGTTCGACAAAAATCATGAACCAATGAACCAATGCAATATTAGTAGAAGTTCCTACTGGAGTCGCGATGCTCCAGTTCACCTTCCATCGAAGTCGATGAGTCGAGTGACATGTTGCGTAGATGTTATGCAAGAAAATATGGAATTTCATGAAATTCCTGAGCATTGGGTTGGTCGGTTGAGCCATAGGGTAAAGCAGTTTAAAAAAGCCTAGAGCCATATATATATATATATATATATATATAAATTAGATAAAATCCTAAAGGAAAATATCTTTAGGAAAATATCGGTAAAAATACAAAAAATATGTAGAAATAAGTTAAATTTAGCAAAAAATAACAGAGAAAAAATAATAAAAATATCATTAAAGAAAAAATTTCCAAAAAAATATCATAGAAAAAGCAAGGGAAAGGGACCTTGCCCATGTCTGTTCCTTGGCCGTTAATTCAATAATGCATCGTAAACAGATGCAGTGTGAGAATTTGTCCCTGGTGAGCTGAGATGGAGCCACAGCTCCACCGTCTCCTACGCCTTTGTTTCACTTGCAAAAAGTGTTATAATGATACCAATGAAGATGCTGATGTCTGCAAATGATTTTTCTATTCGAAGCCTTAGCTAGAGTAATTAACAACTGTAGGCGCAGGTGGTGATCATTTATTAGCCATACAGGATTTCGTGAAACTAAATGGAGATGCGAGAATACTATTTCCGAACCTCCTCCCTCCCCGAAACTTGAATGCAATTTCTCCCCTTTTACTTCTTTCTTCCATGTTCATTCACCATACATATCACAATTATCACTTTCTCATGTTTATTCTCGGAAAAACGCAGAAGTATAAAAAAAAATCCCTTTCTCCCTAGATTTTGGAAAAGTATTAGCAGTATTTTGAATTCAATAGTAAAGGCAGAATTCCCCATATTCCTAAAACTAGGGACTTTCCCCAGACACTGGACACTAGATCTAAGAACGCTGAGAAGGGGAGATGTTGTTTCCTTTCCGTCTAAAGGGGCTGCTTCACTCAAATGAAAAGATCCATTCGCTAATGCTAATCCTATGGAAGAAATTTATAAAGATATCTCGGTTGCATTTTAATATTTTTAAACGATTCTTTCTGCATTGGATAGCTGAGATTGATCTGAATGCAGGCCGATTTTTACTTTTTCGATTTTGTTTACAGATATTTTTTATGAGGGTGATTTCGCTTTCCAAACCGGTTCTGAAAATGAAAGCGTCCTCGTAAAAAAATATCTGTAAACAAAATCAAAAAAGTAAAAAACAACCTGCATTCAGATCAATCTCAGCTATCCAATGCAAAAAGAATCGTTTAAAAATATTAAAATGCAACCGAGATATCTTTATAAATTTCTTTCATAGGATTAGCATTAGCTAATGGGTCTTTTCATTTGAGTGAAGCGGCCCCTTAATGCTTCAGCTTAGCTCCATGGATTTTTAGGCCCGTCGAATTACAACATGACCTATTATTTAAAATATGAATAGAAGATCAAGCATTTCTCTAATGTGAGACTAAAGTATTAAAATAATAGTTATCTATATTATATTTGTGACGGGAGTTGTTTTATTCAAACGTAATGTAAACTCCCGACAACCTCTATTTTCTACTGTCCCACGTAAGTAGTAATTTCCTTAATTACTTTGCCAAACCATTTGATACGGATGTCAGCTGAGATTTACAATCCTCTTAAGTGTCATGGGCCTTTGCAGAACAAAGCTAAAGAGAAAAAGAAATAACACACGAAAAATATTTTTCCTAACAAAAACTGTAAGTTTTCACTCTTTCAGGCTATGTTTTCCCATTCATGTAATCGTGTATAAATTAACTGTAAAATGGATTTTAATGTTTTTAAAGTATGCATACATTTTACGTTAAGGTTTTACTTATTTTAAAACTGCCTCTCCGGTTATATTTTTTCTTCTTTAAACAATGTAAAACTTTCTAACACATTCCCAAAAATCACTTTTGTACATTAAAAGCGCTGTTTATTTACTATAGTGTACTGCAGGGTTGTCCAACACGGCGCCCGCGGGCGTCATGGCGCCCTTTGAGGCTTTTCCTGGCGCTCTTTTGAAAATTTCCCGTTACTATGTACGAAATTTACGAAAGTAACTTTCATTCATTAATAAAATTTTATTTTTAAATTTTCTGATGTGCTTAAACTTTTGTCACACATTGTGTAAATACTGTTACAAAAAATGATGTGGAATCACTCATTTAGAAAGAATCCTATCTGAAAAAAAAAAAAAAAAAAAAATCACTCAAATGGGATAAAATCAAATCATCCGTAGGAGATGTGTGAACAATATTGAAGTATCAGTGAAATCATTCATAGTTTTAGAAATATAGTCGAGTCTCTCTATAACGAAACTCCATCCACCGAATTTCTCTATTTAACGAATTTTTTATAGGAACAGTAATTTTTTTATGATTACATTAAAAATAGTGTCCATATAACGAAATATATATCTCTATTTTACAAATTTTTTTTTAAAGTGTTCTATCATAAGTTCAGAAAACACTTCAAATTATTTGTAGAATAATTTTTTTCCTTGATTTCTGGTTTATATGTCATACACACTTTCCTCTACCTTATTCCTCATGTCCATAAAAAGGCATTAAACTCCCCCCAAGAAAACTCCCCTCACCTTATTTTTTACATGGTTGCACTTGTCTTTGTTTTAGCCAAGACGAACGTGCGTTCTTGGAAATGATTGAAGCATTAGCTTGCTAGTGGGGTGATTTGCAACTATTAATCCAGTCATTTAAGCTTAAATTAGATAAGAATCTCGGAATTCGAGATACCCAGCTGTAAGTCTGTAAATACTTGAATATTGACACCTTAAAAGTTGTCTCAAAACCTACATATGGTAGGGTGTGCGCAACTATTAAATTCCAAGGTCAAAGATCACAAAAATCGGTTTTTTGCGCTTTTTTTGTAAATATCTCATTTCCTATAGGTTTTTTGCTATTTGTATTTATTATCAATATTGTAGAATACAAAATTCTCTACAAATTTTGTTTGAAAACATTTTTCATACGTCGAACCGTTTTCGAGATAGAGGGCGGAGAGCGCGCGGTCACAGCATCACTTCAGGTCAAACGGTGCCTCCGGTCGAAAGCGCTCCATATACAGTTGATGAACTATCGATAAATCAATGATTATAAATATTTATCAATTTTTATTAACTATTATATTATATTTTATATTTTTCTTCATGTATTGTATAGTATAGTTACGACCGTCTTCTCTTTATTTCAGGTAACTGTTCTTGGTAACTACGGACGTACAATTTCAAGAAATATGGCTGATTTGTGTTTTCTATGTAATAAGTCAGATTCGGGAGGTGAATCGCTTATTGAAATAGTGCGCGGTATGAAAACTCTACGAACTGCAAGTGTCGAACGAAACGACGGAAAAATTGAATATTTAAAATCAGTAACCTCAGTTAAAGTGCATGAAAAGTGCCGAAGTGTTTACATTAGTAAAAACTGTATCCAAGCAGCAAAACGGAAACAAGAAGAAGGAGAAACTATAACTTCTTCATTAGTACTCCGTAAAAAACAGGTGCAGTGTTTGATTTTAAGAATCAATGTTTATTTTGTGGCGAAGTTGCTGATGAGGCTGCAGAGAAAAAGAAAAGAGAAAAATACAGGCGGAAGATAAAAAATGTGAGTACTCTTGAGTTCAAAGATAATGTTATCAAAAAAGCAGAAGAACGTACGGATGATTTCGGAGAATTGGTGAAAAGTCGTATAATTTTACAGTATGATTTGGTCGCTGCTGAAGCGAAGTACCATGCTGCTTGCTTTACAAACTTTTCAAATAAATCATCATCATCATCGCCTCTTGAGAAACCTCGTCAAGATAATCAAGTTACAGAAGCTATGTTAGAGATTTTCAATTACATCGAAAATAATAATGATTCTCAATTCACACTAAAAGAGATTAAAGATGTCTTGACAGGGTATGTGCCAGATGATAAAACTATCATTAGAAGACTACAACAGAAGTATTTAACCGATATCGTAATTACGAAGAAAGTTGGAGCTTTCACAATCATTTCTTTCCGTGATGCACAAGCTGATATTCTATCAAAAGCTTGGTACGAAAGTAAAAAAATAGATCCTGAAACAGAAAGGCTAAGAATTGTAGAAGCTGCAGCAGCAATTATTAGAGAAGATATCCGAACATCTATAGTTGAAACTAAATCTTATCCACCTCCTAATAAAATGTTGGATAATGTTAATCAAGACATTCCAAAAACTTTATTACATTTCTTAGAAGAAGTCATCGTCAAAAACAGGAAAGGACAAATTGATCATTTAAAAACAAAATGTACTTCAATAAGCCATGCAATGGCTGCCATACCGGGACGTTTAGACCATAGGCCGTAAGCAAAAAATGTTTAGTTTCGTTTGCCAAACTTCGGGAGTATACAAATTTTTGTACATTTAAACATTACATATTACTTATTAAAAAAACACAAAGTTGCCCAAAGGAAGTGTGCACATTAAAAAAATAATAGCTGTATAAAGTGGAACTATATTTCAACACCGGTTTGCATCATTTTATATGAAAGCTGTCACTAGATGGCGCTTTACACGGATATTTTTCTAATGAAAAATAAAATATACATGCAGTTTGCTTTCAAATAGTTTTGTATCCTTACGCATGCTTGTTTTAAACGTGGGATATGGGTTTCGTTTGATATCATGATAACTTATCAGTTATTAAAATGCCAAGATGCTTTAAAAGCAGTTGCGCATAAATAAAATAGTTATATTTATACAGGAAAGGACAATGATTGTTTTATTAAACGCAAAAATATTTTATTAATTGTTATAACATTCTTTTTTCTCTAGTTACAATATAAGAAAATCAAAATAAATAACAATCATTAGTCAAAATATGCATTAATTATACATGAAGTAAAAAAAATAATTAGGTAAAAACTTAGAGAGGGAGCATTTAGAATATCATTTATTCTTGAGTAATATAATTTCAAAATATGCTAAATTTTAAAAACTATTTAAAAAAAAAAAAAAAAAAATTCTATATTGACAATTGAGCTTTAAACTAAGTTCTTTCCACTAAGACAACACTAAAAAATATATAACTTAGTAAAATAGAATTGATAAATATATGATTAAAAAAATTTACATGCAGTTTTAAGCATAAATATTATATTTCTGAACAACTTATTATGGAATTAAATATTTTTAACTTTTCCTAAAATGGTGATGATGTTATAATTGTATATAAAACATGTTCAATTTATTGATTTTTTAAAGATATTTATAATGCAACAAACACAAATTAAGTACAAAATACATTAATTATAAGTTAATAAAAAGTATTCATTACAGAAAAAAAGAAGAAAGAAAGAAAAAGAAAGAGTAAAATAATAAATTCATAAAAGCCGAGTACAAGATTTTCAAAAACACATAGGGAAGATTACATGGGCCAGTAAAAACACCCTTTAAACTTTTTTTTTTTTTTTTTTTTTTTTTTTTTAATGGCCAATAAATGTTTAATTTTATTATTTTTTCTATAGCTTCTCCTTGCACGTTTTATAATCTGGGTTATTATTGACATTCTTTATCAAATCAAACAGGAAGCAGAAAATAATGTTTCGCAGTTTCACTGTTTTTCAGTGGAAACCGAAAATGCCAAGAACATGTTAGTATCACTTAATAAGTTTATATATCCTTTATTTTCTTGCAAAATTTGCACGTTCTTTTTAAAGTGTAATAGAAAAATTGAATTATATATACTTATGACCATGTATGATATTTAATTTTTTTAAAAAAGATTTTAAGGCTATTGTCCATCACTGGAATAATTAATTACTCAATTTCGGGTAACAGATACCCTATATAGATAATACTAAAAGTGCAATTTCAATAATATTCATACTGCATAGGATCTTCTGGCTTAGCTGAAAATCTAAGTAATCAAATTTAATTTGTAATTGTATACATCAGAATATAATAAGAAAAAAATTTTTATAGCTGTTTTTAATTAATTTAATGTGATCTTTTTTTTTTTTTTTTTTTTTTTTTTTTTTTTACTGTAAGCAATTTATTTTTTTAAATATTTCTGCACTACATATTTTATAATCTGGCTATGAATCAAACAAACCGGTAAGCAGAAAAAAAAAATGTTTAAATGCATAGGGAAATAACTGAACAAGAAATAAACTAATAAATAAACAATATCTTATTTAGCAATAGCATAATTTTTGTCATTTATGTTTTGTACAGCTATAAATAAGGATGTTATGCTTACAAGCATATAAAATGAGAAAACGAAATAAATAATACTTATTATTCGAAAAAAAGAGAGAGGCTAAATAATATGTTTATAAAGACAGTTTCTTAGTAAATTAAACTTTATTAAAAAATAAATAAATAAATAAAAATAACTTATGTTGTATTTTTATATTGCTTTAATACAGGCAAATAAAGAAAAACAATAAAGCATGCTCTTATAAAATACGAGAGAATTTATGAAAAATAATAATGTGTTATTAATAATAATAGCATAATAAGAGGGAAAAGTTGATCAGAGGATCACTTATGTTTGTAAACAAATGAGCGGATGGATACAAAGCCTTCCTTTAAAAGATATCAAAATATTACTTTAAATGTTTAGGTTACTTCTATTTATAAAAATATTTGTTATATTATTATAAAGTATAATATAAACAAGATTTTGCAAGCAGATTGCATGCATATTTTATTTTTAATTAAAAAAAATCCTTACAGGTAGCGCCATCTAGTGAGAACATTCGTGTAAAATGATGTAAATTGATTATGGAATATAGTCCCACTTTATACGGTTATTATTATTTTAATGTGCACGTTTGTATTGGGCAACTTTGTGTTTTTTCAATGAGTGATATCTAAGGATTAAACATGCAAAAATTCATATACTCCCGAACGTTGGTAAACGAAACTTGTTTTTAAGCATATTTTAAACGCTCATCCCGTGGTCTAGTTCTTTTTCATTTTTGATAAATACATTAATTATTTAAAAAGGCATTACAGTTCCAAAATAATTGTTGTATTTGACGGATATTCAGACTACAGTAAGAACGTAAAACCTATGGAGCAGCAGAGAAGAACTGCTGCACTTTCAAAAACGTATAAAGTCTTTTTAGATGAAACAATGGTTGTACTAGTTACTCAAGAAAATTTTTTATCAAATCGAAATAACAAAGTTATGCTTATTAATACCTTAACTGAAAAATTACAAGCTTCAAATATTACTACTAAACAAGCCAGAGATGATGCGGATGTTCTTATTGTTGAAACTGCAATTGAAGAATCAAAGTCTGAAAAAACTGCAGTTATAATAGGACAAGATATTGATTTACTTGTCATTTTAATTGGGCGTACACTGTCTTACGAACAAGAAATTTTCTTTAAAAAGTTGGGAAAGAAAATGTAAAAACGGAGATATACTCGACTAAAAGTTTTGATAATTATCCTCATTCCAAAACACATATTTTATTTCTGCATGCATTAAGTGGCTGTGACCAGAAGCGGGTTAACTGTCATCCGGGCCCCTAGGCTTGACTTTCTGAGGGCCCCCTTTCACTCCTTCAAAGAGGTATATACTGGAAAAATTAAATCACATGCTTGCTTCATTAACTCATAAATCATTGATAATAAAAATATAAATGATTACGACAAAGTATTTCGCACATTTTTTATCTTTTGTATTAAATAATAATGTCCGACTAGTGTAAAAGAATATTTTCTTGTTCTTTATATTAGGAAAATTTTAGCACCGGGCCCCCTTTTCTTCTGGGCCCCTACGCTTCAGCCTACTCAGCCTAATGGGTAATCCGCCTCTGGCTGTGACACAACTTCTGTGCTTTTTAAAAAGGGAAAAAAATCATTTTTAAAAGTTTTTGAGAAACTGACGAATTTGGATGAACTAGCTGCAGCATTTGAGGAAGAAAATAATTCGGCCCAGAGATTATTAGAGAGTGGAACTCAAATCTTATTGGCAGTCTATAATGCTCCGAAATCTGTGAAAAGTCTCGATCATCTTCGTTATATGCATTACGTCAAGTCTACAAAACTTAATAAACCTGTGCAGCTTTCAATTCTTCCACCAACAAGTGCAGCTTCTCATAAACATTTCAAACGTGTATATTATCAAGTTCAAACTTGGTTAGGGCATGATTTGGAACTCCAGGTATGGGGTTGGGCAATGCAAAACGATTTTCTGGAGCCTATCATGACAATTTTACCACCTGCTCCAGAAGATTTGCTAAATACAATTTTCTGCAACTGCAAGAGTGGTTGTGTTTCGCGATGCGGATGCAGGAAAGTGGGCTTGCAATGCTCTTTAGCTTGTGGGCAATGTAATGGGCAAGCTTGTCTCAATGCAGAACCATATCAGAGCGACATTAACGAAGATGAAACCTTTGACCCCGAAATCATGGAACAACTTGAGACAAATGTCGTTGAAGACGATAATGAAGACCAGTTTGAAATTTACCAGCAGCCGAAAGACGACGATGAAGAGGAAGAAGATGATTAAAATCATAAATTATAGTTTTTGTACCCTTTATTCCATTTTTTTTACTTTTAATAAAAATAAATGTATTGAATAGTATTTTTTAATAAAACGATTAATTCATAATTTTTTTTTTCATCATGTAAGAAGTTATTAATATTATATTAATTAGGTTAAAATTCAAATATAATTCCTATATTTTCATTAACAATTCTGCAATTACATGGACAGGTAAGTGTTGTTAAATAAATTAATACTGAATAAAAAGTGGATAGGTTAGGAAAAAAATGATATATGGCGCTGACCGGAGGCACCGTTTGACCTGAAGTGATGCTGTGACCGCGCGCTCTCCGCCCTCTATCTCGAAAACGGTTCGACGTATAAAAAATGTTTTCAAACAAAATTTGTAGAGAATTTTGTATTCTACAATATTGATAATAAATACAAATAGCAAAAAACCTATAGGAAATGAGATATTTACAAAAAAAAGCGCAAAAAACCGATTTTTGTGACCTTTGACCTTGGAATTTAATAGTTGCGTACACCCTACCACATGTAGGTTTTGAGACAACTTTTAGGGTGTCAATATACAAGTATTTACAGACTTACAGCTTGGTATCTCGAATTCCGAGGTGAACTTACTATAATGACTGGATTATATCACAAAGCATCCTGAAAGAAAACTATTCCATTATTGTCTTGAAAATGGTGTTTGTTTCTTGATTTGGATAGTAAGACAGGAATAAGAAAGAGATAAGGATGAATTGCAGAAAAGGTCATTTTTCAGCAGGTTTTTATCTACATAAATTAACTCTCATTACTTTTAAAGTTTATAGAGGATGTTTGTGGCGACTCGGAGCATTTTTTTGTTGTTGTGAGAGATCATTTGAAGGAAGAGTTGTTACTAGCTGTCATCTTCTATTGCAGGGCAGTCCAACGCGGCGCCCGTGGGCGCCATGGCGCCGTTTGAGGCTTTTCCTGGCGCCCTTTTGAAAATTTTCCGTTGCTAGTTTTTTTTTCTTTTACAATTCCCTTGTTAAGAATACTTTTTTAAAATCCATGATTTTCATGAGAAGCGTTTTAATCATCTCTACAAGTTTATTTCACGTATCAGCAATTATATCGTATTAAAACAAAGCCAATAGCACATTCTTTTTTAATTAATAATGTGCTGTTGCATTTCTTTACTAATTTATACTTATGCTTTATAAATATTTTTATGGAAATTATGGCGATAGAAATTAATAAATGTTGGCTCTAACCTTTTTAAAATGTTGAGAAGTAAAATATAGAAAAAAATAAGCGATCCTTCTTCTCCTTCATGCATGAAAGTTCAACATAGTTTTGTTATTGTGTCAACGTTGTTTCACTAGCTATTGGCTGTTTCATAAGAGGGGATAAAGGCTGTCTTTTTTCATCTCTTAGACCTTTGAAACTTTGGGTAATTTTGTTTTTTAAAAAATCTATATAATCGTGAAAAAGATTTCCATCAATGAAAACATTTTTAGGCTCTCTCTTTGGAATCACATATGACTTTGTTTTTTGGTCTTTTTATAACGGCAAATTTACATCTGCAAAAAAATTGTAGTTGTTTCAGAGCAATTGCATTTAAAAAAAAAAAAAAAAAACTAATAATATCTTTGTTTACTATTTATTTTAATAATAGATGGTACTTCGTTTTCTGGCTCTTTTCACTTCAAAAAATTTTTGAGATAATCCCTCTCAGAAAATTGTATTATTCGAAACTGTACTTACGACTTACTGTTATTTTATTAATATGACGTTTTAGATTTATAGGGGCATTATGTCTCATTTGCATGAGATGATATACTTGAGCCAAAAGCTGAAATGCGCCCCTGCTTAGTAAAAGGTTGGACAGGCCTGGTGTACTGATTTTACTTAAGAACCACCCGCAAACAAATCTACATGACAAAATGTCCCCGAAAACATTTTTAACCGAAAAAAGTTATTCTTATTTCAATCATAAAAACCGTTGTTATAAAAGAGAGTTATACTTTCAAAATTAAAAAAGGAAAAAAATCTAAAAGTTATAATCTTTTAAATTGATAGGTATTAGAGAAGATAAAAATAAAACAGCATATTTTAGTTTTATATAGCGTGTTTTAATTTACTTCGCTGAGAAGAACAGAGATATATTTGTAGAAAAATCTATAAATAAATGTAAATTAAAGTAAAAATTTGTCAATTGAATAACTCTGTTTTTATTTCGTTTGTTTGTTTCGTAAGATACATAAAATCTAATCTCTCTGTAAATAAATAAGTATATAGGGTAGATGTGCCAGTAATGGACCCCCTTAAGGAATTTCTCTAAAAAATTATTTTTTATTAATAGTTATAATTATTGTATACATTTTTTTTTCATATTATAATAATCTTTCAACAACATTTAACTAATCCCATAGTTACATTTCCCAATAGAAATAAAAATTTAATTTTAATTAATAGAAATATGTCTAAACACCCAAAAGCCCAGTAATGAGCCACCTATGTTCCAGTAATGGACCACTTATGTTCCAGTAATGGACCGCCTATGTTCCAGTAATGGGCCACCCTACAAAAAATAACAGATAATTGCTTTTAGGTACGTTCGTAATTAAGTAAATACGTAGCACCTATAGTTGTCGTTCAGTCAGTCCGTCCGTTTGTCTGTCCGTCTATCTGTCTGTCCGCATATAACAACGCAAAAACTATCCAACCGAATCGGTTGAAATTTAAAATACATAATTATTACATAATTTTGTCAAGTCATTTCAAATTTCATGAAAATCGGATGAATTTACAAGGGAATTACAATTACAGGGAAAATCAAAAGTATTCCGTTACATTACGGTCAATGGGGAAAAAAGTTTGAAATGCATTTTAATCGTTTGAAATTTAAAACATATAAATATTACATAATTTTGTCGAGTCATTTCAGATCTTATGATAATCAGATGCATAGATCAATTACAGGGACTATCAAAAGTATTCCGTTACATTACAGTCCACACTGTTAAAAATTTCTGTAAAATAATGATGCGTTGAATGTATATTTGACATTCACTTTACCATTTCTCTAGAAAATTGAAGAAGCACCATTAATCTACAAAGATATCAAACGATCAGCAGTAAAAAAATCCTCTTTTAGCAGTTGCACTTGAATACGGTGAATGAAGCATAAAATAACATCCCATGCAGCCTTGTGATTGGTCAATCTCGCCTCGGGAACAGCGCTAAAACCAACGAGATGGATTTATACCTTGTTCACTAAACTATCCGTTTCTCTTAATCTAGATTCACGAATGGCAACATATCAGTGTTTGTTTGGCTTTGGCGGGCAAGGATGAATTGCCTTCTCGTCTCCCGGTCCCGGCATGTGCGTGAAAAAAGTAAGTTCATTTATGCTTTTATATGTATTTTACGCGATTTATTTTTATATTATTAAATGTTTAAAAATCTAATTTAGATTGCCTCGTATATTGTTCTATATATCGTTTAAAATTCTGTGAAAATTTCTTGAATGTCATCCTTATAGCTTAAGAATCTGCGATGTGTTTTGCCATACTCAGAGATGGGGAAATTCATTATTTTACTCTCTACAAGCGAGAATTTCTGATAATAAATTTTTATAGAATTTGTTTTTCTATAACTGCAGGCTATAAACTATGCCATATTGGGAAATGTAACTATGGAATTGGTTAAATATTGTTAAATAATTAATATAATGTAAAAAAAAAAAAAAAAAACTAGAATAAAATAATAATAATTAATATTAAAAAAAATATTTTTAATGAAATTTCTTAAAGGGGTCCACAACTGGCACATTTACTCTATCTGTTATTTAAAATTAAATTTTGATTCATATATTGGGAAATGAAACTATAGGAGTTGTTAAATATTGTTGATTGATTAATTTAACATCGGAAAAAAGAAATATGTATAGCTGTTTGAAAATAAATTCCTTAAGTGTCTCCATTACTGGTACATCTACTCTTTATAAATATATGTATATATAATCTGATTTTTTAAAATTGTTAACTTAGGATTATTATAAATATTTTCACACTTAATTTAAATTAGAAACTAAAACACATGCTTAGTATAAGAGCATAATAAAAATTATACATGGGCGATGTGCCAGCTGCCAGTGTAATGGGCAGTTCTTGATGCTTTTGGAACATAAAAAAATAACTATTAAATATTTAGCTTTAAATAATGTTTTTATAACTCTCTCTTGCACGTTTTATATATTTGGGTTATTGTTGAAACTTTTAGTCAAACGAGTCAGAAAGCAGAAAATAATGTTTCAAAGCTCCACTGTTTGTTAGTGAAAATCTTAAAGAAAATTGTAAGGGCTGACTTTAATAAATTTGTATATTTATTTTCTTGCAAAATTTGAACATGTTTTTGCTTGAGTAACAATGGAAATGTTTGAATTTTATTTACCAATAGCCATTTACAAATTTTCATTTATTTTTAAGGTGTTAAGAGGAGGGGGGGGGGGGAGGATGTCCATTATTGGGATTCTTAATAAGTTATTTTCCAGTTATGGACATTTCATGTAGACATTGCTAAAAATTCAATTTTATTTTAATGTTTATAGAGCAAAAAATATTTTGACTTAACAGAAATCTTAAATGATCAAATTTAATTTTTAAATTACATTTACCAAAATGTAATAATCCCAAAACTTGTATGAATAGCTGATTCTAAATTATTTTATGTGGTTAGTAAAATTTCAATATTTTATTTATTTGTTTTTAATGTATATAACTCTGTCTTGCATATCTTATGATCTGACAATCAAACCAGTCATGAAGCAGAAAATATTCTTTCAGGGCACAGTGTAAGAGAGGCTCATAAGGTGTAATCCGTCCCCATTTAAATAAAAACAGTTAAGTTACACAAACTATTTATAGTCTATTTTGTATTTTAAATATTTTTCTATTCACCCTCCCCCCCCCCCCCCCAAAAAAAAAAAAAAAAAAAAAGTTATGAAGTAACCATAAAGCAACTAAATCTGCAGATTTAGTGGTCTCAAACATCAGTTCTGTGTTTTATTTTGGAATTATTGTATTTCATATTCAAAATATTCAACTTGCAGTATAATTTATTTTACATATGTAATGTTAACTATAAATGGTGTATAAAATTTTCTATGAAAGGTTAATTGATAAAAAAAAAGTGAGACGATAATATTCCAAAAATTATTAATATTATTACTCTTTAGGTACCCCATTGTCTCAATAATTTGATAGTGAAATTGCCTTACATTTTGTAAAACTATCCATCTAAATCTAAAATTATTAAAATGTTTATCTTCTGATAATTATAATAATTGTTGCAAATGCGAATGATTATTAAATCTGCAGATTTGTGGCCTCAGACATCATTCCTACATTTCTTTTTTAAATTATTTTATTAAGTGCTGAAAATATTCCTTTCACAGTACATTTCTTTAAGATTTGTAATATTTATTATTATAAATTATCAAGTAGTCTGTGGAAGTTTAATTCTTAAAAATAGTGAGATGAAACTATACACTAATATTCCATAATTTATTATTATTTACTTTTTTTTACCTTTTACTGTTTCAATAATTTGATAGCAGTTATCGCCTGATATTGCCCTAGTATTTTAAACTATTTATCTACAGCAGGGTTGGCAAGAAACCAATTTCTTTTTTTTTGTCTAAACCAGGTTCCCCCCCCCCCCCTCTGTTTTGTAAACTAATTACAAGTGCAATTATATTTATTGATAAAAATGTACACTATTGGATTATAAGTTGTGTAACTTCATTTAAAACTAATTTAGATTAAATAATTACAGTGAATTAATATAGAAAATTGAAAAAAAAAATCGAATTTTAATTTAAACACTCTTATGCTCGAAGAATAATATGTTCTACACAGTGAAACATTGACACTATGAAAGTCTTTATAAACAATCTTTTGATCTACATCTACCCTGTACTGTTTATTAAACAAGCAGAAAATATCAAGTTTGTTTTTATTCAAAGTTGGCAAAAAACCTGTTTTTTTTTTTTTTTTTTTTTTTTTTTTTAAACCAGATTCTTTTAAAAATATCTTTTCTTATTACATATACATGCATATTTATTGATAAAATTAGACAATGTTGGATTTAATTAGTGTAACTTCATTTAAAATAATTTAAATTAAATAATTTTAGTGAATTTACGTAGAAAATTGAAAAAAAAAATCATATTTTAATTTAAACTGTATAAGAAAGCAGTTTTATGTCCAAAAAATAAACTACTCTACACAGAGAAACATTGACACTCTGAAAATATTTTTAAACAATCTTTTGATAACTAACAATGAACATTTGGATGCATTTTGATAAATATAATATTCTTTTCCTTGGTTATTCCAATAATAACTTTAAAAATTCTTCTTGGGTTTGTTTTTTGAATGACAATTTGAAGTCAACCTTTTTGGTCATTAGATTCATCAGATAATGCAAAGAAAAAAATTTTGTTATTAAAATGCTATAACTAGCACCCAATCTTTGAATACTCTCTTATTCAACTTCACATTTTGATTTTAAACCAGGGTTGCAAAAAAGCTGGCTAAAATTAAAAATCCAGTATGGTGGCTTTCATTAGTTTTAACCAGCTTTTTTTTTTTTTTTTTTTTTTAAACATTATTGGCTTTAATACCATGAAACATTTTAATTGTAAGCTACACATTATTAAGTATTTTCTAAGTAGTTTTAATAATGTTTAACTGAATAATAAATCTATATATTAAAATGGAAAATTGAAATTTTAATTATGATTCATTATGAAAAATTGGGTTAACCCAATTTCTCAATAATGAAGACATTAATACTAGAATAACACATTGGTGGAGTTGCTAGTAGTTTATAGTCAGAATTGCAAGTATGTCAGTATGTGCTAATTTATAAAATGGGCATACCAAGTAGAGATGGGACGAATAGTGATTTGGCCGAATAGCCGAATACCGAATATTCGGCCAAATTTTAGGCCGAATACCGAATATTCGGCCGGCCGAATAGTAAAAGTTTTTTTCCAATAAAGAAAATAAATTTTGATTACATATAATTTAAAAAATAAGAGCTCATTAATAATTATTACTCTTAAATGTGCTTTTAAATGTATTTTTGAATTTAAAACACTTATTTTAACACAAAAAAATTAGGAAATTGCACTATATTCTTTTATCTTAATGTAAATCAAATTGATTTTCAGTAAGTCAGAATGGTAAGCTATTTCCATTAAAATATGAAGAATGTACTTCACTTTTACTATCAAATGATACTTTTATCCTTTCTTCTATCCAAAATTAATAATATTCTTAATCTCTATCTCTCGGAACTCACAAGGAGATATTTTCTGAAATAACGAAGTAAATTTAATCATTTAGAGTTTGTGTCCCTAATAATAAGCAAATTCGTAAGAATGAGATTGCTCTGAAATCAGTTGCCAAGCTTTACATTACAAATTCCGTTATAGCTAAAGGTTATGCTTAAAGTAGAATGCATATGGTAACAAAATCTTTGATTTTTGAATTGGCACGTACTATATTCAACATCAATATTCCACTTATTCAACAAGCATTAAAAGGATAAACAGAAATTGACAACAACATGAATGAAGAAATATGTAAATTAAAAATATAGACATAGTAATGTTGCATATTTAAGTCAGTAATTATGCAAATTATTTAAAAGTGAAAACTATAGAATAAAAAAATTATTTTGTTCAGCATTTAGAATTTATGTGTAGATACTTATTAAATCATCTTCATAAAGCAAGTTCTGTCATCTAATGCATATCTAGTTTGCCACCAGTTCTGTCTTCAGATGTACCGTTATATTTGGAATAGTGATATTTGATATCTAATTTTGAAAATGAATCTTCGTTAATACACACTGTGAATGAATTCTTTCATTTCTTACTTTACAGAAAATAAGTTACAAATTTCATAAGAACTTTTTTTAGTTGTGCTTGGAATTTGCTGACATTAATAAATATTCATGTGTTAGAATAAGGCAGTGTTTTTCTTTTTTTTTTTTTTTTTTTTTTTTCCTATAAGTGTTTTTGTATCTTGAATTGTAATATATCATTCTCTAATGAAGTACATTAAATCTCCAACTTGGGCAGCATTTTCTAAAATATCACTAACTTTTATAGGAAATACAGAAAGGCTGTGTATTTTTTAGCAATCGAGTAACTGTATATTTTGTAAGTAAGAATGAGAATGACTTCATGAATGAAGTAGCAATTTGGATTAGAGAAAAAAAAATGCAAGAAATGAAATTCTTTAAATCTTAAATTTATTTGCCAAAATATCTTTCACTATTCGGCGAGATTTTAGCAATATTCGGCCAGATATCTCTAAATATTCGGCTACAGGTATTCGGCCGAAGTATTCGGTCAACAAGCCTTCAATATTCGGCCAACCGAATATTCGGCAAAAGGGCCGAATAGGCCGAATACCGAATAGTGGCCGAATATTCGTCCCATCCCTAATACCAAGTCCTTTTTTCTGATTTACATTGATCTTTAATCCTACCCTTCTTTTTCCATTTTTATTGCTTTGTAAAATTAAAGAGAACAATGGCTACTAATTACACATTTTATTACTAATTTTAAGCGTTACTCCTTTCCTCTCTGCCCCTTGTATGAAAAAAAGCAAACGATAGACCCCTCCCAATTGCTTATGTAAGATTTTATGACATATTAACATCAAAATTGTTTGTCATACAAAATTAGCTATAAATTTATGTTATTAATCCAGCAAATTTATATAAATAGATATATATATATATATATAGGCAGGGGTGGGGAAATACATCATTTTGCTCGCCATTGGCGAGTGGATTTTCTCACAAGGCGAGTGCATTTTTAGTTTTTGAAAAACTGTGGGCAATAGGCACATTATCAGAAACACTTTTTTAATCTAGATATTTTAACTTTCCAAATTTTTACAGTGTAAATATGGCATTATGTTCTATCTAATATTAATCTTACCTCTGTTATGTATAATTCCTAATATTATAGAAAAAAGAATTATGAAAGTGCATTGTATTAATAGTAATTTTGTCTGTAATCGCGTGCGATTTTGTCATAACTATTTTCAACAGCGTGTGTGTTGCATCTTGCGGGCTGGTGAAATAATTCCTTGGCTGGTAAGAATATGGAAAAATTCCCCACCCCTTTATATAGGGGTTGTGGTATCGAACAATAACAAAATCAGTTTAATAGGTTGTCACTTATTAAATTAAACAGCTCATAGAATACAAAATAGTTTTTAATGCATTATTATTTATAATCTTTAAACGAAAAAGAAAAAAAAAACTAAAAATACAACAGTTTTTAATTTATTTAGGTACATACCTAAAAATTTAAACCAGAGTCATAGCAATATGTGTTCAGCATTTGCATTTCTATTCTGGTTGATTGTCTATTATTATGTTTTCAATGTAGTGACAATCTAGAATGTTCATTTTCAATTCTTATTTATGCTCCATATCTTTTTTCTGAAGTAATTCAACATCTGCAGAACAGTCATTCAAGTAATGGACTTTTGATTTTTATTAACTTATAGTTTATTCAAAGCCTAATGCTTATATAAGAATTCTCGTGTCCCCCCCCCTCCCCCCACTTATCTGCAAAAATAAGCTGACACTGGACCCCCTCTTCCCTTTATTGCTTATGTAATTCTTAAATGACCTCTGATATCATGTAATCATCCTGTCAACTCCCCCCCCCCTCCTTTCTTAATGGTATCATTATCAATGTCTAAAATTACTTTTATTTTTGCTGGTGTTTTTTCATTTGTTCAATGTGATACACAGATATAATTATTTATTATTTGCATACTTCATTGATTCAAATGAAAAAAAGTGAGTAAAATATAATTATGTATGAATAATTTTATATCATATACCATTTAAAAGAAATATACAGTGAAACTCGTTTAAGATACGCCCGCTTAAAATACGATCCCGCTTAATATACGAATCATCTTCGGTCCCTTGAAAACTGCCTATTAAACCTGTGTAAAATTACCCGCTTAATATACGTACGCATAAGATACGATCCCGCTTAATATACGAAGAAAAATTGGTCCCTTGATGTCAAAAAACCCGCTTAATATACGAAATGGTGCTTATGCAATCCATTTATCATGGGTCTTTAGGACAGAATATGTAAAATCTTATTTATTTTTCATAAGATGCTATCTTTTTACCTATTTTCTCTCTAAAATATGTTCTTTTCCACTGATTTTGCACGCTGAATTCTGATTGGCTTCCTGTTTTTCAACAAAATACAAAAACAGCTACCGCTTTTATTTCTTTTACCATCACACTTTTCCTTACGGAGTAGTGGATGGATCTGAAATGTCATTGGTTGCACTCTCTCCTGACTGGATGAGAAAGTTGTTGGTGAAATCCGGCTGTATTTTTATGTTTTTTATTTTTTGTGCCGCTTATCTAGTTGCTTTTCATTATTATATCATTTGCTTTTGCGTAGCGCTTTACAAAACGTTAAGATCACAGAATAAGAACAGTATCAAGAGGAATGCAAAAATTGGGACTTATTTGTCAAAATTAACGATCATGTTGTGATAAGTGAAATTCGTTCTTTCGCGGATGTAATTGCGGACGTCAAATGTTCCGATGAACTTAGATCTTCAGATGGAGTAGAAGACGACGCGGATGAAGAAACAGATGTACCAACCATACTATCATTCGTATCTGTAATGAGCTTGTTCAGCTTACTTTGACTGTCTCTTCTATGGATGCTGGTCCATCCGTCGAAGATTTTTTCTACCACATCAACAAGGCAGAAAACTTCCAATTAAAATCTCGCCTTAATAGTGTTCTAAAATCCAAAAATGGCAACTTTGTGACACATGCTTTAATTTATTTTTGTTCGATTCGAAAATGCATGAAAATAGCAGGTGTTGTCATTCAGAAACGGTTTAATTGCACTCAATTTTTTGTTTTTTAAAAAACACAATATTTTTCATAACAAGTCTTCAAAGTTAACACTTTTGAATATATTTCCCGTTGAAAGCAGCTGGTCGAAAAGCAGGAAAAAATCGGGTGATCATGTGACCTAAATAGCTTAGAATTGAATATGTAATTTAATTATTATAACATGGAAAAATAAGTTTGATTCGAAATCGCTTCCATAGTCAGGCATTTAAATTTTATATGTTTCTGTTAAAAAATGAATTTGTTACTGTGTCAAAACGTTTTGCGCTTATTGACGCAGAGCAGTTAAGAACACCTTTAAGTTGCACTAAACCAAGTTAAACGACTTTTTCTCAAGAAACTTAAACTACATCATGATTTTCATAATGTATCGAATAAATATTGTTCCTTGCATACATTTAGTTTGTCTTTCAAAAAATTATTATGAAAATTTATTGTTCTTCCCCTTTAAGTATGTAAAGTATTTTAGTTACTTTTTTCGCAAAATTAACAAAATTTTCGTTTTATTGTCTTATTTTTAAATTTGGCAATGAATACTATATAAAGACATTTTAATTTTTTTACTGTATTAACAGATATTCAATAAAATTTTGGAATAAAAGAAAATTATTCTTACTTAACAGCTTAAACTCAAATTTTCTAGAATATCTAAAAAGGTGTTAGAAATGGGTAAAATAAAAGTCATAAATGGCTAAAATACGTTAATAACAATGTACACCGTTTTTATGTGCATTATTATTGGAGAATCTGTGAAATCCGGATAAGATACGATCCCGCTTAAGATACGAAATGCTCTCGGTCCCTTGATTCGTATCTTAAACGAGTTTCACTGTATACTATTTTAAACAATTTAATTGTGCTTTTGCCTTTTGTTACATAATGCATTCAACAATAACAACCTTCTTACACCTACCCGGGGGGGGGGGGGACAGGCCTGTAGCTAGAAGTGAACCATGGGGGGGGGGGGGGCTCATATATATTTTTTCTCTCTCTCTAACGCAGAAAGTTAAATTAATGCATATTCACATTGTATAAGTACTATCTTTCTTATTAAACTGTTGTAATAACTTCATCTTATGCTAAGAAAAGTATAGGATGATGAAAATTTTGAGTGCATAACTGGTGCAAAATTAAACATCTGTTAACTTCAAATGTACAAATAGGATGTGTAAATGTTAAAATACTATTTTTAGATACAATTTAGTAACTGCAAAACTGTGAAAAAGTCTCAAAACTAAATTAGAATTTTGAACAGAAATTCATTTAGTGACCTTGGAATCTTTTCCAGGGGGGGGCTCAAAATATTTTAGGGGGGGTGAGCCGCCCATAGCGCCCCCTTAGCTACAGGCCTGGGAGGGGTAGTAGGCAGGATTTTTTTTTTTAAACATTTCCCAACATTGTTTTCTATTTTCAAGTTACAATAAACAACTTTCGCAAGACTGCATCTCATCACTGAAGTATCTGCTTCTTTTCTTGTTTTGCCTCCTATTGAAAATACAGTTTATCTGGGCATTAGTGATTTTCTGATACAGAGAAGTAAATGGTAGCTCAGTATTGTATAGCAAGTTTTAATAATTTGTTGGAAGCTTATAATGATTATAAATTATTAAAGTAATTCCATTTATAGTTTTCAGAGCATTTTTTGAATTGTAGTGTGCCTGTGTGGGGGGAGGGGAGGAGAATATAAGAAAATTTTTTACTTGTCATCAGTATTTAGGAAATTTGAGTGTAGAGTGATGCAATATTTGTTTAACTCACAGCATCTCCACTAAGCACTACACTGCTAGATTAGTATTTTCGTGAAATGCACATAGAAAAATCAGGGAATTTCATCGCTGTATGATTAGCAACCCTGATGCATAACCATATGACATAAAAATAGGAATGCCAAATGTTGGAAGAATTCCACCACATTTCTGATTTAGATAAGATAATTTTATAGTCATTTAAAAGTTTTAATTACTTTGTATTTTGATAAGAACAGATTACAAACTATGTTGAAATTTTGAAGCAAATAACTAGTCACAAATAAAAAGAGAGATTTTTGGTTTGGATCAAGCATGATAATGATATGAAAAGACAAATTACCATTCTCTCTAGAGATACTTTAAGATATCTTGTGCCAGGTTACCCCCCCCCCCCCCTCTTCCCTAAAGTGATAACATATATTATATATACCAGCCCCTTATCAGTCTGTTCATGTACTTGCTTTTAATTGTTCATCTGTTTCTTTTCAGGGTTTAATTGAAGTTTTTTGATGTCCTGCTTTTTGATATTTCTGATGCCTGCCATTCTGATGTTTTCATAACAAGAAATCTGGTATAATACTTTCAATTCTCATAGTTACATATTTGAAATTTTTCCAAAGATACATTGTATTTCTATTTAATTACATGATTTGCTAGTTTAAATAATTATTAGCTTGATTTTAATGAATTAATTTTTTTTTCATTTGATTTTAATCTATAATTTGAATAAGTTGTTTTATATAGAATTTAGATCAAGATTTGTTAAGAAAATTGTGTTTGACTATAAATATCTTGCACATTTTAGGAATAGAGGACATAAGAAAGCAGGCATAAGTCCATCCTTTTAAAGCTTTTTTTTTATATATATATCAAGTATTGAATTTTAAAATTAAAGTGCTAATAGAGAACTTAAGCTAAAATATGTTAAATGGTTAATGCTATTTATGCTTATCTATTTGACTATTAATTAATATCTAAAAATTTATTAAGAAATATTTAGATGTGTAATTTTTAAGTTATTACTAGAACAGTTTACTTTCTACTAGGATAAGAAAATTTGTTGGGTAAGGTCTTTTGTAATGTATTTTTTAATAATTTAAAATTTGACTTTTTGTTAACATGCTAAGATATGATTTCTTTCTGTTGATTGTTATAAATAAACCATCTAAATTTATAAATTAAATTTATACATAATTTTTTGTGTATGATTCAAAAAAGCAGATGTCTTTTATTGACAACTAAAAATGTTTTCTGGCTATCTATGCATACAAATGTATATGCATGAATGAAAGTGGAAAAGATCTAAATTTTTTTATTTTATTTTTAAAAATTAATAATGTAAATGTGGTGGATCGAAATTAAAATGGAGTTCTACTGGTGTATCTTCCAAAAGTTTATTAACTTTTTGAGATCTAGAAAATTGTGCTTTGTAATGTTAAATTCACACCAGAATTTTTTAATAATGTTTTTCAATAATAAAAAAAAAGCAATTTTACAGCTTTGTTCACTGATGTTATAAAAGTATAATTTGTTCAAAAATTCTGTACAAATTTTGATTAAATTTAAATGGAATAAAAACTATCTCACATTATAAAAGGTTAAAATAAAAATCCCTATATGATTAATAAAATACTCTTGATTAAATTAAAAATAATGAGAGAAAATTCGCCTTAAATATAACATTTCAAATAAAAATAAAATTTTGAATTGCTTAAAAGGCGCAAATGCCAATTTAGTGAAAAAGGTTCCATGTCGGGAATCAAACCCGGGCCATCAGTATAGCGCACTGATGTTCTACCAACTAAACCACATGGAATGACACCCAGCAAGGAACTCATTGCTATTACATGTTGGCAAGGCTACAAATGCAGCACAAGATGGAATACAATCTGCGAGCCACCGATCTGGGGCTATCACGAAACTCAAATTAATCCAGCATCGAATGAATATCAATGATTCAACGATCAAACATCGATTGATTCAATCGATGCTGGATTAATGTGAGTTTCGTGACTACCTCAGATAAGTCGCTCGTGGATTGTATTCCATCTTGAGCTGCATTTGTTGCCTTTGCTAATATGTAATAGCGAAAAGTTCCTTGTTGGGTGTCGTTCCATGTGATTTATAGTTGGTAGAACGTCAGTGTGCTATACTGATGTCCCGGGTTCGATTCCCGGCATGGAAACTTTTCCACTAAGTTGGCATTTGCGCCTTTTAAGCAATTCAAAAATTTATTTAATTGCTGTTTTTATTCCCAAGTATTTCGATTTTGAAACCAGTTATGTTGAAAACAAGCACACATTGACATCTATTTGCAACAAAATGTGGACCAGTAACTATCCCTAAACAGATTTATACATGATTGGAATGCCTTCAACTTTGAAGGTCTGACAAAACTCAATAGAACATGGTGATCACATACATACAACTTATAGACCTTTTAAAAGAGCCGTCAGGGGCATAAAAGAAAAAAAAAGGAATGTCGGTTTTGTAGCCTGTTAAAACAACTTAGAGTTAACACTAACATAATAATATGCAACAATTATTTTCAGGGTTGGGAAAAAAACAGGTTTTTTCAAAAAGAAACCAAAAAAAAAAAAAAAAAAAAACCAGTTTCTTTGGTTTAAACCAAGTTGTTTTGGTTTAAACCAGGTTTTTTTAAAAAAAATCTTTTCTTATTACATATACATGCATATTTACTGATAAAAACAGACATTATTGGTTTATAAGCAGTGTAACTTCATTTAAAATAATTTAAATTTAATAATTATAGTGAATTTATGCTGAAAATTGAAAAAAATCATTTTTCAATTTAAACAGTTTTAGCACACAGTCTTCTGTTGAAAGTTTTAACTGTTCTACACAGTGAACCATTGAAGCCCTGTAAATCTTTATAAACAATCTTTTGATTACTAATAATAAGCATTTGGATATAATTTGATAAATATTCTTTTCCAAAATTATTCAAATAATAAATTACAAATACTACTTATGATTTTTTCTTTCTGGGTGACAATTTGAAGTTAACATTTTTAGTCGTTAGATTCAGCAGATAGCAGAGGGAAAAAATTTATTATAAAAGTGCTATAACTAGCGACCAGTTTTTCTTTTAATTCATCAAGATAATCTCCCAAAAGAAAAATTTCTTTTACAGCTTGTACAAAATCTTAAAAGATCATTGTGTTACATTATTAATTGCATTAAATAATCTGCATTATTAAAAAAATTAAAATATTTTATACTAAATATTGAATCTATTTTATCTTTGATCAATTCACATGTTTGAAGTTTTTCTTTAGAGCAATAGATATGTTCACCAATGTGTACTGATTTTAATCCTATGCATAAAAAATGACATAAACTCAATACATCTAATGCTTATTGCTGAAATAAAGTGTTAAAAGTAGAAATTATTTATATCCAATAATCTGAAACTCGTAAATTAAAAAGAAAGAAAATGTCATTAGATTTCTCCTAAAAAACAATTGAAATTATTTATATCTAATAATCTGAAACTCATAAATTATAAAGAAACAAGAAAATGTCATTAGATTTCTTCTAAAAAAGAATTGCTCTTTTTATAGAAAAAAACCAATTGGTTTAATCTTATGCATTAAAAAAAAAAAAAAAAAAAAAAAAAAAAAAAAAAAAAAAAAAACCCACAACATATAATACTTATTACTGAAATGAAGTGTTAAAAGTAGAAATTATTTATGTCTGATAATTTGAAACACGTAAATTATAAAGAAAAAAAAAAAAAGAAAATGTCATTAGATTTCTTCTAAAAAAACTATTTGGTTTAAACCATGGTTAAAACCAATTGGTTTAAACCGTGCCAACCCTGATTATTTTATTATTCATTGTAAAATTTCTAAAACATACTAATTAGGTGAAACAATTGTCAAAAAAGTATGTATTTTTCATAAATTTAATTTAAAAACTTACATATTTTCTCCAATTTGATTCTATGCAGTTCTTTTTCGCAAGAATGTACTATCCAATGGAATGCAATGAGCTAAGGGTTTTGGTTTAAATAAGCCAGGGTGAGGTTTTGATATGATAAGCATGAAAAACTAACACACTAAACAAATTTTAATAACAATATGTAAACATTAAGCAAGCCAATGATTTTATGTAATATTTTATTTAAAATTATAAAATTTTAATAATTAAAAAATATATTAATTGAAATAAAATATTTTCGAATTTTCAATCAGATGAAAATCATTTTGTGCAATTAAATAGTTCGGATCAATTTTACCCCTCAACATGCTGTGGCACATACCTGTTCAGCACATTTATTTATAGCCAAATGATTTATGAGTCTGAGTGTATGAAGCATTAGAAAATGGTCCATTTTCTAAATCTTTCATGGGTGCTGTTTGCAGTCTGCAAACAATCAATTTTGCTGCCCAAAATGCTAAGTAGCACTAGTAATTTTTTAGTACAATTTTGATCTCATAACAAACGTGATAAGGAGTCTTTTATTATTATCAGATAAATTTTTTGTGATTTGTGTGAATTGGTTGTGTAAGCAATTTTGGAGCAAAAATATCTTGTCCCTGAAAGGGTTAATTGATAGTCAGCTAGATGGACTTGATAGCAAAATCATTACTAGATGAGAAAGTTTTAAAGGAGGCTCGGACAAAAAGCTATTGCATCTAATGATACCATTTCACCATTTGGGTTCCTTCCTATGACACTAAAGTTAGGGGATTCTTTACTTTCATAAAATATATCAGAATAATCAGCACTGGCAAGTAACCACAAATTCTCTTTGAAGCTAAATGTGAGCTAAATCAAATGTTCAAACAAAGCATATTTTATGAAGATTTCACTTATTATTATTTTTTTAACTACTTCTTGTTTTAAAAAAAATGTTTAGCATTACAAAACACAACATTAATAACCTGGTTTCAATGTTAATAGAATGGCTATCGTCTAGATTACAGTAAAATTGATGCATATTATCTTGTTTTATATTAATCGCAATTAATGTGGCTATTTAGTATTGCCCTTGATAACGAGCTAAATACCACATTTTCAATTTTATTTCTAATTCTGACAGCTCCTCTGTGTGATATGGTTTGGCATTAAAAATTTTTTTTTACAGTAATTGATGTTGATTTGTAGTATTATCTGATGGTTCTATATATATATATATATACTTTTCTATTGAAAATTTATCTGAATGTATTTTATCAAAGTATTGTTATATTATAGCTAAGTTTAATGCATTTAATATTTTCTTTAAGGTACTCAATGTTGATATTTATATACACCTACATTAAAAATATCTGCACTTTTTTAAATTTATTTTCTTACCCCCCCTCCCCCCCAAAAAAGAGCTTTAAGCTTTTAAAAGTAATAGTGAAATTAAAAATATTTTAAATAAGAGAAAAAAAAAGTTCTGTTCATGTGAGCTTAGTGTGTATTTTTTTGAAAAGCATAGTTCTACCCCTCCCCCCCCCCCCTCAAAAAAGTAAAAGTTTTACTCTTTTAAAAAGTTGCACTTAAAAATAATATACTATGTATATATACTAATTATTGATGTACATTAAATAGTGAATTTTAAAAATTATGTGTAATATTGTTATGTGTGACATTTAATGTGAACAGAAAAATATAAACTTTAAAAAACTTAGTCTTTCTTAAAAAAGCGACTAAAATAATAAGAAATATGTTACTATAGTTAAAAATATACGTTTTATTTAAAACTTCTTTGTATTTCGGGTTGTATTTTCGACTTGTAACTTCTCTTCTATTATTTTAGTTGCCTTTTAAGTAAAACAGGGAGCTTTTAAAGCTCATATTTTAAATCTTTTGTTTGGATCAAGGTGAAATTTTTCAAATCGGTGAGGTATTTTGGGTTTTTGATGGGGTTTTTCACAAGAGCGTTTTGACATCATAATTGAAACGTCAAAAATCACCAACCCTGTAGTCAGTTTTTTTTAAATCTTAGCCTTAAGAGGATTTTATAAAACTTTTAATAAATTACTTTTGTATTGAAAATGCATTTGATTTTTTTTTTAAATCAAAATATCGTTATATTATATCTAAGTTTAATGTATTTAACTTTTTCTTTAAGGTACTCAATCTTGATGAATCCTGTGTGTGGAACAAACTACAGCAAATCAATTGGCATACTTAATTATATTATTGTATAGTATGGCCAACCAATGAATATTTCTACAAAAAAAAAATATTTATTAATATAATCATGTATATTAATTTAGTGTAATTTATTAATTATAATAAATGTATTTCTGTATTTTAATTGTTTGTTTTGTGATTATTTCTGATTCACAATTATCTTTATTTTTTTAATACTAAAATCAACAAGCTTGACTTATGTTTTTTCTAAATACACACACATCAATATTTTTTATTATTTTCTCTGCCAGTGGCTAATATGTAGAAGTTTTGTTAAATACTGTTTGTTCATAATTGTATAAATTTATTGGATTCATTTTAATTTATCAATCAATCTTTTTTTTTTTCATATTGAAAATGATATTTAATGATTTTCAATTTATGCATGTTTTTTATAGTCAATTAAACTTCTACGTATTTGTTTGTAAAGGCCCATTAAGTTAACTTGTATTCCACTTTAATACTAAATTCATACATTTCAGATAATCAATGACTGTGCTGGAACTGTATAAGTCATTTAGAGAATAAGTTGTTAATATTTTGATATTGTTTTCAGTTTTTTGCAGTTGTATTAAATTTATTACAAAATATTTATATATATATAGGAAATATGTTTAAAAAACACAAGTATAGTAATATGTATATTCTTGCTATATCAACTCAAAATCTAAATATCCAAAACTTATTCTGCAATAAATTAGTCATAATTTCATTAATTCTTTAGTCCCCAATGCCATTTTAAATCACCATTAAAATAACTTGTTCCAAGATTCATCTGGTGCATTGATTGTAGTAATACAATTTAGAATGAACTATACTTATTTTATATTATTTTGTTCTAAAAACATTATTGGTTGCAAAAAATATTTCTAAAAGGATGATTTTTTTTCCATTTTCATCTTTTTAACTTTCTTGGCATTGAAAGAATAGAGGGGGGGGGGGGGTAATTTAAAGTTTGGAAATATTTCTATATTTCAGTTGTAAGAGCATTATATTTGTACATTTGTTGATTCTATAAATTACAAAATTGGAATTAAAAATATTGCACAGAATCCCTATACATTCAAATTTAATTAATTTTATTTAGCAAAATTCTTCTAAAATTTATTAAATTATTGTGTAAATCTTCTAATGTAGCTTCAAATATTCACGAAAAGTGCTTTGGAAAACAGAAGTTTCACAAATTCATAATTATGAACATAAAGGATTAAAATCCCAACATACTGTAGTAAACTTCTCAGTAAATAATTGATTTATGTTATGATATTGTAAAAAATCTATTAAGTTAACTACATACACAATTTCTGAAAGTCTGTTTCATTAGTGTTCTACATTTTAAACTATATAGAGCTATTCCATCTCAATTCAGGCAGACAGTACTGATATGCGTCAAGTCACCATCACAGATTTTTTTCAAAAAAATTCAGTAGTTAGAACTAAGTGATTTATAAAATTTCCTAAAAGGATTTTTCCCTAAAAATTTTTTTTCTCTGATTACAGCACTTTAAAATTTATGATAAAATTGGCAGTTTTCAGAAAAACTGAAAAACGCTTCATTTTGAAATGTACACAATACCAAACATATTCAACATATTCAGTCAATTTATTTTTTATAAACAGTTATTAAACTGAATTTTACTTTGGCATAGTTTTAAAGAATATAGTGACATTTTTACTTAATTAAAAAAATTAGATTTTAAGTATAAAAAATATAATTATTAGTGAATTTAAGATTTTTTTTCAGAATGAAAAAAAATATTTTAAAGCAAAACATTGATGGCAATCTAAAGACCTTTAATGGGAGTTTTACAGCAAATTTTATTTTAACTCTAAGGTGCTTACAACTTCTGTAATTAAATTTTAAATTTTGCAAAATTTTGTAAAATCACTACTTTTGAAATGCAATTTCTCAAAAACACCATTTTTTAAAAATCTGATAATATGCTCAATTCATACCTTATTAGTCTCTAATAAATACCTTACAAGCAAATCGTGTGTTTTTGCTTAGAAAATTTTATATGATTTTTTGAAAATAACATGTTGTGTGTATTTTTCAACAGACCACAAAGGCAAGTTCTTCCTTATTTAACCGAACTTGTAATGTAATTAATATTTCAAACTAAAAAATACATCACTAGTACATAATTATTACTGTTAAATTATAGCTAATCATTTGCTTAAATTTAAAATTGCGTAAAATACAGCCAATAATAAAATTAGTATTGATGATATGTTATTTCATTCCATACTCATGAATGTGTTAAATCCATCTACAGTGTGTAAATTTTTTTTTATATAGTATGGATATAATATATTAATGTGCAATACATACATAACAGAAGAATTAGGTAGTGAAGGTTTCTTAAATTAACTTCAACTCCTTATCGTTGAAGGTATGAAGTCGCTCAGATTGTCCTATTGTAACTGATTTTTCTGTTTCTAGAAGCACATTTTCCAATGGTTGCACATTCATATTTTTTCTTTCCAGATTCTTTTGGCCACTGGAATGCTTTATCTATGGACCATGTTGGGTACATGAATGATACTTTAATGTCATTTAGTTCTTGTGATTGATATACCATTGATTTGTCCTATCCACCAATTATTTTCATAAATGCATCCAATGACATCACCGATTTGGAAACTATGTATTGAATATTGTCTTTTCATTTGGCTGAAGGTTTCAACTTTTGTCAATTCATTTTTACTTGCTCGTTCCATATAATTTTCATTATTTACAATCACCCTATAATGTTTATATCTAATACCAACAATAGATTTTGCATTAGCATATTCTTTCTCATTATTAGTTCTATAGGATTGAGTAATATTTTTGTCTGGATGGACTAGAATGTTATTTTTTAGCAGAGAAGATAGTTCAGCAACAAATGAGACAGAATTTTGGATAGCTTTTATTGGATCCTTTTGGAGATTAAATTTTGTTGCATAGTGCTTGTCTCAGCATCACATGCACTTTTAACATGGCCAGTACCTGAAAATATCCTCTACTTTAGTACAATTTTATTTTTGTGCAATTCATAAAACTGATACTTGTTTTTAAAATGTGCTCCAGCTCCATCTGATATATACACAGGTGATTCCAGTGTTTGTAATTGGTACAACTTAAATAATTCTTTTTTTTACTTTTTCTATGTCACAAACAGCATGAGCTGTATCATGAGTTAATCATCAGAAACTATGATAAAACTCTTTATTTCTTCTCTAAAGTATGCTGTGCAGGTAACTAACGATATCTGAGTATTCTGCCAGTGGTAGCTTTGTACTTCATTTGGCAGTATTAGTGAGTAATTTTCAGCAAAGTCAAAATGCATCACAAGCGCAGATTTTTTTAAGGGGTTTGGCTTATTTAATTTTATGAATAGGAATTTTTGAAGATTAGCTTATATTTATCTGCCATAATAATGTGCATATTATTATTTTTTTATTAAAAAATATTATTATAAATACAGAGAAATAAGAAAAAGCTTGATCTTCTGGTTTTCTGAGAAAAAAAAACTAATTGGGAAAAAAACTAAACTTGAAAAAAAATCTAATTCAGTTGTAATGTATGTATTTGCATTTTAATATATTATATCCATACTATATAACAAAATATTTAACACACTGTAGATGAATTTAGCACATTTATGAGTATGGAATGAAATGACATATGATCAATACTAATTTTATTATTGGCTGTATTTTACGCAATTTTAAATTTAAGCAAATGATTAGCTATAATTTAACAGTAATAATTATGTACTAGTGATGTATTTTTTAGTTTGAAATATTAATTACATTACAAGTTCGGTTAAATAAGGAAGAACTTGCCTTTGTGGTCTGTTGAAAAATACACACAACATGTTATTTTCAAAAAATCATATAAAATATTCTAAGCAAAAACACACGATTTGCTTGTAAGGTATTTATTAGAGACTAATAAGGTATGAATTGAGCATATTATCAGATTTTTAAAAATGGTGTTTTTGAGAAATTGCATTTCAAAAGTAGTGATTTTACAAAATTTTGCATAATTTAAAATTGAATTACAAAAGTTGTAAGCACTTTAGAGTTAAAATAAAATTTGCTGTAAAACTCCCATTAAAGGTCTTTGGATTGCCATCAATGTTTAGCTTTAAAATATTTTTTTTCATTCTGAAAAAAAAATCTTAAATTCACTAATAATTATATATTTTGTACTTAAAATCTAATTTTTTTAATTAAGTAAAAATGCCACTATATTTTTTAAAACTATGCCAAAGTAAAATTCAGTTTAATAACTGTTTATAAAAAATAAATTGACTGAATATGTTGAATATGTTTGGTATTGTGTTCATTTCAAAATGAAGCGTTTTTCAGTTTTTCTGAAAACTGCCAATTTTATCATGAACTTTAAAGTGCTGTAATCAGAGAAATAAATTTTTTAGGGAAAAATCCTTTTAGGAAATTTTATAAATCACTTACTTCTAACTACTGAATTTTTTTGAAAAAAATCTGTGATGGTGATTTGACATGCCCTGCCTGAGCTGAGATGGATTTGCTCTATACCAAGTTTTGCAAGAATAACAAAACACTATTTTTTCATTTTTAAAAAATCACAAAAGTTTGATTTGCTAGGCAGTGGCAGTTTCAAGCATTTAACTGAAAATAAGAAAATTTAGATAAATTTGTATGTTGACAGAAAATAAATTCTAATTTACAAATGACAAGAATCTTGGAAGTAATGTAAAGTTTTGGTCAATTTTATTCTTTGAAAATATGCGATTTTTTTAAATACATTGATGTTCTTGTTCAATAAATATCGATATTCTAATAGGAAAAAGAAACCCATGGATAATAATCTACATTGCATGATTAAGAAATTTTAATCTAGTGCAGTAATGAATTATTTGTTATATGGCTAAAAGAAAAGTAGGTTCCTGGTTGGGCATAATCAGTATTACATACATCAGTATTACATGGGCATAATCAGTATAGTCTGTTTATATTTTTTAATTTATTATTTATTGTACAAAAACAGCTAATTATTTATTTTATTTTTTTTAAGACAAATCAATTTGATACAATTTGACATGTACTTCTGATACTCTTGTTACATAAAATAAGAATTTTTATTTCTAATTTATTACATACATTTTTAATTTATAGTTTTATAACTGTGAAAAATATATATGAGCATTTGATTGTTTGTTTTTAATAAGGTCAAATAATCATATATATATATATATATTTGTTATATAAACTTTATATACAGTGGCGCCATCTTGTATAGGCGCCTACCCAATAATTTGATATCTCCATCCACCCATTAATAATCGAACCCACCCAATAAGTTTGTATTTGTTCAAAAAATTTTGAGCCCACCCAATATTTTTCAAAAGTCGGCACCAATGTGTATATATATATATAACTTATATAACAAACTGAAAATATGGTTAAATAACTTATCTAAAATTTATAGTCAAAAGACTGAACATGTCCAGGGTGTTTTTAAATTTGACTGACAAATTCTGAGGAGTTATTGTGGTTATATAACTGTATTATGATTTTATTAACATGTGGCTGTAAAATATCTATGTACTATCATTTGATTTTATTGTGGATTTATTAGTATATGCTTATAAAATATACAAGGTGTTACTGAATTTGGACGACAAAATCAGAGGGTTTCTAGTAGGCATCAAGAGAATGAAAATTTTTCATGGAACATGGGGTGGTTTCAAACCACATTGAGTGAAAGAAAATCACAAAAATAGTTAAATGTGTGTGTTGAGTAGATCAAATAAATAAGAAAACATTTATTTGATCTAAGCAGGAATACAATGCATTACAATTTGACATCAGAAAAGACATGACAAGGCATTTTTACAGGTATTGTTCAAAATTACATATGCGAATGTCATTGCACAGCAATCTTGTAGATGTCTGCTGTGCAATTACCTTTGTGGCCTCAATTTCAAATAATTCCTATGAAAATTCCTCGTTATGTCCTTCTGATGTCAAACTGCAATGCATTGTATTCCTGCTTAGGTCAAATAAATGTTTGTCTACTTATTATTTGTTCCACTGAATGTAACACCCTTCAAAACTACTTTTGTGAATTTCTCCTCTCAATGTGGCTTGCAACCATCAGATGTTCTATGACAATTTTTCATCCTCTTGATGCCTACTATCACCTCTCTGAATTCGTCGATCAAATTCAAAAACACCCTATATATTTTATGGTCATATATTAATAAAACTATAATGCAATCAAATGACTGTACATACATATTTTACAGTCATATGTTAATAAAATCATAATACGGTCAAAAAACCATACCATGTACATTTCACGGTCAAATGATCATCTTATACAATTACGGTCTAATGACCATTTCATACAATTACAGTCAAATGACCATTTCATATAATTACGGTCAAATGACCATTTCATACAATTACAGTCAAATGACCATTTCATATAATTACGGTCAAATGACCATTTCATACAATTACAGTCAAATGACCATTTCATATAATTACGGTCAAATGACCATTTCATACAATTACAGTCAAATGACCATTTCATATAATTACGGTCAAATGACCATTTCATACAAATACGGTCAAATGACCATTTCATACAAATACGGCCAAATGACCATTTCATACAATTACGGTCAAATGACCATTTCATACAATTACGGTCAAATGACCATTTCATACAAATACGGTCAAATGATAATTTTATACAATTACGGTCAAATGACCATTTCATTGAGTTATGGTCAAATGACCATTTTATACAACTACGGTCAAATGACCATATATATATTTTTTTACGGTCATATGACAATATATGTATAATACGGTTAAGTAACTGTTATCTTGAATTACGGTCAAAATGCCGGACAGAATGCTGCCGTTCAAATGACCGTTTTCTGACGAAGAAATTTTTAACAGTGCAGGGGAAATAGGTTGCAAATGCATTTTAATGGTGTTACACTAATTCGAACATAATAAAATTGACATGAACCTATGACGTATATATATACTAAAATATAAATTCTGTACAATCTGAGATGCAAAGAATATTTATTATTAAATTACAGGGCCACACAAAAGTATTCCACTACATAATGCTATACGGGGAAACATTGTTTGGGACATGTTTTAATTATATTAAACTGTGCCACAATTTATGAATATGATATACGTTGCTGAGGTGTAATGAAAATTACTTCCTGTGTGTTTATAGGAACACAAAGAGTTCAACCACTGTACCGTATCCGAAGTATTGTCTACTATATCAGGAAGATCTGTATATTTTTAAAACTTCGTTGTCGTACGAACGAACCTCATTTGCTACGCTTCACGTGCAATTTCCATTTGGTTTCAATTGTATTTTGCTCCAGAACTTAATGAAAGCATAATAAAAAAAAAAAATATTAAAACTTAAGTTAGAAATTCATTACATTAAAGGATTTATAATGAAAAAACATAAAACAAAATATTTAAATTTAAGTTATGAATTTATTATAATCAAGGATTTATAATGTGGATATAAAACAAAATATTAATGATATTATTAACTGTTTATTATTAACTAACATTAAGGGATTTATATTGTAAAGATATACAACAAAATATTTAAATTTAAAGGATTTACAAGATAAAGACAATGTTTTACTGAAATCAAGTTTAGATAAAACAAGACATTAAAAAAAAGTCTCCAATTTTCTCATATCATTATCTAAGTGATGTGCTTTGCAGCTGTGAAATATAAATAACAGATCTTCAATTTTATCTTCCCTTTCCGATAGTCCAAACTGCTCAATATGGAATTTTAGAATGCATTTAAAATGATAAATGTTCTTGCATTATCCAACCATTTTCAGATAATCATATAGCCCACCAATTTGGTACAGATTGATTCCACAATTTCCCTTCAGAGATGCTTATAGGGATACATTATCACCAATGGAACAATCTCATTATTTGCTGAAAAACATCCCATAACAGTGATTTGTTCTTTTCCGTTATTTGGTACTGCATAATACACATCTTTAACTGATTTTGGTCCCAAAATTTTCCTTGTTTTAAGAGCACAAAAGAAACCTTGTTTTAACCTTATTGAAAATTCTCTCTGTATGCTTTAGAATTCGGAAGAAAATATTAATAATATCTTCTTCCAAATATGATTTTACATTTCTGAACCAACTTCTTTTGTAACAGCACATCTAGATTTTGTCAAATGTTCTGCTTGTGTTTTATACCAATTTTGGATGACTTTTTAAAAACAACTATTTATAAAGAAATTGCCTTTATGAAATTCTAATAGGTAAAATTTAAGTATTAAATTTTATTGTTTAGCTTTTCAGTTAAATCAAAATATTTTATCTCTACTGAAATAACACTTTTTGTACTGGTCACTTGGGTGGTCCATTACTGGAAAATTGCGAAATAAGCAATCCAGTAATGGACCACCCCTCCTAAAATCTTAAAAATAAATAAAATTTGATTAATGGCCATTGGTGCATTAAATTCAATGTCTTATACTGCTAACCAAACAAAAACATTCAATTTTTACGGAAAAATAAAAAAGTTATAAACTAAGTAAGTAAAGTCTGCTCTTAGCATGTTTATTAAGATCTTCATTGAAAAACAGAAAAACTGTGCAACTTTATTTTCTGCTTCCTAATTGTTTTGACGAAAAGTGTAAAAAATTAATCCAGCTTATAAAGCATGCAAGGTGGAGTTCAGAAAAAAATAATAAAAGCTAAACTATTATTTACTATTTTTTTATAAACAAAAAAGTGCGAGGTGGTCCATTACTGGAAGGTGGTCCATTACTGGCACATCGACCCTGTATGTGTGTGTGTGTGTGTGCAAAAGCATGTTTTTATATTGTCTTACACTTAAATAATCAGATATTGTAATTTGGAAAAAAAAAATTAATCGTTATTTTTTGTTTGTGGGAAAAAAAAAATCTTACCCGGGACAGAATTTTGGGAAGGCCGTGTGAGAAAGGAAAAATAAATTCTGGCGCGCTGCCAACTGTACAACCCAGGCGCTTGCGAAGGAGTAGAATTTATCTGATTCTATGCTAAAGCGTTAATGATGGGTAAACTTTGGAGGTCGTTTTTTAAGCCCCCCCCCCCCAAATATTGCTCTTTACACTCTATCAATGCACAAAGGCTCGCTGGATTCCGTAACACAAGCCTCGGACCCTCTCCTTGGAGATGCTAGTCTAAATCATCAAGTAGACTTGAATTTTCCCCCAGACACTCTACCTTAGATACAGCGTTCCTAGATTTAAGAAAGCTGAGCAAGGAAGATGTTTCCCTACCGTCTCGTCTTTTTCTTTCTTGCATGATTGCAAGAAAGTATTTGCAATTTGCAGTATTTCACTGATGTAATTTTTGTTTCTCACATGCTAAGAGCTATGAGAAACTGTTTTAAGTGTTAGAGAAGAATGTTGGCCACGTAGCGATTTTTACTTTAACATTTATTTACCGTCTTCTGTCACAATTTTATGGTGTGAAATTTATAATTTCTAACATGTAATTCATTACTATTTTAGTGCAACATTGTATGATTGTTAAAAAAATTAATTTCTGAAAATCTTGCAATGTCACAAGCAACATAAAAATGTCCTACCGAATGTTGGCCAACATTTCGATAGTCGCTAAATGCCGTGCAACAAATTTACAACGTTTGCCGATATTCACTCATGCAACTTAGAATTAGTTTTTAAAAGAAAGTATACAAAAGCGTTTTTTGCATACTTATACGACTATAATTCAGAAATAGCATTCTAAATAATGAAATTTCTTTTAATAAATGTTTCGTTTTTAAAAAACGTGACTTTTTATTGCCTGAATTATAATATTTTGTTAACATTGGAAAATATTGTAAAAGTGATGCCTGTAATGACAGACCTCGTAACTGTTAGTTTAACCCAGATGCGGTAAGCAATGTTTTAGATTTATTAATATTATATTAATCCAGAAGTTATGAATGTATATAACCATCGTAATTTATTAAAAATAGATTATCATAGATATGTATATGAGTATTTTATATTATATCTATAAAAATACTATTATTTTAACCCAATCTAACTGATTGGTAAAGCTAACCGGGCGATAACCATTTTCGCCCGGTTAGTTTAACAGGTAAAGCATTGGCCTTGTAAGCCAAGTATCCTGGTTCGATTCCCGGCCTGGACATTTTTCGCTCAGTTGGAAATATTCAAATTCATATCTATAAAAGTTAAAAAAGTTCGGGATTTCGAAAAGAAATATTATAATATTTACATTTCTTTCTTTCTTTTTTTTTTTTTTAAACCAAGTTTTAGGATGGCAATAACAGTTGCAAAACAACATGCAAAACGGTTTACATTCGCGTTATTCTGAATAATTCCAGAAGTGATTTCAAATGCTTTTTGTACGGAGCTATACCATACTACAGTGGTGTAAACTTAAAAAAAAAAAATATTGGGTGGTGCCAGAAATTTTTAAGCATAATGGCTCAGCCTGTTTATATATATATTATACTATATATATATATATATATATATATATTATTCATGAATTCTTTTTTATAATAGCATTAATATTTACTGTAACATAACTGTGATTACAATTTAAAAACCTAAGAAAGAAAACATTGCAGTCATTTAAGGGCATTATAAATATTAAGGTCAAGGTTCTAAAATGGATAATGTTCTCGCTCACTGATTTACATAAATGATAAAATTCCGGATATTTTTATATTGAGTAGATATAATTTATATTTATTTTTATTTCAATTTTAATTTAACCGTTAAATGCCTAATTTTTTAAAAATCAATGTAAAAATGTTTTTAGTTCCTATTTCTTAAATAAATCATGGTAAAAATACTTTAAAAAATCATATTTTGTCTTAAGTAGGATTTTTGGCTTAAAAACAGTTTGTCATCAATCTGCAGATTGACTTTAATTGAAAAAAATATTTTCCTAAATAAAATTGTATAATATTAAACACAAATAAATTTAAAGAACTATGATTAGGAATAAATTTTATGTTCTCACTGTAAAACAAAATAAGATATTTTTTACAGGGGCCTCGCTAAGGGGGGGGGGATGGGGGGGGAGCTTCCCCCCCCCAAACATTCGTGATTGTTGTTACACTTGGCAAATTCACAAACTTAGTTGCCAAATTTTCTTTAAAATTTTAATAAAAACTATAACATATTTTCAATTTTTGATAGAATTGGCAAAAATTACAAAACTAATTGGGAATATTATTAACCTTTAAACAAATAGGGGCTATATTACATTTTCTAATTGTGATAAGTTGGCAAAATTGTAAAATGAGTTGGCAAATATTGAAATTTGACTTGGCAATTTTAGTTCCTCTCCCCCCTCAATAAAAAATCTTAGCAATGGCCCTGATTTTTTATGCTTCCTAACGAAACAAAAAGCACATACAGCAACAACTGAAAAACAAATCTATTTTTATTCTTAAACAACACTATTGCTGCCATCTACATGTTGAAAATTGATTTAATAATGCGTTCGGTATGTATTTTATTGGCAACATTGTGCAGTAAATTTTCAATATTATTTTAATTGTAATTTAGAAGAGAAAATTGAGTACGTTGCCGAAAGGCGAAACATGGCATCAAAGAATTAAAATAAACGTAATGTAATATTGCAGGCTCGTAATAAAAAAAAAAGGCCTGCTATTTTAAAAATTGAGCGGAAGATTGAGAATTTTTTCACAAGAGTGTGAACTGTGATGCTGAAATATTAAAAGCTAGTCGTTGGGGGGCCATCTTGATACTTACCCATCATGGATATGCATAATATAAAATATGAAGATAAAACATGTGCATACTATTTATAAATTGCATCGAAAATCCAAAATAAAATGTAAACGTATATTTAAATATTTTGAACCCGTAGTAATGCTCTATTAATGAATTTCTTATGAACCAGTTTCGACAAATTACATAAAACGCCAAATTACTCAAGCAATATCGAATTGAGTAAAAGAAACATCCTTTTAATTCCAAAAATAATACTCATATCATCTAATTAAAATATATCTTTGAATTGAAATTTGAATGAAATACAGGGTCATGAAAAATGGAAGAATGTGAAAAACAGAATTAGAAATATCTCGGCAACTAATAATTTGACCGACTTCGTTCTTTATGCAAAATTTGTATTATTTTATTGCCTTTTACGTCCACTTAAAATAAAAAAAATCGAAAATTTTTATATACCTTTCATCAGGACGAATTTTTCGAGTGTCCGAAGAAAATAGTACCGGATAATCGAGGTTACTGATATGAAATATGCTTCGTCCCATTCTTAAATACTAAGTACATACAAAATTTCAAACCTCTATCTCAATTTGTTCGGGAGATAGAGCGGATACGGACAGACAGCCACACAGGCGGACGGACGGCAATTTTTTTTTTCTTCTAAAAAATATGTTTTTCGGAATGTCCAGTATCTGAAAAGTGTAAATCCGACAAAACAAATTTCTCGATTTTCAATAAGATTACAAGACTTACCCTATACTACGTATGATGGGTAAGTAATAACATTTATCTATATTATATTTACTACGGCAGTTGTTTTATTCAAACGTAATGTACTTAAGTTTATACAGGTTTCCTATTATCTTGTGTAATTAAAAGTTTTCCTTATTAACTTTGTCAAATCGTTTGACACGAATGTCGACTAACAAGGAAGGTCTCCATTGGGGGCATATGCTCATAATTTTTCGAAAAAAATACGAATTAAACTACTTATGTAGGTAATAAAGGATCAGTGAAAATTAGCGGCGGAATTACATTATTAGATATGTAAAAAAAAATAAAATAGTTTGGAATAATTGGCGTGAAAAGCTGAAAGCGACGCGGGATTTGGCGAGCAGTGCATTTCTTTTCCAAAAGCAGACGATTTTAATGAATCTGAAAATTGATTTTAATTGACTTCACTGTTAAAAATCTGCCGCATTTACTGCAACGTCACTCCACTATTTTTATAGAATATCTCTCTTCTGACCAATGGGGATGCTCCATAGCACGGTGAATTGACCGTTTTCTATAAAAGCGGTGGAGTGAAGCTGCAGAAAATGGTACAGAATTTTAGCGGTGTTGTAGCTTGTACAACACTGTTTAAAATCTGCTGCATTTTTCTGCAACGCACTCCACCGCTTGTATATAATATCTCGATTCCAACCAATGAGAAAGCTCCATTTCACGGCCAAGTAACCGTTTTCTATACAAGCAAGGGAGTGCGTTGCAAGAAAATGCAGCAGATTTTTAACAGTGTATTTTTCAATTTGGAACAATTTTAATCAATTTAAATTGTGTTTTAATTGATAAAATATATTAATTTCATTTTGTTATAAGTACATATAAACGTATATGACAAAATTACACTTAAAGTAAAAATGCAAAACTAAAATTACTTAAACTAAACTTATTTAAATAAATTGAACATAGAAAGTTTTTTCTTTAAAAAGTATTCGAAGCGTAAAAGCGTATTTTTCAAAATTTCGTTTTTTCGCCAACCGGAGATAAATCGCCAAATAAACGAAATTTTTATTATTTTTTTACGGACGTTATAAGGAGGTTCCGCCGAAATTTTTTTTATAAACATATATAACTATATGAGAAGAACATTCTGTAATTTTTTCAGATTTTTCTGAGTATGCCCGTATGGAGACCTTCCTTGTAAGTTCTGCAATCTTTCTACATGTTACGGACCTTCACAAAAGAAAGCTGAAAGAGTAAACTAAGTCATCTTCGAAATATATTTTCTCTAACTGAAAACCTGTAAGTCTTCATTCTTTTATTCCAGGCTGTCTCTTACCGTTTATATAATTCGTAATAATTAATTGTAAAATAAGTTTTTTTTTTTGTTTTTTTAACTATGCATATAATTTACGTTCAAGCTTTTCTTATTTTACAATTGTATCAAACATTATTTTTTTTTCACATTTATTTTTTTTCCAATCAAAAACCTTCGAACTCATTCTCCAAATCACTTTTATATGTTAAAAGCATGAAATACGCAGGCATAAAATTAAAGCTATTTAGTATGAATGCTTCCCCCCCCCCCCATACAAATGCGTTACAGTTTAAGTTATAATTTAATACTTTCCTTTCGTGTATGGAATACTGGATCGCAGTACGAACTTTGAAACTATTTTTGAAGTACATTCACGAATGTTTTTAGAAATTACATGAAATGCATTGAAAAATAGAAATAAAATTCTTAAACTAAACACTATATCAAGTTTAATTATCTTGCCTATATAAGAATTGCCTTGCTTGGTCCTTGAAATACAAGTTTTTAAAAACAGGTGTGTTTATTACTCGTATTTGAAATGTGTGCACCTTTCAATGAACGATCTCCTTTGAAAAAAAAAAGGCGTGAACAAAACTGAAAACCATGTTGAAACAAGTCTAAGATTCCACACAAATACTGAATGTAGCATTAAGCTCCGCCCAGGGATGTAGCTACACTGTTAAAAATTTCTTCGTCAGAAAACGGTCATTTGAACGGCAGCATTCTGTCCGGCATTTTGACCGTAATTCAAGATAACAGTTACTTAACCGTATTATACATATATTGTCATATGACCGTAAAAAAATATATATATGGTCATTTGACCGTAGTTGTATAAAATGGTCATTTGACCATAACTCAATGAAATGGTCATTTGACCGTAATTGTATAAAATTATCATTTGACCGTATTTGTATGAAATGGTCATTTGACCGTAATTGTATGAAATGGTCATTTGGCCGTATTTGTATGAAATGGTCATTTGACCGTATTTGTATGAAATGGTCATTTGACCGTAATTATATGAAATGGTCATTTGACTGTAATTGTATGAAATGGTCATTTGACCGTAATTATATGAAATGGTCATTTGACTGTAATTGTATGAAATGGTCATTTGACCGTAATTATATGAAATGGTCATTTGACTGTAATTGTATGAAATGGTCATTTGACCGTAATTATATGAAATGGTCATTTGACTGTAATTGTATGAAATGGTCATTAGACCGTAATTGTACAAGATGATCATTTGACCGTGAAATGTACATGGTATGGTTTTTTGACCGTATTATGATTTTATTAACATATGACTGTAAAATATGTATGTACAGTCATTTGATTGCATTATAGTTTTATTAATATATGACCATAAAATATATAGGGTGTTTTTGAATTTGATCGACGAATTCAGAGAGGTGATAGTAGGCATCAAGAGGATGAAAAATTGTCATAGAACATCTGATGGTTGCAAGCCACATTGAGAGGAGAAATTCACAAAAGTAGTTTTGAAGGGTGTTACATTCAGTGGAACAAATAATAAGTAGACAAACATTTATTTGACCTAAGCAGGAATACAATGCATTGCAGTTTGACATCAGAAGGACATAACGAGGAATTTTCATAGGAATTATTTGAAATTGAGGCCACAAAGGTAATTGCACAGCAGACATCTACAAGATTGCTGTGCAATGACATTCGCATATGTAATTTTGAACAATACCTGTAAAAATGCCTTGTCATGTCTTTTCTGATGTCAAATTGTAATGCATTGTATTCCTGCTTAGATCAAATAAATGTTTTCTTATTTATTTGATCTACTCAACACACACATTTAACTATTTTTGTGATTTTCTTTCACTCAATGTGGTTTGAAACCACCCCATGTTCCATGAAAAATTTTCATTCTCTTGATGCCTACTAGAAACCCTCTGATTTTGTCGTCCAAATTCAGTAACACCTTGTATATTTTATAAGCATATACTAATACACTGTACTCCCGATTATCCGTGCTAATTAATGCACGGGTGCACACGGATAATCGAAAAACACGGATAATCCGAAAATGATCAAACACGCAGAAGAGTGTGTATATTTGGAGGATATAAGTAAAGTACACAGTGGTATATAAAATACTTCGGGTTTAATTACGATACTCTGCTAATACAAAAAAGTAATACATTAAGTATTAGTAATGAAATATGTAATAAAATTTGCCATAACTTAATACACTTGTACTTACATATACCATTACATGTACTTAACACTTGTACTTACATAACTTGTACTTACATATTTACTGTCAGTTGCTTTTCTGGAAGAAGTCTGTTATATTTGTTTGTCTGCGAGCCAACGTGGCATTTTTCCTTATAATTTGGCGAACATTGCGCACAGATATGACATCATTGAATTCGAAATTAGTATTATGATGACCCATGTAGTCTAACAGTTGATCTACGCACTTCAGTGCTGTTTCGTGACTCACACTTGTTGCATCATGTTCATCTTCACTCTCTTCCTGTTCTTTGACTTCGCTTTGCTCGCCTGAAACTGCATCCACTATTCCTTGATCTGAAAGAATTTTATAGCCTTTTTCGTTTTCATCTTCGTTCATCCAATCTTCTACATTTTCTTCATCAACATTTTGAAATCCATCAAAATCAGAAATAATTTCAACAATTTCAGAAGCTTGTATTTTAGTATTTCTGTTTGCAGAATTATCTGCATGTATGACCCCAGGCATCAATTTTTTCCAAGCATGATGCAACGTCGAGTTTTGTATTTCATCCCAAGCTTCAGCAATAAGCTGCACTGCATCAAAAATCGTGAGCTTCTTCCAAAATTTAACGAGATTTTCATCTTCTTCCAATAGCAGTCTCAAAAGATTTCTTCTGTAGATGCGCTTCATTGTTGAGATAACTCCTTGGTCCATTGGCTGGATGAGTGAAGTTACGTTTGGAGGCAAGAACTTTACAAAAATATCTCCATCACATGACGAAATATCATCCGGATGGCATGGCGCATTGTCAATTAAAAGAACTGCTTTTTTGGGTAGACCTTTTTTTCGTAGCCACTCGCTCACTTGTGGTACAAATTTGTCATGAAACCACCTTCTAAACAAGTCGGTATCCATCCAAGATGATGATTGAGAATAATAATGAACAGGTATTTTGTTTTCAAAATTCTTCCCGAAAGATCTAGGATTTTTAGACTTTCCTATAACAAGGGGTTTCAACCTGAATGTTCCGGAGGCGTTTGCACAGCACATCACAGTTACTCTCTGCTTTGAAGTTTTAAAACCTGGAGTTTCTTTCTCTTCTTGGGATGCTAATGTTTTAGTTGGGAGGCATTTCCAGTACATACCGGTCTCATCAGCATTAAAAATTTGATCGAGAGACAATTCTTCTTTTTTCCTGTACTCATCAAATTCTTTAATAAATGAATCGGCAGCTGAATAATCTGCACTTAACTGTTCTCCTTTTAATTGTACTTCTCTAATACCATAACGTTTTTTAAACCGAGTCAGCCAACCTGAAGATGCATTAAATGGGGCTTCAATGCCTAAAGCCTTGTGAAAAAACAATGCTTTCTCTAAGCATATAGGACCAGAGATGGGAATGCCTTCTGATCATTTTTGCTTCACCCACTGAATCATGCAAGCATCAAGGGTTTCAAAAGATGATTTTTTAACTGCTTTTCTTGTCGTTGAAGCTGCTCCACTATCACAATCACGAGTAAATTCCATCAATTTCTGCTTTTGTTTTCTGAAGTCTCGTACAGTCTGTATGCCAACATCTAACTCCAAAGCTAATTTTTGGACAGATTCTCCTTTTTCAAGCCTAGAAATTGCATCCAGTTTTTGTTTAATTGTTAAAACTCTTTTGCGCCGTTTCGGAGGCTGTGTAAATTCACTCATTCTGAAAAAGTTATTAAACACACGGAAAAAATAAACAGCTCTGACAACAGTCAATACAAAACACACTCTTAGTAACTGGCGATAAGAACACGAAATGGTTCATCCGGGGTTCGAAGAAACGAAAGAATGTATGGGGAGTGAAAAAAAAGGAGGGGGGAAAAAGGATTAAAACAAATCTCTTTTTCTTTATCAGCTTAGCAACTGTCACCTGTTACACGCTTGCACCTGCTACTGAAAGAGACCATTGCATTTGTTTGTCGCAAAAGAAACCCGTTTTGCTTTGTCCTTTTTCCCTTCCTAGATGCTAGTCTTACAAGGTAATCCAAAAACAGCGTTTAGAACAGAGGCGCCATTTCACATTTTTCTTGGGGGGGGGGGGGGCAGACACCCTAAAATTCATGGTTTCTATGCATTTTTAGGCCACTTTGAGGGCTCACTATTGGTAAATTCTAAGAAATGAAATTTCTTGAGGGGGGGGGCATTTCCCCCCCAGCCACCCCCAAATGGCGCCCCTGATTTACAAAATTATTAAATCTCATTCCATCACGATCTGTCACGTTAAACGCAGTTTTTCTTTCTTTCTTTTTCTTTTCTTTTTTTTCGCTCCTGAATGAGAACAGGAAAAAACGAGAAAATTTAAATTTTTGGGCTGCACGGATAATCCGCAAAACGGATAATCCGCACACGGATAATCGGGAGTACAGTGTAAATCCACAATAAAATCAAATGATAGTACATAGATATTTTACAGCCACATGTTAATAAAATCATAATACAGTTATATAACCACAATAACTCCTCAGAATTTGTCAGTCAAATTTAAAAACACCCTGGACATGTTCAGTCTTTTGACTATAAATTTTAGATAAGTTATTTAACCATATTTTCAGTTTGTTATATAAGTTATATATATATATACACATTGGTGCCGACTTTTGAAAAATATTGGGTGGGCTCAAAATTTTTTGAACAAATACAAACTTATTGGGTGGGTTCGATTATTAATGGGTGGATGGAGATATCAAATTATTGGGTAGGCGCCTATACAAGATGGCGCCACTGTATATAAAGTTTATATAACAAATATATATATATATATATGATTATTTGGCCTTATTAAAAACAAACAATCAAATGCTCATATATATTTTTCACAGTTATAAAACTATAAATTAAAAATGTATGTAATAAATTAGAAATAAAAATTCTTATTTTATGTAACAAGAGTATCAGAAGTACATGTCAAATTGTATCAAATTGATTTGTCTTAAAAAAAATAAAATAAATAATTAGCTGTTTTTGTACAATAAATAATAAATTAAAAAATATAAACAGACTATACTGATTATGCCCATGTAATACTGATGTATGTAATACTGATTATGCCCAACCAGGAACCTACTTTTCTTTTAGCCATATAACAAATAATTCATTACTGCACTAGATTAAAATTTCTTAATCATGCAATGTAGATTATTATCCATGGGTTTCTTTTTCCTATTAGAATATCGATATTTATTGAACAAGAACATCAATGTATTTAAAAAAATCGCATATTTTCAAAGAATAAAATTGACCAAAACTTTACATTACTTCCAAGATTCTTGTCATTTGTAAATTAGAATTTATTTTCTCTCAACATACAAATTTATCTAAATTTTCTTATTTTCAGTTAAATGCTTGAAACTGCCACTGCCTAGCAAATCAAACTTTTGTGATTTTTTAAAAATGAAAAAATAGTGTTTTGTTATTCTTGCAAAACTTGGTATATAGTTTAAAATGTAGAACACTAATGAAACAGACTTTCAGAAATTGTGTATGTAGTTAACTTAATAGATTTTTTACAATATCATAACATAAATCAATTATTTACTGAGAAGTTTACTACAGTATGTTGGGATTTTAATCCTTTATGTTCATAATTATGAATTTGTGAAACTTCTGTTTTCCAAAGCACTTTTCGTGAATATTTGAAGCTACATTAGAAGATTTACACAATAATTTAATAAATTTTAGAAGAATTTTGCTAAATAAAATTAATTAAATTTGAATGTATAGGGATTCTGTGCAATATTTTTAATTCCAATTTTGTAATTTATAGAATCAACAAATGTACAAATATAATGCTCTTACAACTGAAATATAGAAATATTTCCAAACTTTAAATTACCCCCCCCCCCCCTCTATTCTTTCAATGCCAAGAAAGTTAAAAAGATGAAAATGGAAAAAAAATCATCCTTTTAGAAATATTTTTTGCAACCAATAATGTTTTTAGAACAAAATAATATAAAATAAGTATAGTTCATTCTAAATTGTATTACTACAATCAATGCACCAGATGAATCTTGGAACAAGTTATTTTAATGGTGATTTAAAATGGCATTGGGGACTAAAGAATTAATGAAATTATGACTAATTTATTGCAGAATAAGTTTTGGATATTTAGATTTTGAGTTGATATAGCAAGAATATACATATTACTATACTTGTGTTTTTTAAACATATTTCCTATATATATATAAATATTTTGTAATAAATTTAATACAACTGCAAAAAACTGAAAACAATATCAAAATATTAACAACTTATTCTCTAAATGACTTATACAGTTCCAGCACAGTCATTGATTATCTGAAATGTATGAATTTAGTATTAAAGTGGAATACAAGTTAACTTAATGGGCCTTTACAAACAAATACGTAGAAGTTTAATTGACTATAAAAAACATGCATAAATTGAAAATCATTAAATATCATTTTCAATATGAAAAAAAAAAAGATTGATTGATAAATTAAAATGAATCCAATAAATTTATACAATTATGAACAAACAGTATTTAACAAAACTTCTACATATTAGCCACTGGCAGAGAAAATAATAAAAAATATTGATGTGTGTGTATTTAGAAAAAACATAAGTCAAGCTTGTTGATTTTAGTATTAAAAAAATAAAGATAATTGTGAATCAGAAATAATCACAAAACAAACAATTAAAATACAGAAATACATTTATTATAATTAATAAATTACACTAAATTAATATACATGATTATATTAATAAATATTTTTTTTTTTGTAGAAATATTCATTGGTTGGCCATACTATACAATAATATAATTAAGTATGCCAATTGATTTGCTGTAGTTTGTTCCACACACAGGATTCATCAAGATTGAGTACCTTAAAGAAAAAGTTAAATACATTAAACTTAGATATAATATAACGATATTTTGATTTAAAAAAAAAATCAAATGCATTTTCAATACAAAAGTAATTTATTAAAAGTTTTATAAAATCCTCTTAAGGCTAAGATTTAAAAAAAACTGACTACAGGGTTGGTGATTTTTGACGTTTCAATTATGATGTCAAAACGCTCTTGTGAAAAACCCCATCAAAAACCCAAAATACCTCACCGATTTGAAAAATTTCACCTTGATCCAAACAAAAGATTTAAAATATGAGCTTTAAAAGCTCCCTGTTTTACTTAAAAGGCAACTAAAATAATAGAAGAGAAGTTACAAGTCGAAAATACAACCCGAAATACAAAGAAGTTTTAAATAAAACGTATATTTTTAACTATAGTAACATATTTCTTATTATTTTAGTCGCTTTTTTAAGAAAGACTAAGTTTTTTAAAGTTTATATTTTTCTGTTCACATTAAATGTCACACATAACAATATTACACATAATTTTTAAAATTCACTATTTAATGTACATCAATAATTAGTATATATACATAGTATATTATTTTTAAGTGCAACTTTTTAAAAGAGTAAAACTTTTACTTTTTTGAGGGGGGGGGGGGGGAGGGGTAGAACTATGCTTTTCAAAAAAATACACACTAAGCTCACATGAACAGAACTTTTTTTTTCTCTTATTTAAAATATTTTTAATTTCACTATTACTTTTAAAAGCTTAAAGCTCTTTTTTGGGGGGGAGGGGGGGTAAGAAAATAAATTTAAAAAAGTGCAGATATTTTTAATGTAGGTGTATATAAATATCAACATTGAGTACCTTAAAGAAAATATTAAATGCATTAAACTTAGCTATAATATAACAATACTTTGATAAAATACATTCAGATAAATTTTCAATAGAAAAGTATATATATATATATATATATATATATATATATATATATATATACACACATATATATATAGAACCATCAGATAATACTACAAATCAACATCAATTACTGTAAAAAAAAATTTTTAATGCCAAACCATATCACACAGAGGAGCTGTCAGAATTAGAAATAAAATTGAAAATGTGGTATTTAGCTCGTTATCAAGGGCAATACTAAATAGCCACATTAATTGCGATTAATATAAAACAAGATAATATGCATCAATTTTACTGTAATCTAGACGATAGCCATTCTATTAACATTGAAACCAGGTTATTAATGTTGTGTTTTGTAATGCTAAACATTTTTTTTAAAACAAGAAGTAGTTAAAAAAATAATAATAAGTGAAATCTTCATAAAATATGCTTTGTTTGAACATTTGATTTAGCTCACATTTAGCTTCAAAGAGAATTTGTGGTTACTTGCCAGTGCTGATTATTCTGATATATTTTATGAAAGTAAAGAATCCCCTAACTTTAGTGTCATAGGAAGGAACCCAAATGGTGAAATGGTATCATTAGATGCAATAGCTTTTTGTCCGAGCCTCCTTTAAAACTTTCTCATCTAGTAATGATTTTGCTATCAAGTCCATCTAGCTGACTATCAATTAACCCTTTCAGGGACAAGATATTTTTGCTCCAAAATTGCTTACACAACCAATTCACACAAATCACAAAAAATTTATCTGATAATAATAAAAGACTCCTTATCACGTTTGTTATGAGATCAAAATTGTACTAAAAAATTACTAGTGCTACTTAGCATTTTGGGCAGCAAAATTGATTGTTTGCAGACTGCAAACAGCACCCATGAAAGATTTAGAAAATGGACCATTTTCTAATGCTTCATACACTCAGACTCATAAATCATTTGGCTATAAATAAATGTGCTGAACAGGTATGTGCCACAGCATGTTGAGGGGTAAAATTGATCCGAACTATTTAATTGCACAAAATGATTTTCATCTGATTGAAAATTCGAAAATATTTTATTTCAATTAATATATTTTTTAATTATTAAAATTTTATAATTTTAAATAAAATATTACATAAAATCATTGGCTTGCTTAATGTTTACATATTGTTATTAAAATTTGTTTAGTGTGTTAGTTTTTCATGCTTATCATATCAAAACCTCACCCTGGCTTATTTAAACCAAAACCCTTAGCTCATTGCATTCCATTGGATAGTACATTCTTGCGAAAAAGAACTGCATAGAATCAAATTGGAGAAAATATGTAAGTTTTTAAATTAAATTTATGAAAAATACATACTTTTTTGACAATTGTTTCACCTAATTAGTATGTTTAAGAAATTTTACAATGAATAATAAAATAATCAGGGTTGGCACGGTTTAAACCAATTGGTTTTAACCATGGTTTAAACCAAATAGTTTTTTTAGAAGAAATCTAATGACATTTTCTTTTTTTTTTTTTCTTTATAATTTACGTGTTTCAAATTATCAGACATAAATAATTTCTACTTTTAACACTTCATTTCAGTAATAAGTATTATATGTTGTGGGTTTAGGGGTTTTTTTTTTTTTTATGCATAAGATTAAACCAATTGGTTTTTTTCTATAAAAAGAGCAATTCTTTTTTAGAAGAAATCTAATGACATTTTCTTGTTTCTTTATAATTTATGAGTTTCAGATTATTAGATATAAATAATTTCAATTGTTTTTTAGGAGAAATCTAATGACATTTTCTTTCTTTTTAATTTACGAGTTTCAGATTATTGGATATAAATAATTTCTACTTTTAACACTTTATTTCAGCAATAAGCATTAGATGTATTGAGTTTATGTCATTTTTTATGCATAGGATTAAAATCAGTACACATTGGTGAACATATCTATTGCTCTAAAGAAAAACTTCAAACATGTGAATTGATCAAAGATAAAATAGATTCAATATTTAGTATAAAATATTTTAATTTTTTTAATAATGCAGATTATTTAATGCAATTAATAATGTAACACAATGATCTTTTAAGATTTTGTACAAGCTGTAAAAGAAATTTTTCTTTTGGGAGATTATCTTGATGAATTAAAAGAAAAACTGGTCGCTAGTTATAGCACTTTTATAATAAATTTTTTCCCTCTGCTATCTGCTGAATCTAACGACTAAAAATGTTAACTTCAAATTGTCACCCAGAAAGAAAAAATCATAAGTAGTATTTGTAATTTATTATTTGAATAATTTTGGAAAAGAATATTTATCAAATTATATCCAAATGCTTATTATTAGTAATCAAAAGATTGTTTATAAAGATTTACAGGGCTTCAATGGTTCACTGTGTAGAACAGTTAAAACTTTCAACAGAAGACTGTGTGCTAAAACTGTTTAAATTGAAAAATGATTTTTTTCAATTTTCAGCATAAATTCACTATAATTATTAAATTTAAATTATTTTAAATGAAGTTACACTGCTTATAAACCAATAATGTCTGTTTTTATCAGTAAATATGCATGTATATGTAATAAGAAAAGATTTTTTTTAATAAAACCTGGTTTAAACCAAAATAACTTGGTTTAAACCAAAGAAACTGGTTTTTTTTTTTTTTTTTTTTTGGTTTCTTTTTGAAAAAACCTGTTTTTTTCCCAACCCTGAAAATAATTGTTGCATATTATTATGTTAGTGTTAACTCTAAGTTGTTTTAACAGGCTACAAAACCGACATTCCTTTTTTTTTCTTTTATGCCCCTGACGGCTCTTTTAAAAGGTCTATAAGTTGTATGTATGTGATCACCATGTTCTATTGAGTTTTGTCAGACCTTCAAAGTTGAAGGCATTCCAATCATGTATAAATCTGTTTAGGGATAGTTACTGGTCCACATTTTGTTGCAAATAGATGTCAATGTGTGCTTGTTTTCAACATAACTGGTTTCAAAATCGAAATACTTGGGAATAAAAACAGCAATTAAATAAATTTTTGAATTGCTTAAAAGGCGCAAATGCCAACTTAGTGGAAAAGTTTCCATGCCGGGAATCGAACCCGGGACATCAGTATAGCACACTGACGTTCTACCAACTATAAATCACATGGAACGACACCCAACAAGGAACTTTTCGCTATTACATATTAGCAAAGGCAACAAATGCAGCTCAAGATGGAATACAATCCACGAGCGACTTATCTGAGGTAGTCACGAAACTCACATTAATCCAGCATCGATTGAATCAATCGATGTTTGATCGTTGAATCATTGATATTCATTCGATGCTGGATTAATTTGAGTTTCGTGATAGCCCCAGATCGGTGGCTCGCAGATTGTATTCCATCTTGTGCTGCATTTGTAGCCTTGCCAACATGTAATAGCAATGAGTTCCTTGCTGGGTGTCATTCCATGTGGTTTAGTTGGTAGAACATCAGTGCGCTATACTGATGGCCCGGGTTTGATTCCCGACATGGAACCTTTTTCACTAAATTGGCATTTGCGCCTTTTAAGCAATTCAAAATTTTATTTTTATTTGAAATGTTATATTTAAGGCGAATTTTCTCTCATTATTTTTAATTTAATCAAGAGTATTTTATTAATCATATAGGGATTTTTATTTTAACCTTTTATAATGTGAGATAGTTTTTATTCCATTTAAATTTAATCAAAATTTGTACAGAATTTTTGAACAAATTATACTTTTATAACATCAGTGAACAAAGCTGTAAAATTGCTTTTTTTTTATTATTGAAAAACATTATTAAAAAATTCTGGTGTGAATTTAACATTACAAAGCACAATTTTCTAGATCTCAAAAAGTTAATAAACTTTTGGAAGATACACCAGTAGAACTCCATTTTAATTTCGATCCACCACATTTACATTATTAATTTTTAAAAATAAAATAAAAAAATTTAGATCTTTTCCACTTTCATTCATGCATATACATTTGTATGCATAGATAGCCAGAAAACATTTTTAGTTGTCAATAAAAGACATCTGCTTTTTTGAATCATACACAAAAAATTATGTATAAATTTAATTTATAAATTTAGATGGTTTATTTATAACAATCAACAGAAAGAAATCATATCTTAGCATGTTAACAAAAAGTCAAATTTTAAATTATTAAAAAATACATTACAAAAGACCTTACCCAACAAATTTTCTTATCCTAGTAGAAAGTAAACTGTTCTAGTAATAACTTAAAAATTACACATCTAAATATTTCTTAATAAATTTTTAGATATTAATTAATAGTCAAATAGATAAGCATAAATAGCATTAACCATTTAACATATTTTAGCTTAAGTTCTCTATTAGCACTTTAATTTTAAAATTCAATACTTGATATATATATAAAAAAAAAGCTTTAAAAGGATGGACTTATGCCTGCTTTCTTATGTCCTCTATTCCTAAAATGTGCAAGATATTTATAGTCAAACACAATTTTCTTAACAAATCTTGATCTAAATTCTATATAAAACAACTTATTCAAATTATAGATTTAAATCAAATGAAAAAAAAATTAATTCATTAAAATCAAGCTAATAATTATTTAAACTAGCAAATCATGTAATTAAATAGAAATACAATGTATCTTTGGCAAAATTTCAAATATGTAACTATGAGAATTGAAAGTATTATACCAGATTTCTTGTTATGAAAACATCAGAATGGCAGGCATCAGAAATATCAAAAAGCAGGACATCAAAAAACTTCAATTAAACCCTGAAAAGAAACAGATGAACAATTAAAAGCAAGTACATGAACAGACTGATAAGGGGCTGGTATATATAATATATGTTATCACTTTAGGGAAGAGGGGGGGGGGTAACCTGGCACAAGATATCTTAAAGTATCTCTAGAGAGAATGGTAATTTGTCTTTTCATATCATTATCATGCTTGATCCAAACCAAAAATCTCTCTTTTTATTTGTGACTAGTTATTTGCTTCAAAATTTCAACATAGTTTGTAATCTGTTCTTATCAAAATACAAAGTAATTAAAACTTTTAAATGACTATAAAATTATCTTATCTAAATCAGAAATGTGGTGGAATTCTTCCAACATTTGGCATTCCTATTTTTATGTCATATGGTTATGCATCAGGGTTGCTAATCATACAGCGATGAAATTCCCTGATTTTTCTATGTGCATTTCACGAAAATACTAATCTAGCAGTGTAGTGCTTAGTGGAGATGCTGTGAGTTAAACAAATATTGCATCACTCTACACTCAAATTTCCTAAATACTGATGACAAGTAAAAAATTTTCTTATATTCTCCTCCCCTCCCCCCACACAGGCACACTACAATTCAAAAAATGCTCTGAAAACTATAAATGGAATTACTTTAATAATTTATAATCATTATAAGCTTCTGTTATGTATGAGCTGACGCTTTGGTCAGGGCATCAAAGGAAATATAATGTTGTGTATATTTGAAAGTGGAGAAAGCACTTTTTATTTGCCTCTACCCACAATTAGGCCAAAGTGATCGTGATAATGACAGCACATCGCGGAGAATGGGGGCCTGCAAACGACCCACGTGACCATCCTTACTTCACTTAAAAAACAATAAAAATATTCTTTATCCATGATGACATAAAATGTCAAACATAAAGTTAAAAAATATAAAATTGAAAAGGTAAAAAGGTTACCTGTCAAGTCCTTGGATGTTGATGACAAATAAATCCAGACAATAGGCACAATAAATTATTATGCACACAAAATTTGAAGAAAAACTATTTTTATTTCATGAAGAACCTGTTTTTACTTTTTTTATGAATAAATATTTCTTCACATATTTATAATATTTTGACTCGTACATATTAATCTCTCTCTTCATAAGATAAACCATATCATAATATATGCTAATCACAACAATTGCTATCTCTAAGCAATAAAAAATTCTTTGTCAATAATATAATTTAGATATCTCAACAGGATGTAAATTATAAATTTTCTCATGACATAAAAGGAGAATATAATATTATTTCTTCTTGAAAAAGAGCAACTTTCATAATATGAACTTTCAAAAAAAAAAAACAAAATATATTATATTTCATATTGCATAGATACAAACCAATATTTTCTTCATAACGCCCCGTGAGTAATCAAAAATTATATATATAAAATTGGGCAAAATAATGAAGTAAAAACTTTATGAGAATCAAATATCTTCATTTGATGAAAGAAAAATGTTCACCTCTTAAAACACACGTTCTTCACCTCTGCTTTTTTTTTTCAGAGGATTGAGAACATATAAAAGCACAATTGAAGAATTAATCACAAAAATATTTGACGAAAATTTTAGACGAAAAGATGAAGAATAAAACTATTTAGAATAAACATGTCGACAACCTTCTTTAGTTAAAAGTGGCATCAATAGAGCAACACATAAAAGGCTTCACGACGTCACCTTATTTAATACGCATATCCAAACAGAGTGCACAACAAAAATACTTTCAGGATCCTTTGAAACAAAAGGTTTGCTCCTCGTTGCTTAACAGAAATCAACATCACTTTCCTAGATGCATTTTGAGGGCAGCACTTTTTCTTTGCCGCACTTAAAAATCAGCATCGTAATAATCTCAACCTAACAAAAAAAAAACCGTTCCATCCTTCGTTAACGGGGGAGGGCACCTCGGCCCCGAAATTACACTAAAAACTTTCAATCATACGACTGCATCCATCACAGCAGGTGTCTATCGGCGCAACTCACGCAGGTGGCCGCGAGCCCAGGGGAAAAAGAGAAAGGGTTATTGTAAATGCAAAATACGCCAATTTGGCAGTTAGCAACAGAGGGGGTGAGGAAAAACTAAGCCAAATTACAATATACAGTATGAAAAGATATGTAACTAATAAGAATAAAATTGATAACCATCTTAAGAGGGGAGGCCAAAGCCGGTGGCCAAGTACTTAACGGCTTGAAATACGTCACCTGTGAAATTTAATTTGATAGGTTAGGGGTGTGTCCGAATAAACGGAAGTTCCACCCAAAAGAACTAGCGAGAATGTTCTCGAACAAATTTAAAACCGGAAGGAATGATTTCAAACAGAATTTTACCGGCTTGGAACATTCGAAAGCTAAGTAAGAAAGAAAACATTACAGGCGACGATAAGAAAATAAGCGAAATCGAAATAAAATTTAAATTGAGAACATTAATAAAAAGGAAGGTGATATGAAATAAAATGGCTAATAAAAATGAATTATACTAAACATATGGGGGGTTATGGAGTAACCACCACAGCTTCCAACAAATTATTAAAACTTGCTATACAATACTGAGCTACCATTTACTTCTCTGTATCAGAAAATCACTAATGCCCAGATAAACTGTATTTTCAATAGGAGGCAAAACAAGAAAAGAAGCAGATACTTCAGTGATGAGATGCAGTCTTGCGAAAGTTGTTTATTGTAACTTGAAAATAGAAAACAATGTTGGGAAATGTTTAAAAAAAAAAAATCCTGCCTACTACCCCTCCCAGGCCTGTAGCTAAGGGGGCGCTATGGGCGGCTCACCCCCCCTAAAATATTTTGAGCCCCCCCCTGGAAAAGATTCCAAGGTCACTAAATGAATTTCTGTTCAAAATTCTAATTTAGTTTTGAGACTTTTTCACAGTTTTGCAGTTACTAAATTGTATCTAAAAATAGTATTTTAACATTTACACATCCTATTTGTACATTTGAAGTTAACAGATGTTTAATTTTGCACCAGTTATGCACTCAAAATTTTCATCATCCTATACTTTTCTTAGCATAAGATGAAGTTATTACAACAGTTTAATAAGAAAGATAGTACTTATACAATGTGAATATGCATTAATTTAACTTTCTGCGTTAGAGAGAGAGAAAAAATATATATGAGCCCCCCCCCCCCATGGTTCACTTCTAGCTACAGGCCTGCCCCCCCCCCCCCCGGGTAGGTGTAAGAAGGTTGTTATTGTTGAATGCATTATGTAACAAAAGGCAAAAGCACAATTAAATTGTTTAAAATAGTATATATTTCTTTTAAATGGTATATGATATAAAATTATTCATACATAATTATATTTTACTCACTTTTTTTCATTTGAATCAATGAAGTATGCAAATAATAAATAATTATATCTGTGTATCACATTGAACAAATGAAAAAACACCAGCAAAAATAAAAGTAATTTTAGACATTGATAATGATACCATTAAGAAAGGAGGGGGGGGGGGAGTTGACAGGATGATTACATGATATCAGAGGTCATTTAAGAATTACATAAGCAATAAAGGGAAGAGGGGGTCCAGTGTCAGCTTATTTTTGCAGATAAGTGGGGGGAGGGGGGGGGGACACGAGAATTCTTATATAAGCATTAGGCTTTGAATAAACTATAAGTTAATAAAAATCAAAAGTCCATTACTTGAATGACTGTTCTGCAGATGTTGAATTACTTCAGAAAAAAGATATGGAGCATAAATAAGAATTGAAAATGAACATTCTAGATTGTCACTACATTGAAAACATAATAATAGACAATCAACCAGAATAGAAATGCAAATGCTGAACACATATTGCTATGACTCTGGTTTAAATTTTTAGGTATGTACCTAAATAAATTAAAAACTGTTGTATTTTTAGTTTTTTTTTTCTTTTTCGTTTAAAGATTATAAATAATAATGCATTAAAAACTATTTTGTATTCTATGAGCTGTTTAATTTAATAAGTGACAACCTATTAAACTGATTTTGTTATTGTTCGATACCACAACCCCTATATAAAGGGGTGGGGAATTTTTCCATATTCTTACCAGCCAAGGAATTATTTCACCAGCCCGCAAGATGCAACACACACGCTGTTGAAAATAGTTATGACAAAATCGCACGCGATTACAGACAAAATTACTATTAATACAATGCACTTTCATAATTCTTTTTTCTATAATATTAGGAATTATACATAACAGAGGTAAGATTAATATTAGATAGAACATAATGCCATATTTACACTGTAAAAATTTGGAAAGTTAAAATATCTAGATTAAAAAAGTGTTTCTGATAATGTGCCTATTGCCCACAGTTTTTCAAAAACTAAAAATGCACTCGCCTTGTGAGAAAATCCACTCGCCAATGGCGAGCAAAATGATGTATTTCCCCACCCCTGCCTATATATATATATATATATCTATTTATATAAATTTGCTGGATTAATAACATAAATTTATAGCTAATTTTGTATGACAAACAATTTTGATGTTAATATGTCATAAAATCTTACATAAGCAATTGGGAGGGGTCTATCGTTTGCTTTTTTTCATACAAGGGGCAGAGAGGAAAGGAGTAACGCTTAAAATTAGTAATAAAATGTGTAATTAGTAGCCATTGTTCTCTTTAATTTTACAAAGCAATAAAAATGGAAAAAGAAGGGTAGGATTAAAGATCAATGTAAATCAGAAAAAAGGACTTGGTATTAGGGATGGGACGAATATTCGGCCACTATTCGGTATTCGGCCTATTCGGCCCTTTTGCCGAATATTCGGTTGGCCGAATATTGAAGGCTTGTTGACCGAATACTTCGGCCGAATACCTGTAGCCGAATATTTAGAGATATCTGGCCGAATATTGCTAAAATCTCGCCGAATAGTGAAAGATATTTTGGCAAATAAATTTAAGATTTAAAGAATTTCATTTCTTGCATTTTTTTTTCTCTAATCCAAATTGCTACTTCATTCATGAAGTCATTCTCATTCTTACTTACAAAATATACAGTTACTCGATTGCTAAAAAATACACAGCCTTTCTGTATTTCCTATAAAAGTTAGTGATATTTTAGAAAATGCTGCCCAAGTTGGAGATTTAATGTACTTCATTAGAGAATGATATATTACAATTCAAGATACAAAAACACTTATAGGAAAAAAAAAAAAAAAAAAAAAAAAGAAAAACACTGCCTTATTCTAACACATGAATATTTATTAATGTCAGCAAATTCCAAGCACAACTAAAAAAAGTTCTTATGAAATTTGTAACTTATTTTCTGTAAAGTAAGAAATGAAAGAATTCATTCACAGTGTGTATTAACGAAGATTCATTTTCAAAATTAGATATCAAATATCACTATTCCAAATATAACGGTACATCTGAAGACAGAACTGGTGGCAAACTAGATATGCATTAGATGACAGAACTTGCTTTATGAAGATGATTTAATAAGTATCTACACATAAATTCTAAATGCTGAACAAAATAATTTTTTTATTCTATAGTTTTCACTTTTAAATAATTTGCATAATTACTGACTTAAATATGCAACATTACTATGTCTATATTTTTAATTTACATATTTCTTCATTCATGTTGTTGTCAATTTCTGTTTATCCTTTTAATGCTTGTTGAATAAGTGGAATATTGATGTTGAATATAGTACGTGCCAATTCAAAAATCAAAGATTTTGTTACCATATGCATTCTACTTTAAGCATAACCTTTAGCTATAACGGAATTTGTAATGTAAAGCTTGGCAACTGATTTCAGAGCAATCTCATTCTTACGAATTTGCTTATTATTAGGGACACAAACTCTAAATGATTAAATTTACTTCGTTATTTCAGAAAATATCTCCTTGTGAGTTCCGAGAGATAGAGATTAAGAATATTATTAATTTTGGATAGAAGAAAGGATAAAAGTATCATTTGATAGTAAAAGTGAAGTACATTCTTCATATTTTAATGGAAATATCTTACCATTCTGACTTACTGAAAATCAATTTGATTTACATTAAGATAAAAGAATATAGTGCAATTTCCTAATTTTTTTGTGTTAAAATAAGTGTTTTAAATTCAAAAATACATTTAAAAGCACATTTAAGAGTAATAATTATTAATGAGCTCTTATTTTTTAAATTATATGTAATCAAAATTTATTTTCTTTATTGGAAAAAAACTTTTACTATTCGGCCGGCCGAATATTCGGTATTCGGCCTAAAATTTGGCCGAATATTCGGTATTCGGCTATTCGGCCAAATCACTATTCGTCCCATCTCTACTTGGTATGCCCATTTTATAAATTAGCACATACTGACATACTTGCAATTCTGACTATAAACTACTAGCAACTCCACCAATGTGTTATTCTAGTATTAATGTCTTCATTATTGAGAAATTGGGTTAACCCAATTTTTCATAATGAATCATAATTAAAATTTCAATTTTCCATTTTAATATATAGATTTATTATTCAGTTAAACATTATTAAAACTACTTAGAAAATACTTAATAATGTGTAGCTTACAATTAAAATGTTTCATGGTATTAAAGCCAATAATGTTTAAAAAAAAAAAAAAAAAAAAAAAAAAGCTGGTTAAAACTAATGAAAGCCACCATACTGGATTTTTAATTTTAGCCAGCTTTTTTGCAACCCTGGTTTAAAATCAAAATGTGAAGTTGAATAAGAGAGTATTCAAAGATTGGGTGCTAGTTATAGCATTTTAATAACAAAATTTTTTTCTTTGCATTATCTGATGAATCTAATGACCAAAAAGGTTGACTTCAAATTGTCATTCAAAAAACAAACCCAAGAAGAATTTTTAAAGTTATTATTGGAATAACCAAGGAAAAGAATATTATATTTATCAAAATGCATCCAAATGTTCATTGTTAGTTATCAAAAGATTGTTTAAAAATATTTTCAGAGTGTCAATGTTTCTCTGTGTAGAGTAGTTTATTTTTTGGACATAAAACTGCTTTCTTATACAGTTTAAATTAAAATATGATTTTTTTTTTCAATTTTCTACGTAAATTCACTAAAATTATTTAATTTAAATTATTTTAAATGAAGTTACACTAATTAAATCCAACATTGTCTAATTTTATCAATAAATATGCATGTATATGTAATAAGAAAAGATATTTTTAAAAGAATCTGGTTTAAAAAAAAAAAAAAAAAAAAAAAAAAAAAAACAGGTTTTTTGCCAACTTTGAATAAAAACAAACTTGATATTTTCTGCTTGTTTAATAAACAGTACAGGGTAGATGTAGATCAAAAGATTGTTTATAAAGACTTTCATAGTGTCAATGTTTCACTGTGTAGAACATATTATTCTTCGAGCATAAGAGTGTTTAAATTAAAATTCGATTTTTTTTTTCAATTTTCTATATTAATTCACTGTAATTATTTAATCTAAATTAGTTTTAAATGAAGTTACACAACTTATAATCCAATAGTGTACATTTTTATCAATAAATATAATTGCACTTGTAATTAGTTTACAAAACAGAGGGGGGGGGGGGGAACCTGGTTTAGACAAAAAAAAGAAATTGGTTTCTTGCCAACCCTGCTGTAGATAAATAGTTTAAAATACTAGGGCAATATCAGGCGATAACTGCTATCAAATTATTGAAACAGTAAAAGGTAAAAAAAAGTAAATAATAATAAATTATGGAATATTAGTGTATAGTTTCATCTCACTATTTTTAAGAATTAAACTTCCACAGACTACTTGATAATTTATAATAATAAATATTACAAATCTTAAAGAAATGTACTGTGAAAGGAATATTTTCAGCACTTAATAAAATAATTTAAAAAAGAAATGTAGGAATGATGTCTGAGGCCACAAATCTGCAGATTTAATAATCATTCGCATTTGCAACAATTATTATAATTATCAGAAGATAAACATTTTAATAATTTTAGATTTAGATGGATAGTTTTACAAAATGTAAGGCAATTTCACTATCAAATTATTGAGACAATGGGGTACCTAAAGAGTAATAATATTAATAATTTTTGGAATATTATCGTCTCACTTTTTTTTTATCAATTAACCTTTCATAGAAAATTTTATACACCATTTATAGTTAACATTACATATGTAAAATAAATTATACTGCAAGTTGAATATTTTGAATATGAAATACAGTATAACATCTTTAATCCGGACATCTATAATCCGGAAACTTCTGTAATCCGGACACTTCGGAACTTTTAATCTATTTTTTTTTCTTTTATTTTCCCTTTTTGATCACAGATGGCGCCACCACAGTATGCGAATACGTTTCCAAAAAAAATTAAAACAGCCAATCACATTACTCCTTTCCTTTGAAAGAAATAGCTAGAATAAAGATCAAATTATGAAAAAATATTCGGCATCACTCTTTTAATTCTTTTTTTTTTACATCTTTTGTATGGCAACATTAGTTTATTGCTTTGCATTTACTCTACCGTGTGCGGGTTAGTGCGCCATTTTGATTGTTATTCGTAGTGTTCTGTTATCAAAGTCCGATATATTTGGAAAAAAAAAACCAGCATGTATTACCAGCGAATTGATAACTTAATTCCCTTGAAGGGGAAAAAAAGAAAACATTGCACGCTATCGATTGCAGAAAAAGTGGAACTGTTAAAAAAGCATAGTCAAGGGACTTCTGTTCGTAATTTATGTGACGAATATGCGATTGGAAAATCGACAGTGTATGACATCATAAAACAAAAGGAGGAAATTTTATCGTTTTTTGCGGACAGTGACTTGCCTATTGAAATGGTGAAACGTAAAACGATGAAAAATGCAAAAAATCCCGATCTGGATAAAGTTATGATTGACTGGTTTAAACAGAGGAGGAGCGAAAATGTGCTGCTGACCGGACCCATGATTATAGCGCAGGCTAAAAGATTCCATCAAGAAATGGGTTTAAAAATGCCATGCGAATATACAACTGGATGGCTAGATAAATTTAAAAAGCGTCATGGTATACGCCAAATTCGAATTTATGGTGAAAAAATAAGTGCGGATTACGAAGCAGCAGATCTTTTTGTTGATGATTTAACAAAAATTATTGAAGAAGAAAATTTAACTTTAGAGCAGATTTATAATGCGGATGAAACCGCACTCTTCTGGCGATATGTGCCTCGAAAAACACTGGCTACTCAAGCAGAAAAATCCGCTACCGGCATCAAGGATTCTAAAGAAAGATTGACAATTTTGGCATGTGCTAATGCCGCTGGTTCACACAAGCTCAAATTGATGGTGATTGGAAAGAGGGCTCGACTCCATTCTTTTAAAGGTGTAACCTTTTCAGTACTATATCGGAGTAACCAACGTGCTTGGATGACAAAAGAAATTTTCGCCGATTGGTATGAAAATCATTTTTTACCGGAGGTTCGGAAACATTGTAATTCAATAAATTTACCAAATGATGCAAAAATATTGCTGATTTTAGATAATTGTTCCACGCATGATATTGAAGAAAAAGAAAATTCTAAAATCGAATTCCTGCCACCAAATTGCACATCTATTTTGCAACCTATGGACTGTGGCGTATTTCAAGCATTCAAATGTCATTATAAAAATAATTTTTTACAGCGAATGCTTGATAGCATTAATAACGAAATCAGTATTTCCGATTTTGCGAAGTCATTCACGCCAAAAGATGCACTGTTAAATGCTGCTAGTGCATGGAATGCCATATCAAAAGAAACATTAAAAAATGCCTGGCACAGAGTGTTACCATACACATTATTTATCGATGATGACGACGATGATGCCACAGGATTCGATGGATTTAGAGTATCTAAAGAAAAAACTTTAATTTTTGAACTTGTGAACTATGCAAAAAATCGAAATATTGATTTAGAAGAATCCGATATTATAGAAGTGTTTGAATGTGACAAATATGCCCCGACAATCAATCAGTTGACCGATGGAGAAATCCTCAATAATGCTTTAAATATAGTCGATCCTAGCGATGAAGATGAGGAAACTGACAGTGAACAAAATGAAGAAAAAATTTCAACTGATAATTTAACCAGCCATCTTGATAATGTGATAAAAGGCCTTGAACAACGAAATTTTATCAGTGAACACGAAATGATGACAGTATATAAAATTCGTGAAAAACTAATTTTGCACAAACCTAAAATGAAACAACTTTCACTCATAGATATGCTTAAAAAATAATTATAACCAATATTTAATTTTGCTACTTTTTTTCTATTTAAAATTCTAATTACTACCTTATTTTATAAATATAAAGTAATATAGATGTCTTTTTTGTTTTGTTTATTTGTTTTTAATATTGTATAATCTCGTCATTAATATTATATTATTCTTATCTTAATTATCTTATCATTAAGTGACAACAGATGGCGCCAAAAGAGCGCGAATTCAGATATCATTTTTTCATTTTATGTACTATTATATATGTACTATGCATTAAGTACTATTTCAAAATAATATTATTTTAATTGAATTTGTGATTGAATTTCTCATTTCTAAGACTTATAGTTAAATTTTTCATAACAGTAACCTTACGTAGCACCATTTTAAATATGTCACTATTTTGAATGTAACTTTTTTTTTTTTAATGTTTGGTATATTTTATTTTTTTCTTTATAATATATTGTTTCTTTTTAGAAAATTAGTTTACTGGTTATTTTTACGTCATCACTTTAGTGATATATTTTATTTATTCCATAATTTATAAATCGGAAACATCGATTATAAAGAAAAAAAAACATAGTTATTGTTTATCATAATTTACAACAGATGGCGACACCACGAATTTTATTCTATATTTCCGTGATTATTATTTCCTTTAAGGTATTTTTAATTGCAATTTCTCAGCATTTTTTAATTATTTTAAATTATCAAGTTATTAGCATTCTTACTTTGTCATATTAATGACTGATATTAGTATTATTATTTGTCAAAATGCATTCTAGTTTCAGAAGCATCTGTAATCCGGAATTTTCTATAGTTCGGAATCGCCCTGATCGGTACGATTCCGGATTAAAGAAGTTATACTGTACAATAATTCCAAAATAAAACACAGAACTGATGTTTGAGACCACTAAATCTGCAGATTTAGTTGCTTTATGGTTACTTCATAACTTTTTTTTTTTTTTTTTGGGGGGGGGGGGGGAGGGTGAATAGAAAAATATTTAAAATACAAAATAGACTATAAATAGTTTGTGTAACTTAACTGTTTTTATTTAAATGGGGACGGATTACACCTTATGAGCCTCTCTTACACTGTGCCCTGAAAGAATATTTTCTGCTTCATGACTGGTTTGATTGTCAGATCATAAGATATGCAAGACAGAGTTATATACATTAAAAACAAATAAATAAAATATTGAAATTTTACTAACCACATAAAATAATTTAGAATCAGCTATTCATACAAGTTTTGGGATTATTACATTTTGGTAAATGTAATTTAAAAATTAAATTTGATCATTTAAGATTTCTGATAAGTCAAAATATTTTTTGCTCTATAAACATTAAAATAAAATTGAATTTTTAGCAATGTCTACATGAAATGTCCATAACTGGAAAATAACTTATTAAGAATCCCAATAATGGACATCCTCCCCCCCCCCTCCTCTTAACACCTTAAAAATAAATGAAAATTTGTAAATGGCTATTGGTAAATAAAATTCAAACATTTCCATTGTTACTCAAGCAAAAACATGTTCAAATTTTGCAAGAAAATAAATATACAAATTTATTAAAGTCAGCCCTTACAATTTTCTTTAAGATTTTCACTAACAAACAGTGGAGCTTTGAAACATTATTTTCTGCTTTCTGACTCGTTTGACTAAAAGTTTCAACAATAACCCAAATATATAAAACGTGCAAGAGAGAGTTATAAAAACATTATTTAAAGCTAAATATTTAATAGTTATTTTTTTATGTTCCAAAAGCATCAAGAACTGCCCATTACACTGGCAGCTGGCACATCGCCCATGTATAATTTTTATTATGCTCTTATACTAAGCATGTGTTTTAGTTTCTAATTTAAATTAAGTGTGAAAATATTTATAATAATCCTAAGTTAACAATTTTAAAAAATCAGATTATATATACATATATTTATAAAGAGTAGATGTACCAGTAATGGAGACACTTAAGGAATTTATTTTCAAACAGCTATACATATTTCTTTTTTCCGATGTTAAATTAATCAATCAACAATATTTAACAACTCCTATAGTTTCATTTCCCAATATATGAATCAAAATTTAATTTTAAATAACAGATAGAGTAAATGTGCCAGTTGTGGACCCCTTTAAGAAATTTCATTAAAAATATTTTTTTTAATATTAATTATTATTATTTTATTCTAGTTTTTTTTTTTTTTTTTTTTTTTACATTATATTAATTATTCAACAATATTTAACCAATTCCATAGTTACATTTCCCAATATGGCATAGTTTATAGCCTGCAGTTATAGAAAAACAAATTCTATAAAAATTTATTATCAGAAATTCTCGCTTGTAGAGAGTAAAATAATGAATTTCCCCATCTCTGAGTATGGCAAAACACATCGCAGATTCTTAAGCTATAAGGATGACATTCAAGAAATTTTCACAGAATTTTAAACGATATATAGAACAATATACGAGGCAATCTAAATTAGATTTTTAAACATTTAATAATATAAAAATAAATCGCGTAAAATACATATAAAAGCATAAATGAACTTACTTTTTTCACGCACATGCCGGGACCGGGAGACGAGAAGGCAATTCATCCTTGCCCGCCAAAGCCAAACAAACACTGATATGTTGCCATTCGTGAATCTAGATTAAGAGAAACGGATAGTTTAGTGAACAAGGTATAAATCCATCTCGTTGGTTTTAGCGCTGTTCCCGAGGCGAGATTGACCAATCACAAGGCTGCATGGGATGTTATTTTATGCTTCATTCACCGTATTCAAGTGCAACTGCTAAAAGAGGATTTTTTTACTGCTGATCGTTTGATATCTTTGTAGATTAATGGTGCTTCTTCAATTTTCTAGAGAAATGGTAAAGTGAATGTCAAATATACATTCAACGCATCATTATTTTACAGAAATTTTTAACAGTGTAGATGTGAATAATAGGACTAGCTCAAACAAGCGTCTATCGGCAAGGAAGGCTCCCTTATCAAAGATTGGTGCACATGCGTAGAAGGCCATTTACGTTAATGTATTTGGCAGTTTATCGCTTGCTTGGCGAAAAAATAAATATCAATAATTTTTTTTCAGCATTCGCTATTTTAAAAATATAACAATAACTAACTGTGTTAGACTCGTATCTTAGCTCAACTCCGTTTTATGCAATCAAGATAATTTATTTTATCTGCGAAATCTAATTTTAATAATTATTTTAGCCAAAAGTGAATGAAAAAGCTTTAGTATATTGTTTTGAATATAAAATCAAAATGACACAGACAATATTCGTTTGTGTAAAACATCATTAAAGTGAAGGAAAAAGTTTAATCATATTCAGCGTTGAATTCAGGAGGTGGCCCGGGGGGACATTCCCCCCGGAGAGATAACATTTCCCCCCCCCCCCGAAAAATTTGAAATTTTGTGTTTTCAATGATCGAAACGTTAAAAATACAATCCCCCCCTGGAGCCACTGAAGTTCCTCCCAAACAAAAGTGTCTGAATTCAACTCTGATCATATTATTTTGAATATATAATAAGAAAGACGTTTGTGTAAAACATCATTGACCATCAAAGGGATGGAGATGTTTTTGTCTGTTTACTTACTTTGTAATTTTATATTTTTATTTAAAACGGAACAGCTAATTTTTATGCTTTGTCATAGAATAGAATAAAAATTTTATAAAGGTAGTTTGAAATAAATGGTACGTTTTACTTTTTGATATGCAAGTAAAAATGTTTATTGAAATAGTATTCTTGTAAATAACAAGACAATAATGATAATTTAAAGGAATATTATGCCTTGAAATTAGTCACTATCACTAATATTAAAAATTGTTCACTGAAAGACGCATTGATGTACCATAACAATTAAAAATATTAATTAAATTCACAAAAGACAAATTTCGACCACCCTGTAGCCTTCATCAGGATCATACATCAATACGAGAGAGAGACAGATTTTGTGAACTTTTAAAATCTCTCTCTCATACTGTTATATGACCTTGATGAAGAACCACAGGGTGGTTGAAACGATTTTAGTTAATGTTTTTAAGTGTTTTTAATTGTTATGTACATAAATACGGTTTTCAGTAAAGAATTTTTAATATTAGTGAAGACAATATTTATTGTCTGTAATTTTAGAGATACAAGAATATCCTACACATTAGTATAGTTATATGCCATGAAACTATTGCTTAAGTATATATGTATAATAATAGTCGTATTATAAAATTGGCATAATACTACTGATGCGAGAACCATTCATAACGGGGGGGGGGGGGGTTGAGGTCACCTTTCTAACCCCCCCCCATTATCACCAAGTTCATTAATTTTTTTTATTTTTATTTTTTAAAAACACAAATTTATGATTTTTTTTTCCTAAGTATGCAATATAATGTGTGAAAGCAGAATCGCCACGAAGAAAAATCCAGCTCCAGATAGATTTTTGTTTTAGCTGGTAACATTATACAGTATTATTTTTTTTGTTCCCATGAAAATTTTTCTTTATACGCAGATCCCTTTTTCATAACTTTTACTCTAGTACATTTTCTGGTTCAATGGACATAGTTGGAAAACACTGATTTAATTAAAAAATTATTTTTTGAATGTTTAAGTTACAAAAATTTTTTTCAAAGTTTACTGGTTAATAGAAGTATTAATTAATTATGTAAGTATATTAGATAATTAATTATTATATAATATATTTACATAATAATAAAAATAATTATGTTATTTATATTTTAAAAAAATTGTCTTTTGTAGTTAAAACTACATGCATTTTTTTTAAAGTTACAATGAATTATACAATATAATTAACATTATTATTAATAATATTATTTATTATTTGTGTTATATAATTAAACAAAAACATAATTTGCAGAACAAATGAAAAAAAACAAAATTTATTTCCTGCACTATTAAAGCCCGAGAAGGAACAGATATTAAGATATTTGATTTATTTATTTCATAATTTAGTATTAAATTTTTGTATCAAATAATTTAAATTATGTGAACATTAAAAAAATAAAAATGAAATTGAAACAATATGGTACTTAAAAACCGTAAATCTTAGATTCCGTTCAAAGAAATCGAAATAAATCTTAGACTTTTTCTGAATATTTGCTTTTTAGATGTGTCTATTCTTTTTATCTATACCTACCGTAAACATTATACAAAATCTGCAAAACAAACATTTGCAAGTTAAGTTTGAAAAAAAGGTCTAAGATTTACTTCGATTTCGTTTGAAGGAATCTAAGATTTACGGTTTTTAAGTACCATATTGTTTGAATTTCATTTTTTTTTAATGTTCACATAATTTAAATTATTTGATACAAAAATTTAATACTAAATTATGAAATAAATAAATCAAATATCTTAATATCTGTTCCTTCTTGGGCTTAAATAGTACAGGAAATAAATTTTGTTTTTTTCATTTGTTCTGCATATTATGTTTTTGTTTAATATCTCAAGTTTTTTAATAACTACTGCATTCAGATGAGCTCATTTCAAAATTAACTGAGGGTACCATCATCAGGACTTCATTTATGCGGTATTGTATCACAATTACTCATGTAGTTTACTCAGGGCCATAGCTAGAAGTGAACTATGGGAGGGGGGGGTGCGCTCAAGAGAACGTCTGAGGGGCTCATATTTCTCTTTCTCTTCCTCTGACGCAAAAAACTATATTAGTGCATATTCACATTGTAAGTTCCATGTTTCTTATTAAATTGTTGTAATAGTTCCACTTTATGCTAATAGTCCGGGAGCCGACCGTCGATTTACCTATGTATCGAGTAAAAGGACCGGACATACATCAAAATGTAGGTCTCAATGTGCACATTAAGAATATCACTGTCTGCCAGGTCCTATCCTGCCGGAATGCAAGGCAGCCGCACTTTTACGACGTCAATTTTGAGTGTTTACCTATGTATCGAGTACAAGGACCAGACATACATCAAAACGTAGGTCTCAATGTGCACATTAAGAATATTACTGGCTGCCACATACATCAAAATGTAGGTTTCAATGTGCACATTAAGAATATCACTCGCTGCCAGGTTCTATCCTGCCGGAACCCGGTGGCAGCCGCACTTTTTATGATGTCAAGTTTGAGTGTTTACCTATGTATCGAATAAAAGGACCAGACATACATCAAAATGTAGGTTTCAATGTGCACATTAAGAATATCACTGGCTAACACAAACATCAAAATGTAGGTTTCAATGTGCACATTAAGAATATCAGTCGCTGCCAGGTCCTATCCTGCCGGAACCCGGTGGCAGCCACACTTTTATGACGTCAATTTTGAGTATCTGCCTATGTATCGAGTACAAGGACCCGACATACATCAAAATGTAGGTATCAATGTGCACATTAAGAATATCACTGGCTGCCAGGTCCTATCCTGCCGGAACCCGGTGGCAGCCACACTTTTATGACGTCAATTTTGAGTGTCTGCCTATGTATCGAGTACAAGGACCCGACATACATCAAAATGTAGGTCTCAATGTGCACATTAAGAATATCACTGGCTGCCAGGTCCTATCCTGCCGGAACCCGGTGGCAGCCGCACTTTTATGACGTCAATTTTGTGTGCTTACCTATGTATCGAGTACAAGGCAAAACATGCATCAAAATGTAGGTCTCAATGTGTACATTAAGAATATCACTGGCTGCCAGGTCCTATCCTGCCGGAACACAAGGCAGCCAGTGATATTCTTAGTGTGCACATTGAGACCTACATTTTGATGTATGTGGCAGCCAGTGATATTCTTAATGTGCACATTGAGACCTACGTTTTGATGCATGTTTTGGCCTTGTACTCGATACATAGGTAAGCACACAAAATTGACGTCATAAAAGTGCGGCTGCCACCGGGTTCCGGTAGGATAGGACCTGGCAGACAGTGATATTCTTAATGTGCACATTGAGGCCTACATTTTGATGTATGTCCGGTGTTTGTACTCGATACATAGGCAAACACTCAAAGTTGATGTCATAAATGCGCGGCTGCCACCGGGTTCCGGCAGGATAGGACCTGGCTGCCAGTGATATTCTTAATGTGCACATTGAGACCTACATTTTGATGTATGTCGGGTCCTTGTACTCGATGCATAGGCAGACACTCAAAATTGACGTCATAAAAGTTTGGCTGCCACCGGGTTCCGGCAGGATAGGACCTGGCAGCCAGTGATATTCTTAATGTGCACATTGAAACCTACATTTTGATGTTTGTGACAGCCAGAGATATTCTTAATGTGCACATTGAAACCTACATTTTGATGTATGTCTGGTCCTTTTACTCGATACATAGGTAAACACTCAAACTTGACGTCATAAAAGTGCGGCTGCCACCGGGTTCCGGCAGGATAGGACCTGGCAGCGAGTGATATTCTTAATGTGCACATTGAAACCTACATTTTGATGTATGTGGCAGCCAGTTATATTCCTAATGTGCACATTGAGACCTACGTTTTGATGTATGTCTGGTCCTTGTACTCGATACATACGTAAACACTGAAAATTGACGTCATAAAAGTGCGGCTGCCTTGCGTTCCGGCAGGATAGGACCTGGCAGACAGTGATATTCTTAATGTGCACATTGAGACTTACATTTTGATGTATGTCCGGTCCTTTTACTCGATACATAGGTAAATCGACGGTCGGCTTACGGACTATAAAAAAGAATATGGTGATGAAAAATTTGAGTGTATAACTAGTTCAAGATTAAACATAATGTTAGCTTCATATGCGTCACGATATATGTTGAAATTATTACGCATTTATATTTGTTAACATATATCTTTAATAAGGACAAGTAGACACAACAAGTAACAAGAAGAACTTAAATTAATTACAGTTAGAAAACAGGTTCGGGCAGTTACAGTTAAATGGATGTTGTCATAGTAACGATTATATTACATCTCCCCTTTCAAAAATGTTTTTTAAGTTCGTTTACAGATCAAGTCTCTTTACAGGCTTTACAACTCTTCCTGATCTTGTAACAACGGGTTTGCTGTCAGTCATATTGGGAGCAGGTACACTTAGATCCTTTCCAGTAGAAATGTTTGGTTTGTCATCGGAAGTAGTAGTAGCAGTTGGATGTTTATTTTTTATTTCTATGGGCTTCTTCCTTTTCCTTTCAATATGAAACTTCAATTTATTTGGCTTGATTTGGCTAGTATTTCGTCTATATTCTCCTTCAGGCGTCTTCAGATTATATGATCTAGGAGCAGCTTGGGAAGTTACTGTTGCTGGTATCCAATTCCTTGGCGCTTGTTTTAGCATAACATTTTGATTTGGTTGTAACGGAGTATTGGAAGATGGCTTAGCATGAAGATCATGGTAGAATTTTTGTTTTAATCTAGCTTCCGTTAGATGTTCTGTAATTTGGCTCATAACTTTAGGCTTTAACAATTCTTCGGCAATTGGAATTGTGGTTCGAAGGCGTCTGCTGAAAAGACGTTGAGATGGTGAACCTAAGTTTTCTCTTGGCGTGTTTCTAAAATTCAATAATGCTAAACGTATATCTTGGCCTGATAGTTTACATTTTCTTAGCAAATTCTTTGCTGTCTGTACAGCTCTCTCTGCTAATCCATTTCCTTTAGGATATGGAGGACTTGAAGTTTGATGGTTAAACATCCATTCTTGTGAAAAATCCTTAAATTCAGCAGATGAGTAATTAGGAGCGTTGTCACTTTCTAAAATTCTAGGAATTCCATGAATACTAAACCAATCTTTAAGGATCTCTATTGTAGATTTGCTCGTCAAATCTTTTAAAGGTTTGAAATCAATAAAACCAGAATAACTATCGGTGATAAGTAGATAATCAACATCTTGATAAGTAAACACATCAGATGCAAGAATTTCCCATGGTAGTTTAGGAATCTCCTTTGAAATTAATGGTTCTGTCGGAGATGACTTCTGAGTTTTTTGACAAACTATGCAATTCTCTATCACCGAAATTATGTCTTTGGACATTCCCGGCCAAAACATAGATTCGCGAGCTCTTCGTATACAACTTGTTATACCCAAATGTCCTTTATGAAGATTTTCTAATGCTTTGGCTCTGAATTTCTCTGGGATAATTATACTAAGGCCTTTAAATATTAAATCTTTTTGAACTGAGAGTTCATCCAAATATGGTAGATATTTCTTACATGCGTCTGGGACGAAATTTTTGTTTTGGGGCCAACCAGTAGATATAAAGTGCTTCAACAAAATGAGTTCTGGATCTGTATTTGTGAGATCTTGTAAAATTTTTAAACCAGCGTTTGTAGTTGGGATTGAAAACAGAATCTGGTAATTGCTCTCCTGTAGCGAATCTTCATTATTGCAATCTCTACTAAGTAAATCCGCTATATACATTTCTTTTCCTCGTTTGTAGCAAACTTTTGGAGCATATTGTTGAACTTCTAGAAAGATTTTTCGAAGTCGCGGTGGAATTCGATCTATTGGTTTGTTAAAAATTGATTCCAATAGCTTGTGATCAGTTTCGATGATTACCTCATTTCCATAGATGTACTGATGGAATTTTTGGCATCCAAATTTCATTGCCAAGGCTTCTTTTTTAATCTGAGGATAAGACTGTTGAGCTTCATTCAGAGCTGTAGATGCGAAAGCTATAGGTCTTCCATCTTGGAGTAGTACAGCTCCTAATGCAAAAGAACTAGCATCAACTGAAATTGTAACACTTTTGTTTGGATTGTAGTACTTAAGTGAAGGCGCTTTCTTCAACAATTCTTTGATTTCTTCTAAATCTCTATCTAATTCATTATTCCAATTCCATACTGTGTTTTTCTTCAATAACAATCTCATGATATGTGTTTTTTCTGAAAGATTAGGAATAAATTTATGCAGATACTGAATCATGCCAAGTAACCTTTGTAACTCTTTTTTGCTAGTTGGTGTTTTAATTTTATCGATGGTTTCAACTTTTTCTGGATCAATCATAATACCATCACTTGTTAGGATATGTCCTAAAAACTTTACTTTTTGAACTTCAAATTCACATTTGTCTTTATTAAGTTTTGCTCCTGCATTTCTTAGTGCTTGTAGGACTAATCGAGTATTTGAACGGAGAGTATTAGTGTCAGTCGCATGAATCAAGATGTCATCCATTGAATTTTCAACTCCTGGTATACCTTGTAAAATTTTGGCTATTTCACTTTGAAAAATTTCCGGAGCTGATTTAATACCGAATGGAACTCGAAGAAAGGAATATCTTCCCCAAGGAGTACTGAATGTTAAGAATGGCTGGGTATGAGGTGAAACTTTCAATTGCCAAAATCCCTTTTTCAAATCTAATTTCGTGAAATATTTTGATCCACCTACATTAGCGGTAACCTCTTCTAAAGTTTTTAAAGGAAATTGCCTTCGCATAAGTATTTTATTCAAATCAGAAGGATCAATGCAAATTCTTATTTTTCCGTTCTGTTTTACGATAACCATGTGGTTACAAATTGGTGTAGCTTCGTCTACTTTCTTAATAATCCCATCCTTAACCATTCTATCAAGTACTTGTTTCACGATTTTTCTTATCTTAAACGGAACTCTTCTAGGTGGTTTGATCTCTTTTTGAGCGCATTCTTCTGAAAATTCGGCTGTGTATTCAAAATTTTTTATACACCCAATTCCTTGAAATAAATCCTGAAATTCCACTTCCAAAGCGTTAACTAATTCAATTCTTTGGATTAATCCTGCTTCGATACAGGTAATTCGACCTAGGACTGGACTGATCCCTCCATGTGCTATTATTAATTTAAGTTGCATATGCTTATCTTTAATTCTACAAGAAACTATAGATTCTCCTGCTACATCAATAGCATGACCCGAATATGAGAGGAGTTTGCGGATATTTGAAGGTTTTATTTCTATATGTAATTCTTTTGCTAAGCGAAATGGTATAACATTACACTGAGCACCAGTATCAAGCTTCATAGGAATAGCTTTATTGTTAATTATCACGGTTTCGTACCAATCTGATTTATTAACATCGACGCTTGCTATCATGAAATTTTTATCTTCCACAATCGTATCAACATTTTCAATTTCTTGTACTTTATATTTTTTCCTGAATTTTGACCTACATTTCTTTGCAAAATGGTTTTGTTTTTGACAAATCCCACATTTCTTGCCAAATGCTGGACACTCATTAATTTTATGGGTATTACCACAATTTCTACAATCAGTTATCATTTTAAAATTTTTAGTATTAGAACTAGGCTTATCTATCTGTGAACTAAATTTATGTGACTGCATGTATTTTTTCGATATCGCAGAAATTACAGATTGCGATTTATTATCATCAACAATATTTTTTAATTGCTTTGAAGCACTTTCAGAAGCTAAACAAATCTGTACGGCTTTATCTAAATTTAAATCAGCATCGCTTAAAAGCTTTTCACGAACATCGTTGTTTTCAATTCCTACAACAATTCTATCACAAATTAATTCATCTTGCATAACGCCTAGTTTACAGCAACAAGCTTGTAGTTTAAGCCTGGTTAAAAAATCATTGAATATTTCATCCTTCTTTTGTTTAATTTGGTTAAACTTGTAACGTTCAAAAGTATAATTAACTTTAGGAGTGAAATATTCAGAAAACTTACCTTTAATAATCTCTAAATTTTGTTGTTCATCGGCACTTAAATTAAAGGTTTTATAAATTTGCTGTGCTTCACTGCCGATAATAGCCATAAATGTTGCTACTTGTACTTTTTTCTCTTTCTTCTCAAGTTGAATAGCAGCAGCGTACCAGTTAAAACTATGTAACCAGTCTTCCCATCCATCTTTGGAATCCGCCGTAAACATCAATGGTTTTGGAGGACGGATAGAATTTTCTGCCATTTGTATTTATTTAACACTTTCAGATATGAAATTAAAAGTAAAGCTAGTTAACTTTTTTTAAACTTCTGACTGTTTTAAAAACACAAGATACAAGCAGGATGAGCGAGTGTTGAAGCACTTAAGTTACAATTTAGCAATTCTGCAAAACTGTGAAAGGGCCTCAAAATTAAATTAGATTTTTGAACAAAATTTTATTTGATGAAATACTAATTATTACGCTCTCCCCTACGTAGGAATTTCTGATTTATTTTTCCCGATCTATACCGATCATGATACCTAGACTCCAAAACCACCCTCAATTAAAAACTCTATTTATCTACATCCGCGGTATCTACGTAGATTTTCATTTCTCCATTGGGTTTTGCACAGATTTTCATTGATCTATTTCCAAATCGTCTGCCTCATTTCCAAATCGTTAACTTTTTTTTTTACAAGAACTGAATTTTGCTTCCTGTCTTGATACCAAATATTTCAAAATCTCTTCTTAAAATCAATTTCACTTTTTACGGTACTACTAAGTTATCCCGTCGACCAAAAAATTATCGCCAAATTCTAAGATTAAATGCCAATAATGGATGACCATGAATGTCACGTTCATTGATATTAAATACGATAAAGGTGTTTAAAACGTCATGGCGTGATTTTATTTCGACTTTTTATTTGTATTTTTATTAATATTCTAATAATTATTTATTTTTTTCGTTATTTAAAATAAAAATTATGTCAATAAGTATAATTTGGCTATTAGTTTGGCGATTGATATAATTTGGCGAAATTGGTCAACGGGATAACTGAGTAGTACCCTTTTAACGATGGAATCACGCAAAAATCAGATGTCACTTTTTTCTTTGGCGAATTCTTTTTTTATGAATCATGAAGTCATATTCGGCAGAAAAATCTCTTCCGCATGAAACTGATATTTATACTTAATAATCAGCATTGATACATTGCGTCAGAAGTATAGTTCTAGACATTCACCCTAGACAATATAATACTCCTCCAACAATACCTCAAGACATAGTATCAATAAAGTGTATTTATTTTTTTATTTTTTGTATTACTTCATATTTATTTATTTTCTGTATTTCTTCACTTAGAAGCTTCTTGATAAATTAATCAATCTTTGAATTGAAATTCTGCCCAAAATTGAAATTTAACTTCAAAAGAACTTCAAACCGCTATCGAAGCTCTGGGCAGGGTTCAGCGTAGAAAAGTTGGGGATAGATGTCATATATGTAACACATTGGCGCAATTAGAACAAAATGGATATTATGAGCCTCACATGCTAACCTGGCTATCGTTGTTTATTTACTAATAAGTTGTTAATTTTCTATTACTCTTTTTTTAAAAAAATCATGTAGATCGTTTTGCTCTATAGTTATTAATAAACTTTTTTTTTATTTATCACTATTTCCCATTTTAAATATTAGAAAATAATTCAAAAATATATATGTGATATGTATTTAAAAACAAAATTTTCGCCAAATTGGCGTCAGAAAAAATTGCGCCGACGTGGTAAGTATTAGACATCTGTGCATAAAGGTGACGCATGATGAATATTCCAAATGTGCTTAAATTTTATTAACTCATAGAGATAGTGAATCAAAAGAGTTTTATAAAAATGTTAACTTAAAGTATAAAAAAACAGCTATTTTTCAACACAAACTCTTTGCGATATTTTAAAAATTAAATCGTGTAGTGTTTTATCATATTAAAATCATCGAAATAATGAACTTAATACAAGTTAATTCGGTACTTGGTTATCCCGTCAACCAATTTGGTCAAATTATATAAGTCGCCAAACTAATAGTCAAATGATACATATTCGCATTTTTTATAACTAAAGTACAAATAAATGGATAAAACACTAGTAAAATGTGAAAATAAAAACGTTTGATGGCATCTCTAAATACGTATAGGTATTTAATGTCATTGAATGTGGCATTCATGATCATCCATTACTGGCATTTAATCTTATAGTTTGGCGATAATTTTTTGGTCGACGGGATAACCAAGTAGTACCGTTGATTTAAAATTGATTTTATCCAATGATTAATTATTTGTAAAATTACAAATTTAGGCACGATTTAAAAAGATCACCAAATCGGGTGTTCGGTCGTATTTATTCTGTATTTTTGGCAACGATTTTTATCGTCTGCATTTGTTTTTATGAGTTTAGAGTTTTTAAGAGAACGCAGCCATGAGCGGCTGAGTTGTGAGCTAGTTAAATAAATATACATTTCATAGAGTTTTTCTTAAATATGAGTTTTATTGAGTATTTTAATTTTTTAAATGAGTTATCGACATAATTTGTGGTCCGTCGACCACGAAGGATCAGTGATAATAAAGTGCAACGCGTAAATTTCTGAATTATTCGAGTTCAAGAAGAAACGATATAGTTTCGTGCAGTGGAATTTTTAAAGTAAGTGAATGTGATTTTTCTAATCTGTACTGTTATATATAAATTTAAAACAATGTTTAAAGGAGCAAAAAAGGAAGATTTAAGGCAAATAGCCACTGAAATAAATTTAAATATTAATGATAAAATGACTATAGCTGATTTAAACAATATTATTGAAAATAGCGAAATATATAAAAATAAACCAGATTTTGTAACAGAAATAGCTAACACCATAATTGAGAGTCGTAAACATGAAGAACAAAGGCAATTTGATCTTGAAAAATTTAAACTTGAACGATCAAAAAACGAATTTGAACGATCAAAAAATGAATTGGAATTAGCTAAAATTAAATCTGAAACTAAATCTTTTATTACTGAAAGTGAAGTAAAAATGGAATCGTTAGATCAAATAATAAAAAGTATTAAAACTTTGACTGTAAAAGTTCCAACTAAGCCTGAAGGATGGGGTTTTTTCTTTTCTTCTTTAGAACGGGCTTTCAAAACTAAAAATGTTTCGGAAGAAAATAAAGCAGAAATTCTGCTGAATTTATTAGGTGACAAAGCGTCTAACATTTTAACTTATTTACACGATACAGATATCGAGAATTATGAAAAATTAAAAGAAATAGTCTTAAAAGAATTTCAACCAACACCTTATTTTTGCCTAGAACAATTTAGAAAAGCTTTTAAACTACCAAATGAGACTCATGTACAATTCGCTTCACGACTGATGACCAATTGGAATTATTATCTAAATTTAAGAAATGTGTCCGATTTCGAGAGTCTAAAACAATTGATTGTGTCAGATAAATTATATGAAACATTAGATAAGGAGACTGCTTCTCACATTAGTGTGAGACAAGGAGATAAATGGTTTTTACCAGAAGAATTAGGACGTGAGATTGATTTATATTTTACATCACGCGGAAAATCTCTTACTGAGAATTTTAGTGTTAATCGAAAGTATAATCCCAAAAGTGTAAATAAAGTATTTTTAACTGATGTTAAAACATTAAATTGTATTTTGTGCCACAAACAGCACCATCTTTCAAAGTGTCCAGATTATTTAAAGTTATCTGTTAATGAGAGAGTAAATGTAATAAAATGTAACAAGTTATGTTTCAATTGTTTAAATTTACACCCAGTAGCCAATTGTACATCAAAGAACATTTGTTTCTGCAAGAAACGACATCACAAAACTATTCATTTTCCCAAAACAAATAATACATATATGAAAGAATATGTTTCTTCAGAACATAATATACAAGGTAAAATAAATGTAGGAGAATGTTCAGATTCAAGACTAGCAAATTATGGCACGTCAATGTTAAACGCTAATGCAGAAGAGTTCGTTCAGAAAACTTTTATTAGTAACTATTCGAATAAAAAGAATAAAGTTTTACTTTCAACGGTTATGTGTTTTCTAATTGATGAATCAGGATCTAAATATAGAGTAAAGTGTTTGTTAGATGTAGGCAGCGAGTCTAATTTTCTATCCCACCATTTAATAGACATGATGAATTTGAAAAAAGAGAGAACAAACATTTTAGTGTCAGGTCTAAATGATGCCACCTTAGTAATAAATCATAAAGTTAATGCATCAATAAGCAATAGAGATGGAAGTTTTATAAAAAATTTAGATTTCTTGATAGTTCCAAAAATAACTGCAGATTTAACCCCTTCGCGTCCAATTGAAATTTCAGCACAGGATTTCCCTAACGTAATATTAGCAGATGAGAGATTTAATATCCCAGAACATGTAGATATGCTTCTCGGAGCAGGAATTTTCTATGAACTTTTAAAACCGGGCCAGATTCGTATTAATAATTCTGATCTTATTCTGCAAGACACAGTTTTCGGTTTTGTAGTATCTGGAAGTTTTCCAATAGAAAATGAAAATAAAGTTCATTGTGGTTTAATAAAGAAAGAAACTAACTTAGATAAAACACTTCGAAAATTCTGGGAAATAGAAAATATCGAGATAGAAAAACCAAAAAGCAAAGAGACTTTAATTTGTGAAAAACATTTCATAGAAAATTATACCCGAGAAAAAAGCGGCAGATATGTTGTTAAAATGCCCCTAAAACAAGATCCAACTACATTAGGAAGTTCTAAACAGATAGCAATTAAAAAATTGAATTCTTTATGGAATCGCTTAGCAAGGGATCCCGAGTATTTAAGATTATATTCCGATTTTTTGAAAGAATACCAACAGTTAGGCCACATGGTCGAAGTTAACGAAAGCGAGGAAGAAAATGGATCCTATTACATTCCCCACCTTGGAGTGTATAGAGGAATAGAAAAAAGTATGTCAACACCTTTGAGAGTAGTTTTTAACGCCTCTTCTTTAACGACAAAAGGAAACTCACTTAATTCTATTCAGTATAATGGGGGTGTAATACAAGATGATTTATTCTCAATTATGCTGAGATTTAGAAAATATATTATCGCTTTCACTGCAGATATTCAAAAAATGTATAGAGCAATTTCTATTCATCCAGATCAAAGGAAACTACAAAAAATTTTATGGAAAGAAGGTATAAACGAACCAATAAAGAATTTTGAACTAACTACTGTTACTTATGGTACTGTTAGTGCACCCTTTTTGGCCATGAGAACACTACTTCAATTGTCTAGGGATGAAGAAAGCAAGTTTCCTTTAGCAGCACCCGTGCTGAGAGAAGACATGTATATGGATGACATCTTATCTGGATCTGATTCTTTAAGTTCTGCATTAGAGCTCCAAAATCAATTAATAGAAATTTTAAAAAGCGGAGGAATGTTATTACATAAATGGTGCAGTAATGCTCCACAACTTTACCAAACAAATGACAAGATATATCCTTTTGGTGATTCAGAAGAATCCAAAACATTAGGTGTCTTGTGGAAATCGAGAAAAGATTGTTTAAGTTTCGATGTAAAAATTCATGATGAGGTAAATGTCACTAAAAGACAAGTGTTATCAATTATATCGAGTTTGTTTGATCCTCTTGGTTTAGTATCGCCTATTATAATTAAAGCGAAAATATTTATGCAAAAATTATGGTTATTGCAATTAAATTGGGATGACTTGTTACCGGAAAAAGAAGCTAAGGAATGGGGAGAGTTTTCAGATAATCTACAGTTAATTAACAAAATTGAAATTAGTAGGTGTATTTTATTGAAAAATGCTATTATAATCGAGTTACATGGTTTCAGCGATGCTTCCGAAGCAGCCTATGGAGCAGTAATTTACTGCAAATCAGTATCAGAATCTGGAGAATTGTCAGTGAAATTAGTGACAAGTAAATCAAGAGTTTCCCCCTTAAAGCAATTAACTGTTCCCAAACTTAAGCTGTGTGCAGCTGTTTTATTATCAAAACTAATTAAACGTGTGATTTCTGCTCTCAAGATCAATATAAACAAAATCTTCTTATGGTCAGATTCTATGATAGTATTGTCATGGATTAAAAAAGAACCGTACATACTAAAAACATTTGTTGCGAACAGAATTTCAACGATACAAGAGCTAACTGAAGGGATGCAGTGGCGACATGTTCCTTCTCAGCATAACCCAGCAGACCTTCTAACAAGAGGAATTAATCCTGATAAGCTAATCTCAAATGAGTTGTGGTGGAGTGGCCCAATGTTCCTAAAAGGAAAAGACTATCCAAATACAACCATACCTGAAGCAGTTGATTCCAATGACTTTTCAAAAGAACTGAAAAACTTTAAAACTAATGACTTTAAAAACATGTCTTTTTTTTCAGTTTCTAATAATACCTTTGTGCATGATATAATTGATTTAAGTAATAATTATTGTAAGATAATTCGTATTTTAGGATTTATTTTCAGGTTTCTTAGCATTTGTAAAAAAGAAAGAAAAGAGGGTCCTTTAGACCTCGAGGAGCTCAAAAAGGCAGAAACTTTTTTGTTAAAAAGTGTTCAACGAGAATTTTTTGACAAGGAAATGGAATCCTTGCAAAAATCAGGTGAGGTAAATAATAATAGTCAGATAAGAAATCTTCACCCATTTCTTGATAAAGCAGGTCTTCTTAGAGTAGGAGGTAAGTTAGCAAACAGTAACTTAAATGATAACCAAAAATTTCCAATTTTACTACATAATAAATGTAAACTTACTCAGATAATAGTAGAATATTTTCATAAACGATATTTACATTTAGGCCCACAAGCTTTACTTTTCCAGTTTAGACAGAAGTTTGGCCTTAAAATCTAGCAATGTGTGGAAAAATAATTTATAATTGTTGCTTATTTTATGTTATAAATCTTGTAAAAAGTTTTTATATTTTCTTAATGCAATGTGTTCTGTAAGATATTTTGAGTTATATATTTGGTATATAGTTATTGTGCGTGTACATATGTAAATTTGAGCTAATTTCTATTTGATTGAATATATTAAGTATTATCAAAGAAAATATTTATACAAAATGTGTATTGAGAGTGCATATGCTATTTGAGTTATTTAATGACATCCATTTTGTTCTGGAGGTTAGAGTTTTATTTTGATAAATTCGAGTTTCTTAACATTTAAATACTTTTGAAATAAAGTATTTCTGAGTTATTTTTGAGATAAAATATGAGAAATGAGATAAATTCTTGCATCATTTAGAGTAAATTTAATTTGAGTTAGATGTCATGAGTGTACATCTCTACAAATGATTGCAGAATTTTAGATGTTTGAAAAACAAAATGTAAAAATAAATGATTTAGTAATTATAAAGGAGGACAATGTTGCTATTTGCAATTGGCCTCTAGGTAGAATTGTAGAGTTGTTTCCAGGTAATGATGGAATTATTAGAGTAGTAAAAGTGAAAACACAAAGAGGGTTTTTTAAGAGACCAGTGTCAAAAATATGTTTATTACCCTTGGAAAAGTAATTGTTATTCATTTAATTTGCTATTTATTGTTTATTAGTATGTGTTGTATTATTTATTTAAAAATTTCATGTGTAATAATGTATTATAATTGTGGTTGAATGAAAATCATTCAACGGGGGCCGGTATGTTCGGTCGTATTTATTCTGTATTTTTGGCAACGATTTTTATCGTCTGCATTTGTTTTTATGAGTTTAGAGTTTTTAACCCTCTCGCTGCGTAATTTTTTTATCAAAATAGGTTCAAAAATTGCGTATTTTTTTTATTACATATTTCAAATCTATATATATTTTAGAGTTAAAACATACAAAAAAATTTTGTAAAAGAGGTTTTTTTTTAATATAGAATTAGATCATAGAAAAAGGATGTCAGAATATTGAAATCGAAGAATAATGATATAAAAGCAAAATTTTGAAAATTAGTCTTGGTTGAATTATGATTTATTTTATAAAATACAATGGTAAAACGTATATACTAATAAAAATATGCAAAATACTTACAAAACATATGTTAGAAATGAAGTTTTGTATGATAAATTTCGAAGCAAGGCTCGAGGCAAAGTCCTACCTCACAATCCTTACACCAAATTCGCGTTTCTTTTCGAATTTTTTTTCCACTTTCAGTTTTTTTTGAACAACAGACAGCACACTGTCGACGAGGCTCTTTCTTGATGGTATTTGGGGGTATATGGCTAGCAAAATGTCGAGCTGTTAGTCTCATAGGATTGTGAGTTGAACTACATCTGCCATGGTAAACACTGGAATTTCCATCTGAATATTTCTGAATGCTTAGTTCAATAATTTGCAAACGGAATTCTAGAAGCGTTATATTTTGTAATGGGTTATCCTTTTTATAAAGGATATAAGCATTCCACAGAGATTGGTCCATGAATTGTCGGAAAATTTTTATGTAATATTTTCCTTGTTGTTTTCTGAGGGTGGGGTAATATGACATTTCTTGGTCACATAAATCAACCCCACCCATCGTGTTATTATAATCACAAACAACATTTGGTTTCAGTACAGTTTTGTTTGATTTGCATTTCACTAAACGGGAACTTGCATTATGAACTGTACTCATCAGAAACACACTTTTTTTGTCTTGCCATTTCAGGGCCATAACTTTACCCCTTTGGTAAGCAAGTACTTCACCTTTAGGTATTTTCTCCTTTGCGAAATTCGGAGGAAGGTCTTTCCTAATCTTATTTACTGTGCCATATGAGTCTGTTTTTTCTGAAATTAAAATGTCTGCCAATTGTGGAGACATGTAGTAGTTGTCCATAGTTACACAGTAACCTTTTCCAAGGAATCTGTCCATCAGGTGCAAAACAATTTTACTGGACACTGGATAATTTGCAAATTTAGGGTTATATACAGTTCCATTACCTGTGTATATGAGAAAGTCTGAAATGTATCCAGTTTCAGCTTCGCAAACCACAAAAAACTTAAGACCAAATCTTGCTCTTTTCTTAGCGATGAACATTTTCCAGCTCAGTCTGCCTTTGAAGCGCATCAAACTCTCGTCTATGCTGAGATTTTTATCTGGTGTATAAAGATTTCGGAATTTGTTTCTGAGATGCTCCATGATCTCATAAATTTTATTTAATTTTGGCCACGGATGACTATCCTTATCAAACTCTTCGTTATTAGAAAAATGAAGAAACTTCATTAGCAAAATAAACCTATCTTTTTGAATGATTTGTGGAAAAATTGGGGTTTGTAATATCTGGCGTTTAGACCAATAATACTCTTGTTTCGGCTTTTTTACGATTCCTTGCAGAAACAAAACGGAAAAGAATAATCTAAGTTCTTTCTCATTTGTATCTGTCCATTTTTTCCATCTTGATCTTTCTTTAGGAACTGCCTTATTTATATACTGCTGAGCGTATCTGTTGGTCTCTTTTACTATTATTTTCAACATAACATCGTCAAAAAAAAGTTCAAAATAATTCAAAACAGTTGCATCATTTGCCATAGAGAAATTTGGTCCGGGATTGCCAAGAAAAGGAAATGGAGCAGGAGCTGGTGGCACATTTTGCATGTCAATTTTGCACCACTGTCGAACGTTTTGAATCGAAAATGAATTTTCAGATTCATCACTATCCGCAGAGGAATCCGATAAATTCTCATCAGTTTCGCTATAACTATCTTCAATATAATTGAAATCAGAGTCAGAACTACTATCAGTGTCGGAAATATCGTCAGGAATATAGGTTATATCACGTGCGAAACGCTTCCTGGCAGACATTTTTCAGCTTTGAAAAAGCGCGCGCAAAATGCTACAAAAACTTCCTGTATATTTCGCTAAAATATGGACAACTAACGCCATCTGTTGGCCCACATCTAAATAAACATTCAAACATCACATAAAAGCGGAAATGAAACCTCGAACGGGGAAATAGCGGGTTGCACAATTCAATAGACGGCAAAAATGCATACCCGCGGAAATCGCGGGTTGCGCAAATTTTGCTACTTTTACGTTGCCCGTGGAAATCGCGGGATGCGCAGCGAGAGGGTTAAGAGAACGCAGCCATGAGCGGCTGAGTTGTGAGCTAGTTAAATAAATATACATTTCATAGAGTTTTTCTTAAATATGAGTTTTATTGAGTATTTTAATTTTTTAAATGAGTTATCGACATCGGGAATTAAAAAAATTTATTTGTAAACATTATTGTTTATACTTGTTTACATTGCATTTGAATATTTTGGTTGATAGAATTGGCGAATTTATTGCAGTGTCGAAAAGTCTTACACCAAGTAGTTGACAATTCTGTGGTTTAACCTTAAAAATTTGCTATGTTTAAAGATCAAATTCTGCAGATTTACTAGTTTCATTACATACCAAGGATGAAATACTATTTTTCTCACATACTATTTTTTTTTTTAAACTTTTATTCACCTAAATTTATTTTGATTTTCTTCGACGTATAAGGCGAAGAAATTTTTAAAAATGTGGTATAAGTATGAAATCCCGGCGCAAATGCCATATACGCACTGGGTTTGGTGGAATTTTTTTCTGATGCCAATGACTCAAAAAACTCGCTTTCAAATACCATATATATTTAAGTTATTTTCTATTATTTTGCAGAGACAATAGGTAGAAAAAAGTTTAATTTACTTATTTTCATATTACTTCAGTTAGAAGCTTCTTGATCAATATGTTTGAAAATGTTCTTTTATTTTAAAAATCATGCTTCATATTGTTTTCTGTTGTCGATTCTTGTATTTGTACCAAATGTTTGCAAATCTCCGTTTCATTTCTAATATGACGTCGTAAATACACCATTTTTAATTCTTACCCAAAAAAATCAATTTTATTTTTTATTTATCACGTAAAAATGATTAATTTCTACAGGAAATATGACCATAGACCTCTGTATATATATATTTTTTTGATTGGAGGGAATTATTTTTTAAACAATTAGATCCTTTGAAGAAAATTTGTGGAAGCGCGTACAAAATGTGGGAAATTGTCTAGTAAATAACTCGTTCAATGTTAAATTCCGTATTAAAATAACATTAAGGAGTCGCACTGGAAATAAATAAAGCATAGCACTGCCGTGCTATGCTTTAATAATATTATATAATATATTATAGTACTAGCGGCCTTCGCCCGCTACGCTGGTCGGTTTATCTAAAGAAATCTTGAAGAAGTAGTTAGATAAGGTTCAGACATACATTAAAAAAAAAAAAAAAGCAAGTCGATCATTCAAAAAACGTTGGGAAATATCAAATATTTACTGTAATTTTTTAAGAAAAACAAAGTTTCGAAAAAAAAAATTAAATCGAAAAAAAAATTACACTGACATATTAATGCAAGGAAATTTTCCCAGAGAGAAAATTCGCCTTGAATACAATATTTCAAATTCTTTTAATTGCTTATAGGCGTTAATGCCAACATAGTGAAAAAAAATTCCATGCTGGGAATCGAACCCGGGCCATCAGTATGGCGCACTGACGTTCTACCGACTAAACCACATGGAACGACAGCCAGCTTGAAACTTTCTCATACTTAAGTAGACTGGCGAAAACATAACGATAGCGCGTTTTAAAATCGCACAGTGACATCTATTGGATTTTATATGTACTAAAAAACGTTATGTACTAAAAAACGTGAGCAGCGCACCTAATAGTTTCTTTTGTTTCTTTTTGTTACTTTTTTGTCTGTTGTCCGATTTTGATGAAACAAAGCCTATACACTGCCCGGGAGTGTGCATTCTTCATTAGTGAAAACCGCATAAAAATCCATTCAGTAGTTACGAAGATAACCTCGAACAAACAGACAGACAGACAGACAGACAGACAAAAAATTCAAAAAATTTTTTTTTGTGTTTCATTGGTTTTCTTTTATCGCCCTGACTCCATTTTTGTCAATTATCTTCAATGTACAGACACACCGGGTCCTACTGTTTTATTATATGTATAGATTATATAATTAATTAATTAAAAATATTATTAATAATATTTACATGTTACGTAATAATTTATTAATAATAATGTTAATAACATTATTAATAACAAATTGCAGCTTGAAAAGCAAAATTTATGTAGTTTTAATTACAAATGACAATTTAAAACTAGTTGGATGCGCCAATCCCAAAACTTTCTTCTATCTTATACGTACATTTTAATATTTTTAAAAAATAGCTGCTCATTTTAATGCCTTTAATAATTTTAATTCAATATCATACAAACTTTGATTTTTATTTTAAATATTTGCTGTAGTCAATTTACAGAGTAAAAACGATTTTTCGTCTCTGCACGAGCCTATGGACAATAGAATGATAGGCAGATTTTTTTTAATTCAGGGAGATCCTACTTGCCTTACCAAAAAATAATCATATACAAAAAATTTAGTTCAATTCTAGAACTAACTTCATACACTTTTAGGTGGGACAATATTGAAAATGGCATAAAATTCGGTATTGCGCGCCCACTTCCGGCGGATTTTTTTCAAATTCAGTGAGTACCAACTAGCCACAACCATACACGTACACAAAAAATTTGGTTCAATGCGATGCATAATTTCATATACTTTTAGTCGGTACAATATTGAAAGTGGCACAAAATCGCGATTGCAGCGTCCCCTTCCGGCGAATTTTTTTCAAATTCAGGGAGGACCAACTAGCCATGCCCATCCACTTACACAAAAAAATTGGTTCAATTCCATGCATAACTTCATATACTTTTGGTCGGTACAATATTGAAAATGGCACAAAAATCGTGATTGCAGCGCCCCCTTCCGGCGGATTTTTTTCAAATTCGGGGAGGACCAACTAGCCATGCCCATCCACTTACACAAAAAATTTGGTTCAATTCCATGCATAACTTCATATACTTTTGGTCGGTACAATATTGAAAATGGCACAAAAATCGTGATTGAAGCGCCCCCTTCGTGCGGATTTTTTTCAAATGCGGGGAGGAGCAGCTAGCCGTGCCCATCCACTTACACAAAAAATTTGGTTCAATTCCATGTGTCAGATTCTATCACAAAACGGGAGAGATGTTAGACAATTGCTTCTTTTCTACGAAAATCTGCCGCCAGATGGCAGCACCAGACATTTTTCTGTTTTTTTTTCACCGGAAGAGAACTTTAGAACAGTTAGTTTAAAATGTGACTCAAGTGGCAGTAGATAGCAAAATGTTGTCAGGAATTAAAATCCATTATTATACATTATGATTCCAAAGGAATAATTACTATTTATCAAGAACTGCTTCAAACTGAAGCTAATAATATGTTTCAAAGTTATTTTTTCTTTATTTGTTGTGTATCTGTAAATATTGTGAAGACTGTGCATCTGTTCTTTTGTGTTGTGAAATATTCCAAGTATTTGTTCATCATTATTCTACTTTATTTCTTCAAATAAATGTGTGTCAACTAAAAGGTAAAGCTTTTAACTCTTTTTTATTATTGAGGAACTTACTTACTCACGCCTTATGGAATAACATTCCAACAAAAAAAAAAAAAACGTGAATTGAACTTAGAAAGCAGGTGATCGAACAGTTCAACGTGTTTTACAAAAGAAAGAAAAAGGTTCGCTATAGTAAACATGTGTCAAGATCGCCTCTTACAAAAGTTCATGAGAGACTGAGGATGGAGTTCGCCAAAAACTGCAATACTATGGGGATTCTGTCTTTTCTGATGAGAAAAAGATAAATTTGGATAGACTAGATTGTTTTTGCAACTTCTAGTATGATCTTCGTAGAGAAAAAACAATTTTCTCAAAGCATGTATTTGGAAGTGACTCAGTAACGGTTTGGGGAGGTTTCACAACTGGTAGAACTACTCCAATAGCTTTTGTACAGAGTAGGAAGAATTCTGGAAGATACATTGATGTGTAAATGTAAATAACTTTTACCAGAAGCACCGTTAATAGCAATTGGAGACTATTTTATCCAGCAGGACAATTGCCTCGGTTCATGTTTACCAATCTTCAAACTCGTGGTTTGATGCTAATTACGGGAAACTGCTTGATTGGCCGATCAGAAGCCCTGATCTGAATCCAATGGAAATTCTGTTGGGTATTCTGGCACACAAAGTATGCAAAAATGGTGTATAATCTCAAAACAAGAAAGAACTCATGTCTTTCATCGAAAAAGACCACTCAAAATTTTACAAGAACGTTCTTAAGGAATTGTCAAACTCTATGACGTCAATAAGATTGATAAAAGCGATTGAGAAGAAGAGGGGAGATTATTAATTATCAGTGTGTTTGAGACAAAAACATTCATTGTCCTTATAATTTTGTCCAATTTTTACAATGACATATTTTGTTAATTGTGACAAAATATTTATATTTTGCATTTTTCAATGTTTCACACTCTACAATGATTTCTAGCATAAAAAAACATTTTGTGTATAATTTTCGCCTTATTTAGCTCAGAATTTTTTTTTCTGCGCAATTTTCAATTTTTCTTATAATTCTAACCACCACTGTATGATTGTTAAAAGAACAAAATTCTCAAAATATTATAATATCACAAGCAACACAAAAATATCGGTCAATGTCTTACCGAATGTTGGCCAATATTTCGATAATCGCTAAATGCCGTGCATTAAATTTACAACATTTGCCGTTATTCACTCATATAACTTAGAATTAATTTTTAAAAGAAAGAATTCAAAAGCGTTTTTCGCATACTTATAAAACTATAATTCAGAAACCAGAGACCGCCGGCGTGTGTACTTCTGTGGTTCCGTTCAGCAAAGAGTCCTTGTTAGGACTTTCTGCGTTCGCGCTGTCCTGTGGACCACTTGCGTTGTCTGGGGACGTTCCGGCGCGCCATTGTTTATTGACAAGCATTGTTATGTCCCTTAATCCTTTCTTAAGGGGCTCAGGGGTTGAAAACTTTCCAAAAATTGATTGTTTTATGATCTAAATTGATTATTCATTTAATTCTTAACTCAATGCAAAAAACCGCATAAAAATATTTGCATTTTTAACGTAGTTATAAGCATTTATGTATCAACACTTTCATAGCTGCATCCATATAATTTCAACTTTAAGTCGCGTTTTCTCAAAACTTGATTTTTGATGACTAACACCAAGATTTAAAAAAAAAAACTATTTAATGGAATGGCTTTTTTTTTTTTTTTTTTTTTTTTTTTTTTTTTTTTTTTTTTTGCATGCATATAACATCATTATCTTGATTATGAATTAATATATTTTAGATAGTTTAATATTTTGAGTATTTTTAATGGAAAAAATGTTTTATTTTTTAGGGTTTTTTTTAATTTTCAACTTTGAGAGATTTTTTAATACTGTTTTTATTAAGTGATAGTTATATCCTTAATTCATAATCTAGATTATGATATTATATGCATAAAAAAAAAAAAAAAAAATAAGCCATTTTATCAAATAGTTTTTTTTTTTTTAAATCTTAGTGTTAGTCGTCAAAAATCAAATTTTGAGAAAACAGACTTAAAGTTGAAATTATATGGATGCGTTATGTAAGTATTGATACATAAATGCTTATAACTCCGTTAAAAATGCTAATATTTTTATGCGGTTTTTTGCATTGAGTTAAGAATTAATTGAATAATCAAACTAGATCATAAAAAAAAAAAAAAAAAAAAAAAAAAAATCGAATTTTTCAAAAGTTTTCAACCCTTGAGCCCCCTTAAGCAGGCCTGGAAACTAGACTCCTCCTACATTTTGGAGAGAACTTTTTTTATATATTTTGTTTCTTCAGAAAAATATAATTTGGTAACCCTTTTTTGGCGAATTTCAACTTTTTTGGCAAAGAAATCTCGGGATTATTTTCAATAGTGAGGGATAGTCAAAGTATTCAATTGTAGATTTCAATAGTGTATACATTAGGATAGTGTAAAATTTAAAGAAGTGTATCCTCAAAGGGCTTATATGCAATAGTCGAGGGAATAGTACATTGTGATAGAGTAAAATTTAAAATAGCGCATCGTCAAATAGGAATTTCGGTAAACTGGAATATGTGATAAGTAAATATTTTAATCCATGGAGTAGATATCGATCAAATTGTTACTCTAAAGCATCTTACTAGATTTAATTTAAATTAGAAAAAAAAAATAACATCTCAAAAACTAATTTAAATTTTAAAATGTTAAAGTTCTAACATTAGTTTTGAGATCTGAATATCAATTCGGATTTTTGGTGTTAATTTTACCGCACAGTATTTCATACTTTTGGAGAAATCGCCGTCAAGCGAAATCAGTCGTTTAATCAGTTCTTTCATAAAATAGTTTCATAAAGTAGTTTCATAAATTCGTTTCACTAAGATTTTATAGATATAGGGTAGATATGAAACAAAAGCAAGCTTATCCATTTTTTTTATTACCAAACCTCCTGTATAGTTTAAACTGAAAAAGGTGAATTTTTTTTTTTTTTTTTTTTTTTTTTTTTTTTTTTTTTATTATAGTGAAACAATAAATAACTTATGTAAATTAGACAATTATTTTCTAATGACTATTCTAATTAAATATTATCCCACAACATTAATGGTTGTTCATTTAAAAATCCAAGATCAAATGTAAAGCTGGATTATTATTATTATTATTATTAACCTTTACTTATTTATTTTATTTTTAAGAGGGGGAGGGGTGTTAAGAGGCTACTGTTAGAGCAAAAGTTCTGTGTCTATTGAATAACAGAGTCAATAGTTGAAAAAGAATGTTTTACAACTTCTTTTATTTGAAATTATCAAAAATATCATACACAATATATTGAAAATAAACATCAAATATATGAAAAAAATATCAAACTTCATTTTATTTTTTAAATAAATATCGGATTATTATCATGATGCATCATAATATATAGTCATCGATATATATCACCAAATCCAGTGTTAAAAGTACTTTTTAGAATCCTGCCTTGAATTTTAATATTATTTTTATATGTTACCATTTTCATATGGCAATTGAAGCTGTTATATAACGTTGTGCGTCTTTACGTTTTCGATTTTGGTTGAATCTATTTAATATGAAGTTACTTTAAATTGCAAAACTGGAAATAAACATAAAAGTGCCCGAATATTAAAATTAATCGGAGAAATGCGAGTATTACACGCACACAGAGGGTTTTTACGCAATAAAAATATATTAATTATTAGTTATGTTAATACAAAAAAAATCTTTGCTAAAAAAATAATGAGACTGTAAGAACTATACAATGCAGAGTTGAGTATAGCTCTAATATACTAGAAAAGTATTGATATTTTCTTAATTTATTTATGACGAATTTAATTCGGTAATTTTTAAATAATTTTAAAAGAATTTGGTATTTTTTTCTTTTTTAGTGTAGGTTTTAGCATTGTTTATTAACAAAATACTATGTTTTATAGAAATTTTTTTTAATATAAAATAAGTAACTTTTTTCAACATAAATATAAGTTTTTCTGCTTTTTTCATTCTTTAATCTGTTGTGCAGTTAAATATGAAATTAAACAAAACTAAAGCCAGAAAAGATATTTCTAATGAATCTGTAAACAACTGATTGTTTAAATTAGACCAGGGCTGTCCAACCTTCGACATATCAGGGGCGCATTTCAGCTCTTGGAAAATAATGAAGGGCACCATTATTTACAGGGCTCAAAACATACAACAAAAATATTTCACACTATTAGTAGTGATATACATATCCAAATACATATCGCAATAGAAGATATAAGGTCTAATGTTTCCGAAGCTTCGAGTAAACAAGTAAGAAAAATCATGCGTTAAGCATATATTATGAAGCACTTTCCAACACTTCATGAAATCTTTTTAAAAACTTCGTTAATTAGGGAAATAAGGGTATATAGCCAAATATGTATTCCAATACTTTTGAACAGCCCTGTATTTGATCTGTCTGTTGATATACATCATACTATAAAATGGGAAAATTTAGTTTAGCAAGAAAAAGCTTAAAATTTCTTTTTGAGCAATTTGTGCTAATAAACATACATGAAAACTTTTGTTCAACCCTGTTGTTTACCTTGTACCTTTATTACACGTCAGTAAGAAGCTAAAATTAATTTTAAACTAAAACTCTTAAAATAACTGAAATCACATTGTTATAAATTGTCATTCATAGGTGTCCATGTACACAATTCTTTGCGAGACCTTGTATATAATTTTATCGATATTCTACAAACATTTCTTTGTAAATTGAATTATTGAATGGAGTTCAGAATAAAAATGTGTACCTTATTTAAGAACCACCTTTAAGTAATTTACGCTCATACTCAGTAACGTTGGCGAGTTCTTTTGGACTATTACATTTATACACACCCTTATAATGTACTAAGATTTAGTAAAACTTAAATGCGTATATCATAATTAAAATGTATTACATCCATCCATCAACCATCATCGGATACATATACAGTCCGTCAGAAGGAATACACTATTTGAAATCGTTTGTATGCCCCTGTAAATGCAATGTACTTCATATTATGCAAGACAGTACCGTATAATTTATATGAAGTCTCAGTGACATATATCGATTTTGTTATGCATATTTTAAAAATGTCGCACGCTATTTCCCTTTTTACCATTATCCAATGGAATTCTTTTGTGCAGCCCTGTAAAGGAATAATACTATATTTTCACCGCATATCTTATAGAATGCATAGTTTAGTGCACCTCTTAAATACATGTAAATTTTAATGTGTTTGACAGAGTGTAACATCTTTAAAACGCCTTTAAAACGATTTTTTCCCATAGACCATAATGTAATGGAAAATTTCTGACTCTCCCTGTAAATAATCTAATCATGGTAGAAACTTCATTTTCAATAGGGTTCGTGCTAGGGTAAATGTCAATAACATACAGAAATTTCAGGGCAATTCGAGTATATTTACAGGTGTTAGAGCGCGGACAGATGGATAGACTGACAGACGGGCTGACGGATAGACTGACAGACAGGCAGACGGAAGGACAAACCGAATGCATAATCACTTTTCAAACTTTTGGAAAGTGTTATAAATGTTAAAATTCATTTGAAACGATTTTTCCCGATATGCCGTAATGTAATGGAAAACTTTTGGCTGTTCGTGTAAATAAATTAATCACGGTAGAAACTTCATTTTCAATAGGGTTCATGCTAGGGTAAATCTAAATAACGTCTGAAAATTCCATGGCAATCCGAGTATATTTACGAGAGTTAGAGCGCGGACAGACGGCCATACGGCCAGACAAACCGAATGCATAAGCTCTTTTCAACTTTATTGGAAAGGGCTGAAAAGAAGACAAAAATCAAAACAACTGCCGATAAATCATAATAAATCTCTAATTGCACATTTTTTAGCGGGTAAGGACGGGGGGGGGGGGGGGGGGGGGGTGCTCATTTTTTTGTAGTAGGAGGCAGAATTTTCAATATCGTTTATAGAGATATTGTTATTATTTTTTCTTTTTTAAGGACGCAAATATACAATTCCATTTATTTGGGTGACGCAAATATTTCATTATAAAAATGTAAAAAACAGACACAGGCATATTAGTAGCCAATGTATAATTCCAAAGAAATAACCTGGAAAAGCTTTCACTGATGGAAATCATTCCGCATGATTTCACATATTTTTTTAAAAACAGAATGAGACCCCCCCCCCCCCCCCTGAAAACTAAAAGTTTGTGAGAGAAAATGACATTCTTTCTTTTGTTTTATAGCATAGAAATGAGCTACATTAAACAACATCAGCTAGAATAGCTAACTTTTCCCAATTTCCATCGCCATAATTTCAATAACTTTTTTTTTTTTTATAAAGAATAACCGTAAATTAATGAAGAAGAATTTATCTATACAGGATTAATTCTTTAAAATTTATTTTCATTTTTGAGGCGTGAAATAAACTCATAGAGAATTTGAAGATAGCTCTCAAGCAAATAACAAAAATTTTTAATAAAGCTTCCTTTAATTTGGAATTTTATTTTTAAAATTATTAGTAATAGGAGACCTTCAAAAGCGTGCTCCCCCCCCCCCCCCCCAAAAAAAGTCCTTTCGTCAGTGCCGGGAAGAAGAGGAACTTTCATATATATATATTTATTTTTAAGCTACTGCATAGCTTTTATCGCGTGCTTTGAGGGCGGCGACCGAATGTAGAAATTTCGTAACGAGAAAAATGTAGAAATTCCGCAACGAAAAAAACCTAACACTCGGCTAACTAGAGGTCTGCACGGGCCGAAATTTCCAGGCCCGAGCCCGGCCCGAAAGTTAAAATTTAAGCCCGGGCCCGGCCCGGCCCGAACGAAAGAAATATTGGCCCGACCCGAACGAAAAAAATAATGGCCCGGCCCGGCCCGAAAGTTAAAATTTCGGCCCGAGATCGGCCCGGTCCGGAAAAAAGTTTAAAATTCGGCCCGAGATCGGCCCGGTCCGGAAAAAAGTTTAAAATTCGGCCCGAACCCGGCCCGGCTCGAGTGAATTTCACAGAACATTGATCTTTAATCTTATGGAAGAGTTCTGACCAAAAAAAATTATATTAGTCTTTTTTTTTTTTTTTTTTTTCATGTTTATGATCTCCATTTATGCAGAAGTGCCGTAGGCTGCGATATTTATGCTTTTAAATGAATCTTTGTTTGTTGTATGTAAATGTTTCAGTTATTACTAGTATTATTAATCCATATTCCCTGTAATGGAGACAAAAAATCGAAAAAGCGGTATATGGTAAAATTTCCAAAGACGAAATCGCTTTGGAACGAAGAGAAAATGCATTCCCTTCTTAACAGATGTAAATGTTTAATATATTTTTTTCTCCCGTATTGTTGTATTCATTTTGCATGGATGAACATTTTAAAAGAAACTTTCAGTTTTCAGTTTTAAAAAAAAAATTCGTCATAATCATGTTTTTTTTTTGTTTTTTTTTTTTTTTTGTGTGTGTGTGTGTGTGTTTAATTCTATTTTAAAACGCCTAGTAATCTACGATTCTTTAAAAGGAATAAATTCTAATGTTTAACTGTAGAATAATGACGGCTTAAAAGTATATGCTTTTTTTTGCAGAAATTTTTGGACAAAGCCAAATATTACTGATTTATAAAAAGTCGAGAAAAGGATTTTCATATAGGAAGATTCAATAGGAACTGATTATTTTGGTCCATGAAAACTAGGAAGAATGGAATCAGTCTCGGCTTCGTAGGGAAAAAAAAGTTAGGCCCGACCCGATACTCCAGCAAAAAAATTAAGGCCGGATCCCAGCCCGGGCCGAAAAGATTAGTGACTAGGCCCGGCCCGGCCCGAAAGGATTAGTGACTAGGCCCGGCCCGGCCCGAGTCTTCAGAAGTAAGGCCCGAGCCCGGCCCGTGCAGACCTCTACGGCTAACGTCGTTTCAGTTCGGCAGATTTCGACATGGTATCCTTCGGTAGACTTCGGCAGACATTGACGCGGTATTTTTCAGATATTTAGAGGATATCAAGTCTCAAACTTATATTTTTCTTATTTCAGTTACTATAAATCTATAGTTTCAATAATAAAAATTCCTGATAGAATGTGTATAGAAAAGAATCGTCTTAAGATGAAACAAGGTAGAATAATGTACACTGTTAAAAATTTCTTCGTCAGAAAACGGTCATTTGAACGGCAGCATTCTGTCCAGCATTTTGACCGTAATTCAAGATAACAGTTACTTAACCGTATTATACATATATTGTCATATGACCGTAAAAAAATATATATATGGTCATTTGACCGTAGTTGTATAAAATGGTCATTTGACCATAACTCAATGAAATGGTCATTTGACCGTAATTGTATAAAATTATCATTTGACCGTATTTGTATGAAATGGTCATTTGACCGTAATTGTATGAAATGGTCATTTGACCGTAATTGTATGAAATGGTCATTTGGCCGTATTTGTATGAAATGGTCATTTGACCGTAATTGTATGAAATGGTCATTTGACCGTAATTGTATGAAATGGTCATTTGACCGTAATTGTATGAAATGGTCATTTGGCCGTATTTGTATGAAATGGTCATTTGACCGTATTTGTATGAAATGGTCATTTGACCGTAATTATATGAAATGGTCATTTGACTGTAATTGTATGAAATGGTCATTTGACCGTAATTATATGAAATGGTCATTTGACTGTAATTGTATGAAATGGTCATTTGACCGTAATTATATGAAATGGTCATTTGACTGTAATTGTATGAAATGGTCATTTGACCGTAATTATATGAAATGGTCATTTGACTGTAATTGTATGAAATGGTCATTAGACCGTAATTGTATAAGATGATCATTTGACCGTGAAATGTACATGGTATGGTTTTTTGACCGTATTATGATTTTATTAACATATGACTGTAAAATATGTATGTACAGTCATTTGATTGCATTATAGTTTTATTAATATATGACCATAAAATATATAGGGTGTTTTTGAATTTGATCGACGAATTCAGAGAGGTGATAGTAGGCATCAAGAGGATGAAAAATTGTCATAGAACATCTGATGGTTGCAAGCCACATTGAGAGGAGAAATTCACAAAAGTAGTTTTGAAGGGTGTTACATTCAGTGGAACAAATAATAAGTAGACAAACATTTATTTGACCTAAGCAGGAATACAATGCATTGCAGTTTGACATCAGAAGGACATAACGAGGAATTTTCATAGGAATTATTTGAAATTGAGGCCACAAAGGTAATTGCACAGCAGACATCTACAAGATTGCTGTGCAATGACATTCGCATATGTAATTTTGAACAATACCTGTAAAAATGCCTTGTCATGTCTTTTCTGATGTCAAATTGTAATGCATTGTATTCCTGCTTAGATCAAATAAATGTTTTCTTATTTATTTGATCTACTCAACACACACATTTAACTATTTTTGTGATTTTCTTTCACTCAATGTGGTTTGAAACCACCCCATGTTCCATGAAAAATTTTCATTCTCTTGATGCCTACTAGAAACCCTCTGATTTTGTCGTCCAAATTCAGTAACACCTTGTATATTTTATAAGCATATACTAATAAATCCACAATAAAATCAAATGATAGTACATAGATATTTTACAGCCACATGTTAATAAAATCATAATACAGTTATATAACCACAATAACTCCTCAGAATTTGTCAGTCAAATTTAAAAACACCCTGGACATGTTCAGTCTTTTGACTATAAATTTTAGATAAGTTATTTAACCATATTTTCAGTTTGTTATATAAGTTATATATATATATACACATTGGTGCCGACTTTTGAAAAATATTGGGTGGGCTCAAAATTTTTTGAACAAATACAAACTTATTGGGTGGGTTCGATTATTAATGGGTGGATGGAGATATCAAATTATTGGGTAGGCGCCTATACAAGATGGCGCCACTGTATATAAAGTTTATATAACAAATATATATATATATATATGATTATTTGGCCTTATTAAAAACAAACAATCAAATGCTCATATATATTTTTCACAGTTATAAAACTATAAATTAAAAATGTATGTAATAAATTAGAAATAAAAATTCTTATTTTATGTAACAAGAGTATCAGAAGTACATGTCAAATTGTATCAAATTGATTTGTCTTAAAAAAAATAAAATAAATAATTAGCTGTTTTTGTACAATAAATAATAAATTAAAAAATATAAACAGACTATACTGATTATGCCCATGTAATACTGATGTATGTAATACTGATTATGCCCAACCAGGAACCTACTTTTCTTTTAGCCATATAACAAATAATTCATTACTGCACTAGATTAAAATTTCTTAATCATGCAATGTAGATTATTATCCATGGGTTTCTTTTTCCTATTAGAATATCGATATTTATTGAACAAGAACATCAATGTATTTAAAAAAATCGCATATTTTCAAAGAATAAAATTGACCAAAACTTTACATTACTTCCAAGATTCTTGTCATTTGTAAATTAGAATTTATTTTCTCTCAACATACAAATTTATCTAAATTTTCTTATTTTCAGTTAAATGCTTGAAACTGCCACTGCCTAGCAAATCAAACTTTTGTGATTTTTTAAAAATGAAAAAATAGTGTTTTGTTATTCTTGCAAAACTTGGTATATAGTTTAAAATGTAGAACACTAATGAAACAGACTTTCAGAAATTGTGTATGTAGTTAACTTAATAGATTTTTTACAATATCATAACATAAATCAATTATTTACTGAGAAGTTTACTACAGTATGTTGGGATTTTAATCCTTTATGTTCATAATTATGAATTTGTGAAACTTCTGTTTTCCAAAGCACTTTTCGTGAATATTTGAAGCTACATTAGAAGATTTACACAATAATTTAATAAATTTTAGAAGAATTTTGCTAAATAAAATTAATTAAATTTGAATGTATAGGGATTCTGTGCAATATTTTTAATTCCAATTTTGTAATTTATAGAATCAACAAATGTACAAATATAATGCTCTTACAACTGAAATATAGAAATATTTCCAAACTTTAAATTACCCCCCCCCCCTCTATTCTTTCAATGCCAAGAAAGTTAAAAAGATGAAAATGGAAAATAAATCATCCTTTTAGAAATATTTTTTGCAACCAATAATGTTTTTAGAACAAAATAATATAAAATAAGTATAGTTCATTCTAAATTGTATTACTACAATCAATGCACCAGATGAATCTTGGAACAAGTTATTTTAATGGTGATTTAAAATGCCATTGGGGACTAAAGAATTAATGAAATTATGACTAATTTATTGCAGAATAAGTTTTGGATATTTAGATTTTGAGTTGATATAGCAAGAATATACATATTACTATACTTGTGTTTTTTAAACATATTTCCTATATATATATAAATATTTTGTAATAAATTTAATACAACTGCAAAAAACTGAAAACAATATCAAAATATTAACAACTTATTCTCTAAATGACTTATACAGTTCCAGCACAGTCATTGATTATCTGAAATGTATGAATTTAGTATTAAAGTGGAATACAAGTTAACTTAATGGGCCTTTACAAACAAATACGTAGAAGTTTAATTGACTATAAAAAACATGCATAAATTGAAAATCATTAAATATCATTTTCAATATGAAAAAAAAAAAGATTGATTGATAAATTAAAATGAATCCAATAAATTTATACAATTATGAACAAACAGTATTTAACAAAACTTCTACATATTAGCCACTGGCAGAGAAAATAATAAAAAATATTGATGTGTGTGTATTTAGAAAAAACATAAGTCAAGCTTGTTGATTTTAGTATTAAAAAAATAAAGATAATTGTGAATCAGAAATAATCACAAAACAAACAATTAAAATACAGAAATACATTTATTATAATTAATAAATTACACTAAATTAATATACATGATTATATTAATAAATATTTTTTTTTTGTAGAAATATTCATTGGTTGGCCATACTATACAATAATATAATTAAGTATGCCAATTGATTTGCTGTAGTTTGTTCCACACACAGGATTCATCAAGATTGAGTACCTTAAAGAAAAAGTTAAATACATTAAACTTAGATATAATATAACGATATTTTGATTTAAAAAAAAAATCAAATGCATTTTCAATACAAAAGTAATTTATTAAAAGTTTTATAAAATCCTCTTAAGGCTAAGATTTAAAAAAAACTGACTACAGGGTTGGTGATTTTTGACGTTTCAATTATGATGTCAAAACGCTCTTGTGAAAAACCCCATCAAAAACCCAAAATACCTCACCGATTTGAAAAATTTCACCTTGATCCAAACAAAAGATTTAAAATATGAGCTTTAAAAGCTCCCTGTTTTACTTAAAAGGCAACTAAAATAATAGAAGAGAAGTTACAAGTCGAAAATACAACCCGAAATACAAAGAAGTTTTAAATAAAACGTATATTTTTAACTATAGTAACATATTTCTTATTATTTTAGTCGCTTTTTTAAGAAAGACTAAGTTTTTTAAAGTTTATATTTTTCTGTTCACATTAAATGTCACACATAACAATATTACACATAATTTTTAAAATTCACTATTTAATGTACATCAATAATTAGTATATATACATAGTATATTATTTTTAAGTGCAACTTTTTAAAAGAGTAAAACTTTTACTTTTTTGAGGGGGGGGGGGGGAGGGGTAGAACTATGCTTTTCAAAAAAATACACACTAAGCTCACATGAACAGAACTTTTTTTTTCTCTTATTTAAAATATTTTTAATTTCACTATTACTTTTAAAAGCTTAAAGCTCTTTTTTGGGGGGGAGGGGGGGTAAGAAAATAAATTTAAAAAAGTGCAGATATTTTTAATGTAGGTGTATATAAATATCAACATTGAGTACCTTAAAGAAAATATTAAATGCATTAAACTTAGCTATAATATAACAATACTTTGATAAAATACATTCAGATAAATTTTCAATAGAAAAGTATATATATATATATATATATATACACACATATATATATAGAACCATCAGATAATACTACAAATCAACATCAATTACTGTAAAAAAAAATTTTTAATGCCAAACCATATCACACAGAGGAGCTGTCAGAATTAGAAATAAAATTGAAAATGTGGTATTTAGCTCGTTATCAAGGGCAATACTAAATAGCCACATTAATTGCGATTAATATAAAACAAGATAATATGCATCAATTTTACTGTAATCTAGACGATAGCCATTCTATTAACATTGAAACCAGGTTATTAATGTTGTGTTTTGTAATGCTAAACATTTTTTTTAAAACAAGAAGTAGTTAAAAAAATAATAATAAGTGAAATCTTCATAAAATATGCTTTGTTTGAACATTTGATTTAGCTCACATTTAGCTTCAAAGAGAATTTGTGGTTACTTGCCAGTGCTGATTATTCTGATATATTTTATGAAAGTAAAGAATCCCCTAACTTTAGTGTCATAGGAAGGAACCCAAATGGTGAAATGGTATCATTAGATGCAATAGCTTTTTGTCCGAGCCTCCTTTAAAACTTTCTCATCTAGTAATGATTTTGCTATCAAGTCCATCTAGCTGACTATCAATTAACCCTTTCAGGGACAAGATATTTTTGCTCCAAAATTGCTTACACAACCAATTCACACAAATCACAAAAAATTTATCTGATAATAATAAAAGACTCCTTATCACGTTTGTTATGAGATCAAAATTGTACTAAAAAATTACTAGTGCTACTTAGCATTTTGGGCAGCAAAATTGATTGTTTGCAGACTGCAAACAGCACCCATGAAAGATTTAGAAAATGGACCATTTTCTAATGCTTCATACACTCAGACTCATAAATCATTTGGCTATAAATAAATGTGCTGAACAGGTATGTGCCACAGCATGTTGAGGGGTAAAATTGATCCGAACTATTTAATTGCACAAAATGATTTTCATCTGATTGAAAATTCGAAAATATTTTATTTCAATTAATATATTTTTTAATTATTAAAATTTTATAATTTTAAATAAAATATTACATAAAATCATTGGCTTGCTTAATGTTTACATATTGTTATTAAAATTTGTTTAGTGTGTTAGTTTTTCATGCTTATCATATCAAAACCTCACCCTGGCTTATTTAAACCAAAACCCTTAGCTCATTGCATTCCATTGGATAGTACATTCTTGCGAAAAAGAACTGCATAGAATCAAATTGGAGAAAATATGTAAGTTTTTAAATTAAATTTATGAAAAATACATACTTTTTTGACAATTGTTTCACCTAATTAGTATGTTTTAGAAATTTTACAATGAATAATAAAATAATCAGGGTTGGCACGGTTTAAACCAATTGGTTTTAACCATGGTTTAAACCAAATAGTTTTTTTAGAAGAAATCTAATGACATTTTCTTTTTTTTTTTTTTCTTTATAATTTACGTGTTTCAAATTATCAGACATAAATAATTTCTACTTTTAACACTTCATTTCAGTAATAAGTATTATATGTTGTGGGTTTAGGGTTTTTTTTTTTTTTTTTTTTTTTTTTTTTTTTTTTTTTATGCATAAGATTAAACCAATTGGTTTTTTTCTATAAAAAGAGCAATTCTTTTTTAGAAGAAATCTAATGACATTTTCTTGTTTCTTTATAATTTATGAGTTTCAGATTATTAGATATAAATAATTTCAATTGTTTTTTAGGAGAAATCTAATGACATTTTCTTTCTTTTTAATTTACGAGTTTCAGATTATTGGATATAAATAATTTCTACTTTTAACACTTTATTTCAGCAATAAGCATTAGATGTATTGAGTTTATGTCATTTTTTATGCATAGGATTAAAATCAGTACACATTGGTGAACATATCTATTGTTCTAAAGAAAAACTTCAAACATGTGAATTGATCAAAGATAAAATAGATTCAATATTTAGTATAAAATATTTTAATTTTTTTAATAATGCAGATTATTTAATGCAATTAATAATGTAACACAATGATCTTTTAAGATTTTGTACAAGCTGTAAAAGAAATTTTTCTTTTGGGAGATTATCTTGATGAATTAAAAGAAAAACTGGTCGCTAGTTATAGCACTTTTATAATAAATTTTTTCCCTCTGCTATCTGCTGAATCTAACGACTAAAAATGTTAACTTCAAATTGTCACCCAGAAAGAAAAAATCATAAGTAGTATTTGTAATTTATTATTTGAATAATTTTGGAAAAGAATATTTATCAAATTATATCCAAATGCTTATTATTAGTAATCAAAAGATTGTTTATAAAGATTTACAGGGCTTCAATGGTTCACTGTGTAGAACAGTTAAAACTTTCAACAGAAGACTGTGTGCTAAAACTGTTTAAATTGAAAAATGATTTTTTTCAATTTTCAGCATAAATTCACTATAATTATTAAATTTAAATTATTTTAAATGAAGTTACACTGCTTATAAACCAATAATGTCTGTTTTTATCAGTAAATATGCATGTATATGTAATAAGAAAAGATTTTTTTTAAAAAAACCTGGTTTAAACCAAAATAACTTGGTTTAAACCAAAGAAACTGGTTTTTTTTTTTTTTTTTTTTTTGGTTTCTTTTTGAAAAAACCTGTTTTTTTCCCAACCCTGAAAATAATTGTTGCATATTATTATGTTAGTGTTAACTCTAAGTTGTTTTAACAGGCTACAAAACCGACATTCCTTTTTTTTTCTTTTATGCCCCTGACGGCTCTTTTAAAAGGTCTATAAGTTGTATGTATGTGATCACCATGTTCTATTGAGTTTTGTCAGACCTTCAAAGTTGAAGGCATTCCAATCATGTATAAATCTGTTTAGGGATAGTTACTGGTCCACATTTTGTTGCAAATAGATGTCAATGTGTGCTTGTTTTCAACATAACTGGTTTCAAAATCGAAATACTTGGGAATAAAAACAGCAATTAAATAAATTTTTGAATTGCTTAAAAGGCGCAAATGCCAACTTAGTGGAAAAGTTTCCATGCCGGGAATCGAACCCGGGACATCAGTATAGCACACTGACGTTCTACCAACTATAAATCACATGGAACGACACCCAACAAGGAACTTTTCGCTATTACATATTAGCAAAGGCAACAAATGCAGCTCAAGATGGAATACAATCCACGAGCGACTTATCTGAGGTAGTCACGAAACTCACATTAATCCAGCATCGATTGAATCAATCGATGTTTGATCGTTGAATCATTGATATTCATTCGATGCTGGATTAATTTGAGTTTCGTGATAGCCCCAGATCGGTGGCTCGCAGATTGTATTCCATCTTGTGCTGCATTTGTAGCCTTGCCAACATGTAATAGCAATGAGTTCCTTGCTGGGTGTCATTCCATGTGGTTTAGTTGGTAGAACATCAGTGCGCTATACTGATGGCCCGGGTTTGATTCCCGACATGGAACCTTTTTCACTAAATTGGCATTTGCGCCTTTTAAGCAATTCAAAATTTTATTTTTATTTGAAATGTTATATTTAAGGCGAATTTTCTCTCATTATTTTTAATTTAATCAAGAGTATTTTATTAATCATATAGGGATTTTTATTTTAACCTTTTATAATGTGAGATAGTTTTTATTCCATTTAAATTTAATCAAAATTTGTACAGAATTTTTGAACAAATTATACTTTTATAACATCAGTGAACAAAGCTGTAAAATTGCTTTTTTTTTATTATTGAAAAACATTATTAAAAAATTCTGGTGTGAATTTAACATTACAAAGCACAATTTTCTAGATCTCAAAAAGTTAATAAACTTTTGGAAGATACACCAGTAGAACTCCATTTTAATTTCGATCCACCACATTTACATTATTAATTTTTAAAAATAAAATAAAAAAATTTAGATCTTTTCCACTTTCATTCATGCATATACATTTGTATGCATAGATAGCCAGAAAACATTTTTAGTTGTCAATAAAAGACATCTGCTTTTTTGAATCATACACAAAAAATTATGTATAAATTTAATTTATAAATTTAGATGGTTTATTTATAACAATCAACAGAAAGAAATCATATCTTAGCATGTTAACAAAAAGTCAAATTTTAAATTATTAAAAAATACATTACAAAAGACCTTACCCAACAAATTTTCTTATCCTAGTAGAAAGTAAACTGTTCTAGTAATAACTTAAAAATTACACATCTAAATATTTCTTAATAAATTTTTAGATATTAATTAATAGTCAAATAGATAAGCATAAATAGCATTAACCATTTAACATATTTTAGCTTAAGTTCTCTATTAGCACTTTAATTTTAAAATTCAATACTTGATATATATATAAAAAAAAAGCTTTAAAAGGATGGACTTATGCCTGCTTTCTTATGTCCTCTATTCCTAAAATGTGCAAGATATTTATAGTCAAACACAATTTTCTTAACAAATCTTGATCTAAATTCTATATAAAACAACTTATTCAAATTATAGATTTAAATCAAATGAAAAAAAAATTAATTCATTAAAATCAAGCTAATAATTATTTAAACTAGCAAATCATGTAATTAAATAGAAATACAATGTATCTTTGGCAAAATTTCAAATATGTAACTATGAGAATTGAAAGTATTATACCAGATTTCTTGTTATGAAAACATCAGAATGGCAGGCATCAGAAATATCAAAAAGCAGGACATCAAAAAACTTCAATTAAACCCTGAAAAGAAACAGATGAACAATTAAAAGCAAGTACATGAACAGACTGATAAGGGGCTGGTATATATAATATATGTTATCACTTTAGGGAAGAGGGGGGGGGGGGGGTAACCTGGCACAAGATATCTTAAAGTATCTCTAGAGAGAATGGTAATTTGTCTTTTCATATCATTATCATGCTTGATCCAAACCAAAAATCTCTCTTTTTATTTGTGACTAGTTATTTGCTTCAAAATTTCAACATAGTTTGTAATCTGTTCTTATCAAAATACAAAGTAATTAAAACTTTTAAATGACTATAAAATTATCTTATCTAAATCAGAAATGTGGTGGAATTCTTCCAACATTTGGCATTCCTATTTTTATGTCATATGGTTATGCATCAGGGTTGCTAATCATACAGCGATGAAATTCCCTGATTTTTCTATGTGCATTTCACGAAAATACTAATCTAGCAGTGTAGTGCTTAGTGGAGATGCTGTGAGTTAAACAAATATTGCATCACTCTACACTCAAATTTCCTAAATACTGATGACAAGTAAAAAATTTTCTTATATTCTCCTCCCCTCCCCCCACACAGGCACACTACAATTCAAAAAATGCTCTGAAAACTATAAATGGAATTACTTTAATAATTTATAATCATTATAAGCTTCTGTTATGTATGAGCTGATGCTTTGGTCAGGGCATCAAAGGAAATATAATGTTGTGTATATTTGAAAGTGGAGAAAGCACTTTTTATTTGCCTCTACCCACAATTAGGCCAAAGTGATCGTGATAATGACAGCACATCGCGGAGAATGGGGGCCTGCAAACGACCCACGTGACCATCCTTACTTCACTTAAAAAACAATAAAAATATTCTTTATCCATGATGACATAAAATGTCAAACATAAAGTTAAAAAATATAAAATTGAAAAGGTAAAAAGGTTACCTGTCAAGTCCTTGGATGTTGATGACAAATAAATCCAGACAATAGGCACAATAAATTATTATGCACACAAAATTTGAAGAAAAACTATTTTTATTTCATGAAGAACCTGTTTTTACTTTTTTTATGAATAAATATTTCTTCACATATTTATAATATTTTGACTCGTACATATTAATCTCTCTCTTCATAAGATAAACCATATCATAATATATGCTAATCACAACAATTGCTATCTCTAAGCAATAAAAAATTCTTTGTCAATAATATAATTTAGATATCTCAACAGGATGTAAATTATAAATTTTCTCATGACATAAAAGGAGAATATAATATTATTTCTTCTTGAAAAAGAGCAACTTTCATAATATGAACTTTCAAAAAAAAAAACAAAATATATTATATTTCATATTGCATAGATACAAACCAATATTTTCTTCATAACGCCCCGTGAGTAATCAAAAATTATATATATAAAATTGGGCAAAATAATGAAGTAAAAACTTTATGAGAATCAAATATCTTCATTTGATGAAAGAAAAATGTTCACCTCTTAAAACACACGTTCTTCACCTCTGCTTTTTTTTTTCAGAGGATTGAGAACATATAAAAGCACAATTGAAGAATTAATCACAAAAATATTTGACGAAAATTTTAGACGAAAAGATGAAGAATAAAACTATTTAGAATAAACATGTCGACAACCTTCTTTAGTTAAAAGTGGCATCAATAGAGCAACACATAAAAGGCTTCACGACGTCACCTTATTTAATACGCATATCCAAACAGAGTGCACAACAAAAATACTTTCAGGATCCTTTGAAACAAAAGGTTTGCTCCTCGTTGCTTAACAGAAATCAACATCACTTTCCTAGATGCATTTTGAGGGCAGCACTTTTTCTTTGCCGCACTTAAAAATCAGCATCGTAATAATCTCAACCTAACAAAAAAAAAACCGTTCCATCCTTCGTTAACGGGGGAGGGCACCTCGGCCCCGAAATTACACTAAAAACTTTCAATCATACGACTGCATCCATCACAGCAGGTGTCTATCGGCGCAACTCACGCAGGTGGCCGCGAGCCCAGGGGAAAAAGAGAAAGGGTTATTGTAAATGCAAAATACGCCAATTTGGCAGTTAGCAACAGAGGGGGTGAGGAAAAACTAAGCCAAATTACAATATACAGTATGAAAAGATATGTAACTAATAAGAATAAAATTGATAACCATCTTAAGAGGGGAGGCCAAAGCCGGTGGCCAAGTACTTAACGGCTTGAAATACGTCACCTGTGAAATTTAATTTGATAGGTTAGGGGTGTGTCCGAATAAACGGAAGTTCCACCCAAAAGAACTAGCGAGAATGTTCTCGAACAAATTTAAAACCGGAAGGAATGATTTCAAACAGAATTTTACGGCTTGGAACATTCGAAAGCTAAGTAAGAAAGAAAACATTACAGGCGACGATAAGAAAATAAGCGAAATCGAAATAAATTTAAATTGAGAACATTAATAAAAAGGAAGGTGATATGAAATAAAATGGCTAATAAAAATGAATTATACTAAACATATGGGGGATTATGGAGTAACCACCACAGCTTCCAACAAATTATTAAAACTTGCTATACAATACTGAGCTTCCATTTACTTCTCTGTATCAGAAAATCACTAATGCCCAGATAAACTGTATATTCAATAGGAGGCAAAACAAGAAAAGAAGCAGATACTTCAGTGATGAGATGCAGTCTTGCGAAAGTTGTTTATTGTAACTTGAAAATAGAAAACAATGTTGGGAAATGTTTAAAAAAAAAAAAATCCTGCCTACTACCCCTCCCAGGCCTGTAGCTAAGGGGGCGCTATGGGCGGCTCACCCCCCCTAAAATATTTTGAGCCCCCCCTGGAAAAGATTCCAAATTTAGTTTTGAGACTTTTTCACAGTTTTGCAGTTACTAAATTGTATCTAAAAATAGTATTTTAACATTTACACATCCTATTTGTACATTTGAAGTTAACAGATGTTTAATTTTGCACCAGTTATGCACTCAAAATTTTCATCATCCTATACTTTTCTTAGCATAAGATGAAGTTATTACAACAGTTTAATAAGAAAGATAGTACTTATACAATGTGAATATGCATTAATTTAACTTTCTGCGTTAGAGAGAGAGAAAAAATATATATGAGCCCCCCCCCCCCATGGTTCACTTCTAGCTACAGGCCTGCCCCCCCCCCCCCCGGGTAGGTGTAAGAAGGTTGTTATTGTTGAATGCATTATGTAACAAAAGGCAAAAGCACAATTAAATTGTTTAAAATAGTATATATTTCTTTTAAATGGTATATGATATAAAATTATTCATACATAATTATATTTTACTCACTTTTTTTCATTTGAATCAATGAAGTATGCAAATAATAAATAATTATATCTGTGTATCACATTGAACAAATGAAAAAACACCAGCAAAAATAAAAGTAATTTTAGACATTGATAATGATACCATTAAGAAAGGAGGGGGGGGGGGAGTTGACAGGATGATTACATGATATCAGAGGTCATTTAAGAATTACATAAGCAATAAAGGGAAGAGGGGGTCCAGTGTCAGCTTATTTTTGCAGATAAGTGGGGGGAGGGGGGGGGGACACGAGAATTCTTATATAAGCATTAGGCTTTGAATAAACTATAAGTTAATAAAAATCAAAAGTCCATTACTTGAATGACTGTTCTGCAGATGTTGAATTACTTCAGAAAAAAGATATGGAGCATAAATAAGAATTGAAAATGAACATTCTAGATTGTCACTACATTGAAAACATAATAATAGACAATCAACCAGAATAGAAATGCAAATGCTGAACACATATTGCTATGACTCTGGTTTAAATTTTTAGGTATGTACCTAAATAAATTAAAAACTGTTGTATTTTTAGTTTTTTTTTTCTTTTTCGTTTAAAGATTATAAATAATAATGCATTAAAAACTATTTTGTATTCTATGAGCTGTTTAATTTAATAAGTGACAACCTATTAAACTGATTTTGTTATTGTTCGATACCACAACCCCTATATAAAGGGGTGGGGAATTTTTCCATATTCTTACCAGCCAAGGAATTATTTCACCAGCCCGCAAGATGCAACACACACGCTGTTGAAAATAGTTATGACAAAATCGCACGCGATTACAGACAAAATTACTATTAATACAATGCACTTTCATAATTCTTTTTTCTATAATATTAGGAATTATACATAACAGAGGTAAGATTAATATTAGATAGAACATAATGCCATATTTACACTGTAAAAATTTGGAAAGTTAAAATATCTAGATTAAAAAAGTGTTTCTGATAATGTGCCTATTGCCCACAGTTTTTCAAAAACTAAAAATGCACTCGCCTTGTGAGAAAATCCACTCGCCAATGGCGAGCAAAATGATGTATTTCCCCACCCCTGCCTATATATATATATATATATCTATTTATATAAATTTGCTGGATTAATAACATAAATTTATAGCTAATTTTGTATGACAAACAATTTTGATGTTAATATGTCATAAAATCTTACATAAGCAATTGGGAGGGGTCTATCGTTTGCTTTTTTTCATACAAGGGGCAGAGAGGAAAGGAGTAACGCTTAAAATTAGTAATAAAATGTGTAATTAGTAGCCATTGTTCTCTTTAATTTTACAAAGCAATAAAAATGGAAAAAGAAGGGTAGGATTAAAGATCAATGTAAATCAGAAAAAAGGACTTGGTATTAGGGATGGGACGAATATTCGGCCACTATTCGGTATTCGGCCTATTCGGCCCTTTTGCCGAATATTCGGTTGGCCGAATATTGAAGGCTTGTTGACCGAATACTTCGGCCGAATACCTGTAGCCGAATATTTAGAGATATCTGGCCGAATATTGCTAAAATCTCGCCGAATAGTGAAAGATATTTTGGCAAATAAATTTAAGATTTAAAGAATTTCATTTCTTGCATTTTTTTTTCTCTAATCCAAATTGCTACTTCATTCATGAAGTCATTCTCATTCTTACTTACAAAATATACAGTTACTCGATTGCTAAAAAATACACAGCCTTTCTGTATTTCCTATAAAAGTTAGTGATATTTTAGAAAATGCTGCCCAAGTTGGAGATTTAATGTACTTCATTAGAGAATGATATATTACAATTCAAGATACAAAAACACTTATAGGAAAAAAAAAAAAAAAAAAAAAAAAGAAAAACACTGCCTTATTCTAACACATGAATATTTATTAATGTCAGCAAATTCCAAGCACAACTAAAAAAAGTTCTTATGAAATTTGTAACTTATTTTCTGTAAAGTAAGAAATGAAAGAATTCATTCACAGTGTGTATTAACGAAGATTCATTTTCAAAATTAGATATCAAATATCACTATTCCAAATATAACGGTACATCTGAAGACAGAACTGGTGGCAAACTAGATATGCATTAGATGACAGAACTTGCTTTATGAAGATGATTTAATAAGTATCTACACATAAATTCTAAATGCTGAACAAAATAATTTTTTTATTCTATAGTTTTCACTTTTAAATAATTTGCATAATTACTGACTTAAATATGCAACATTACTATGTCTATATTTTTAATTTACATATTTCTTCATTCATGTTGTTGTCAATTTCTGTTTATCCTTTTAATGCTTGTTGAATAAGTGGAATATTGATGTTGAATATAGTACGTGCCAATTCAAAAATCAAAGATTTTGTTACCATATGCATTCTACTTTAAGCATAACCTTTAGCTATAACGGAATTTGTAATGTAAAGCTTGGCAACTGATTTCAGAGCAATCTCATTCTTACGAATTTGCTTATTATTAGGGACACAAACTCTAAATGATTAAATTTACTTCGTTATTTCAGAAAATATCTCCTTGTGAGTTCCGAGAGATAGAGATTAAGAATATTATTAATTTTGGATAGAAGAAAGGATAAAAGTATCATTTGATAGTAAAAGTGAAGTACATTCTTCATATTTTAATGGAAATATCTTACCATTCTGACTTACTGAAAATCAATTTGATTTACATTAAGATAAAAGAATATAGTGCAATTTCCTAATTTTTTTGTGTTAAAATAAGTGTTTTAAATTCAAAAATACATTTAAAAGCACATTTAAGAGTAATAATTATTAATGAGCTCTTATTTTTTAAATTATATGTAATCAAAATTTATTTTCTTTATTGGAAAAAAACTTTTACTATTCGGCCGGCCGAATATTCGGTATTCGGCCTAAAATTTGGCCGAATATTCGGTATTCGGCTATTCGGCCAAATCACTATTCGTCCCATCTCTACTTGGTATGCCCATTTTATAAATTAGCACATACTGACATACTTGCAATTCTGACTATAAACTACTAGCAACTCCACCAATGTGTTATTCTAGTATTAATGTCTTCATTATTGAGAAATTGGGTTAACCCAATTTTTCATAATGAATCATAATTAAAATTTCAATTTTCCATTTTAATATATAGATTTATTATTCAGTTAAACATTATTAAAACTACTTAGAAAATACTTAATAATGTGTAGCTTACAATTAAAATGTTTCATGGTATTAAAGCCAATAATGTTTAAAAAAAAAAAAAAAAAAAAAAAAAAGCTGGTTAAAACTAATGAAAGCCACCATACTGGATTTTTAATTTTAGCCAGCTTTTTTGCAACCCTGGTTTAAAATCAAAATGTGAAGTTGAATAAGAGAGTATTCAAAGATTGGGTGCTAGTTATAGCATTTTAATAACAAAATTTTTTTCTTTGCATTATCTGATGAATCTAATGACCAAAAAGGTTGACTTCAAATTGTCATTCAAAAAACAAACCCAAGAAGAATTTTTAAAGTTATTATTGGAATAACCAAGGAAAAGAATATTATATTTATCAAAATGCATCCAAATGTTCATTGTTAGTTATCAAAAGATTGTTTAAAAATATTTTCAGAGTGTCAATGTTTCTCTGTGTAGAGTAGTTTATTTTTTGGACATAAAACTGCTTTCTTATACAGTTTAAATTAAAATATGATTTTTTTTTTCAATTTTCTACGTAAATTCACTAAAATTATTTAATTTAAATTATTTTAAATGAAGTTACACTAATTAAATCCAACATTGTCTAATTTTATCAATAAATATGCATGTATATGTAATAAGAAAAGATATTTTTAAAAGAATCTGGTTTAAAAAAAAAAAAAAAAAAAAAAAAAAAAAAAAAAAAAAAACAGGTTTTTTGCCAACTTTGAATAAAAACAAACTTGATATTTTCTGCTTGTTTAATAAACAGTACAGGGTAGATGTAGATCAAAAGATTGTTTATAAAGACTTTCATAGTGTCAATGTTTCACTGTGTAGAACATATTATTCTTCGAGCATAAGAGTGTTTAAATTAAAATTCGATTTTTTTTTTCAATTTTCTATATTAATTCACTGTAATTATTTAATCTAAATTAGTTTTAAATGAAGTTACACAACTTATAATCCAATAGTGTACATTTTTATCAATAAATATAATTGCACTTGTAATTAGTTTACAAAACAGAGGGGGGGGGGGGGAACCTGGTTTAGACAAAAAAAAAGAAATTGGTTTCTTGCCAACCCTGCTGTAGATAAATAGTTTAAAATACTAGGGCAATATCAGGCGATAACTGCTATCAAATTATTGAAACAGTAAAAGGTAAAAAAAAGTAAATAATAATAAATTATGGAATATTAGTGTATAGTTTCATCTCACTATTTTTAAGAATTAAACTTCCACAGACTACTTGATAATTTATAATAATAAATATTACAAATCTTAAAGAAATGTACTGTGAAAGGAATATTTTCAGCACTTAATAAAATAATTTAAAAAAGAAATGTAGGAATGATGTCTGAGGCCACAAATCTGCAGATTTAATAATCATTCGCATTTGCAACAATTATTATAATTATCAGAAGATAAACATTTTAATAATTTTAGATTTAGATGGATAGTTTTACAAAATGTAAGGCAATTTCACTATCAAATTATTGAGACAATGGGGTACCTAAAGAGTAATAATATTAATAATTTTTGGAATATTATCGTCTCACTTTTTTTTTATCAATTAACCTTTCATAGAAAATTTTATACACCATTTATAGTTAACATTACATATGTAAAATAAATTATACTGCAAGTTGAATATTTTGAATATGAAATACAATAATTCCAAAATAAAACACAGAACTGATGTTTGAGACCACTAAATCTGCAGATTTAGTTGCTTTATGGTTACTTCATAACTTTTTTTTTTTTTTTTTTTTTTTTTTTGGGGGGGGGGGGGGGGGAGGGTGAATAGAAAAATATTTAAAATACAAAATAGACTATAAATAGTTTGTGTAACTTAACTGTTTTTATTTAAATGGGGACGGATTACACCTTATGAGCCTCTCTTACACTGTGCCCTGAAAGAATATTTTCTGCTTCATGACTGGTTTGATTGTCAGATCATAAGATATGCAAGACAGAGTTATATACATTAAAAACAAATAAATAAAATATTGAAATTTTACTAACCACATAAAATAATTTAGAATCAGCTATTCATACAAGTTTTGGGATTATTACATTTTGGTAAATGTAATTTAAAAATTAAATTTGATCATTTAAGATTTCTGTTAAGTCAAAATATTTTTTGCTCTATAAACATTAAAATAAAATTGAATTTTTAGCAATGTCTACATGAAATGTCCATAACTGGAAAATAACTTATTAAGAATCCCAATAATGGACATCCTCCCCCCCCCCCCTCCTCTTAACACCTTAAAAATAAATGAAAATTTGTAAATGGCTATTGGTAAATAAAATTCAAACATTTCCATTGTTACTCAAGCAAAAACATGTTCAAATTTTGCAAGAAAATAAATATACAAATTTATTAAAGTCAGCCCTTACAATTTTCTTTAAGATTTTCACTAACAAACAGTGGAGCTTTGAAACATTATTTTCTGCTTTCTGACTCGTTTGACTAAAAGTTTCAACAATAACCCAAATATATAAAACGTGCAAGAGAGAGTTATAAAAACATTATTTAAAGCTAAATATTTAATAGTTATTTTTTTATGTTCCAAAAGCATCAAGAACTGCCCATTACACTGGCAGCTGGCACATCGCCCATGTATAATTTTTATTATGCTCTTATACTAAGCATGTGTTTTAGTTTCTAATTTAAATTAAGTGTGAAAATATTTATAATAATCCTAAGTTAACAATTTTAAAAAATCAGATTATATATACATATATTTATAAAGAGTAGATGTACCAGTAATGGAGACACTTAAGGAATTTATTTTCAAACAGCTATACATATTTCTTTTTTCCGATGTTAAATTAATCAATCAACAATATTTAACAACTCCTATAGTTTCATTTCCCAATATATGAATCAAAATTTAATTTTAAATAACAGATAGAGTAAATGTGCCAGTTGTGGACCCCTTTAAGAAATTTCATTAAAAATATTTTTTTTAATATTAATTATTATTATTTTATTCTAGTTTTTTTTTTTTTTTTTTTACATTATATTAATTATTCAACAATATTTAACCAATTCCATAGTTACATTTCCCAATATGGCATAGTTTATAGCCTGCAGTTATAGAAAAACAAATTCTATAAAAATTTATTATCAGAAATTCTCGCTTGTAGAGAGTAAAATAATGAATTTCCCCATCTCTGAGTATGGCAAAACACATCGCAGATTCTTAAGCTATAAGGATGACATTCAAGAAATTTTCACAGAATTTTAAACGATATATAGAACAATATACGAGGCAATCTAAATTAGATTTTTAAACATTTAATAATATAAAAATAAATCGCGTAAAATACATATAAAAGCATAAATGAACTTACTTTTTTCACGCACATGCCGGGACCGGGAGACGAGAAGGCAATTCATCCTTGCCCGCCAAAGCCAAACAAACACTGATATGTTGCCATTCGTGAATCTAGATTAAGAGAAACGGATAGTTTAGTGAACAAGGTATAAATCCATCTCGTTGGTTTTAGCGCTGTTCCCGAGGTGAGATTGACCAATCACAAGGCTGCATGGGATGTTATTTTATGCTTCATTCACCGTATTCAAGTGCAACTGCTAAAAGAGGATTTTTTTACTGCTGATCGTTTGATATCTTTGTAGATTAATGGTGCTTCTTCAATTTTCTAGAGAAATGGTAAAGTGAATGTCAAATATACATTCAACGCATCATTATTTTACAGAAATTTTTAACAGTGTAGCTTTTGGTGATTGGAGCCCGCCCAATGGTGAGGATCGAAAAATTTAAATTGCTTATAACTCGCGATCTAATTTTTGTAGCGCGGCAAAATTTTGTTTGGTAATTTATTATGAGACAGTGTTAATTTTTGGTGACAGGAGACCCCCCCCCCCCCCATAGAAAGGGTCGAAAAATTTAAAATGCTTATAACTCGCGATCTAATTTTCGTATTCGGCCAAATTTTGTTTGGTAATTTATTATGAGACAGTGTTAATTTTTGGTGACAGGATACCCCCCCCCCCCATGGAAAGGGTCGAAAAATTTAAAATGCTTATAACTCGCGATCTAATTTTCGTAGCGAGGCCAAATTTTGTTTGGTAATTTGTTACGAGACAGTGTTAATTTTTGGTGACAGGAGACCCCCCACGGTGAGGGTCGAAAAATTTAAAATGCTTATAACTCGCGATCTACTTTTCGTATCGCGGCCAAATTTTGCTTGATAAGTTATTATGAGAAAGTGTTAATTTTTGGTGACAGGAGACCCTCCCACGGTGAGGGTTGAAAAATTTAAAATGCTTATAACTCGCGATCAATTTTCGTAGCGCGGCCAAATTTTGTTTGGTAGTTTATTTTGAGACAGTGTTAATTTTTGGTGACAGGAGATCCCCCATGGGGAGGGTCGAAAAATTTAAAATGCTTATAACTCGCGATCTAATTTTCGTAGTGCAGCCAAATTTTGTTTGGTAATTTATTATGAGACAGTGTTACTTTTGGTGACAGGAGACCCCCCCCCCCCACGGTGAGGGTCAAAAAATTTAAAATGCTTATAACTCGCGATCTAATTTTCGTAGCGGTCGTTCGAATATCAAATCTCAAACTTATGTTTTTTATTTCAGCTACCATAAACGTATAGTTTTAATGATAAAAATTCCTGATTAACCTACATGTATTGTAAGATAATAAAAATATTTTAAACGATATTAACTTCTCATTTATTCAATAAAAGAAAAAAAAAATGTTATCGGTCGTCACGCTTAAAATGTGTAACTTGAATTAATATTTAAAAAAAAAAAAAAAAAACTGCATAAATAATAAATAAATAAATAATTATAATTGCATAAGTTGATAAAAATGCTATGCAATAGCTTTACCGCGGCAGTTTCCGAGTACCACACGTATATGTATATATATTTTAAATTAAGTTATATTATTCAAAAATACTAAGCTCAAATTAGTGGAACCTGATTTTATAAGATTGAATACTAGTTTTTGTCAAGACTGAATATTAATAAGAATTTTTAGAAATTACTCATCTTTTATTCAACCTGGTTTTATTTTAAGCGATTTAGAGACCCCAAATTCCACGATATCATGAAGTGTATGCCATTTTAAAGCAACATGATGGATAAAACAAACCAATGAGCTTGGTCGAAATCTTAATTCATGTGTACATGCACACTCATATTGAAATCGATTAATATATACGAGTGCTGTCGCGGGCAAATTGATTTTTTTAAAAATGTCACCCACGTCAGAAATTCAAACTGCTCAGGCGTTTTTTGAGTTAAAGACAAAGCAAAAAATACTCCGGAATTCATTATTAAAATAAATACTTTAAAAAGAACCCTTTTTTTCAATTTCTAATTTTTTGTTTGTGCATCATTACATATTAAAAAGGTTTTTGACAAACAAATGGCTGCCATTTTGAAACAAGAGGACGGATGAAGTTGGCCAGTGAACGTGGTCAAGGCATTGCTATGTACTATGTGCACACGGAGTTATATCCAAATCAGTTTCTAAATATGCGCATAACCGCGTGACAAATTTTAGTCCGTTTCAAAATGTGAACCACATTGGAAATTGAAAGTGCTATAACTCAGCCATTTTTCAAGATATAGATGAAACAGAAAATGCTCTGGAATCTTTGTATCAAGGTCAAACTCACAAACGAAAAATCTTTTTCAATTTCTCACTTTCTTGTACCGAATTTTAAATTTTAAAATTTATTAAAATTTTTTAATGGCCGCTATTTTGAAACAAGATGGCGCATAGAACTGGGTATCGAACTCGATTCAGGTCTCAGTATATACTATGTACACACCAAGTTGCATCCAAATCGATTCATAAATACGCGTGTTATCACGTGACAAAAATCAGATCGTTTGGAAATGTCAGCCATAGGAAATATTCAAAGTGCTATAACTCAATCATTTTTTAAGATATAGACAAAATAAAAAGTGTTCTGGAATCGTTGTTTTAAATTCTAACACGTAAAAGAAAAATATATTTCAACTTTTAATTTTTTCGTATTTAATTTTAAATTTTAATTTTTCTTTAATTTAAAATGGCCGCCATTTTGAAACAAAATGGCGAATGGTGCTGACCAACGAACTCGGTCAAGAAATTTGTATGTACTATGTACATGCCAAGTTTCATTCAAATCGGTTCATAAATACGTGTGTTATCACGTGACAAAAATTAGATCGTTTCAAAATGTCAGACATAAGAAAAATTCAAAGTGCTATAACACTATCATTTTTTAATATATAGACAAAATAAAAAATGTTCTGGAATCGTTGTTTTAAGTTCTAACACGTAAGAAGAAAAATATATTTCAACTTTTAATTTTTTCGCATTTAATTTTAAATTAAATTTTTTAAATTTAAAATGGCCGCCATTTTGAAACAAAATGGCGGATGATGCTGGCCAACGAACTCGGTCGAGACATTTGTATGTACTATGTACATACCAAGTTTCATTCAAATCGGTTCATAAATACGTTAAAAAAAAAAAAAAAAAAAAAAAAAAAAAAAAAAAAAAAAAAAAAACTTTTAGAGGGCGCAATGGCGATCCGAGGCGCCGGATTGGATTGGCTGCTCTGAATTAGACAATTTATCTTTTAATGATCGATATAGCAGGGTTCGGTGATACATATATATACGCACATCATTATATATACCATGATATATTTCTAATTTTTATTTTCAAAATATCATGAAGCTTGATATTTTTGATATAATTTAATTTATATTCAAAATATTCTGTTTGATACTTTTTATATTGTCAATCAAAACACTGAGATTTCCCCCGAGATACTAAAATTTTACGATTTCATTATAATCCATACAGGTATTTGTGATTTAATACAAAATGAAGTTATCTATATTTACAATTTTGTACTTCAAAGTATAATATGATGGAAATTTTCAGAAGTTTTGAAATAAAAGAAAAGAACTATAATTTACGCCCAATTTCTTTTTATTTTACTGTTGATGCTATCAATTTTATCGTTAAAATTAAGTTCCACTCCATTAAAAATTATGTAGAACTTCTGGACTAAATGTAGTTTTCTATCATCTTTATTTAACTGGTGTTTTTTAGAGTTGATAGATTTTTTTTTTTTTTTTTTTTTTTTTATGCGAGAAAATGTTTATAAAATAAAATGTACCTGACAAGCACAATTTTGTTTTGAAGAATAAGATTTTCGATTGTTTGAAAATTATTTAAAACTTTTAAAATTAAATGAAAAATATTAAAGGTGACTTTATAAATTTATACTCAGATTGAGTCAAAGCCAGTTTATAGCAATTGCTTTGAATATTTTCTTTGTTTTCAGGTGAGATGCGAATCGCGCTCCATTTTGTAAAGAATAATCTGCTGAAGCATAAATGTGGAATTTTTTAGCATCGTGATACCTATTCTAATATGATAATTATTATTTTTTCTAATTGCAATATATTAATTTTCACCTGCATAATAATCTTTTTAAGAATTCGTAACACTGATTTTTTTTTATGTATGCATGGAATATTTAAATTTAAAATGTAAGTTTTTACAAATTTACAAAGAAAAAAGAGAAGCTTCTTGTTTAATTGCATGTAAATCTTTTAATACTTAGATGTTTACAAAATATGTTATTAATTTCTTGGAATAATTTTTGTTTTATCAGAAATGATTCACGCCTTTTTAAAGAAAATGTCGTCAAATAGTACGATTAAATAGCAAAAATGTAGTTAAGATTTTCCCTTGGATTAGCTTTATTCATTTCACCTTATTTTAATCCATATACCGCAGAGATAGGAGAAATCCTTATCTATCTAAACTAGTCAATTTTGAAGAGTTAATCTCTATTCATCATAACTAAATGGACGGATACAGGCGCCGGAACATCGTGCTACCGCCGCTGGATCCGGTCACAGATCACTACATGATAGACTGATAGAAATTTAATTAATTTTTATTCCTCATTTTTCGATCTTGTCCTTCAAAATTAAGTGAGCTGTGTGGCCTCCCTTCTTTAACTTATTCTAGGCCTGTTGGTACCTCCAATGCTGTCCTTCCCGCCTCGACCATTTTTTAAAGTCTGTCAACGTATTTGATGACTTTCCAAAATTTAGAAAGTTGCACAGTTGCTGTGCAACTTTCTGTGCACAGAAAGTTGCACAGAAAGTTACAGGGGTTGCAACCTACTGTAAGTACTGCTTAAGCACCAGCGTTGACTTGATGTGCAAATAGGATGAGCAAGTGTTGAAACACTTATTTTAGTTGCAAAGCTGTGAATAGCCTTCAAAACTAAATTAGATTTTTGAACAGTATTTCATTTGGATTTTAGGGACATACATTCATATAGTGACCTTGAAATCTTTTCCAGGAGAGGCTCAAAATGTTTTAGGAGAGGGGGAGGCTGCGCCGCCTGTAACACCATCTCAGCTACGGCCCTAGCTCCGCCCCTGCACCTTTTTTTAAATTATTAATACAGTAGATTTTCGATTTTACGACCATCACGGGACCCTCAGCAAATAGGACGTAAAATTAGTAATTGTAAAATTAGTTTTTTTTAAAACTATGCATGTATTTTACATTCATGCTTTTCTTATTTTAAAACTGTATCAACGGTTATATTTTTTCACATTTACACATTGAAACACTTTTGTACACTTTTGTCACTTTTATACATTAAAAGCATGAAATACGCAGGCATAATATTGAAGTCATTCAAAGTAATGTTTTTTTTCTTTTTTTGATAAACATTTTAGAAAAACGTTGAAAAATTGGTTTTCAGAGTTTATTGAATCGATTCACATTTTCCGATCACTGCTAAGTTTGATAATTTTTTGTTATTAAATTTTAGAGCTATCTTACTCAAAAATACCAAATTCTAGAATTTTTACTAGTTGAAATCCAGACAACAAGTGGAAAAAGGACATGACAATCACTGTGTTAAAGTGTTTATTGCGGCTGTAGATGTTAATATAAAGATGTAACAATAATTTCTTAATGAGAGTGTTAATGTTTCCAGCGAAATCCATGCCATATCGTAAACATGCTATGTGAAGCTTGAGTGAAAAAGTAAAGAGTTAGATTTTCAATTTTAAACTTAAGTGTGATGTTTTTTATTTCCATTAATTTTGAAACGAATGGTCTGAAGTGAAAGGGAAATAATACTAAGGGGTTTTCGATCATGAAGATGAAAATAAAAAAAATAATAGAATAATGTTTCTCTATAAAAGAAATTTTAATGATCGCATTTTTAAAAGCATTAGTTATTACAAAAATATAGTTTTTATACATAATGTACACGCACGTTATGCTTGGGCTTTACCAAGTATCATATAAAACCGAAAATAATGAAGTGGATCAATTGTTGTTCGACTTAGGCCTAAATACCGGATCTTTATCTTCAACACTGTAGTAGTTCGTGTTTCGATGATTTATATTTCACTAACTTATCGTATGCAGTTGTTATCTATTTATTAGTACTTCCAGCATATATTTTGGCATGAAAGATTTAAATATACAATAAAATTATGGTATTCTTATAGAAATTTCAAAAGTTAAATTTTGTATTACCTAGAAGCTTTCCTATGACAAAATCTATCGAATATCAATATAAAATTTAAACGAAGCAGAATGCTCATTTTCATTCTTGCATGATTTTTATCATCGTACTTACATAGAATTGAGTATACTTCGGATAGAATATACTGTTTGAAATATTTTCATTGAATATTTTATAGAATACATATTTTACTGCATTTTGTAGATGCATATAAGTTTGAATATGTCTGACTGTAAGGTAATGGAAAACTTTTGACTGTCCCTGTAAATAAAATAATCCTGGTAGAAACTTTATTTTCAATAGGGTTCGTGCTAGGGTAAATGTCACAACGTCCAAAAATTGCACGGCAATCGGAGCATATTTACGGGAGTTAGAGCGCGCACAGACGGAAGACGGTTAGACAAACCGAAAGAATAAACACTTTCCAACTTTGTTGGAAAGTGTTAGAAAAGAATTCATTTCATAAAAAATGAACATTTACTCTTACAGTAGACTATTCACTAATAATAGAGGTGTAATAAGTAACAAAAATCATGTTCTAAGCATAGATTATGAAACACTTTCCAACACTTCCTGCAATCTTTAACAAAACTTTGTTATTTAGGGAAATAAGATGCTACTGTCCATAGCCAAATAAGTATTCCAATACTTTTGAACAGCCATGTATTTGATATTTCATCCTTCGATTGATATATATATAGTATTTAATAGGAAGATTTAGTTTAGTAAGAAAATGCCTAGTTGGTTGAAATTTATCTTTCAGCATTTTATTCTAATAGATGCAAAATACTTAAATACCTTTGTTCAGCCCTCTAATTTACCTAGTACCTTTATTACACGCCAGTATTTTGTCAAAATTTAATTCAAACAAAAACACTCTTAAAACTACTTAAATCAAATTTCCAGAAATCATTATTAATGGGGGAATATGCAACTAATTCTTTGTGTGCACTGTATATCATTTTATCTATATTCTACAATCATTTATTGGTAAACTGAAAGCAGTTCAATGTAAAAATGCATAACTTATTTAAAAACCACCTTTAAGTTAATTACCCTCACATTCAGTAACCTTTATGAGCTCTTTTGAATAGCCCTGTATAACAACGATAACATTTATACACACCACATAATTTGCCGACATTTAATAAAACTTAAAAATTTTCATCATAATTGAAAGTGTATTTCATCCATCCATCAGCTATCATCGATAATATACAGTACTTCGGATAAGAATATAAGATTTGAAATATTTTATGTGTTCCTGTAAATGCAATGCACTTCATATTATGCCTTAAATATTAAGTCTCAGCGGCGTATATCAATTTTATGATACTTGAAATCGTTTAATATAATTAAAATATGTCGCTAACAATTTCCCTCCCTTTATTATTGTTTAATGGAATTCTTTTAAGTTGCCGTGTAAATGAATAGTAACTATTATTTTTACTGCATATATTACAGAATGCATATTTTAGTGCACTTTGCAAATCCATATAAATTTGAATATGTTTGATAGGTTGTGACACCTATAAAATTCATTTGAAATAATTTTTTCCCCCATAGGCCGTAATGTATCGGAAAACTTTTGACTATCCCTGTAAATTAACTAATCATAGTAGAAACTTCATTTTCAATAGGATTCGTGATGGGGTAAACATCAATAACATATAAAAATTTCATATCAATCCGAGTATATTTACGGGAGTTAGAGCGCACAGACAGCCAGACAAACCGAATTCATAAACACTTTTCAACTTTGTTCACTCTCTTTCAGAAAGATTGAATATTCACTCCTCTGACAGATTGATTATCTACCCCTCCTTAGAGTGAATATTAGAAATGGGTATTATTTAATGTATTAGGATAAATAACAATGTTATTGTTGTATAGTTCATTATTTAATAACAGATTAATGAAAGTCCCTGTTAAATTTAGAACGTGATCCCAGCAAAGTATTAAAAAACATTTGAAACAATCATTGAAAACAATCGTTGATTTTTTGAATTCTAAGATGTCACAAATAATATTTCTTTTGAAACAAAATAGTATCTTCACATGAATATTAATAAGATAAATATAAATGTTATGAAAATTACATCAGATTTAAAGGATACATTTAAAATGCCTTATTTAAACTTTCTCATATCGCAGCTCAAAAAATACCAAAAAGCAAAAACTGCAAATTTCAGTGTATAACTGAACTTATTTAACCAAAAATGAAAATAGCCAATAGATGTTTAATAGCAGCTGATTTGATCTTAAATTTCTCCAATCAATGGATAATTAATGAAAATCCGTTTATGGGGAGATCGCCCTCCTACTTGATAAAAATTGCGAATGTAATGTTTAGTAATCTTTTAAAAGCCGATAAAATTAGCGTAATTTTAGAGTTTGTGGTGAGTGAACAAGGATTGACGAGGGTGGCTCGTAGGCGGTAGAATCCTATAGTATTTAAAAAAGTAGAGATTTTAATTTTTTTAAGGTTTTAAACATTTTAATTATGTACACAATTAAAATTTTATTCGAAATGTATTTCTAGTTGAACACTGTGATTGAATGGATTCACCATTTGAACCATATTTAAAAAAAAAAAAAAAAAAAAAAAAAAAAAAAAAAAACACAAAATTATCGAAAAGGTAAACTGTTCCCTTGATTTCAATCTTTTTCGCGAAGCCTTGATAGCTCCGTGGTAGAGACTATAGCAACTTCTTCATAATCAGAAGGTTCCCGGATCAAAGCTTCACGATTGACTTTGAAAATTATCCCTCTGAATATGTATTACCAGAGTTCTCGCTGTCGCTCGCCATTGCGCGAAATTGCGACTAAATTTTTCATTTGGAGAGTAAATAAGCGATTAGATTCGCCAAATTGCTAGTGCTCAATTTTTGCTTTTCTTTGTTTTTCATACATATGTATATATACATATTTTTGATATATTTGTAGCTGATAGTTGAAGGTATATAATAATTACAATCGTTGTCGCAGTTATAAAAACTTAGGTTATTTTAGAGCATATTGAAAAACTGGGGTACATTAAATAATTTATTTATTTATTTATTTGTGCTACACGGCGAATCTATTTTGCTAATACTTTTTTCATTTGGCGAATGTTTTTTATTTTTAATTAGCCAAATTACTAATGTTGGTCAAATGTCAACGAGAACACTGTGTATTACTATCTCAGGGATTCAGTTTTGCAGAATTTTGTAATTTTAAAGAAAAATGTTGTTGAGAAATATTTTATCCATCATATTTTTTAATTAATTTTTTTTTCTAAAAGAATGTGAAATTTTAAAATGACTACACTTTATTGTCGGATAGATTTAATAATAATAAAAAAACTATTTTTATTGTTATTTTTTTAAAATTTTGGTTTTATAACTAATATTAAATCACGTTGTCAAATATGCTTTTCAGGTATACAAGTTACAGTTGACTGAAAAGTAGTTCCTGATTATTTTTAATTTGTCAAAAAAATATATCTCCTAATTGTAATATTTTTAAAATTAAATTTCATGATGTTGTCATCTATATTCTTATTGAGAAAGGATTAGGAATTATAAATTAAACGATTTGGAATTAGTAATTAAATGATAAAATGTTTATAGAAGAATGTTAAACGAAACTCTTTGTGCGATATTTGATCATATGTATTTGCTTCCTTATTTTAATCATGAATTATCAGAACAATTAATAAAAACTGATTGAGAATGAATAGTCAGAAGCATAGTCTCAATGCATTTTGAATTGCCTTAATTATTTAATCCCAGTATGGAATAAGCATGCACATTAGGGTGGGTCGAAAAATTGCGAAAAATAATTTTCAATTCTCAATACCGCGGAAAAGTTGCGAATTCGAGAAACTAAAAATTGGGTAATAAAAGAAATAAAATTAATTTATATCTTCCGGTCACGCATGCGCTCTAAAATTTTCCGAAATGTTAAAATGTTCACATTATTACTTTTTTTTTTATTAGGCTTTTTGATAAGGATAAAGCAGAGTTATAAAACGCAGTGTTCTGTGGTGTGACGTGAAATATATGACACATTGATGAAACAGTTCAAATTAGAAATAACATATCCATTTATTTCATTCATCTCGAATGTTAATCTTAAACAAAACTATTTACATAAAACTCTAGCATTTGCTGGGTACTTCGTCGTCGTTTAATACGCATCGGTGGCAAAACTGCTTCTAAACTGCAGAGAGCAAGAACTAAACCCATCGGTTAGATCGTCTGTCCATCACAGCACATATGGGGATGTTTCACACTCTAGATATACTTACTCAGTTCATAAACTGGAAATAAAATTATGCATACAGTTACAGGTAAAAAGAGAGTGTCTGTACGACTGAAATGTAAAAAGAAAAACGTATCGGAATGATCACTGCTGAACAAATAACTTGACAAATTTAGAGGGACAAGATTTTGTCCAGATTTCCAACACTTTTCAGCTGAAATTCTTATGTATTGTAATAACAAAACATGATGCTGAAATATTATTTAAATCCATCAACATCTTGCGCAGGTGCACTTAAGTTGCAAGGAACTATTTACACTTAAATATTGGGGAGCAGAGGATTCGCGTGAAAATGTCAATTTTGCCAACATTTGAAGTAAATGCACGACCGGAAGATGTTGATAGGTTTAAATAATAGTACAGCATTATGTTTCGTTATTCTGATAGATAAGAATTTCAGCTATTACATTCCTGAAAAAGCCAATTAAAAAAATTGTTATAATGTGAATTTTTCAACATTTCGGCAGACTTTACATGTGCAACCGGAAACTAGGACTTCCCTCTGAGGGATTAGTCTGAGCGATATTGCTGAGAACATAGATTTAGTAATAACTTGTGAAAAGTAAAAAAAAAAAAAGTATTTTTAAAAAATTGTAATTTAACAAATTACAACGACTATTTGGAAAATAATATTTTCAATGATTATAATTTTAGACTTATAAATGATTTCTTTACTAAAAAAAAACAATAATAACAATTTTTATGATGATCAAACGTAGCTTACATAATAACAGAGTCATTTTAATATGCCTGGACTTTTACAGACACGTTAATATTCCTGGACCAATCATCAACAAATATTAAAGGAAATTTCAATTTATCAAATTTCAATACTGCAAATTTTAAAACTTCTAAATATTGCGTGATAAAAATCGTGTAGGGGCACATTTTCCATAGGGGCAGTTTTTCCAAATTGCTCAATTTTTTTAAATGAGCCATTAGATGATACCAGCGGGTAAACTTGGATGAAGTTATAACATTGTACATACCATTTACAAAAGTTATAGTTTAGTAGCTGCTGCCACTTAGTTAGAAGAGCTGTTTGTTTTCGTTCTAAATTATTATCGCGACCTTACTTTCGATTTAAATAATACGACTCTCTAGTAGAAGCCAGTTCGAAAGGGTCCCTATACACGTCCCAAATTCCGGACTCTGTAGAGGAACAGAAAAAGAAATGATACCGGACACATTTAAAAGCAAAATTATACAAATTATAAACATCTTCATGCAAGTACGTGTTTGTTCGCAAATAACTTAACATTACTATTCGTCAAGGTAGTGTCAAAAATAAAATATAGCGACGGGGCAGATTTTCCAACATATTTCTCGGTGGAAAAACGTACCCCTCCTGAATCAGCTAGTCTTATTGCATAAAAAAATGTTTTTATTGTGTAGTAAAATCGGCAAAATATACAATGAACCTGTTTAATCAATTATTAAAAATTTAATTTGAAAATATTTTTGAAGTTATGGGACAGAATTTTCGTGAAGATTAAAGAAAAATATATTATTTTAAAGAAGTTTTTAGAAAATGAAAAATAAAAGACAGCTTGCTTTGCAAACAGCAATAACAAAAATCTAATGGCAGTGCCCGGTACTGTATGCGTATATTTATTTCCATTACACAAAGTATGTTCCACCCTCAATTCAAATTCCTTAAACTCTTTTGAAAAATACATAATTTTCAACTTTTAATATTTTAAAATATTCAACAAATTTTGCACAAACGTATTTTAAAATTTTAGCTTTTTTATGTATTATAGGATGTGTTTTCGAAATTATTGCTAATTTAAAATAACACAATAGCAATTTACTGTAAAATAAAACGATAACAGTTAAATTTGTATTTAGTTTTTAACAAAGAAACTTCAACACATTTTTTGTTTCATTCATATAATATTCAAATCAGGATTGGGAAGTGGTATTAATCTTTTTCGAATAAGTTTTGGAAATTATCATATAAATTATTCAGCATTCAAATATAGTTCATTTTGAAAATATTTATTTCATATAATCTAATAATACTATGAGCAATGCTTTGATTATATAATTTAAAACCGGAATTTCAAAACAAAACGTTATATTTATCAGTTTCAGTAACCATTAGCAACAAGTGAATGCTATGTAACCGCTTAAGAAAATTTCTTTTTGCAGCTTTACTAGTTTGTATTTTTATCACCAGTTAAATTTAGTAACCAAAAATACAGCAGTAAAAGCCCAATGATTTTGGATTTAATAAGATTTTTGTATAAGCTATTTGAAAGAACTTTTGTTCATATTCTTGCTTCCAGTTAGCTGTCTTAATAAAAAGTAGAGCATTAAAAATCGCATAACGTTGAACTTAAAGTGAGTACTATATACAGTTTTGAGCTCTTAAAAAAATAGAAGGTATATGTTAAATGCAGAGGGTGCACATTAAAGTCATGGAACGTCATCACTAAAGTAAAAACTATAGCTTTATTTCAGGAACAGAGGTTATACGGAATTTCTTTTAAATAAATAGGAGTATATGACACATACCTGCATAAATCTGTCAATGTACCAGTGGCTTCAAAAGAAATCTTCCTTTAATTTTACTAATATATATGTTCTTATTTATTCTACCTTAAAAATGAGAAGTAGAATATTAAATGTCTAAAGATGTAGAATTTAAAATGTTCCTATTTATATTATTGTTATTTGTATTATATAAGTTATTATCCTTTAGATTAACTTTTGTTCAATTTCTTGTTTACAGCTAATTATAGAAAATAGAAATTAAAAGTTCCATTATTTTGCGTTTGAACAGAGTTATGTAGATGCAAGTATTTTAGAAGGAATCATGATCCAATTTCTCATTTATGTCCTTATTTTTTAGTTTATATTCTTATTTCTTGGTAGGGCATATTAACAGAAAGTAGAAAATTAAAATTTATTAAAAGTTTAACGACGGTGATATAAAACATGCACTACTTACTATATGCTAATTATATTAAATGAAAGTAGAACATTAATAGTCCAATGTGATGTTAAATTTAAAATGAGTTCTACATAAGATCATCACAAAAAAATCTTTGCATATATTTCCTTATAAACTAGCTATATTAACATAAAGTAGAGTATTAAACGTTTTATGATGTTGAACATAAAATGACTTCTTAAACATAACATGCATTACAATTTAAGCTGAAATTTTCTGATTAAAAAAAATTACAAAAGCTCCCCGAAGAAAGATATTTTCTTCAAACTGTTTTCTTAGTGTAAACTAACTCAAGAGCATAAAACTGGTAAAGTGATTCATGCAGTCGTAATTAACTCTGAAATATTTGGGACTCATGTATGTATAGTTAATGTTACATTTTTAGTTTACTTGAGATCGATTAGTTCTGTTAAATATTTTTAAGTCATGCGTATATATTTAATTGTGAGTAATATTCGAGACTCATTTTCGAATGATTTTAAATGATTTAAAAAATAACAGAATAGGTAATTTCTAAGGAGGTAAAGTTGCTTTTTTTTCTATACATGGATAAATAAAATTTGGAATTTAAAACAAATTGAGATGAAGTCAGTCCAAGAATAAAACTTTATATAAAAATTGAGTCTGTATCGTCACCATCCCTTATGTGTGCGACACATTATATCACATGTAAATTTTTGATAAAAAAGAATGCAAAAGCTTGGAGATAAGGAAAAGTAATTTAGGCTTCATTTTTTCAGAAGCTCTGTTGCTCTGGGGTTCGGAACCCCGTATATATGAGCTTCAACGAATTTCGAGCAACATTTAAGTATTTACAAAGACAGAGATGTTGAGTAGCTGGGTTAGGATATGCTTTGGCTCAAATTAAATCCTGTTCACTTAAGTAATCAATGGATTTCCTATAATTAAAAAAAAACCTTACATTGCATTTAAGACAAAAAAAATCTTTGTTTCATTTTATACTTTTCTTTTTTCTCATATTTTATTCACTTACTTATTTATTTATTCATCTTGTGAAATGCTATAGAACATGGAAACTTGTCAAGTAGCAAAAATTGTTTATTATATCCCATCGCATTTTTTGCTCTTTGGAAGCTATGCATATCAATTAACAAATAAAAAAAGAGTTTGGTCACGAATATTACTCACGTTAGTAGATTATCTCGTAAAATATTCAAGACGATTTGATAATGTTTCCCTTATATTTACTTCAGAAAGTAGTACAGTATTTCCTAATGGGACTTGGACGGGTGTTTATGGACTTTTAAATCGGTCGGAAGTTGACATTGGACTTCCACCAGTAGTTTTAGAAGGAGCAACAATAGATGCCTCTGATTATTCTTACCCATATAAACTTACTTTTCATACTTTTTTTATTTCGAAAACTCAATACGAACTATATATGTTTCGTATTTTACAAACATTTAAAGCATTGCTATGGATTGCTATTTTGTTAGCCATAATTGGTATGATATTATCCTATTACGTCATTTTGCAGAGGAAATATACACTTCGTAGAATTTGTCTTCACGTTTTCGCAGTGTTGATAAGACAAAATTCAATTATTGTCCCTTTTTCAACTGCAGAAAAATTGCTTCTCTGCTCTTGGGTTGTTGGAGCTATGTTTCTATGTTTGGCTTTCGATTCTGTTTTTCTATCATTTCTCGTTTTTCCTCCGGCTGCTAAATATAAGGACGTGACACAACTAGCCGCAGCTGTAGCGAATGGGGAATATCATTGCGTAGAATTATTCAACAGTGGACTTCATAATACTATGCAACAATCAAGTCTGGAAAGTTTAAGAATACTCGGAAAAGAAATGCAGAAATATTTGAATAAATCTGAGTTTATAAAAATCTTTTCAGACGGGAAAATTGAAAATTTTGCTTTTGTGACAGAAACTGATAATGCTGATATAAGAGCTAGAGTAGCGTTTGTCTCAGAAGATCACTTCCTTGAACTGATGAGGGCAATGCCAGTCCGAAAAGGATTTTGTTGTAAAGAGCTACTGAACACATTTGTGCATAGACTTATGGCTTCGGGTCTTTATTTCAAATACTTCAGTGATAGTGTTTTTCTTACGAAACTGCCTTCTTTGCTGGACTATCCGGAAATTGACAATAGCAAAAAGAATTTAACTCTTACAGATTTTGCTCTAGCATTTATAGTTCTATTGATTGGCTACTTGATATCTTTCCTCGTTTTTATTGCTGAAATGTTGTTAAATTATTGTAAAAAAAGAAACAGTGTAAATAAGATGGTAGTTAAAAAGAGCAGAAAGAGAAATATGAATATTGAGGACTCTGTTTAAAAAATCAATTACTAAAGTGCGCTATTACCGTAATATTGCTTCTGTTAATAGGCTATTTTCTGCTTTCGTTCACTTAGAAAAATGACAGTTTCAAATATGAGTAAACCGATGTTTTCCTTTTGTTATGAAACTTTTTGTTTCAAGTATAACAACCCAATGCATTAAATTCTGAAACACCAGATAGTTTCAAACGAAATTGTTTCTCGTTCGTTAAAAATAGTAAATTTTACCAGGGAAATTGAATTTATCCATATTATTACATTTGTTACATTTTCGAACGAAATGCTCATTTAAAAAATAATTTAGAGAATGAAATGTGGCAAAATTCATTTTTATCGTGTTCTCGAAAGAAAATTTAAAAGCTTTCGCAATATAATCGTGAAAGCTTAAATTTTATTCTTCAACTTTCGAAATCGAAAAATTGATGAATTCGCAAATGAAAGAATTCGACGAGAAAAATTGACAACCACGAACAATATCAAAATGAAAACAACATGTATAATAGGAAATAAACAAGATGAATAAAGCGTCATGTGCTCATATTTGAGTACGTCCATGTTTTCATAACTGGGTACATACATGTTTCGAACTTGAGTAATTTTTTATTCGCAGTCATTTTGACTATGAAATATATAAAGATTTTTTTTTCTCAGTTTCGTAAATGACGTTTTCAAAGAGTTTATTTTCTTTGGAAAATTATTGGTAAATCACAGGAGTAAAGTATCATTCAAAATTACGGTTAAATAAATAATAAAAAAAATCCCAAAGTAACCAAAGCAACTGAAAACAGATATATATATACTGAGGACGTAGTTTAAATAGATTTATGTTAGATTTGTTTAACTGAAGATTAAATAGATTTAATAGAGTTACTATAAAATGATGAACGCTATTATTGTAATTAAGCATTTATTAGTGGCAATCTTTCACAGTTACACTCCTTCTTAATGGAGAAAGATTGCTAAATCATAAAAAGTTTGAGTTGTTGAAAATTAATATCAAGTTAATGTACATATAATTCGAATGTAATCAACATTCGATTGTAGTTAAAGGTATAACGTGCATATAGATTTTTCAGTTTAAGCAGTAACGCACTATTATTGCAGAAGTGTGTTGAATTAAGCGAATTAAGCTTACTGTAAACACGAAAAGTTTTTAGCCTCTGGATGTTTCGCAGAAAAAACTATTGCAAAAACCACTCGATCAGCTCGAAATTGGATCTGATGTGGTCAAATTTGGCTGTATATTTTTTTTGTTTAATTTTGTTCATCAGGTATTTATATCAGATATGTTTAATCAGATTTGATTGAGTAAAAGTTTTGCCATTTGGGTAATTAGAAAGGAGCAACAAATTCAATAAAAAACAAGAAAGAAAAACTCATTTATTAAGCATAGATTAGGAAGCACTTTCCAAAACATTGAGAATAATTTAACGAAACTACACTGTTTAAAAAATTAAAATATTACGTCCCATTTCAACATGTGGAAATGTATAACGCATTTCAAAACTGAATTTCAGCTGATCCCATCTACAATCGGAATATCATCTGAATTTCGTCTCCGCCCTGTATATGATATAGAGATTTGTATCTATTAGCAACATGCATTCCAAAATGTATTTTATTTAAGAGATACATATATTTCAGTGGAAAATTCCTCCAGCAATTTCCTCTAATAAAGAGAATGGTATGCGAATGCTTTTGTGTAGCCCTATATATGAGTTATAGAATTTATATATAAATAGTAATATGCAAAAAAATAATTAAATTTAAAAGCGCATGTCGAATTTAAAAACGTACTCTCCAGCAATTATCACGCAAAGACAGTACTGTAACCAATTTCTTTTGTGTGTCCCTGTAAATTAATAAACAATGTTATGAATGCACTGATTTAATGTGATCGCAGTGAAATTGAGTGATTCATATCAGTTTAAATACATTTGAAATAGAGTAATGTTATTAAACTACTCTCCAAACGATTTTTCTCCATGTATCATAATGTAATCGAATTTTTTTGAATGTCCCTATAAATGAACCATTAATCGTAAATGTTTCATATGCAATACCACATATGAGTTGGTGATTCTGAATAAACTTCATCAATTTCATGAAAATCTGAGTACATTTACGGGATTTAGAGCACAGACAGACGGAACTAGAATGGAAAATGTAACACCATGCTCCAAAAACAAAAAAAGTCACTTTTCAAGCTTTAACCCCCTGACTGCCCAGCCAAAGGGTAATATTGTAATGTTGTTTTCTCTGTAATTTATTAAAAATATAAAAAAAAGATGTTTTTTCCAACCTGATGCAAAATACGTTATTAGTATCGGTGTATAATCTTTGATAGCATCAATCCTAACTTAATTTTTCAGAACTGGGTTTTATTTGTGGAATTATACTAATTTAAATACTGCTTATGTTGCAGTGAAACCTGCAGCTTAGTGTGTGAAAAAATCAGCCGGCGGCAGTCAGGAGGTAAGACCTACAAATATAATACCTCTCACGTTGGTAATGTATATTTATGCTCTAAACAAAAATAATACTTTTTACATTTAAAAAAGATGTAACTCGTTTTATTTTCTAAAGATGTAACATCTTTTTTGTCATTAGATTGAAAGATTTTACGTTTAAATATGTAATTTCTATGATATTAAGCTAACACTTTTCACGTATTGAGTGCAAGCTTATTAGCACAAATTATGTTTGTAAAAAATATTATTTTACTCTATGTAAAATTCATGTGTTCTAAAGATATAGTACTGTTTATGAGACACTTTTTATGTTTTTAGACCGAAAGATGTGTTCTAAGATAAAAATATGTAACTCGTTTTATGATCTAAAGATACAACACTTTTTGTGTCATTAGACAAAACGATGTAGCACTTTTTATGTTTAAATATGTAATTTGAATGATATTAAGCTAAAAATTAGCACTTTTCACTTACTAAAAGCAATTGTTCTAGAACAAATTATGTTTGTAAAAATTTTTTGCTTTATCAAATGTAAAATTTTTGTGTTCTAAAAATATGATGATACTATCTATGAGACTTTTTTACGATATTAGACCGGAAGATGTGACACTTCTGATATTTTAAAATAAAAAGATGTAACTCGTTTTATGTTCTAAAAATATAACACTTTTTGTTTCGTTAAACTAAAATGTGTAGCACTTTTTATGTTTTAATCAGGTAATTTCTAATATATTAAGCTAAAAATGTAGCACTTTCCACGTGCTAAGTTCAAGCGTTCTAGCACAAATTACGTTTGTAAAAAATATTCGCTTTATGATGTGTAAAATTCTTGGAATTCTAATTGTATGGTACTATTAAGGAGACACTTTTTATTTTATTACACCAAAAGATGTGACACTTTTGATGTTCTAAGATAAAAAGATGTAACTCGTTTTATGTTCTAAAGATACAACACTTTTTGTGTTATTAGACTAAAAGATGTAGCACGTTTTCTGTTTTAACCCTTTAATAATCGCATTAAATTACGGTTTAAAAATTCAAATTCATTATTCCCACAACTTTTTTGAAAAAAAAAAATGTATTCATCTTATTTAATGGCAAGTAAAACGATACCAGAATAAAACCAATTACACTATTTTATAAAACTGGTGGGAATCAAACAATTCTGAATAAAAGCCACGAAACTTGCAGCTTGTGAATGTCTCGGGCACGACGATTAAGTGGTTAAATGTGTAATTTTTATGATATTACGAAAAATATGAAGCATTTTTCATGTACTAAGAACAAGTATTCTAGCACAAATTATGCCTTTAAAAAATTTTCGTTTTTTGATGCGTAAAATTTCTGAGTTCTAAACTTATGATACCATTTATGAGAAATAAGATGTATCATTTTTGATGTTCTAAGATAAAAAGATGTAGCTAGATTTACATTCTAAAGATACACTTTTTGTGTCATTATAGTAAAAAGTATAGCACGTTTTGTGGTTATATATGTAATTTGTATGATATTAAACTAAAAATGTAGCACTTTTCACTTGCTAAGAGCAAGTGTTCTTGCACAAATTATGTTTGTCAAAAAATTCGCTGTAATATATGTAAAATGTATGTGTTATAAATGTATTATACTATTTATGGGACACTTTTTATGTTATTAGACGAAAAGATATGACATTTTTGATGTTCTAAGATAAAAAGATATAGCTTGTTTTATATTCTTGAGATATAATATTTTTTGTGTCATTAGATTAAAAGATGCAGCTCGTTTTATGTTTTAAATATGTAATTTTTAAAATATTAAGTTAAAAATGTAACACTTTTCACGCACTAAAAACGAGTGTTTTAGCACAAATTATGTTTGTAAAAAATTTTCGCTTTAATGTATGTATAATGTATGTGTTCTAAATGTATGATACTATTTATGGGACACTTTTTATGTTATTAGACCAAAAGATGTGACATTTTTTATGTTCTAAGATAAAAAGATGTAACTCGTTTTATATTCTAGATATATAACACTTTTTGTGTCATTAGATTAAAAGATGCAGCCCATTTTATGTTTTAAATATGTAATTTTAAACTATTAAGCTAAAAATATAGCACTTTTCACGCACTAAGAGCAAGTGTTTTAGCACGATTTATATTTGTAAAAAATATTCGCTTTATGAAGTGTAAAATTTTTGCTTTCTAAAGATATGATGCTATTTGTGAGACACTTTTTATGTCATTAGACCGAAAGATGTGACACTTTTAATGTTCTAAAATAAAATGATGTAGCACTTTTTATTTTAATAAAACTAGGGGGGGCCCGCCCCCCTGCTCGCTATGCTCGCCAACCCCCCGCGTAATCGCTTCGCGATTCCAAATTATTGGCTACCCCTGCTTGCTGCGCTCGCCAATACCCCATGGTATGAATAAGCAGTTGCAGACCTTTCAAATGATGTGTCACACGACTGGTGTTGTAAAGAAATTAAAAATGTGTCCCCCTGGGGGGGCAGAGTGGGAGGCGACACAAAATACATCCATAATATGAATAAGCAGTGCAGACCTCTCAAATGATGTGTCACACGACTGGTGTTGTAAAGAAATTAAAAATGTGCCCCCCTGGGGGGCAGAGTGGGGGTGACACACAAGACATCCATAAAATAAATAAACAGTTGCAGACCTTTCAAATGATGTGTCACACAATTTGTGTTGTAAAGAAATTACAAAATGCGCCCCCTCTGAGAGCAGAGGGGGGGGGGTTATACACAAGATATCCATAATATGAATAAGCAGTTGCTGACCTCTCAAATGGTGTGTCACACAATTGGTGTTGTAAAGAAATTAAAAATGTGCCCCTCCGGGGGGCAGAGTGGGGGATGACACACAACACATCCATAATATGAATAAGCAGTTGAAGACCTTTCAAATGATGTGTCACACAACTGGTGTTGTAAAGAAATTAAAAATGTGACCCCCCCTGGGGAGAGCAGAGTGTGGGGGTGACACACAAGACATACATTATATGAATAAGCAGTTGCAGACCTTTCAAATCTTGTGTAACACGACTGGTGTTGTAAAGAAATTAAAAATGTGTCCCCCCTGGGGAGCAGAATGGAGGATAACACACAAGACATCCATTATATGAATAAGCAGTTGCAAACCTCTCAAATGATGTATCAAACGACTGGTGTTGTAAAGAAATTAAAAATTTGGCGAAATATTACAGTTATCGCCAAGTTGGCGTCACTTTTGACAACTAATTTTGGGCGCCAAATTTGGCGATATATCGCCAAGTTGGCGACAAACTTGGCGATTGTTGGCGATGGTAACCTTTCCTCTCTTTATGGTAACCCATACGGCGATGCATAGACGGAGTACTTTCCTGATTGGTCTATTCGACTCATGGAAGGAGTGGACAACCCGGATTCGTTAGTTCCGGAAATCTTCCACATCAGCATCATTCCGGGAGTCATTCCTTTTAAGGCTAGTTTTTTTTTACTATAGAAGGATATGCTTTAAATAATGCGCACTTTTGTTTTTTGTTTTTTAAAAGATGTCACACTTTTTACGTGAGACTTATTTTTAAAACCGTATGTTATTAACAAAAAATTTATGTTATTAAATCAACACTTGTAACACATTTTATTTTGTTATTGCTTTTGTGGCAGCGCAATTTTCTAGACTTTATTCTATTTATGTCAGAATATTTTTACTTTCTTCTATCTTCAATAGAAGAAAGTATTATAATCGAAATTTTTTTCGACTTCCGGTTTTCGACGGATTTACACGTTTTAGGGGTCAGAGATTCCAAAAAACATGTTTTTACAAAATGTCTGTCTGTCCGTGTGTCTGTGTGTATGTCGCCATTCTACCATTAAAAAGTGTATGAAGTTATGCATAGAATTGAATTAAATTTTTTGTGAATGTTTTTGGCTGTGGCAAGCAGGTCCTCCTTCAGTTTTGAAATATTCCGCCGGAAGGGGGCGCTGCAATCACGATTTTTGTGCCATTTTCAATATTGTACCGACCAAAAGTATATGAAGTTATGCATCGCATTGAACCAAATTTTTTGTGTAAGTGTATGGGCATGGCTAGTTGGTCCTCCCTGAATTTGAAAAAAATCCACCGGAAGGGGGCGCTGCAATCACGATTTTTGTGCCATTTTCAATATTATACCGACCAATATGAAGTTATGCATGGAATTTAACCAAATTTTTTGTGTAAGTGGATGGGCATGGCTAGTTGGTCCTCCCGGAATTTGAAAAAAATCCGCCGGAAGGGGGCGCAGCAATCACGATTTTTGTGCCATTTTCAATATTGTACCGACCAAAAATATATGAAATTATGCATCGCATTGAACCAAATTTTTTGTGTAAATGTATGGGCATGGCTAGTTGGTCTTCCCTGAATTTGAAAAAAATCCGCCGAAAGGGGGCGCTGCAATCACGATTTTTGTGCCATTTTCAATATTGTACCGACCAAAAGTATATGAAGTTATCCATGGAATTGAACCAAATTTTTTGTGTAAGTGGATGGGCATGGCTAGTTGGTCCTCCCTGAATTTGAAAAAAATTCGCCAGAAGGGGACGCTGCAATCGCGATTTTGTGCCATTTTCAATATTGTACCGACCAAAAGTATATGAAATTATGCATCGCATTGAACCAAATTTTTTGTGTACGTGTATGGTTATGGCTAGTTGGTACTCACTGAATTTTAAAAAAATCCGCCGGAAGGGGGCGCGCAATACCGAATTTTATGCCATTTTCAATATTGCACCACCTAAAAGTGTATGAAATTATTTGTAGAACTGAACTAAATTTTTTGTATATGATTATTTTTTGGTAAGGCAAGTAGGATCTCCCTGAATTAAAAAAAGTCTGCCTAGCATTCTATTGTCCATCGGCTCGTGCAGAGTCGGAAAATCGTTTTTACTCTGTTAATTGACTAAAGCAAATATTTAAAATGAAAATCAAAGTTGGTATTGAATTAAAAATATTAAAGCATTAAAATGAGTAACTATTTTTTTTTAAATATTAAAATGTACGTATGAGATAGAAGAAAGTTTTGGGATTGGCACGTCCAACTAGTTTTTCTTATTTTTGAAATTTCCCACCTTTAAATTATGAAACTTTTTTATGAAATATAAAATTTTTAAACTTATAGAAAGTTTCTAAGTCATATATTTTGTAAACTACCTTCTAAACATTTTGTTTTCAGAGAAAGATTTGAAAATATGACTTTTCCAATCATTGGCTTAGCCAGGAGTTTTTTTCGAAGGGGCTCCAAAATTTTCCTTCAGGGTAACTTGTCATCGCAAATAGTGGCAAAAAATTCGTTTAAAACCGATCTTCTTACAAGCAGATGTAATTTTACAGTATTTTTTTCGATGGGGTTATGGAATATTTTTATTTAAGACGATTCTCTGTTATAGACAAGTTTCCTAAAATTTCGTTGTACTTATAAAAATACACTTTAGTAAAACCTGACAAAATGGCCTTTATCAATAATGGAATGCTGTCTTAAACAGAAGTATGACTTAATCTTGATATTATCCCTTAGGATTAAACTTGCTGAAAACTTGTCTGAAAAAGGATTGTAGTGCTTTTTAGCGATTCTGTCTTACAGGTTTTAATGTACTTATATGGAGTGAAACCTGTGAAATCTGAATGTTTCTATAACAGAATCTTGCTTCAAACGGATGACTTTTCAGGATTCCGACGAAACAAACATTAGATCTTATTAAGGTATTGTATCTCAAAAGCATAATATATATATATATATATATATATATATATATATATATATATATATATTTTTTTTTTTTTTTTTTTTTTTTTAACGGCAGCCTGTTTAAAATGGAATTTTCTTCCAATCTCTCGGAATCCCGGGACAGAATTAATAGGATCGACTGGAAATGTTTATAAATAGTAGAAGTTTTGCGAATAACTTTAAGGTTTATTGCTAATTTTTATATTTAAAAAACAGCATTTTAAAAATAAAGTAATATCAATTTCTATTATTGCAGCTTATAATATATAATAAAGTAACATTAATATTTTTCTAGACAAGGATTTTACAAGTACTATGATATAAAAAACGGAGCGTCTGAAGAATTAAATGCATTTAAATCAAATTCCATGTAGCATAAATATTTGTTTAAATTAATTTTACGATCTAATAGCAATCTCCATGTTTAATTTCTTCTCATTGATTTAAGAGCTTGTGCTGAAGTAGATATTTTATAATGAGTTCAATAAATGCAGGTTTTGTTAGCCGATAATTTCGCATGAAAGTTTCTGAGATTAGATTTCAATCTTTTAGGAAATGATTAAAATAATTTCGACTACAGAAACTAGAAATGCAGCAGGTGCATTCAACAAATATAGTTCATGTAGAAACTATAGTTTGGTAACAATTGTTTAAAACAATCACAATTCTTCTGTATTTAATGTTTCATCATTTTTGATACCGTATTTGATCTCAATAGTTGTCAGGGGCCTCGCTAAGGGGGGGGGGACAGGGGGGGAGCCTCCCCCCCAAACATTCCCAAATGTTGTTACACTTGGCAAATTTCATTAAAATTTTAATAAAAACTGTAATATATTTCCTATTTTTAGATAGAAGTTGCAAAAGTTACAACTCTAATTGGGAATATTATTGAACTTTTCACAAATAAGAACTGTATTACATTTTCTAAATATGGTAACTTGGCAAAATTATGAAACAAGTTGGCAAATATGAAAATTTGACTTGGCAATTTGAGGTCTTCTCCCCCACCAATAAAAAGTCTTAGCGATGGCCCTGATAGTTGTTACCTATGTGCCTATATCTGATCGACTTTAAGTATGTTACATTTTTGTAACAATTTTATTTGTGATAAATTAGCATTTGTTTTTGAAGCATTAGGTTATGTAAAAAAATAATGGTGGCTTCTTTTATTTTACTTTGCACTCAATTCAAATTTAGGTGGTTCAAAACAGCCTTAGGGCATTTTACAAATTCAGCAATAAGCTCTAAGCTTTGTTATGTGGATTAGCTTCAACTTACGCTTTCAATTTCTCATTGGGAATGTCATCCATGACCTTCACCATACACAAAATTATCATTGCCATCATGAATATTCTGGAAGCAATGTTTATCTGGGCTTTCAGATAGGTAATATTGTACTTCTTGATTGAGCGTGCTCGTAGCGCTGTCGCAAACCGCACGTATTCGTACTGAGTAACGGATATTCTCTCTAATACAGCTTACCGAATCGTTAAGTTCGATTTTTACTCGTTAGTCGTTAGCGCACCTATGTACTGAGGAACTAAATGAAACAAATTTCATAGGTTCCCTTCATTTCGTGATTCAAAAACGGCACCGGTAGTCTGACAGGGAAAGATAAGAGTTGGTGTTCGGATTTTAGAGTCGGAATCAGTTTTTCCCGTAATAGTATCGTATACGGATTTTTCATTTAGTCATTATATTGCTTTATTTATCATTCGCCAAAAATGTACGTATGAAGTTGGAGGAAAGTTTTTGAAGTAACGTGGTCAATAACAGAAAGAATGCTTATTGATGAATGATTGCTAAGAAATTGTTTGTTCTCTCAAAGGTTGTACGTTTTATCTTACAGATAAGAAGGGTTACTTGCATTTTGAAAACATGGACAAAATAATTGATTTTTCTTTCTTTCTTCATTGTTTGTTTATTTCTTTTTTTCCCAAGAGATTATTTACATTTCCATGTATGTATTTTTAGGAGGAAACCATCAATTTATGCAATAAAGAGATTGTGTTTATTATTTAAAATTTTAATTAAACTAATTTTGTATTAATTGTGCATTTAATCTATTAAATTTCTCATACTTTAAAGTAAAAAGAATGGAATCTTATAATAGAATAAAATATTCTTTATAGCGGTATTTAAAGAAGGATAAAGTTTTACTGGGCAGTTCTTGAAAACATTTGATTATATTTTGAACTTCTCTTTATAGGTGTACGGTTTCTGCGGGTACTTTAGATGAACTGGGAAGGTAGGAGGGAGGAGAGGACACTAAGCGAAGGGACCACTTGATTTTTCGCGTATCAAGTGGGTTGAACTGTCTCAATCGACCGGTCTTCTCTTTGTTTGGGAGCTAGGCTGCGTGACGTGCATGGGCAGTGCGCAGTTGTGACTGGAAGCATCTGGAAGTGCGAGGGGGAGGCGTGGTCGACCCTTGTAGTAGGCTGTAAAGGTTTGCGAAGGGAACCCACTTGCATAATTTCGCATGACCACCCGTTACTCAAGGCATCAACGGCCCAAACCGCCGAAGGGACACCCCTTCTTACCGAAAAATGAAAAATGCTATTCGATTTCACATCGTTGCTATTGCCATCAAAATCAATTTTATGATTTTATGCATTTTCCTAATAAAGAGAGGATCAACTTTAATAATCACTGATTTAATTTTTTAAATAGATGCTGTTGGGTAAAGACCCCTTAGCTTCAGGTTCAATTTTATACAACGCGGTGGATTTTATATAACGGTGGATTCTATATAACGGTCCTTAGTTCTTGAGAATCAGGGGGGAAGGTCTAATATTATGATACAATTTAAATACTAACTTTGAAACGAAAGGGCATGATTGATCATGGCTCAGCTGGTATAGAGTTTCCAAGCTGGCAAGTGGACTCGAGATCGATGGTCAGTAGCGTCATGCTTGTTTGTCGCATTTTTTGTTTCATAATTTATAATTTAATCATCTTTATTAAAAATATTAATGTCATACCTTAACTGCAATGTTAGCATATTTAAACATTAATTTAAAATTTTTGATTTTAAACCATTATTTCTCATTATTTAAGGAAATTAAGAAAAAATTCAATCTATTATAGAATAATAGAAATTCCAAAATTTGTTGTAGTGTCATATATTTATAATAAAATAAAACATATTTAAGTAAAAATAAAAGCAGAGGAAAAACGAAATAAATATAAGCAAAATAATTCAAAGAGCAATCATACGTTTTACAATATTTAAAAAACTTTAATATGCAAAAAAAGATAATAATTTAATTCTTATGCTCATTTTTAATATAATTACGTTAATTAATTTAAAAACAGAGTAATTTTATCCCCGTATAGCCTTCCCTTGTTAAGGCAATATATAAATGATGTTTTTAAATCATGAATTGACACAGTTGTTCAATATCATTGCACTGATAAAGAATGTATGAAATACATTTTAAAAATGATTTAAAAAAAATAACAATTTTGCATTTATTTATGATGTTTCATACATTTATTTAGTTACAGAAAAAGGTAAATAGGTTAAAATTAGAATTGATATACAATATAATTTTTAAATAACATTGAGATTATTAAATTATAATTAAAAGTATATTTGAGGAAAAAATAAGGAAAACAAAAGGAATGCATCCCGGCTTCGAACCTGGACCTGTTGGATGATTGTTTGCTGCTTATCTGACTAACAAGGAAAGTCTCCATACTGGGCATACTCAGATTTTTTTGAAAAAAATACTAATTAAGCTACTCATGTATGTAATAAAGGATCACTGCAAATTACCGGCGGAATTACAGAAGAAAACATGTAAAAAAATAAAATACTTTCGAATATTTGGCGTGAAAAGACAAAAGTGTCACTCGATTTGGCGAGCAGCACTTTACCCCGCCAAAAGCAAACGATTTTAATGCAACTGAAAACTTTTGGATTTTTAGAATCCGCGTAAATGGTGTTTGATGAATTTAAACATAAACAATGAGAGAGTTTAATATATTTTATACATATATATGTTAAATTGCATATGTATACATTATTTGTTGCTATAGTTATTTAATTTACCTTTGGAAAAAAAACATTTTCATATATAAAAAATTCTTATTCAGTAAAATTATTTTCAAACATTTAAGCGTATTTAAAAATCAAAGCTAAATGTTTCCATAGCAACAAAATGGAATTGACAATGCTCAACTAGACTTTGAACTTGAAACAATTTTAATTCATTTAAATTTGAAATTCATTTCAAATCTCAAATTTTGATGGTTAAATTTGAATTAAATACATATAAATATCAATATAACGAAATTATACTTAAAACAAACAAAAACAAATATATTTAACTTATCTAAACACACTGAACATGAAACTTTTTTCCTTTAAAATGCATTTGACATAAAAAAAAAGAAACATCTTCTGAAATTGCTTTTCATCGCCACCTGATGATAAATCGCCAAATAACGAAATTTTCATTATTTTTTTACGGATAGGGAACGGAGGTTCCGCCGAATTTTTTTTTTTACAATCGTATATATCTTCAAGAGAAAAACATTCTGTAATTTTTTCAGATTTTTTGAAGTATGCCCGTATGGAGACCTTCCTTGTAAGCTACGACCACGTACACTAGTTCTTTTCAAAGAAAGGTATTTCAGTTGTGTCATTATATTAGACCCCTTGTTTCTCAAGAACTAAGGAGAGTTGTATGAAATCCATTCAACTTGAAGCTAAGAGATTTGTGCGCTACAACGTATATTAAAAAATCCCTGTCGGCTTGGCCTACAGGCGGAGGTAGATTTCGAAGAGTGCTCATTTCAACAACAAAAAATAAAGTATGATTACAGATAAACCCAGTTTAATAACTTCATTTGGCCGCTTATGAAAAATTTTTAATTTAATTTTTCTGCAAGAACTGGTTTTATCAGAATCATCTTAAGCGGAATTCAGCTCAAATGCCCATTTTCACAACACATTTTGAAATATATTCTGAATTTATTAAAAAATCGATTAAAACAGCGCATTATATTCCCTAAATAACAAAAAACTACCATTTGAATGCGTTTGAGGGTAAAATTGAATTTAAAAATGAGTCATAAAGTAACCGATTTGTTATTTGAATACATCCTTAATACTTTAATCGTGATCGCTTCGGAAAATTTTGTGCGAAATACTCACTTTGACAGCATTTTTGAAAATATATTCTATCTTTATCAAAAAACTGGCCAATGCGTCACAGTATATAGTTCCTAAATAAGAGGATCTGTAAATTGGATGCGTTTGTGAGCGAAAATGGATTTTAAAACGAGTCATAAAAAACGCAATTTGCTATGTGAAAACTTCCTTAAATTTTCAAATCGCGAAGACTTCGGGAAATTCTGTTCAAAATACCCTTTTTGGTAGCCTTTTTCAAAATATATTCTGTCTTTATCAAAAAATCGATCAATGCATCACATTATATAGTTCCTAAATAAGAGGATCTGTAAATTGGATGCGCTTGAGAGCAAAAATGGATTTAAAAACGAGTCGGAAAAAACGCAATTTCTTATTTGAACACTTCCTTAAATTTTCAGTCACGATGATTTCGGAAAATTCTGTTCAAAATACCCTTTTTAGTAGCCTTTTTTTAAATATATTCCATCTTTATCAAAAAACTGACCAATGCATCACATTATATAGTTCATAAATAAGAGGATCTGTAAATTGGATGCGTTTGAGAACAAAAATGGATTTAAAACGAGTCAGAAAAATCGCAGTTCGTTATTTGAATACTTCCTCAGATACTTAAACACGATGACTTCGGCAAATTCTGTTTAAAATACCCTTTTTGGCAACCTTTTTCGAAATACATTCTGTCTTTATCAAAAAATAGCCAATGCGTCACATTATATATTTCCTAAATAAGAGGATCTGTAAATTGGATGCATTTGAGAGCAAAAATGGATTTAAAAACGAGTCAGAAAAAAACGCAATTTTTTATCCGAATACTTCCTTAAATTTTCAGTCACGATGACTTCGGGAAATTCTGTTCAAAATGTCCTATTTAATAGATATTTTTTTTGAAATATATTCCGTCTTTATCAAAAAACTGACCAATGCGTCACTTTATACAGTTTCTAAATAAGAGGATCTACCATTTGGATGCTTTAAAATAAAAAATTAATTTAAAAATGAGTCAGAATATAAGCAGTTTGGATTTGAAGTTTTTTCTCCAACTCCTATTTTTTTAAATTTATTTTTGCTATACGAATTGTTCCTATGAAAAACTTGTCAATATAAAAGTTGTAGATAATATTGAGAAGATGTAAAATAAATTTAATTAGATTTGATAGCTTAAAAATTGATGGAGATATAGATTTTTTTCTTTTTTCACCCCCCTTTTTCTTTTCGTTTTTAATTTTTTTCATCGGTAAAAGTTGGTCCTATCAAAAACTTGTAAATACCAAAGTTTTAGATAATTTTGAAAACATTTATAAAAAATTAGTTGGATTTAATATCTTGAAAATTGACGAAGTTATGAATTTTTTTCTCCCAAAAAACCTATTTTTTTTTCGCCTCTTGAGCCCATTTCTAAATTTATCAAAAATCTGTCAAGCATAAACTTTTTGTCTATTTTTAAGAAGTAATATAAACTTTAAACCGATTCGATATCTATTTTAATTAATAATTTATGACGTTTTTTCGATTTTCACAAAACCCTTCCCTATTTCCACCCCCTTGGACCGATTTTGCCCATTAACGAACTTAGCCGAGATTTTATACCCCTTGATTTTATGTATCAGTTTGGAAGAGATTGGAGCAAAACTGCAGAAGTTACTGTGTCCACAAGAAAGTGATATATATATATATATATATATATATATAGGGCGAGAGAGAGAGATAGATAAACTTTTTTACTAATGGTAGTTTGGGGTCTAGGGGTCATGATCGGCGTAGATCTGCAAAATCTTCTCAGAAATTCCAACATTGGTGCGAACGCAATAGGTAGTATTTCATACGAAATCTACCTACACTGTAAAAGAAAGGGTCGATCTACTAAAAAATTTAGTGATCCTTGTAATTACTAAAAAATTTTTAGTAATCTTACTCGGTTACAAGAAATCTGTAAGAATTACTAGAAAAAAGCTAGCAACGAATAGAGTTAATAGTTTTACATTTTTAATAGCTATTACAAAACTCACTTGGGGTGGCCGTGATAGCCTAGTGGTCATAGCACCGAACTCCAGGTTGAAAGTACCTGGTTCGATGCTGGCGGCAGCCAAATATGCACCGAATGTATGCAATGTAAGTACTTGTTAAATAAAAGGATTATGAAAATCCTGTCGTAGCAGTTACCATGAGTAATGATCTATGAACTTTCCCTCCCCTTTAGAAACTTGTCAAAATAGAGCAGGTAGCAATGTTTGGTGCTGCCATCTATTGCGGCTTTGCCGAAAATCTTCCGTTTCAGAATATTCCGTCTTTTTCTCCACTGGATGCAGCTAGAAAGAGGCTCCTGCCCTTCGGGCATACGTAATGGTTACTAAAAATAATTTTGGAGCTATTACTAAAATTTGCTTGGTGGCTCATACTAAAAAGTTTTAAGTTATACAAAAAATTCTTTTGTTCAGTTTACAAAAGAAATATTTGTTTTACTTGCAAAAAAATGTTTGTAATGGTTACTAAAAAATTCTGTGGAATACAAATTTACTGAGAAATTTTTAGTAACCTCTTGAATTTTTTTTACAGTTTAATAATAAGAATCTGTGATTTTCAAAGTTGGCCGTCTCCTTTTAAGTCTATGAATGTGTTAGAAAGTTTTGTGATGTTAAGTGGGGGAAAATATGTTTTTGAGAGCTGCTTAATGTTAGTTTCCGTTACCGGCAGATTTCGTTGTCGCATGTTTTACTGGTTTCATAAAGCAGCAGACATCTTTATTAAGATACACAGTTACTATTTTTCCTTTTAATACATGCAATAATATACAGGGTGTATCTAAACTATTGTTCAAAACTTTAAGGAGTGATAGTACACATCAAGACAAATAATATTAAATGGGAAACTAAGGGTCTCAAACGTCTTCCGTAGAGATAAGCGCCATCAAAATTTTGGGTCCAAAATTTTAAATGATTATAAAAAACGGAAAAATTGGTCGATTCGTTTGCGGTTTTCACGAAAATTATTCTTTATGCCAGTATTGTCTTGAAAATAAATTATAAAGATAAATTTCAAAAAATGTTGATAGAGGGCCCTTTAGACTTTGGAGTAACGTACAACTATTTTTTACCGTCATTTTTTGCATCTCATTAAATTTTTTTAGAAGCTCAGACATAAACTTAAATTTTGTGCTGGAAATCTGAATCGTTGAGAAAAGGTTAAGTAGCGCAAACTGAGATGTGTTCAGTGGGGGTGGGAAGGTTCAAATTTCAAATGATTGTACAAAACGGAAAAATTGGTCGATTCGTTTGCGGTTTTCTCTAAAACAATTCTTTATGTCAGCATTTTCTTGAAAAGAAATTTTAAAGATAAATTTCAAAAAATTCCGTTGGCGCCTTAAACTTTAGGGTAACCAACAACAATTTTTAACTGTTATTTTTTGTATCTAATTAAATGCTTGCAAAAGATTAGATTTAAATTTTGAGCTTAAATTCTGGATCGTTGGGAGGGGTTAAGAACCGCAAGCTGAACTGTGGTCACAGGAGTTGAAATGTTACCCTGCCCACCATATGAACACAGTTCAATTTTTCGCTACTTAATTGCTCACAACGATTCAGATTTTGAGCTCAAAATTTTAGTCTAAGCTTTTAAAACATTCATTTAGATAAAAAAAAATAACGGTTAAAAATAATTGTTGGTAACTCTAAAGTTTAAGGTACCCTTTAACGGAATTTTTTGAAATTTATCTTTAAAATTTATTTTCAAGGAAATACTGACATAAAGAATGGTTTTAGAGAAAACCGCAATCGAATCGACCAATTTTCCCCTTTTTTATAATAATTTGAAATTTGAACCTCCCCACCCCCTTGAACACAGTTCAGTTTGCGCTACTTAACCACTCTCAACGACTCAGATTTTCAGCTCAAAATTTAAGTTTATGTCTAAGCTTCTAAAAAAATTTAATGAGATACAAAAAATAACGGTAAAAAATAGTTGTACGTTACTCTAAAGTCTAAAGCGCCCTCTATCGACTTTTTAAAAAAATTTATCTGCATAATTTATTTTTAAGACAATACTGACATAAAGAATAATTTTTGTGAAAACTGCAAATCAATTGACCAATTTTTCTGTTTTTTTATAATCATTTGAAATTTGAACCTACCCACTCCCATTGGACACAGTTCAGTTAGCGCTTCTTAGCCACAGATTTTGAGCTCAAAATTTAAGTTTAAGTCTAAACTTCTAAAAAAATTTAATGAGATGCAAAAAATAACTGTAAAAAATAGTTGTTCGTTACTCCAAAGTCTAAAGCGCCCTCTATCGGCATTTTTTAAAATTTATCTTTATAATTTATTTTCAAGACAATACTGACATAAAGAATAGTTTTAGTGAAAACCGCAAACGAATCGATCAATTTTCCCGTTTTTTATAATCATTTCAAATTTTGGACCCTAAACTTTGATAGCGCCCATCTCCTTCGGAAGACGTTTGGGATCCTTAGTTTCCCATTTAATATTATTTGCCTTGATGTGTACTATCACCCCTTAAACTTTTGCCCAGTAGTTTAGATACACCTTGTATACTTATTGAAACAGAATCACGAGAAATCATTGAAACATTTCATTTTAGACAGATTTTCCGTCTCATAAGATGAAACTGCATTGTATAATTTTCAAGAAAATTTATCTTGGATTTTCCATTCAATGTAAAATTATATTTTCATAGGGTGAATTTATTTATTATTATATTGTAATTGTTTACTTTTTTCAAATATCCGATACAGAAAGGTTTCTAGCAAAATTCCATTATGTGCTTAGGTAACGATAACGAATTGTAATCTCATGTACACTGTAAAAAAAAAAAAATCTGTGAAGGTACTAAACATTTTCTAGGAAACTGGGATTCCAAGAACTTTTCATGTGACGATAACAGGAAAAATTCATGTAATCGATTCTGAAACTTGAATTTTTGCTGTTACCGTTACAGGAAAAGTTCTTGGAATCCCAGTTTCCAAAAAAAAGTTTAGTACCTTTGCAGATTTTTTTTTTTTTTTTTTTTTTTTTTTTTTTTTTTTACAGTGTACGGTATACAGCTTAGCTGATATACGGTATAGCAGTGAGTAGATTTGCTGCAGTCTTGTAATATTATATTTCATATGAAGTTTTTTAAACGTCCAGGTTTATAGTTTATGAAATTTTAAATCACTACAGATATATAGATTTCATATTTATTTTTAAAAATAGTTAAAACTAACCAAGGAACTCTCTTGAAAATTAGAGAATACACTGAATATATATGTACTAATACTTACGATTATTTTGTTTTCTAAAAAGTAACAAAAGTAACGAGTAACGAGTATTTTCTACAGGTAGTGAGTTTGAAAGTAACGAATGCATACGGTTACTCATTTAGTCGTTACTTTTATAGCACTAATGAACTGGCATACATGTGAATGTGATATAAAAACAGCATTGTCGAAACTCGAAAAGTTGTTCTTTCGGGAATATTAAATGCACGCAAGAAATTTTTAGCATTATTTTTTTATTTTATAATAATCACTGAATATCATTTATTATATAAAACAAAAATAACTATCCAAAATTTCTAGCATGCATTTACACTTTCCGAATAAAAAATTCCTGATTAGCCAACTCTGATCGAATTTCTACTGCATTAGATACTCATATGATTGCACATTTTTAATGACTTTTAGAAGGTTTATAAATTCTTTAAAGATAAAAAAAAGGTTTTCTTTGTACAATCCTTTTAAATAAAAAAGGAGTCCAAATAACTGCATTCAAGAAGCCGTATAATGGACCGTAAACCCTGATTCATAAAGAAAGTAACAGTTGAAAAGAAAACTTTTTTTGAGTACTGCCTGACATTCTTGTGTATTATTTAACTGTGTTAAATCCGGAAGAATGTTTTCGATATATGCGTTTAAAAATTGTTTATTTAAGAAAAGAAACTAAATAACAACAACAACAAAAGGCAATCTTTTGTATCATTACTTTAACCCCTTCGCGACGGGAGCATTTTACGAAATTTTTAATGTTTTGGCACTGGTTTTAATTTTTAAACACTGGTTTTAAGAAATTTGTGTGGTTTTTTAAATCGAGAAAGTGCTCCGATTAAATAAGAAAAAAATTACGGTATAATTTTACTGATGGTGATAAACACGGATTCTTAAGCCTATTTGCGGCACGTATACGTGTCGCTCGTCCCCAAGGGGTTAAAGATCCCCATCGATCAAACCAACATTTGTCATCAATGGAAGCAAATGTTGGTTAAACGTCTCTTGATACTTTTTAAAATATTTTCAGCCTTTTAGAAAGCTAGAGAGGTCTGGTCACATTGAATCCAAATGCCCTCTATAACAGATTTACCGCCTTGCTGCTTTCTGAAAAATGCCTTTGGTTACTTTCGTAAATCATGCCAACACGCGTTCCAAACATCAGGGCAATGTAAGTTTCACCTTTTCTCATCGCTGAATAAATCAATAAACGTTTGTTTCAGTATGGCTCCTGTCTTTCATACCAGTTTATTCTTGCATGTTTGTGATGTAATTTGAGAGACGGTTTGCTAAAAATTTTCTTTAGTATGATGTAATCACACTCTTTAATATATCTGTGTACAGTGTCTTTGGACACCTGTACATCGAGATTATTTTTAATTTGCCGTAAAGACATATTTTGTCTAGACACCAATCTCTATATTCTCCGATCAGTCTGAACAGTCGTCATACGTGGTCGTTCACATCTTGGTTTCCTCTTAAAATTATCATTTCTAGAGAGTACTTGATACATATCTCGCTTTGATTGATTTAAAACTTTTGCAATTTCAGACACAGTTTTATTTTGAGACTTCAATTTTAAAACTTTAAAAATATTTTGTGAATTTTTTTTACATTTTGGCATTTTAAAAAATAGATGAAATAATTTCTCTACCTTTAATATTTTTATAAAAATGCAGTACGGTGTCATACAACGTCATTACACACGGCCAATCCCGTGTTTCTAAGAAAAAACATTGCATAAAGTGCTTAAACTTTTGAGGCAGCGTTCATTCAAAGAAAAAGAAAAATGAAATAAAAATAAATACATACATTTTTTATTTTAACCATACAAAATGACTTATTTTATTTCGCTTAAATGTCGAGTATTTATTGTAAATTAACATAAAATATTTTCTTCAATTATTTTAAATTTGATTTGCAAAGAGCTTAAATGTCGAGTATGTATTGTAAATTAACATAAAGTATTTTCTTCAATTATTTTAAATTTGATTTACAAAGAGCTTAAACTTTTGAGACTGACTATGTTAGAATTTTTTTATTTGCATAATGAAGTACATTACTTAAGTTATTTTTAATAGATGCAAACCAACGTAGAAATATTTATAATAGCAAGTCATGAGCTTCTCTATGCCATCTATGTAGAAAAAGGTCGCCTGCTGTGCTAATTATTTGATTATGAAATAAATAGGGAATTTCAGAAAAATTCAATGGCAATTTCGTAATGATTAATCTTAATACAGAAATTAATACAGAATAAGGTTAATTTTGGCGAAAAAAAATTAAATTTGTAATATATATATATCCTTATATATATTATAAATGTGAAAGTGTGTCCGAAAATTGGACTGAACTTGGCCTCAAAACGGATAGATTAATGTCTTTGAATTTTTGTATATAGATAGATTATTGACTTGAAATGAACATAGGCTAATTTTTATTTATTTTATTCAAATATTTTTCTTAATAATTCAAAATTTCACTATTTTTCATACAGAATAAATTGAAAAATTTTCCATAATATTTAATCATCTTTCTTTTTTCGTTGCCAAAAAATAAAAAAACCGGAATAATTATTTATCTTCTGTAATTAATTTTCAACTGAAAGATTTTCACGTGATAAAACAAAATGAATTAAATAAATGGACCCTATTCTGTTTTTCGGTTCGAGGTTAAAACCGCAATTTTACCAATTGTGACGTCAGAGGAATACTGTTTTTCTTCTTATATCAGGCAGACGATTATGTAAAATTTCTTTTACACTTAGAAGACTTCACAAGAATATAACTTCACACTTTACAAGAAAATAAATATTTTAGTAGTTTTTCCAGATATTAATCCGTAATCAAAATGAACCTTTTTCTTTCTTTCGGTTCGAGGCTATACAATTCAATTTTTTACCAATTGTGACGTCACAGGACTACTTTCCATTAAGAATTTTAAACTTATCAATGTAACGTCATATCTGAAACAAAGTATAAGTTTTCAAGTTTTCATTTTAATAACACAATGTAATTTAGAGTAAGTGCTAAAAAGAGACGACTGTGACGTCACATATTAAAAATAAAATAAATATGCTCTGATATTGTAATGAAATGAGATTGAATTATGATATCAAAAGTTATTATTTAAAGAAAATTAAGTTTATCGTCTGAGCGTGGTTAGTATAAATATTTAATTTTAAAATGTAATAAGTTTTTTAAAGATTAAGTATTAAATGATTAGAAAATGTTAATAATTTATACATATCGTAAATAACGTAATGATCAATGAAAAATACTTTTTACCATTTTTAGAAAGTAAGAAAAACTCAACTAATAATTAAAAAATATATTTTTGTGTGTTAATTCTTAAAATTGTTCAATTCTTCAAATATAAATAAAAATCACTTTAAAAATGTACTATCAGGCTTAAAATCTAAAGATTTAATGTAATTGTGAGAAAATACATTCCCTCAGTCAATATCTCAATTTCGCATAATGCGCTTGAAGTGTGCTGGAAACAGGTTTGTAAATGGATATTCCACTTTTTTTTTAGCTCTTAAAAAGTAAAAATATGTTGTCACTTTTAAGAATATATTTTTACAATAAATTTCTATAAATTTTTATGGTATGCAAAACATATATGTACAAATTATACAAAAATGCCACCTAAAACACAGTTTTGAAGTAGATTTTTCCTAACACTGTTTTTTTTTTTTTTTTTTTTTTTTTTTCCGTTTTACGGAAACTACTTCCATTTTGACACTTTCTAACATGGTCTAAAAGTGTTTACGACTTCAGCCTGTCTGTATACCGGATGCCGAGTGCTGGGGTCTGCCGTCTGTTTGTCCGTGTTTCAACTTGAGTAAATATAGTAGGATTCATACGAAAATAACTTACGTTATTGAGTTTTGCCATAGCATGTGCGGCATTGAAAATGCGCCAGGTAGCAATTATAGCTGAATCACAGGAGCACTCATAAGGAGACTTTACATTATGGTTTAAGGAGGAAAAATCATTTTTGGTGTATTTTGATAATGTTACATAATTTTAAATGTAATGAAATTTACATGCATTTTTAAGGTTCACAAGAACATGGTTACCATTGAATATGTTAAGTGTAGTACTTATAGTGTGCGTACAGGGAGCTCAAAAGTATTTCAATATATAATGGTCTGTGAAGAAAAACCATTTGCAGCGCATTTTAATAATGTTATTTTATTAAGGTTATTTTAATAATATTGAAATTGATATCAGTTTCTGAAATGCACTAAAACAGGATTTCTATAGAAAATGGGGTGAAAAGATTTAACATTCATTTACAAGATCACAGAAAAATGTTCGGTACTATAATAGTCCACGGGGAAAAATATTCTCAGCGTATTTTAATTGCGTTGCATTATTTCAAACATGATGAAATTAATATACTGAGATTAATCAATACAATGATAAATACTGAAATTTACTACAATATGCTTGCAGTTAAGTATGATTTGCATCACATTTGTTGTTCATTTACACAGACGCATAAAAGATTTTGGACCTGTGTCCAGATCTCAGATATTGTATCCAAAGTATGGTCTATTAGAAAAGAATGCTGAAGAGCTTTTACAATTATCGTATGTATTTTAAGGAAAACTAATGCATCCTGAAGCTCAGCTACATTTAGTATAATAAGAGATGTTTGTAGAATTTGAATAAATCATCTATCGGATTATACAATAAACTGGATATATGGTCACCTGTGCAATAGCGATTCCCGGAAATATGAATTCAATAATTTTAATCGGGTTTTTTGCTTGAATAATTTAAGCTAAATATGCGGTCGTATAAATATTTGCACGTAGTATACAGGACTGTAAAAAAGAATCCAAGTAAGTTTCTGTCTATTATTAGAAATAGCTAAAGGTGAATTTTAATCTTCGTTACACTTTTTCTAACTAAGCAAAATTTTAACATTGTATTTAGAATATTTACAAACACATAGATCATATACACAACTGAAGAAAAGAATGGGCCGGCGAAGTTATGTATTATGGAAATGTTGGATTTTTTTTATTACCTAGATTAGACATATGATTTTTCTTTCTTTGATATGGAATTCTGAAATACACTACAACATTATTTGTGTACAATTGGGGTGCGTTACAGTTGTTCTACAGTATAAGTGGTTGCAATTTCATTTTCGCGATTGCTCATATTATCTAACACATTTCCATTTTATTTGACCGAGTTCTTTAACTCCCTCATAAAAAAAACTACTGCATAGCCTCCTATAAGATATGTGTTATATATATTTTAAATTATTATTAATGAAACGTTTTGTTTAACTAAAGCGTTTATCTTTTTTTTAATGCTACGTGAACGACGTCACGGGTAACAGCTAGTATATATATATATATATATATATATATATATATATATATATATATATAATAAAGAAAGGATCCTACGACGAAGCATTTTAAATATTGAAAATAACAACTGAATATCTACTTCAAACCATAAAAGAACATTAAACATTCTTATATTAAAAAATGTATGTTATTTGAGAGAAAATTTTTACATTTTAATACTCGTAGAATACTTAAGTGAGATTAGTTGGAAATAACGCACATTTTGGTGCTCATTCCTTTTTATCATATATAGTTTCATGATTTGATGAAAATTTTAAAATATCCTTTTTTATGAAAATTATAGCATATTTTTAATGAATTAAAATTTATGAAAATTCAATTGCATTAATTTAAAAAAAAAAAAAAAAAAATATCCAGTGTTGAGAATTTAAGTATACAATTTATTTTTATTAAGTAAAATCATTTAAGCAGACAATTTTTATGCATTTTAAAAGAATTTTATAGCAATTTCTGTCTTTCTTTCTTTTTGTAGAGTGGCAACAAAAGAATTATAAACACATCAGAATAATTGTTAAATTCATTATATAAAGTGGTGTTCGAATTCAACGGTTGAAAATTGAACCAAATAAAACATATTTACTATTCAGAAAAAATTACTATTAGGATTAATTTTACTATGCTTGCCGTGTTTAAAAACAATTTATAAAATGAATTAGTTATGTTATAAAAAAATGCCGAGAAATCATATACTTACTGGTTGGAAATGACGCGAATATGATTTAGCTCTAAAGCAAGATGCTAGATATCAGTGTAAAAAACGACGACAAGATGAAAATAACGTTTTTGCTTATAAAGATGCAAAAATAAGGTAAAAAAAAATATTGTTACTTTCATTTAACTTATGAAATAATGCTTCGCGGATGTAAACAAAGCAGGGATTTTGCTAGTTATAAGTTAAAGCAAATAAAAGAGGCAGGATAATGACAGTTAATAAAAATACTTATTACAATATAATTCGCAATCTGTAAGTCGCAATCACTTGTCTATACAAAAACAAAAAAAAAAAAAAAAAAAAAAAAAAAAAATCAAGACAGTTTCTCTGATGATACCATTGTTCACAGTTGAAATTCAGGGATAATATGACTGTGCCGAATGTTAGAATAATTTATATAATAGTGTAATAGTAAAAGAAAAAAATAACATATTTTTATTTTAATTATTTTTCAGGAAAATACAATTTGGGAAAAGTCTTTACTTTTTCATTTTTTATACTATCTGATAATTTTTAATAATTTAAAAACACTTTTATGCTAAGGTAGAGACATAGGCACACATGGAAAAGATAATTGCCACATAAAAATATTTAAGTGTCAAATAATTATAAATTATATATTTATTCCTATTATATAAATGTAAAAATGTGTGAAAGGCATAATCTAGCATTCCGTTTCATATTTTAACATTTTTCAACATAGTTGAAATGTGTTATGCATTTAATTATTCATTTTATATCTGTACTCTAATTCACATAAATGAAGTCAGATTGTCAGAAAATGGATATATGATAATGATTTTCACTCTGGAATATTCGGTACTGAAATTGAAGCACGTTGCATTAACGATTCATTTACAGTGGCATTCAAAAGAAATTTGTTATATTATGAACTATGGGTAAAATTCATTTGTGGTGTATTTTAACTACACTAATTTAAATGTTACACTATTTAAATTACACTATTTTAAATGTTTTGATATTTATATTGAAGTGTACTAGAAAACACTTTCTGTAAATAATGATGCGCATATACTAATTTACCGTTCATTTATGTTATACACTATTTTATTGGTCTGTAATGATAAATTGGTGCAAATGCGTTTTCAATTGTGATGCATGTTTCTGCATTTAACTATTTTTTGCATATTACATAATGTGTTTAAATTTTATAGATTATTTACAGGGCTGAACAAAAGATCTGAAGAGAATTTCTGTTGACTGATGGAAATTGCCAAACAGGAAATTTTAACTGTGCTAAGTGTTTAATTGAATTAACTTTCAGCATACTATATTGAAGGGATAAAGATATGCACAAACAAATACCGATATTTTTCGTTCTAGACATAGCGGTACTACTCTGTTATCTCGTCGACCAAAATACTATCGCCAAATTATAAGATTAAATGCCAATAATGGATGATCGTGAATGTCAATTCAATGACATTAAATACTGTACACGTGTTTAAAACGTCATTAAAAGATTTTTATTTCGACTTTTTATTTGTATTTTTATTAATATTCTACTAATTATTTGTTTTTTTATTATTTAAAATAAAAATTACGTCAATATGTATAATTTGGCTATTAGTTTGGCGATTTGTATAATTTGGCGAAACCGGTCTACGGGATGACAGAGTTGTACCGACATAGCAATAGCGTAATTTGATTTTCAAATGTTTTAGGAATTTTATAAAATTGTTTATTTAGATATCTTTCACCTTATAAATTGTAACTTTTTTGTTTCAGTATTCTGAACGTGTTGGATAAGCTATGCTGGAAGCATAATTTTCCGTTCTTGTTACACAGGTTTTTTTCTTTATTTTTAAAGCGATAACAGGAATTTCGTTGTTTGAATAATTACCCACATAAGGTTTCCATATACGTTTTACAAGATGTCAAAACAAGTATTATTTTGAGACCATTGCTATCAACAACTTGGCATTAGATTGGCAAATTAGCAATTAATAAACCGTAAGTTAGAATAATAACCATTGCCGAAAATAGGAAATTCTTCTTCAGGTTAAACAATTTACAAACTGATATATGCACGAATTCTTCCCTTTCGATTCTCTTTAGATAAAAAATTTTTTTGTTCGTAAGAATATTACGATAATCACATTTATTAATACGCGCACTTCTTAATAATTACACTTAATAATAACCATATTTATTCTAATTCAAGCTATAGCGTGAACTAAGGTGTTCTGGTTTAATAACGCCAAGTATTAATAATACGCGTAATTATGAAATAATTCGGTAAATGGCACCTATGGGTTCTGCGCAGAAGGGCTCTGAGTCATATAAAAAAATAAATGACCGCAGCTAATTTGTTTTATTTGTAGGTCTTATTGCTTTTAGAAGCAACAAAAATTAATGTTTAATTTAAAATTTGCAAGCTAAGTTCTGTGATGTGAAGAATACATATTTATCAGAAAATACACATTTATTGCATAAATTTGTAGTGCATTTCATGTACTTTCAAAATGTCGCAGAAGATTTTGGATTATGTTAGCGAGATAGTTTTTATTTTAAAATGTACTGCGCAATAAGTATACTGGGATAATAGTGCCAAGGAATGGCGTTATTATCCCGATTCATTTCCTACAGTGGCGGAACATCTGAAGACGATTTATTTTGTGGTTTATGTATGAGAGAGCATTATTGTCATTGTTGAAATGGTTAAATTAAAAAGGAGGGGAGAAGTCCGATACCTAAAAATTGGTCTTTAAAAAAATACTAACGTAAAAGGAATTTTAAACTTTTATAAATAAAACGATTTCAAAATGTAATTCCAATATTTTCAAAATCAGATTTCTATTAAATTCCCACTTGTTTGTTTAATTGAGTTCTAAATTTTAGCTGTCCGCTTTCTAGCGTTTTGTTTTTCAAAATTTTACAAATTTAACCTTTAGCTAAAGTGACAAAATTGTAACATAACTAGAGTGAATAAGTTCGTGAGACCGTAAGATCGAAAGGCGTGAATAATTGATAGGATAGTATTTTTATACAAGACTATTTATAATTAGCAGTAACCTATTAAAAGTCTCCGGTTATAGTACTAAAGCTCCAAATGAAACAAAATTTCGGTAGTGTTTGTAGTTAAACTGAAAATTACAAGTTAAACTATAAAAATTGAAAAAAAGCAGTGATCTGTGAGAGCGGTTACATTAGTTAAAGGTTAGAAGGCGATCAATGATTAAAACTCATAGAGAAGTATTTCTACATTAAACTTTTTGTACAGGATTGATTCTAATTAAATTTAATCTTTCTATTTAAATTTAATTCAAATATTTCTAACAATAGTACGAAGACTCCAAACGAAAGAGAATTTGAGTTCTAATTATAGTTAAACTGGAAATTACAAATTAAACTCTAAATTTGAAAAAAAAAATAGCGTTCAGTGAAATTTCTAACATCAGTTAAAGGTTTATTTTATTGCTAATATAGAGATAATGAAATATAATCACATGAATCATGTATAAAATTTAATAAGGGATATCACAGGGGTATTAATTTTTTTTATCGAAAATCGTATTTAATAAATTAACAAGTAAGAAAAATCATGCTTTAAGCATAGATTATGAAGCACTGTCCAACACTTCATGAAATCTTTAACAAAACTTTGTTAATTAGCGAAATAAGGGGATATAGCCAATGTATTCCAATATTTTTGAACAGCCTTGTATTTGATCTGTTACTTGACTTATATATTATATAATGGGAAAATTTAGTTTAGCAAAAAAGAAGCATAAATTTTTTTTTTGAGCAATTTGTACTAATAAATGGGAAACATACTTGAAAACTTTTGTTCAGCCCTGTAGTTTACCTTGCACGTTTATTACGCGTCAATAAGAAGCTAAAAATAATTTTAAACTAAAAAACTCTTAAAACAACTGAAATCACATTGTTATAAATTATCATTTATAGGTGTCCATGTACACAATTCTTTGTGTGGCCCTATGTCTCATTTTATCTTGCAAACATTTCTTTGTAAATTGAATGCAGTTCAGCGTAAAAATGGTATACCTTATTTAAGAACCATTTTTAAGTAATTTACGCTCATACTCAGTAACGTTGGATAGCTGTTTTAGGTAGCCTTGTATATCAACTATAACACTTATACACACACCCTTTCAATGTACAAAGATTTTGTGAAACTTAAATCGTATATCATAATTAAAATGTATTACATCCATCCATCGGCCATCATCGAAAACATATACAGTCCGTCGGAAGACTATACTATTTGAAATCTTTTGTGTGTCCCTGTAAATGCAATGTACTTCATATTATGCAAGATAATATCGTATAATTTATATTAAGCCTCAGTGACATACATCAATTTTGTTATACATGAAACAGATTAATATATTTAAAAATGTCGCATACTATTCCACCCCTTTACCACAATCCAATGGAATACTTTTGAGTGGCCCAGTAAATGAATAATAGCTATATTTTCACCGCATATTTTATAGAATGCATACTTTAGTACACCTCTTAAATGCATGTAAATTTTAATATGTTTGACAGGGTGTAACATCTTTAAAATGCTTTCGAAACGATTTTTCCCCATAGGCCATAATGTAATGAAAATTTTTTGACTCTCTCTGCAAATAAACTAATCATGCTAGAAACTTCATTTTTAATAGGGTTCGTGCTAGGGTAAACGTCAATAACATACAAAAATTTCAGGGCAATTCGAGTATATTTACAGGAGTTAGAGCACGGACAGACGGACAGACAAACTGAATGCAAAGCACTTTTCAAAGTTTTGGAAAGTGTTAGAAACGTTAAAATTCATTTTAAACGATTTTTCCCCATAGGCCGTAATGTAATGAAAAATTTTTGACTGTTCTTTTAAATAAATTAAACCATGGTAGAAACTTCATTTTCAATAGGGTTCGTGCTCGGATAAATCTAAATATCGTCCAAAAATTTCATGGCAACCTGAGTATATTTACAAGAATTAGAGCGCGAACAGACGGTCAGACGGCCAGACAAACCGAATGCATAAGCGCTTTTCAACTATGTTGGAAAGTGCTAATAAAAATACAAATTTATTAAATCATATAAAGCCGACATTTTATCTTTAGGTTTGCGCGAATCTGCATTAGTGTGGAGTTTACGGGTTAAAAAGTACTTACAAGATTTCTATAACAGAGTTAACAAAATTATTTATTACACATAACTCTACAGTCACCGAAAAAAAAATCTTGACACTTACGATTTTAGACGTTGTTAGAGCGTCGATAGCTTAGAAAAGGACTTCTGAATACGTTGACTAATCGTATTGAATTACTGAACCACTTAGTTAACACACACAAAACAGAACAATTTATTTACATAGTGCTAGAACGATTGGCAGCGGTTGATGCGCTGCGCTTACATCCATTCAACTGGCGGGAAAGGGTCCCGTACATCAACAACATTCTGCGCGCAGCTGCGCCCTCTAACGACAATTGCTATGTGCGGAGGAAACACTCCCCCGGCGATTGAAATGACAGTTTCAATATAATTAAACACATAATTTTGCAAAAATTATCATACAAGAAAATTATGAGACATAAACAGTTACATACACAATAATAATAGGATAAATGCACTATAATGCTAGGTTAATTACAGAAACAATATTTTTGAGAGTTTACTTAAGATAAGAAAGGAAATTTGTTACTCAACTGGTAATATACAGATATCTCTGACATTTCTCTTAAGAATTCGACGATCTGGTAACTGTAAATTTACCGTTCTCACTATGTTATCCCGTCCTTTAAAAACTTCAACTATTTTACCAACTATCCATTTGGTAGAAGGTAAATTTTCCTGCCTTATTAGTACCAAAGTTCCTTTCTGTACATCATCCTTTTTAAATTTCCATTTGCTTCTTTCTTGAAGAGTATTTAAATAGTCTCTTTTCCAAAGTTTTACAATTCTCTGGCTAAATTTGGCAATTTTTTCCCATTTTGATAGCCTGTTTTCACTAATATTGTCTAATTGTGGTTCGGGAATCGAAGTAATCGGTCTGCCAATTAAAAAATGGGAAGGGGTCAGAGTCTCGAAATTTTCAAAATCTGTGGACAGCGGGGTAAGGGGGCGGGAGTTTAAGACGCCCTCAATTTCAGCTAGAATCGTTAAAAACTCTTCCAAAGTTAATTTTTGATCACCTACCCGTTTTAAATGAAACTTAAATGATTTCACCCCCGCTTCCCAGATGCCACCAAAATTCGGAGATTTGGGGGGAATAAATTCCCATTTGATACCTTCATGGGTTAAAAAATTACATAATTCCTCATCGGGGAAGCAAACTAATTTATGCAATTTTTTCAACTCGATGTCAGCTCCAATAAAAGTTTTAGAATTGTCCGATAATATTTTTGCACATTTGCCTCTCCTCCCAAAGAAACGTTTTAGACTAGCTATAAAGGCCTGAGTAGTGAGATCTGAAACAAAGTCTAGGTGTATCGCCTTGGTAGACAAACATACATACACTACGACATACTTATTCAATACACCCTTCCTTTGATTTTTAAATTTAATGGAAAATGGGCCACAATAATCTATACCGGTTACCCCAAATACATAATTAGGTGTTATACGTTCCCTTGGCAAATCAGCCATCATTTGGGAGCTGACTACAGGTTTGTTTTTGAAACAATTCACACATTTATGCACGATTTTGCGGCAATTATTCCTGCCATTAAGCGGCCAAAAATTCTGCCTAACATGAAAAAGCAAGGCTTGTGGACCTAAGTGAAAATATTTCAGATGAAAATAATTCAGTATAATATCCGTTAACTTATGATTAGAGGGTAACACAATTGGAAATTTTGAATTAAATGGCAAGTCTGAATGACTTAAGCGCCCCCCAACTCTAATCAAGCCGTCTTCTCCTAAAAATACATTTAATGAAGCAAGTTTACTTTTACTATGAACTGTCTTACCCTTTTCCAGACATTTTAATTCCTCTGGAAATTCTTGTCGTTGTGCTGAACGAATTATAACCGATTCAGCATATCTTACCTCATCCAGAGTTAATGGTCCACTTCTTCTCTTCTTGGGATGGGAACAGTTAAAATAGAATCTAAAAATAAAACTAATTATACGAATTAATTTAGTAAAATTGTTAGTTAGTGAAAAAATGTCATTAATAATAGAATGTTCAGCAGACAATTTTAGAGCTACTAAACTATCACTAATAATGTTCTTTCTTAGTTCTTTACTATACATCTCTTAATCTGGTATGACTAAAGATTGTTCCTTTTTGCACATATCTAAGTCCTTCAGGAAATTTGGACCAGTCCACCATATAGGATTCTGAACAAGATTTTCGGACTTTATGCCTCATGTCAAAAGATCTGCCGGGTTCTCGGATCCTGCGCAGTAAAACCACCTAGATGAATCTGTCAGTGACTGTATTTCCTTAACACGGTTTGACACAAACGACTTCCACTTATTTGCAGATCCTTTGATCCAGTACAAGGTGATCTGCGAATCAGTCCATAAGTACACAGAAGAGGGTCCCTTGCGATCTAATACCTCTTTGACTTGACAAGTCAAGCGCGCTGCGAGTAATGCACCCAAAAGTTCCAATCGTGGAAGTGATACCTTTTTCAAGGGTGCAACTCTACTCTTAGATGTGATCATATTAATGAAGGATTCATTTCTTGAATTTACTTGTAAATATACGACAGCACCGTAAGCCTTTGGACTGGCATCAGAGAAGGTGTGCAGGATTAATTCGTAATCAGAGTTTTCGGGGAACTGAAAAACATTTCTTGGAATTCTTAGATTTGCTAAATGAGGTAGTTCGGAACACCATTGTTCCCACGTCTTTATAATATCAGGGGGTAATTCTTCATCCCATGACAGATTCCTATTCCAAATTTCTTGTAGTAAACATTTAACTCTAATAGTAAATGGTGATATTAGACCCAGGGGGTCAAATATTTTGCCTATTACTTGTAAGACAAAACGTTTCGTATTTTTTGTCTTGCTCAAAAATTCTAATAAATTTTCAGTTTCCATCAAAAGTATGTCTTGTTTAGGCTGCTACGATAGGCCTAAAACCTTGTATGATTTATTGGGTTCAGAGGACTGAGGTAGAGTGCTAAACCCATTCTTTTCCCACGTTTCCATTACTAGTTCGTTATTCGAAACCCATTTCCTGAAATTCATACTCGCCTTCTTCATAATTTGGTTTGATTGTTGAGAAATTGTCAATGCATCTGAGACAGTGTCCGTCCCGGTCACTAAATCGTCAACATAAATGCAATTTTTTAGTATTTCAGTTACTATTGGATATTCTTTTTCAAATTTACTAAGATGTTGTTTAATTGTAGCTGATAATAAAAAGGGACTTGAATTCAAACCAAAGGTTAGTCTTAGAAATCTATAAATAATAACTTTAAATGTATCACCTGTGATAGGATTGTCGTCTACAAACATAAATCGTAAGACATCTCTGTCTTTTTCATTTATACAAATCTGCAAAAAGGCCTTTTCTAAATCGGCCAAAACAGCAATTTTGTTGAAGCGAAAAAAAATCAATAAATGAAAAATATTTGGGTTAAGATTGATTCCGGAGTCCAAACAGTCATTTAATGATAACTGTCCCGCTTCATGTGAACTCGCATCGAAAACAATGCGACATTTTGTGTATACACTGTCTTGTTTAAACACTGTATGGTGTGGTAGATAGAAAATCGGATTGTTAGAAAATTCTTCGGATTCGGGAACAATTTCAATAAAGTTCATTTTTAAATATTCATCTAAAATTTTACGATAATTGTCATATAAACTTGGATCACGTTTCATTCTTTTTATGAGATTAGAGAGTCTAATTTCAGCTACCTTATAATTATTTTCAAGATTTTCCCAGTCCCGTTTCCACGGGAGACTAACTTCATATCTATCATTTTTGAAACGCAAAGTTTCCCGGAATTTTTCCATTATTTCTTCGGAATTTACACTACTTGGTTGGTCTTTTATACCCAGTTGCCCTAATTCCCAAAAAACTCTCAAATCTAAATCTTCATTTTTTTCTAATAAATGACACTTATATTTACTTGCATTTTTCTCGCAAATTTGGCCTCCTACAATCCAACCTAGCTGTGAGTTTTGCAAAATTATTGAACTATTAGGTATTTTGATTTGACCAGATAAAAGTAATTGGTAAGTAAATTTCCGAGTAATTGGAAAGTAAATTTCCGATCCCAGTAAAACATGAATTCGTTGTGGTTTGAAAAAACGTGGATTTGCATACTTAATGTTCTCTGGTAAGTTGAGACTAGAAATGTCTACTTCACTTGAAGGGGTTAAACCCGTGATTTTAGAAACCAAAAACATTTTACTCGAATTTTTGAAACTCCGATCCTTATTTGTTATTTCTACATGAATTTTCTTTTTTATTTTACAGATAGAATCATTTAATCCTGTAATTGTGGAATCAATATTATACTTTTTTAATCCCAATATATCAGCAGCATACGTAGAAATTAGTGAAACATTGCTTGCAGTATCTAAAATAGCAACGAAAGAATGATATGTGTCATTAATTCCCTTTAAATAAATCACAGCTGTTGAAATTAATCCATAACTTGTGTCAGAGGAATTAGTTTGTTTATTGTTACTTTGACAGTTTAATGATGAAATATTTGTCCTACATTCTAGCTGGTTTGAATTTACGTTTTCCTCCGTTTTCGATTCTGATTGATTTACGATATAATCACTTTGTTTGTTTTCATAAGTAGTTTTCGAAAAATTGGCGCCGTTAAGGCTACTATGGTGCGTTTTACAACAAACCTTACACTTTTTATTTAATTTATTGCACCGATTGACACCGTGCATACTTGAAAGACAATTAAAACATAAATTAAATTTCCTCACTTGAGTTAATTTGTCTTGTGGTGATAATTACAAATAACTCTTACAGCGGTATAAATAATGGGGCTGGTTGCATAGCTGACAGTTAGGTTTTTCGTTCGCTAAAACAAAACTTTTTTGTTTATGGGCAATATCAGGTTTCGATTTTATAACAGAGCTGTTTTTTTTTAACATTCTCGAGTGCTTGCGCTCGTTTCAATAAAAAATCAATAAATACTTCCCATTCGGGTAATTCATTACAATCAAGGGACATTTCGAATGCTTTTCTGCTTTCATCATCCAATCGTTGTAAAACAAAATACATTAAAATGGATTCGGACAATTTATTGGCTTCTAGGCCTAGTTGTCTGAGCGCTCTTAAATGGCTCATTAAATTATCAACTGAACTACGGATCTCTTTCGCGTTCTCAATTTTCATTTTGTTGTTGCTTAATAATTCTGAAATGCGACTATTTACAATTAATCTTTTATTTTCAAACCTTTTTTTTAAAGCTTCAAATAAAGAAGTATACGAATCATCAATATTCTGTAATTGTTTAACAGGACCGGGTGCAGTGAGTGCGGATTGTAAATAATACAATTTTTGTGCGTCATTTAGTTCGATATTTTCATCAATTAAAGTGGTGAACTGCTGTTTAAAATTCGTCCACTCAGTGTAACGCGCCGAAAATTGGGGTAAATTAATAGATGGTAATTTAATCTTTGCCTCATTAGAACTGTTTCTATCAGAAATAGAATTTCTACTTTCACTAATATCAGATACAGGTTTTATTAATTGAATTAAACCTACCTCTAATTCTTCTAGCTGGTCTTCGATTTCCATTAACGAGCTTTCGTAATCTTCCAAATCGGCGTCTGTAATGATTGCGTAAGCTTCATTACGCAGTTCGTCGAGCTTTTTCTTTAAATTCTGCACTGAGTTGAATTTCAGTTCCAATTCTTTTTCGTTAAGCTGGCCCTTTAGGGCATTATTTATTCTTGTAATTTGGGCTTTAATGTTGCCCCGTTTCCTATTTAAAACAACAGTACCTGTAATAGCTGGAGTGGTAGTCATTTTTAGCTCACAGGCTATCATAGCCTGAGAGCTTATGTGCCCGTCCGTTCTGTATGTATGTGCGTATGTGCGTAACGCGATAACTCATGATAAAAATATCGGATCCACTTGAAATTTTGTATATAGGTATATCCTGATAAGGCGCTTCCCTGATTAGTTTTTGGAGTTCATTCGATATGTATAAGAGGGGGAACGGGGGGCTCATGCCCCCCGTTAGTTGATATAAATGGGATTTTCATGCAGAATTAAGTTTTCAAAATTTAGATTAGGATCATTCTGATGAGGCGATTCCGTGACTGTTATTAGGTGTTCATTGAATAAGTATAAATAGGGGGAACAGGGGTTCTAATCCCCCCCCCGTTAGTTGATATAAATGGGATTTTCATGCAGAATTAAGTTTTCGTTCAAAATTTAGATTAGGATCATTCTGATGAGGCGATTCCGTGGCTGTTATTAGGTGTTCATTGAATAAGTATAAATAGGGGGAACAGGGGTTCTCATGCCCCCCCCCCCCGTTAGTTGATATAAATGGGATTTTCATGCAGAATTAAGTTTTCGTTCAAAATTTAGATTAGGATCATTCTGATGAGGCGATTCCGTGACTGCTATTAGGTGTTCATTGAATAAGTATAAATAGGGGCAACAGGGGTTCTAATGCCTCCCCCCCCTCTTAATTTATATAAATAGGTTTTTCAAGCAGAATTTTCAGATTTCGTTCAAATCTCTGAATCGTTTTGGAAGTTTAATGGTTAAGTATAAAAGAAGGGGATAACTCCTTTTAAATTATATAAATGCTAAATGGGTTTTTATTAAGAATTATCTAATTTGCTCTGAATTTTGGATATAGATTTTTTATATGATAAAGCATGTCTTTGATAGTATAGGAGGTTCAATGATTAAGTATAAAAAAAGAGGAAAGGGGAGAGCTGTTTCCCCTTCTTAATTTTTTTTTCGAACGGAATTAACCCTTGAAAATATAAGGCTTTAATGTACAATTAGTATTTGTAGCCTGTGAGCTCAATGCCATCAGTTTAACTGGGCAGTATTCTTTATTATGAATTTAATACGGAATTAAATTCCGCATCAGATTGAAACTAATGTCAATAGGTTGGTCGTACAGATTCGAGCTCTACGGCTCGCACGGAACAAAAACTTTGTTAGGGCGTCGATAGCTTAGAAAAGGACTTCTGAATACGTTGACTAATCGTATTGAATTACTGAACCACTTAGTTAACACACACAAAACAGAACAATTTATTTACATAGTGCTAGAACGATTGGCAGCGGTTGATGCGCTGCGCTTACATCCATTCAACTGGCGGGAAAGGGTCCCGTACATCAACAACATTCTGCGCGCAGCTGCGCCCTCTAACGACAATTGCTATGTGCGGAGGAAACAGACGTTTTGTTAAGTATCTAGAAATATACATAAGGAATTATTCTGAAACTTAAAGTGTGTAAACAAAATAGTACGCGTCATATATTTCGCGAAGAGTTTTCCCCGAAATCTAACAGGGGACGGTCAACAAATTGAAAAAGTCCTTCCGGCAATGCCGGGAGGAAGAGGTAGCTTTCATATACTTATATATATATTTATTTATTTTAAGGTAAGTTACATTGTTCAAAAATACTAAGCTCAAATTAGTGGAAATAATCTTATAAAATCAGTGATTTTATAAGATTGAAACTAGTTTTTGTCAAGACTGAATATTAATAGGAGTTTTTAGAAATTAGTCATCTTTTATTCAACCTGGTTTTATTTTAAGCGATTTAGAGAGTCACCAAATTCTACGATATCATAAAGTGTATGCCATTTTAAAGCAACATTGTGGATCGTTCAGATCAGACCGTTTCAAAATGTCAGCCATAAGCAAAATTCAAATTGCTATAACTCAGTCATTTTTTAAGATATAGACAAAATAAAAAATGTTCTGGAATCGTTGTTTTAAGTTCTAACACGTAAAAGAAAAATATTTTTAATTTTTTCGCATTTAATTTTAAATTTTAAATTAAAAAAAAAATTTAAATGGCCAGCATTTTGAAACAAAATGGCGGATGATGCTGACCAACGAACTCGGTCGAGACATTTGTATGTACTATGTACATACCAAGTTTCATTCAAATCGGTTCATAAATACGTTAGTTATCGCATGACAAAAATGAGATATATATATATATATATACAGGGTGTCCGAAATGTCTGGAAACGGCCGAATAACTCGAAAAATACATATGAGATTGAAAAACGTAAATATACGTGTTAAATATTTTTAAATAAGCTACTCTGTGATACCAAATTTGACCTTCGAAACCGACCCCCTGGGGGTCAGAGGGGGTCCAACTTTGAAATCTTAAACTATAACCCCCATTTTTTATTGCAGATTCGGATTCTACGGACAAAAATACGTAACTTTTGTATTTGATGTTTATTTCGAATCCTCGTTTATCACGGTGTAATTGAGCATATTAAATCGATACATATTTCGGCTTTTCCAACGGGATTTTCCCTAATCGAAACTAATTGGGGAGAATTTATGACATCAAATTCCTCGTCTTTTGCAATAATAGCGTTTCCTGAAAATCACCCGTGCCGATTATTTCGGTAGTGCTACACAGTTAAAAATTTGATCCATTTGCTGTAGCGTCACTCCACAGCTTTTATAGAATATCTCTTTCATGACCAATGAGAATGTTCCATAACACAGTAAAGTACACTGTAAAAAAATTGACCCTTTTGCTGCATCGTCACTCCACCGCTTTTATAGAAAACGATTACTTTACTGTGTTATGGAACATTCTCATTGGTCGCAAAAGAGATATTCTATAATAGCTGTGGAGTGACGCTGCAGAAAATGAGTCAAATTTTTAACAGTGTAGCACTATTGAAATAATCGCCACGGGTGATTTTCAGGAAACGCTATTCCTACAAAAGACGAGGAATTTGACGTCAAAAATTCTGCCCAATCAGTTTCGATTAGGGAAAATCCCGTTGGAAAAGCGGGAATATGTATCGATTTAATATGCTCGATTACACCGTGATAAACGAAGATTTGAAATAAACATCAAATACAAAAGTTACGTATTTTTCTCCGTAGAATCCGAATCTGCAATAAAAAATGGGGGTTATAATTTAAGATTTCAAAGTTGGACCCCCTCTGACCCCCAGGGGGTCGGTTTCGAAGGTCAAATTTGGTATCACAGAGTAGCTTATTTAAAAATATTTAACACGTATATTTACGTTTTTCAATCTCATACGTATTTCTCGAGTTATTCGGCCGTTTCCAGACTTTTCGGACACCCTGTATATGGTTATATATATATATATATATATATATATATATTAGGGATGCAACGGATATCCGGCCAATATCCGATATCCGGCATATCCGGCTGATTTTTCAATATCCGAAATATCATCGGATATCCGAATCACAATCATCGGATATCCAACTTCTCTATCGGATATCCGATCGGATATTCGGCAGAATGCAACAAACCAAATATATATTAATAACAGTAATCGTTTGATCCCAAACAATGCGAAAAACTTTTGTTTATAATGCAAAAGATAAAATATTATCATAAGTTCCCTATCGATGAATAAAAGGTAATTCTCAAAAGTTTAAAGAATTGCCAGCTTTCCAACTATTTATATTTAAACTCTGTAACAAATTTAAAAATTTATGTTTTGTTTACATCTTTTAGAAAATTGTATCTACTTTCAGATTGTAAAACAAAATTTGAAGTCAAAATAGCAAATAAAGCTTTTGTGCAAAATAGTATAAAGATAAAAAACCAACATTGAGAAATGCACAAATAATGCATAAAAAGAATAGAAAACAGCCATTTCGAATGTACTATCGAGATTCTTCATCAGTATAAGACTCAGCGTGCTAGAAAAAGCTAAGCTGAGCAAAGCGACAGGGAAGCACAGTCTTATATACCTATTACAGGAGTGAATAGTAATAGATTTGAAACAGCTGTTTGCTACCTTACATGCATTTCTAAACGTTGGTTTTCTATCTTCATAAAATTTGAAGTTGTTTATTAAACTGTGATTTTACTAATTTTCTTTCTTTCTTTTAATTTAAACAATGGGTTAATTGGTTTTTAAGTTACACAACTAAACAAACCTATTTTTAATTTCTTCTATCTTTCAAAGAAGAAATTATTGTAATCAAATTTTTTTGACGAATTTGCGTGTTTTAGGGATCAAATATCCCCAAAAACATGTCTCTTCAAAACATCTGTCTGTCCCAGTTTCGCCATCATACTATCAAAAAGTGTATAAAGTTATGCATAGAATGATCCAAATATTTTGTGCACATTTTTGACTGTAACCAGCAAGTTCTTCTTCAGTATGGAAACATTTCGCTGTAAGGTGGTGCTGTAATCGCAATTTTTGTTCCATTTTCATTGTTTTACCATCAAATACTGTATGAAGTTATGCATAGAATTGAACCAAATTTCTTTGGATACATTTTTGGGAATGACTGTTTGGTCTTCCTTCAATATTCACAGTATTGTTTGCCCAAAGATGGTACTGTAATAATGATTTTTGTAAAATTATTTTGATTTTTCATAATCCTTACAGAGAATTGGTGGTTCGTGCAGCGATGTGAACTTCGTATCTTTCTAAAACTGGCTATTCGCAAACAACTGATGTATAGCAGAACAGAAAAAAATATTGATTTTAATAAATATCATGATCGAGATTAACTCATTCTTAATCTAATTAACTGACTGCAGCAAAAATTCTAGATGAAAATAAAAGTTGGTGTAGTACTGAACTAACAATATTGAAGTAGTATTGATACAGTTGACTCTCTCTACAACGAAACTCTCTCCAGCGAATTTCTCTATTTAACGATTTTTTGTAGGAATGGTCAATTTTTTTCATGATTACATTAAAAATAATCTACATGTAGCGAAATATATCTCCATTTAACGAATTTTTTCAAAAATGTTCTTTTATATGTTCTGAAAACGCTTCAAATTATTTGTTAATTTTTTTTCATTGATTTCTCGTTTATAAGTCATAGCTACATAGCATCTCTACCTTATTCCTTATGTCCAAAAAAAGGCATTCCCCCCCCCCCCCCCCCAAAAAAAAAAAAAAAAAACATTTTTGCATGGTTCTACTTGACTTTGTTTTAGCCAAGGTGAGCTTGCGTTCTTGGAAAAGAGTGAAACATTTGCTTGCTATTGGAACGATTTGCAATAATCACAAAGCATCCTAAAAAATAAAACTATTCCATTGTCGTCTTGAAAAAGGTGTTTATTTCTTGGTTTGGATAGTAAGTCAGCAATAAGGAAGGGGTGAGGGGGCAATTGCAGAAAAGGTTGTTTTTTTTCAGCAAGTTTTCATCTACCTAAACTAACTCTCATTAATTTTAGAGTTTAGAGTTTATGTTTGTTTTTTGTGGCGACTTGGAACAGTTTTTGTTGTGAGAGATCATTTGAATGAAGAATTGTTACTAAACGTCATCTATGCTGGTGTTATCTACTACTGCATCTGCATAAAAACTCCTTTGGGATAAGCATAACGCTTTCGTATAAAGTACAAAATTTTTTGCCGTTTTCTATTCAACGAATTTTTTGACTGAAAGATGGATTTCGTTTATAGAGACTCGACTGCATTTGTAAATATTTTTTTAAACATTCAGATATATGGAATAGAAAGAGTTTTGGGATTGGTGCATCCAACTAGTTATTTTCATGATTTCATTATAAATATTTAAAATTAAAAGTTTTTTTTTTTTTTTTTTTTTTTTGCTTATAAATTTGAAAGCGATTTAACTTAAAGTAAAATTAAATGTAGCTTAAAGTAAAACATTATTAAATAATTAAAACATGAAAAAAATCATTAAGTAAACCCATCTTTGGAAATAACTCCTCAACCATTGGTATATTCGTAAGCCTTTTTATGTTTATATTATAAATGGAAGCTACGTATTTCTTTGTGAAATTACTTTACAATTATAAAATAAACATGTTGATAAATGTGTAAAATTTGTTCTATAAATTATCTGCATTTCATTGTACAAATTATTAGCAATTATCAGCATTTCATTGTAATTATTAGGCATTATCATCGTTTCATTGACAAATAAGCAGAATATTTAAATGTTTGAAGTACATTTTTTATTCAATATTATTAATATACACATACAGGGCTTGAACTTTGGCATGGGATGGCTGGATTCATGCCTTAAAAAATCTTATGGCCAAGACATTCCTGTTTCAAAAAAAAAAAAAAAAAAAAAAAAAAAAATCCCTTTTTGAATTTTTTTTTTTCTTTTGTTAAATGGCGATCAAATCTCGGGACTGACTGACTATTTTTGTGATATTTTCCGCTATCAATTGGCAAATCTCACAGTTTTCTCTTACGGCAATTATACAAAATTCATGATTGGTTTTTTGCATTTGATTGAAAAACTTTGTAATTTTTCCCACAATTTTCTCGCTTGCTCGCCTCACAAACTTTTGAAACTTTTTTCTCGAGACCGATTGGCAAATTTCACAATTTTTTTTCTCTCAACTGACAAATTTAGCTATTTTATTCTGCGACTCATTGGAAAATTTCCCTTTTTGTTTTAGTGACATTCTGCTGAAATTAATAATTATTTTCCTGTGTCCAGCTGAAAAATTTGTGTTTTTCCTCTGTTACCTGCTGATGATTTTCATGATATTTGCTTGTGAGAGGCTAACAAATTTCACAATATTTTACTGTAAATGACTGATGAATTTCGCTATATTTTCCCACTGTCCAAGTTCCTTCAAACTTCAAATTTTTTCAGACCGATTGACTGTTTTTAAAAATTTATTTTTGCCATGGTGGACAAAATCAGCGATATTTTTTCTATGGCCGATTTCCATATTTTGTGAATTTCTTTTTCTAATTTATTTTGTCTCTTTTGCTGAAACAAGAAATTTCTAAAAGGGCAGTAATGGTCACTAGAGTCTGAGCTCGATCTAATTAGCCTGGAATCAGCACAGAAATGAATAAAAATGAGATTAGATCGTGTGTTGCACATTGAGAAAAAAAAAAAAAAAAAAAAAAAACATGCTTTTTTTACAATTAATGGTTCAGTATTAGATTTTTTTCATTTTTCGAAATCATCGCACATTTTGTAATCAATGGGCTTGATAATCATACTTCTTTTTTCATTTAAAAGATGATCTTTCATACGATGTTTCTGTTTGGATTCGGTTTTTTTCCATATCTGATAATTTGCATTTGCCCATTTTGTAACTTTTTATTTTCTTCTTTATTAAAAATGACATTTTGATTTCCTATTCAAATAAAAATTCTTCTAAATTTAAAGAATTTCGTAAAAAAATAATAAATAAATGAATAAAATGAGGACATCCATTGTCCAAAGCAAGAATTAAATGTTTCCCATTGAGTTAATGAAAATCAGTAAAAACATTTTTATGATGATCAAAACATGACTCATGTAATAAGAGTCACATACTACATACGTCATGGATTTCCTGGACCAATAATAAACAAAATAAAATGCAGACACCACAAGGTCCATTCTCAACCGATAACATCAACCGCTTTCCGAATGATTGAAAACAAAATGGCAAACTTTAAGGAAACACATTTAGAAACAATAAATAGTTTATGTGCATAGTTCACAGAAATTAGGACATGACCTTTTTAAATAAACCATTTCTCATGGAATAGAGGAAACCTACTGATTATGTCCTTTTCAGAATTTCATATGGATTTAAAATTCCATTGCATAGAAGAACATAATTCAATTAGCTAAAATGTCAGAAATTACAGTATTGACGATAATTCCACTATGTGGTATACAATCACCGCAGGATATTGACAATACAATCATCTAAATGCATTATTCTGGCAAGTAAATTAAAAATGAATGCCCATCAGATTTTACAAAATTTAAAAAATAAATAAATAAAAATAAAAAAAGTGTAACTTACAAAAGATTCTAAACCACACAAAATCGAATAAAATCTAAATTAAAATATTCATTTAGCAACTCAATTATTAATTGTCCATAACACTGAGTAAAAATTGAAAAATAGATATGATATATATAAGGCTTGATTCTTTTCTTTTGTTTTAATTAAAATAGACATTTTGGATAATTATCTTGAGTTGTTGATTTAAATTATTTCAATGGAATTTTGTCATGCTGGTATAAATTAAATATTTAAATGGCATATAAAAAATAATAGTTTTTTTTTTTTTAATTTCTTCCTTCTCATATAGTTTAACTCCCCTGCATTTACAAATGTTATGAGGAAAACTCTCTCTGCCTGGGAAAACCTGAATTTCAAGCCCTGATAGTCAAAGATATATAGTTTCTGTAAATTATATTCCAATACGTTTAAAAGTTGTTATGGTGTGTGAAACATATTTGCAATTTATTATTTGAGATGGCATTGCATAAAGAAATAAACAAACATTCACCATAACTAAAAACATATTTAATACCGGATATCCGGCAGGCAAATCGGACACCGGATATCCGATATCCGATATCCGGCAAAATCAATATCCGTTGCATCCCTAATATATATATATATATATATATATATATATATATATGTATATATATGTCAACATTTGAACGGAGGGTGGTTTTGGGGTCTGGGGGTCATGATCGGTGAAAATATGCCAAAATTTTCCGGAAGTGCT